>CAWUFW010003434.1:652500-1252500 GCA_963921515.1 Calotriton arnoldi | reverse complement strand
ATTCTGTCCATCACTTGTTCTTTTTGCAAACCCATGATAATTCTCTCACCACTGCAAAAAAAAAAAAAAGCCTAACGGAAACATCAGCAATAAATCTTCTTATGGCTGGGCTCGTAGGGATTGTGAAATAACTATAAGTAGCCACTCCTTGCTCCGCAGTGACGTTCATATTCCAAACATCTTGGTATGACAATTCATTTCCATTCTCCCTCACTTGCCTTTTTATAGCACTTACTGACATTCCGTCACTCCCCATTAAAAGATTATCAAGCACTAGACTATATTTTAAAAATAGCACCGGAAGCCTCTGTTTCTCATTGATTGTGAATGACAAATTTCCTAGCTATCGTAAAGGAAAGTTTCATTCTATTAAGGACACGGAGGCGAGGATTAGGCTTAATCTCTCCTCACTTTATTATCCATGTAAAACTCCAGGAGCCATTTTATAAAAAACAGTCAATAAAAACTACATTTCCCATGAACAGTAGGGAAATCAATACAACAGAGTCCATCCAATCATGCTTCAGTCCACTGTATAACGTACTGTGCAGCTCTTCTAGCCTCCTCTTTCTTCCTGCGACGGCTGAAAATCGCCACTCTTGTTATTCCTGCTTGTTAGATTCTGTTCCTATAGACAAAGGGATACATTTTACTTGTCACGGTAGTAGAACATCATCAGCATAAACAAAACATGAGTCAACATTATGACATCTCTCACAGCATAATCGATTCTTGTGCTCATAACCAGTCATTTATTAAACATTAACAAACATGTTCTCAGTAACTGGGAAAGGAAAATCTTAGGGTGGGCTAATCCTCGCCTCCGTGTCCTTAATAGAATTGAAACTTTCCTTTACGATAGCTAGGAAATTTTTTATTCTATGTCAGGACCCGGAGGCGAGGATTAGGCTAGTTCAAACCTTATCCACCACCACGCTTGCCAGAGAGGGAACCGGTCTTAAAGGTGGAGTCATTTGACCAATCTGCCGCGTCGAGGTTATCCTCAAGGCGAGCTCCCAAACAGAAGGCTTTTGAGGCCGTAGCCCCTCTCATTGAGTGGGCTCTAAAACGGGAAGTGTCAATCCCTGCTTCTTGCATGACCCACCTGACCCATCTGGCAATCGTAGGGGACGGAACCGCTTTGTGAGGTTTCATGAGTGCAATCAGCAATTGTTTCGCCCCATGTGGGCGGAGTTCTTCAGTCATATTTTCATATGCTTTAAAGGCGTGAACTATACACAGCTTAGGGCTCTGTCGCAAGGACGGATAAGACAATTCTAGAATTACATTTTGTTCTGCGAAAAATATGAAACAACACCCCTTCAGGGGTAAAAACTCTACCTGTTATATCCAGGGCCCGGACATCCGAGACTCGGCGGCATGATAACAAACAGAGAAGCATCGCCAACTTTGCCGACAGCTGTTTCCTGGATAGGTACTTATTGTGAGGCCAGGATTGAAATAAGGATTGGACTTTGTTAACGTCCCATAGAGACGTGTACTTGGGTGCAAGAGGGACTGAGAGCCTGACACCCCTCAACAATTTTTTGATCAGCGGATGCTCCCCGACCAGGTGACCATCCACTGGCAGGTGCCCTGCCGAGATCGCCAATCTGTAGGTATTAATAGATCAATACGCGAAACCTTGAGAAGCCAGGTTCACTAGAAAATTCACCATGTGTACAATGTCCGCCCCTAAGGGATCAATTTGGCGTTGATGACACCAACCCAACCATCTTGACCAGGTGGAATTATATTGTTTGCTCGTATTGTCTGCCCAGGCTTTAGCGAGTAAGGAGGAAGCTTCTGCTGAAAGGCCTGGGATTTTCCAACGTCGCCTGTAACCCTCCAGGCCATGAGACGGAGCGACCCCGCTAAGACCAGCGGGTGAGGATTGTTCTGGGGATCCTGGAGAAGATTGGGAACTAGGGGTAGAGGGATTGGAAAATCCCAGGAAATTTCCATCATCACTGGAAACCAGGCTTGAGATCTCCAAATCGGGGTTATCACCACTACTTCTGCCCCTTGCCTGCGTACCTGCGCCGTCAACCTGGTTATCATGGTGAAGGGGGGAAAGGCATAAGGATGCTCCTTGCTCCAATCCTGGAGAAAGGCATCCAGGGCTGTCGCATGTGGGTCCGGTCTCCAACTGCAATACCTGTCGAGCTAGAAGTCCAGCCAGGATGCAAAGAGATCCATGGAAAAGGGACCCTACCTGGTTTGGATCTGATGAAAGATCTGGGAATTCTATTTCCATAACCTAGCATCTCTCCAATGGCGAGAGTGCCAATCGGCTACATGGTTGGACCTCCCCGGGAGATGTTCCGCCGACAGAGAAATCTGGTTGGACAAACCATACTCCCAAAGGATCCGGGCGAGGTCCGACAACGTCTTTGACCTCGTCCCTCCTAGGTGATAGACGTAGCGTGCTGCCACAACATTGTCCATCTTGAGAAGGACCGAGCATTTCACCTTCTCTTTGGTTCAACAGCGGATGGCGAAAGACCCTGCCATCAATTCCAGGCATTTCATATGCAGAGAACGTTCGGCGGAGGACCATTTTCTGCCAGAGGAGAAATCCCCACATCGCGCGCCCCATCCGGAGCCGCTGGCGTCTGACTCGATTACAAGATCAGGTTGGGAGCCGAAAATCGCACTGCCATTCCAGGACTCCATGTGGGCTAGCTACCAATTCATCTCCTCTTTTGCTTCGATCAAGAGTGGAACCATTTGCGAATATGAAAGGGCTTTTGGGAGATGCTCGATCTTTAAACGTTGCAGAGTCCTGTAATGAAGAGGACCCGGGAAGATCGCCTGGATGGAGGACAAAAGGAATACCACAATCCGTGCCAAGTGAGGGAGCGACACGTGGGATTTGGAGATGGTTCTCTTCAATTCCTGTCCGATTTTGGTCAGTTTCCGAGAGGGCAAACTGAGAGTCGCTTCGGTCTAATTTACCATGAATCCCAAGAATTCCATTGATTGAGACGGGGTCAGAGCTGATTTCCCTTCGTTTATCACGAACCCTAAAGATTCTAGCAGATCTATCGCTATCTGCAAATGCGTGGAAAGCCGCACCGGGCATTGATCCATGAGCAGGATATTGTCGAGGTAGATAAGTCGTATTCCTCGAGCCCTTAAATGTTCGATGACCGGCCTCATCAGTTTGGTGAAACACCATGGAGCCGATGAGACCGAATGGAAGGGCAGTGAACTCGAATACCTAGGAGTCCCACAAGAACTGCAGGAAGCGTCTGTGTGTGGGGAAGATTGGTACCGCGAAATAAGCATCCTTTAGGTCCAGGCGGACCATCCAATCAGATGCCTGGAGAAGGTCCAGCAGGAGGTGGGTCCCCTCCATTTTGAAGTGACGGTAGAGTAGCCAGGAGTTGAATTCCTTGAGGTTGATGACCGGTCACTGCCCGGCATCCCTCTTTTCCACTAGGAAGAGGTTGCTGATAAAACCCCAGGGGTGAATCTTCGACCTTACTATTGCCCCTTTCTGTAATAGGCTGTCTACTTCCTGACTCACCAATGCTCTCTGCTCGGGTGGAAAGGTTAAAGGAGCAGGTGGGCGGGGCTGGATTGAGGTCCGATAAAACTTGATGTGAAAACCCCCCCCCCCGTTTCCAGTACCCATACATCTGAGGACAACTTTTCCCAATTCAATTGAAAAAAGGCCAACCGTCCCCCAATGGAAATACCTGCCGGGTCTTGCACCCTCACCTTGGTTGTTGTTGAAGTTGCCTCTTTGGCCACCCCTGCCTCCACAGCGGCGGGGATAGGATTTTGTCTGGTAAAAATTGCCAAACTTGCCGGGGTCTTGCCATTGGCCACGTCTTGAGTTACCACCCTTGGAGGCTGCTTGAAAAGGATTGCCGGATAAGCGCCCCCTAGCTCGACCGGCTGCGGCAAAAACACGGAGTAAAAATTCTTTTGATTGAGGATCGTGCTTTATCAAGGGAATTAAACGTATTCACGAATTTTCCTAATTCTTTGATAAACGGGTCTCCAAACAGGTTCCCCTGGGATATTGTCCCTGACTCTGATGTAGAAAGTTCTCACATTTTGGGGTACATTTTTATGAGGAGTGGCCTAAGCCTCTCTGTAGAGATCGCGCAGTTCGCGTTCCCCAGGAAGATGATGGCCCTTTGAGCCCAGTTGGAAAGCATTCTGGGGATATGAGGGAGCTGGAGGCCTTGGCGTCCTCCGCCATATCCATAATCTTCGCTAGAGGACCGGCGACGTCCAGGAATTTATCCTGGCACGAACGCCAGGACCGGTCGATGCCCTTTTTGGGGTCGCGGACAAACTTGGCGAGGAAAGTGGCCAGTTTAGGATCTATCTCTGGTGTGGTAGCCACTTTCCCCTCCAAGGAGGGCCGGGGGCATTCTGCTTTAAGACAGCCCCTCATCTTTGTCTATAGGTTTCCTTAGACAACTGGCCATGTAGGCTGCCACCTTGGGTGCAGGGCACCACTCCATGGATCTCGGGTGTAAGAGATCGTCTGGATCCAGAAAATTCGACGCAAGACTGGTGTCTGCAGGGAGGTCCGACCCTCCCAGGGGATTGGCCATCAGGTGCCACGGTCTAGAACCGTCCCCATCTGATGTGTTGGGGGAATCATCACCCTCCCCCTGGTCCTCCCGTGGCAGTGTGAGTGGGTCTATCCCTGAGGGACCTGGTGTCTGGGAATCTAGAATAGGCTGGGCATCTAGAAACGCCTTCTTGAGGCACGCGAAAGCGTCGAGATCGACTCCGGGGTCGTCCGTGCGCTTGCGCTTCTCCATGCTCTGGGGTAGGATAACCGGTGGAGTAGCCAACTGACCTGGAGGCAGGTGAGCCAGGGGCCCATTAGAATCTTCCCTCGCTTTGAGGGGTTGCTGGCACTGTGCCTGGAGTGCCGCCAGTCTCTTCTCCAGGGGGGCTACCACCTGCAACACAGCTCTGAGGATGGATGCATCCATCACCTCACAGAACTGGTCGTCTATGGGGAGGTAGGTAATTTCCTCCTCCTCCATGTACTCCCCAGTTTCTTCAAAATCCATGGAGTCCATCTAGGTAAGGGAACAGGCTTCCCACTGTAATTTGAGGGATAATAGTTGGTTAGTTGGTAAGGCGCCAAATACACCAATGTGGTACTGCCCCCTGGGGTTCTGAGGGGTAATCCAGTACCTGGGGTGTCCCTTGTGCAATCAAACCTTACCCCGTATGGTGTTATCCCTTCAGGCACCGGCTCGCTGAAGTAATTAATCCCCCTTTTGGTTCTGACACTCACGAGCGGAAAAAACCTAGTTTCGCCGACTCGCGTGCAGAAGGGGCTAAAAATAGCTTCGCTTGCTCGAGTGGTAATTATCAGACCTTCCGCCGTGTAAGTTGCCACAGCCGGAACACTTCGCAACTGTCAGTCAGAGAAACGGACTTGTTCCAGCTGCCGGGGGCGGGCCCTCTATCAGTCGGAAGACCGCACCGCGTCGTGAGCGAGCCTGAAATACAACGGCCGCGTAGGAGCAAGGGCTCTCGTGGCGCTAACGATCTACGAAGCAAATAAAGTTAACGAGGGCCACCGCGAAGGAGCGGAGAGCTCCCGCGGCGCCCTCAGTAAATGTCACACAATCGAGAAATAACCAAGCACTTATCTGCATTGCTGCTGGAGCAGCAAAGAAAGAGATGGCTAGAAGGGCTGCACAGGATGTTATACAGTGAACTGAAGCATGATTGGATGGACTCTGTTTTATTGATTTCCCTACTGTTCATGGGAAATGTAGTTTTTTATTGACTGTGTTTTTTCTAAAATGGCTGTTGGAGTTTTACATGGATAATAAAGTGAAGAGAGATTAAGCCTAATCCTCGCCTCCGGGTCCTGACATAGAATTTAGAGGCTCCTTGGCACAGCTCCGACAGACCATATCCGCTATCATATATGCAGAATTGTTTTCAACACACCAGTAAAAAAAAATGTCGTGATTTGAGTTTCTACTTCCTACGTCTGCAACCTCGGATCCATCTCTATCCTTTCAGCCTTAATTCCTATTCGTATGGTACAACGCTTTGCCCTCAAACAACTTGACGTTTCTTTTAAAAAGCCATTGCCAGTACAAAAGCCAACAAGACCGTATGGCACTATAGAAGCTACTCTACTTTGATAAACTTTCAATAGTGGCTAACCTCAGTATTTGTCATTAAAACGAAGACCTACCATAGTAATTAATTGCCGATTTAAAATTACGGCTGCATGATCTTTAAATAAATTCTCACTAAATGTGACTTCCAAGTACTCGCATAACTTTACGTTCTCTAACCTTCTCAAACATCCATATAATATTCCTTACTCTTGCCCAAAATCCTTATCTGTGTTTTAGTAGAATGTATTACCATTTTATTTCATTGCAGTAAAGGTTCAACCCTTTCAACTGCCTTTTCATTTCTACAGGGTTTTTATCCATAAATATTTTATTGGCTGCCTATAGTAGACAATTTATTGCCCTCCATTTACTTTCGTAGAAGCCCTCTTCACCTTCTTAACTGTTGCAGTAAATCACCTAAAAAAGGGAGGAGTTACTTCCATAAGTAAAATATAATTCAGTGATAAGATATGATGGAGCATCGATTGACTACTATAAAGGCAGCTTGTGTCTATCCTGTCAGTGTAATTTTGTCAAAATATGGACAGAAAAATCTTGCCGAATTTCTGAACCCATCTTGTATGCCGTATTAGAAATGCTATCGTAGAAGAATAACGTTTTCATATAATTAGGTCAACCAGCATACAACTCCTCTACAAAGCTTTCCCAGTGACTTTTGGGAAGTTAGTTGCAGTTAGCTGTTTACATGTAAAGAAAAGATGGTAGTGATTCCTCAAACTATTTGTATCCTTTGTATTTACTACTTTTACATTATTTTCTAACTGTTTTTATGGCCTGTTGTTTTTTACCCTTAATTATACTCTTAAATTCCTTATGAATATTTTGTTATAAAGAACAAGTTACCTACCTTCGGTAACGCTTTTGGTGGATACTCTAACTGCATATGCCTCACCTGTACAATATTTCCAGGTTCCAAACTGGATCCGGTAGATTTGAACAGCGTTGCTCCACTGCGATAGTAGGTGGCCTTTTGAGGCTCGGTGCCAACTTCATTATGTCCCGCAAGTGACGAATGGAGCCACAAATAAGTAACTTCTGAGCACTGACGTCAGTTTCTTTTTTGGCTCCTTCAATGCCCTCGTACGTGGACCTCAACAGTAATCAGCAATACCAGTGTGCAGATGCCTAGATTGAGACCTTTTTAAGTTGAAAAAAAACATTCCACAGAAAGGGGAGCGGGGAAGGTTAGGAGGAATCTGCTTTTAGATAAAAAGTATCCACCAGAAAGAATGTTACAGAAGGCAAGTAACTTGTTCAATTCAATTCAATTCAAATCTTTATTCGGATATAAAATATCCATAAAAGCACAGATCATATCATAATAAAAGGGGAATTTAACAATCCATTAACAGACACAATAAAACAAAATCATACATGACAATCAATTTAGCATAAAAACAAATATTTGCAGAAGACCCCATAAATCAATTAAATATTATAAGCCAACTATATAAAAACAGATTCCATCAAATTCATATTGAGCCTAACCACAACATCTACTAGTGATTCAATAAAAACAGAACATCATCACAACCACAGCACCGAGACCGCCCTTATCGCAGCCACCGACGACATCAGAACCCTAACCGACAACGGGGAAACAGCTGCCCTCATCCTCCTGGACCTCTCCGCGGCGTTCGACACCGTCTGCCACCGCACCCTAGTGAAGCGCCTCAGCAACATCGGAATCCGAGAGAAAGCACTGGAATGGATCATCTCGTTCCTCGCCGGAAGAACCCAGAGAGTCCGCCTCTCCCGTTCAGATCCGAAGCCACCGAAGTCATCTGCGGCGTTCCACAAGGATCCTCACTCAGCCCGACCCTCTTCAACGTCTACATGAGCCCCCTCGCAGCCATCGCACGCCGACACAACCTCAACATCATCTCCTACGCCGACGACACCCAGCTGATCCTCTCCCTCACCAACGACCCCACTACCGCCAGAGCCAACCTGCACGACGGGATGAGAGACGTCGCCGACTGGATGAGGAACAGCCGCCTTAAACTGAACTCAGACAAGACGGAAGTCCTCATCCTGGGCTCATCACCCTCCGCCTGGGACGACTCCTGGTGGCCCCCGGCCCTGGGCACCGCACCCAAGCCAACGGACCACGCACGCAACCTGGGCTTCATCCTGGACTCCTCCCTATCAATGACCAAACAAGTCAACGCCGTCTCATCCTCATGCTTCAACACCCTGCGCATGCTCCGCAAGATCTTCAGATGGATCCCCACTGAAACCAGGAAGACCGTCACCCAGGCACTCGTCACCAGCCGACTGGACTATGGGAACACCCTCTACGCCGGAACCACAGCCAAACTTCAAAAGAGACTCCAGCGCATCCAGAACGCCTCCGCACGACTCATCCTGGACATCCCCCGACACAGCCACATCACCGTACACCTGAAAGACCTGCACTGGCTCCCCGTCAGCAAGAGAATCACGTTCAGACTCCTCACCCACGCACACAAGGCCCTCCACGACCTGGGCCCAAAGTACCTCAACGACCGCATGTCCTTCTACACGCCCACACGCCAGCTACGATCAACCAGCCACGCCCTCGCCACCGTACCACGCATCCGCAGAACCACCGCCGGAGGAAGATCCTTCTCCTACCTGGCGGCCAAGACCTGGAACTCCCTCCCCACTCACCTTCGGCGAACCCAGGACCATCTCGCCTTCAGGAAGCAGCTCAAGACCTGGCTGTTCGAGCAGTAACTTACCCCCTCCCCCAGCGCCTTGAGACCCTCCCGGGTGAGTAGCGCGCTCTATAAATGCCGTGATTGATTGATTGATTGATTAGGTGCACATTGAATTTCGAGCGCGAACCGACAATTTTAAAAAGGTGCCTACACGAGCAATTAGCTCGTCATCTTCTAACTCACGGATTGTTAAGTAAGCTTCCTCTAGGTGTATAGGTCGAGTACTCTTAAAAAATGGAATCAAGAACTGGTTAGTGTATAGGCTATAAAATTTGCAAAAAAATAAAAAGTGGAGTGTTGTCTGCCCACTCCTATCATCACATGGGCAAGGTAATTGATCCAGATTAGGAATATGCCCCAAAGGAAAACACAGTACAAATGTAACTGTGCCAGCCCTTAAACGAAACAATAATCTTCTCTCCCAACGTCCAATTGGCTTTAAGAGGTAACTAGATGGGGTATTTGATTCGTTCGCAATGGGCAAATAACTTTCTACGGACTTTTTCTGGACCTCCCTTTCGAATCTTAGTATTCTGTAGTGATCATATAAAGCCCCCCAAATCACTTTTTTATTCGTATCAACAGATTCATCCGGGTTTGTAAAAATCAGTGCATGGTTAATACTACTCAAACTATCCCTTACTGCAGCAAGCCATGGTATTTCTTTTCCCTTATCACACTTAAGGCAGTCTCCAATAATCTCTCTTGTCAGTGACGCTGCAGGATTCTTCCAGATCGCAAGCCAAAAAAGAGCGGGTCGTGCCTTTATGTAGTCTTCAACATAGTGTAGTTTTAGTTCAGCATGGCAAATATACTGTGAGGTGGAAATTGGGGCTCCCAGTACTTTCCAACAAAATCTGTTTTCTTCAAGTTGAATACTATTGCACTTTGTGTGTCCCCATATTTCCGCGCCATATGTCGCCGTTGGAATGCACTGTGTTTTATACATTTTCAAGAGTGCTAGTATTATCCCCATCTTTTTCGGATGCGGTAGACTAATGATTGAATTAATAACTTTGGAAAACTTGTTCCTGCTGTATGTCACATGGTCTACCCAAGAACCATTGGCGGAGAAAACAAGCCCAAGGTAGGGAAAAGTGCTGGTGCAATAAAGTTTTTGATCATCTACGATAATAGAGTTTAAAAGATACTTTTTTGGCCCACAAGACATAATAAATGATTTTTTAAAACTGGTACACAGATCTAGACTACCCATAAAATCCTGAAAACCCTGTACTACAATTCGTAGAGCATTTGGTGTTCGTCCCATTAAAACAGCGTCAACAGCATACAATAAGGTGGGGACTAATTTGCTGTTAATTTTGGGTACATCATTAGTAAGTACGGTCAGAGATTTATGCAAATTGTTAATATATAAAATACAGAGCAGGGGGGCCAAAACACACCCCTGCCTTACACCTCTGTCGATTCTGATGTCCCCTGAAACTTCCCCACTCTTATTGATCCTTACACGAGCTCGCAGGTCCCTGTGCAAGTATGCTAAAAAATGGACTAAAACCTCATCTAAGCCGTATTCTAAAAGGATGGACCATAAACGGGACCCATTAACAAAATCAAAAGCCGAGGTAAGATCCATAAAAGCCACATATACAGGGGTTTGCTGGGCTACGGTATATTTCCCAATGATTAAATTGAGGTTCAAACATTGTTCGATAGTGCCCACTTTTCTTCGAAATCCCAATTGGCACGATTGCAAAATACAGTCATCCTCGGCCCAAGTCCTTATTCTGTTATACAAAATTCTCCCTAAAATTTTAATTGTGTTGTCTATTAGGGAGATTGGCCTATAACAGTTAGGTTGAGATCGATCGCCCTTTTTAAAAACTGGCACAATAATGCTTGTAGACCAGGTACTTGGGAGTGGGGCATTAATTAGGTTATTAAAAACATTTAATAAAAGGGGCGCCCAGAACTCAGGTTTAGACTTAATCAAATCAATAGGCAGCCCATCAGGGCCTGGAGCTTTATTACTCAAACTTTGGTTAACAGCATCTTCAACTTCCTGCAAAGATATTGCGATCGTTGGAGGATCTTCAAGCTCTGAAAATGCTTCGCTCTGTGATGGCAGTGAATAAATCATCGAGAAGTGGGCTTCCCATGCCTCGCTTGTTACATTACAGCTTATAGAAGATACTGGTTGAGCGAGAGATCTCATATTTTTAACTGCAGCCCAGAAAGCATTCCCATTATTTAAGAGGGCGGCCTCTGCTAGGGCATCCCAACGCTCGTTCATAAGCTCTTCTTTCCTTCGTGAGACGGCTACCGTATACTTTTTCCTTAAGGATTTAACCAAGGAAAAGTCTCTTGGGGTTTTTGATAATGCTCCACGCAGCTGTCTATTAATTAATGAGCATTCACCATTAAACCAACCTTGACCTGAATTCCACTCTCGACATTGGTTTCGATAATATAGATTAAATCCCCTCACATAATTTTGCAAAGTCACCAACTACCACCAGATTAGGATCCTGTAATGACAGACATGAATCGATGAGACTCGGATAGTCCCTAATCATCTTGGAGAAAAGATCTGTATAATTAACTCCTCGCCAAACCTATCTTAAGTTATCGGTAGAGGGTGTCAAATTCCTTGCACCACACTCATTATTATAGTTTGGTTTTGGGGCGACTCTTAGTTCTATCATAATCGGATTGTGGTCGCCATGAATAGCAGGGACAACCATAGCTTTGATTAAACAATCCTCGAGAGTGGGAGAAATAAAAATATAATCTATAGTGGTGGCGCTACCCCTTCCTCTAAATGTTGGTTCCGGGAAGTCACCATTATAATTTACTTCAGCAATTTCCATCACGTTTAACAGGTTATGTTTGTACAAGTGGTCGTGTAGTTCAGTACCCCTATTACATCGATGTACCTTGTTGCTAGTCCCTATGGGTAACATAAGATCACTGGGTATTTTAGCATTAAAATCACCCCCCAGACAAATACCCACAGTGTTACCAAGCTGTAAAGATGCAATAAAATTAAACAGATTGATAAAATTTATATTAGGTAAAGAAATAAAAATAATTGTTATAAAAATTAATTAGACATATGGATATACCCCTTTTATATATTACCGCTTGAAATTTATCATCTTTGGTATCTAACACCTTTATAGTACCTCCAGCCGCAGTATTCACCCAGATTGAAAGGCCGCCAGATGGGCGGCCAAGCTTTGGAGTGGGGGCAAGTGTATTATGGCATTCAAACCCATCAATATATAGGTCTTTCGTGGCCCATGTCTCCTGAAACATAAGGATATCCTGCTCCTGTACTAAATCTAGCCACTCTGGTAAAAGTACTTTAGACTCTAAACCTGCAACGTTCCAACTTAGCACTTTCAAGTTACAATCATTAATTTGCTTGTTAGGTAACACAGAGCGATTCACATTTATATCCATAAGGGGACCAGCTTCATTAGATAGTACATGATCTATAGGTTCCGAAGAGCACACATCTGTGTTCATCTGTAGATCAACTTTATGAGACAGAACATGACCCATTAGCTCAGGGGGATACACGTGTGTGTTCATTGGGGGATCTGCTTCGGTAGTTATCAAGTGCGGATTGGAAAAAAACATTCCACAGAAAGGGGAGTGGGGAAGGTTAGGAGGAATCTGCTGTTAGATAAAAAGTATCCACCAGAAAGAGTGTTACAGAAGGTAAGTAACTTGTTCTTCTGATAGATACTTCTAACTGCAGATTCTTCACCTTTAGAATAGAAACCAAAGCAGTACCTCCTCAGGTGGTGAATCTGTGGATTGGGTCAGATCAGAAAGCCCTGCAGGACCGAGCTAACAAAATGCCCTCCCCATGGCACCTTGGCAGAATTGCTTAGTGAACCTGTGTATGTAAGCCCATATAGCAGCCTGACAGTCAAATACAGGCACTCCATAAGCCAGCACAGTGGTAACAACCTTGACCCTGGTGGAAAAAGCCCTCAACCACCTTGGAAGCTGATATTTGGTCAGTGCATAGCAAATCTAGCAGACTATCCACCTTGACAAAGTTCTTTTCTGCACTTCCTTGCCCTTCTTCACCCCAGATAAGCCCACAAAGAGTTGATCATCCACTCAGTGGTCTTTAGTGCTATTGATGTAAAAGCTTAACACTCTTTTAGGGTTCGGCTGATAAAGTCACTCCTCTTCTCTCAAGAAGCGGGGCAGTGCAAAGATGTTGGAACAGTGATAAATTGTCCAATGTGAAAACCACAACTTTAGGTAACAAGGCTGCCTTAGTCCGCAATACCACTTTGTCTGTTAAAAAGGGGTATAAGAGGGCTGTACCGAGAGAGCTTGAAGTTTGCCCACACGATGAGCGAAGTCTCTGTGACCAGAAACACAGTCTTCAGAGTCCGAAGACACAGTGGACAGCTGTGCAAGGGTTCAAATGGTGTGCATATTAAAACAGTGAGAACCAAATTAAGATCCCACCGTGGCATCACAAAGGGTTTGGGAGGAAACAAAAGAGTCAAACCTTTTAGAAACCTCATCACAACATGTGATTTGATTAAGGATCAGGGGTCTGGTAAATGCAAAAAGGCTGAAACGGCTGATAAATACCCTTTAACAGTGCCCACAGTAAATCCTTGCTGGGCCAGGGATAAAACAAAAAAGACACCCAACAGCTTGGTCAGGTCGGTACTGCGATTGCCACCCCAGGATACAAACGTGCCCCAGCGCCTAGCATACACAGATTTTGTAGAGGGGCGCCATGCACCGAGGATGACATCCACAACCTCTGGAGGAAGATCAAACACTGTCAACTACTGCCATTCAGTCTTCACTCATGGTGGTGCAGCTAGCGTAGGCTTGGTTGCAAGACCCTGCACTGAGATAGGTGATCCTCCTGAAGAGCGGAAGCCTGATCAGAAGGCAGATGCTCAAGTGCAGAAAAACTGGTGCCACACTTTACTTGCCCAATATGGAGCCACTAGAATGGGTTGGGCCTGGTCATTCCTGATCTTCTTTTGAACTCTGGGCAGGAGAGGCAACGGGAGAAGAGTGAGTTCTGTGCTCCAGTCTATCCAGAATGCATCTTTGAGAGAGAGCCGTCTTGGAAATTCGAGAGCACAAAAATGTTGAGACTGCGAGTTCTCAATGGTGCCAAAAAGATCTAACCAGGGTTCTCCCCATTGCGGGAAGGTGCCCTATGCCACCTCAAGCTGTAAAAGTCATTCATGATCTACCAGGCCCTGCAAGCTGAAGTCATCCTCCCTGGCATTTTGGTTCACAACCAGGGTAATGCCATGACGCTCCAGTCAGCTCCAGGAATGAAGTGCCTCCTGGCACAGGACCCCACCAGCTTGTAGCCTCCCTTTGATGGATGGTAGGAAGGCTTTCAGCAGCAGGCAAATGGCCAGTAGCTCCGAAAGGTTGATGTGGATACAGGTTTCCACCAGAGACCAGATCAGAGTCCTATAATCTGCAGAGGCGCAGATTAGATGACCACCCCATCCCAGTAGTGTTGCATCTGTCACCACCTTCTGCTCTGGCTGGGGAATGGAGGGGGTCTGCCACCAGTCCAGTTGCGGTTGAGCCACCACTGTAGACTTTTGGCGCCTCCTCCAAAACCTGGATGGAATCCGACACGTTCCCCCTTCCCCAACTAATGGGCCCACTGAGTTCTCGGGTTCCACTGAGAGCCGGCATATGCCACCTGGCATAATTGACAAGCAGGATGGCAAGAGGTCCAAAAGCCTCAGATCCACTCTCACCAAGATCCAGGACTGAAGCTGAAACATCGGGATCACAGATTGAATGTCCTGGACTCATTTTACTGGAGGGAAAGCCCAAAATGGCATCATCCGCAGGATGGCTTCAATAAAAGAGAGCCTCTGAGAAGAAGCCAGTTGTGACTTTGGCACGCTGGTAGTGATCCCCAACAATGTTAGGAGGTTCACTGTAGGCCAATGGAGGTGGCTTACGACTGGCTGTATAGAGCTCACTTTCAATAGACAGTCGTAGATGTAGGGGAAAACTAGAATGTCCACCCTCTGAAGGTGTGCTGCGATTACCGCCATCTCTTTCACAAACATCCAAGTGGCGCTGGTGAGGCCGAAAGGCAGCACGGCAAACAGAAAATATCCCTGGCCCACCTTGAACTGCAAATAGCATCTGTGGGACTGCATAACAGGTAAATGAAAGTAGGTGTCCTGCAGGTCCAAAGCCACCATCCAGACATCTGTATTTAGGGCAGACAGAACCTGGGCCAGCATGAGCATCTTCAATTTGGCTTTCCGCAAGAAGTGATTCAGAGGACAAAGATAGGACCAAAGCATCTATCTTTCTTCAGCATAGAGGAAAAGGCACCAGTAATACGGATAGCCAGTCCCTATTTCCTGGGCTCGAATCCTCTCTATGGCTCCTTCGGTCAAAAGATCCTGCACTTCTTGGAGCAGGTGCTACTCTGAAAGATGCTCTGATACTGGTGAAGGATGTGGCGGATGAAGAAGGAATGGCAGGGCATAGCCTCATTGGACGATATGGAGGACCCACCTGTCGGACGTTATATTTTGCCACCCATGAAGGAAATATCTGATTCTGCCTCCCACTGGGTGGTGTGCGCCACTAAGGGCAAACTAAATCAGCTTGGAGCCGAAGAAACGTTGGGGGACCTGAAAGTTTTCTGCTCCTGATGGCCTGGGCATGGTCTGCTTGATACCCTGAAATGACTATAGTGTCTGTTGTGGAGTAGTGGTCATTTGTGTGGCAGGTACACCAACTAGAAAGGGGCTAATCTGGTGAAGATGTTGTCTAGAGAACACTCTGTGGCTTGACTTTCTTTAAAACGTTCCAATGCCCAATCATGCAAGCGTCCCACCAAAGCATTAAACTAATGCCAGCTGCTCTGCACATGCAGTCAGTAGTGTCCAGTTCAGAGCTGATGAAGAACTTTGCAACATCCGGACAGTCCTGGATGGTTTGAGTCATATTGTTCAGCAACCAACCATATCCCATTACCCATGGGTATAAGGACAACATTTGTTTCTAGAATGTTTAAAGACGTTTCGGCTCTGTCAGGAGAAGTCGTGGGGAAAGAATTGGGGTTCAACCTACTGCTGGCTGTAAGAACAACCAAACTCTCTTATGTAGGGTGCTACGTCAAGAAACCAAGGTCACCTGGTGTTGGACTGTGGTGTCTGGCAACCTGCCTGTTCACTGGCAGACAAGAATAGGGCTTAGGCCAGGTGTCCTTTTCCACATTTCCAGATAAGGGGATGAGAGGGTTCCATGTTGTGCCAATTCTTGGTTATTTCTCTTGGCAACGATTGTGCCAGCCCACAACAGCACCTTTTTATCCTATTGGAGTCTAAACTAGGTTGTATATGTAAAAGAGCTATTTTTCGGGTCCACCTTAAATTCCCACCACACCACCTCCCTCAGTGTGCTGTACACCCGCTTCCAGAGGACCATGTCCTCAGGCAAAATCATGGAGTGAGTAAAATATCTCTAATCTAATTACACACCTCAAGAAGTTGAGAGAGTGTATCCGCACAACACAGCCTCCACCTGGTGAAGTATGTACAGTGCAGATAGTTGATTTGAATCATTCGAAACTGGGAGGTGATCACTGCTTCACAATGGAGCATTTTAGCTTTGTCTCATCTTCGTCTGTGAGTTCAGGACTTCACCCACATCTTTTTCTCATGCTTGCTTGCAGAATTCAAAGGTATTTGAGAAACACTAATGAGCATTAAAGGGATGATATTTTGTGTTCCCCCCATAGCTCCCTTCAGCAGCTTGGCTTCTAACGGGTTCAAGTCAGATAGTTCAGCTAGAAACTAGAAGCGAGGGAGGATGGCAGGCTTTAGCTGCAGATATAGAAAAAATGATGGCCTATGCATGTCCTATTCAGATTCCAAGTCAGTGACGGTATGAAGGACAGTGCAGTTCATCACATTCCCCAGCCTGGATGTACCGATTGCATCGCAGCTACAAAATCTGAACTTGGCTCATCATATTTCTCTACCACAGCGGGATCTTTTTGGTGATCTTGTGCCATTGGGTGAATACTGTGCATGATAGGGATGGGTGGGTGGCAGGCACTCAGACTACTTTTCTCGCTATACAGCAGGGGTAGAGGGTGCATTCCCGCTAATACCCATTTCACCATTGCCTAGGCCGGGTCGCTATGTGGGTCGTTTAACTATTTATTGACTCCTAAAAATGTGCTGTCTGATAATATGCTATCCTGGGAGTAGCATCCTTCTATTGGAAACCTCTAACCATATAGTTAAAATGAGCAAATAAGCTTAGGGGAATCCCATGGGGTAGTGTGTAACTGGTACAAGAGCCTCTGGAGGGAGCCTATTTTAAATATGTCTGCCCTGCCCATTAATGGGAGAGGGAACCAGAAGGACACTTTACTATGCAGTCTTTCTAGTTGTGGTAGTATATTAATTTGCCATGTACAGGATTGCTCACCTGTCACACATACCCATATATAGCTGAATCCCTCTCAGGCTACCTTGAGATCCAGTGAAAATCTTGTTCCCCTACCCCTAAGGAAAATAACACAGATTTCACAACATTGATTTTTAAGAAAGTGAAGTCCCCAAACACCAGAAGCATTTGCAAAGGCCTAGGGTCAGAACATTACGGTTCCTGTCTGTAATCAGCAGGTCGTCTGCATACGCGAGACCCTATCTGATACAGCAGGTGCCCCTTCGAAACCCAATAGGAGTCTGTCTTTCTGATGCACTCTGCCAGGGAAGGTGTCAGTGTGTCATGAATTACCTTGTTTTAAGTGAACGCTGTTGTTTCCTCGGTCCTGAATGGAAGATACAGGGAGCGACAAGTGTTCCGGACTACAACTCCCATCAGTCCGTGTACTGCTTCCTGTTTCCTGGCAAGAATTGCGGAGCGGATATCCGGCTGGAATCCTTAAGTAGCGACTACACGATCGGCTCGAGGCAGATTATTCGTTCTTGCCGGTCGAGCGTCACCTGTGCCTTGTGCAGTTCCAGAGTACCCGTATTTCACTGCGACTCTGAAGGGGAACGTATTATGGTTGGTGTGCGAGTTGTTACTCGCGTACCTTTGGTTCTTGACTCACTATTCTGAATATTACCTGCCAAAACAATTCCCGTTCATTTGTCTCTCCTGGCTGGTGGCTCGTTGCTTCCTTGTCATCTGTTTCATGCAAGTGGTGGGTACTAATCACACCTCAAGGAGAGGTTTATGGTACCCGAATAGACTCCGAGGAGTCTGCTAATTATTCCAGACCTCAAGGAGAGATTTTCAGTTTGAGTCTGCTAATTATTCCAGACCTCAAGGAGAGGTTTTCAGTTTCTGTTTAGACTCGGAGGAGTCTGTATCCATCCGTGGATATCAAGCTGTATTATTTACCTTTGTGACATTGCCTTATCATCCACTACATGGGTGGGAACAACCCTGCAGGTGTTAACTTAGTTTGGCTTTCTTGCATGGTTTATGGTGTATGACAAGGACCAATTGCGGATCTAATCGTACAATATGTTTATTTTATTGCCATTTAACAGGGGAGGAACCCTTGTGAAGTATCCTCTCTTCCCCTGTGAAGCCGGGTAATAAATACCTTTGGGTAGGTACTGGACATTCTTCTGTATACTATAAAGGGTACTAGCAAGTCTTATTGAGGGTTCTTTGTTCATGAGCATTTTCTATGCCTTTTGTGTATTACAGGATTATACCATTACGGTTCTTATCTTTGTTCAACAAGGACGTATTACAATTAAGCCTGCATTTATTTTCTTTACAGGTATTAGGAATTTCTTACTTAAGTTTGCATATCTGTGGTGCTGGTAAAGATATCTAATGTGAGCGTTTCTCTTCTAGGTCTCCTTCCCCGCTGTTCCCTTCCCTTCCTTCCCTCACTTGATCCGATCAAGATTCTGTGTTGTTTATGCGGCAGAATTAAGACGATCAAGAGGTGGACCATAATTGAGCATCAAATCGACTCCGAGGTATCCGTAGATGACACAGAGATAGGCCCCCCCAACTTAATTCTGATTCTGCCAAATATGTAGTCCTATCCCACTGAATTAAAAGCTTTTTCAAAGTCTGCCATCAAAAGGGTAGTGGCCCTGTAATCGATCCACTAGTGTTTTTTGTTACGTCTGGTTGACCAATCTAGCATAAAGTCACATTTGTTTTCGTGCATCAATAGTCTGATTAGCTTTACTAATCGCATGGCCAATATCTTAGTTTCCATGTTCATCAAGGATATCAGTCAGTAGGATTAACATAGTTAAGAGGGGTTTAGGAATGATTGTGATTAGTCACATGGGGGTCAATCAATTTTCCTTTTGTCAAACTCTTCTACCAAAGCCTTGAGCCTCAGGAGAATGTACGAGGACACATCCAGTTCAACTTGTGAATATACTGACTAACAGTAACATGCAAAGGTAGTAGCTTTGGCATCATTGCCCAGTACTGGGCTCCCCTCTGCATCTAACACCTGATCTATGTATAGTCATTCTCCTGTGTGTTGCTAAAGGTAGTGCAACAGTTTACTGGCTTTATTACCCCACTGAAATCTACAGTTTTGGGATGACAATCACAGCTCTCTCGCCTCACTAGCAGCGTTTGCTCCAGTTTCGCAACTGTTAACTAAGTTTCAGAGTCGGTCTGGCTCCCGGAACCCCAAATGCTGGCCTTCTAAATCAAGGAGGAGGGTCTCTAAGTGCACCACTTCCTGCTGTCATCTAGTATGGCCTGTTTGCACCTGATCATTCTGCCTCTGATGAATGCTTGAACGGTCTCCCAGAGGATGAGGGATTTAAGTCTACATATCCTGCATTGAGTGTGCAGTGAAGTTCTACACCTTTCATGACATAGGGTCTAAATTCTGAGTCCATAAAGCCACCAGCTCAAAGGCACCTTCCCTCTGACCTTCTCAGGCCAAGCATCAATTACATGGGAGTGCGATCTACCCACGAGTCGGTATTGGTCTTTGGGCTAAAGCCCATAAATCAATGTTGGACATTAGAAAAACAATCTGTGTAAATGATTTATGTACACTGGAGTAGGACACATAATTACATTGGCGTGGGTGCATGTATCTCCATACATCAGTGAGCCCCATCTTTGAAAGACATTTCACTTGAAAAGTGGGGCCTTGCGGAGTGCACACGTTGTTTAGACATTCTATCTCTGCTCCATTCCTGTATGCCATTAAGGCCTTCTCCCACTATCAACTCCCCTGGTCGGAATGATGTTATCAGTGTCTCAACCATCTTGAGGAATGCAATACCTGGGGGGTATATATGGATATTAAAGATGGTGGCTGCCCACTTAAAGTGCTGCCACTGCTTCATATCACCCCAGTGGGTCATAGATAATCTGAAGCACTTTGAATGGAAGACTTTTTTTATGTTAAGAAGTAATGCTACTTCCTGGGCACGACTGGAGAACCCTTTGTGGTATGCTGCTGCAAATCCATATCTTGCAAGAAATGGGCATTTTGTACTCATTAGGTGCGTCTCTTGCAGGAGGAGTATATCAAGGTTGTGTCTGTTGGAGGCTTTGAGAACAGTCCCACACATTTTTTTTAGCACACCATTAACATTACATGAGAGAACATGCACACTCATTGGCTGAGTTGTTTCTGTGTGACAGTGTTAGTCATACAACATATTTATTCCCCTTTGTGGTAGCAAACCTAACTACTACTTGTTAACATCTCATTCCCCAACCTCCCTTTAATTCCTTAGGTTGAAGCATCTATCGAGGTGCATGTGCGTGAAGAACGCTAACAGGGAGTACTCTGCACCTATCTTACCCCTCCACAATCAAGTGCACTACACTTACCCCAGCCAGTATTACAATTTTAACCAGGTGTAAGATTAAATTCAAAAAGTGTCCAATGCATAGTTTTGATTAGACAGGCCATGCTGTGACAGCATTCTTGCATTTTCTGTGCCCATGTCCCGACCACTATGGGACAGGATCAGTCAGTTTACAGTCTAGTATCTCATCTATTAAACTTCTTCGTTCATCGGTGTTAGGTGATGATAAATTCAATAGGTGTACGTGGATTTAAGTCAGTGTTTACTGTTTAGCATCTCCCTGGTCTGCATCCTCCAAGACAGAGTCTGAGTATGAGGGATCATGTGAATCTGGTTCAATGACTGGCGTTCCAGCACTTCTTTTCTGAGGTAGCGCCTTGGTTTTTGCAGTGTTGGATGATGTAATTGAGGCAGAAAACTTTCTTATTCCACTGCCTAATCCCACTCAGACTGCTGGCTTTCGAAAAAGTATGCCTTTTTTTTTTTTTTTAATAACAGTTTTTACTAGTTTTATATCATAGCAATTGTTACATTTCAGGCCCCTGGGCTGTGCTGGAGTGGGCCTAACGAAGCTCCGCCCACCTTTATTTAACTACGCGCTCCGCCTTCCGGCGTGAGCGCAGGGGTCGGACATTTCCGGCGCGTGCGCCGGCAACAAAGACTAGCACGCTAACTGTCAAATCCCATCCCAACTCAGTCCTTGACTGGTTCCCAAGAGTCTCACAGCTCACTTACTTGGCAGGCAAAGTCCTTCAGGCGAGTGCTCGGCCGGGGATTGTCTCTCAGAGCATACCTGTGCTGACCATGGCTGGATCTGGGTTCAGAGGCTGATACGCTGGGCGAGGGGGGAGTCTCTGGGGACTCTTGGGTTGCCTCCGGAGCCCTTGGTGATGAGGCAGGCTCTGGATGGTGGTCCTCTGCCCCTCTGGGCTCCACTTGGCTGGCCCCTGGTTCTCCAGGGTTGTCAGTCGCTTCAGTGCAGTGGGCGGGGTTGACCACTTGTTTGAACCATGAGATGTTACGGGTCACAGTCTCCCCTTCTTTGTCGACTGTCACCATGGTCCCCTTCACGTCGATCACTGTCCAGTACCCATGTTCATAGCAAGTCCGGAATTTCCCTCCGGTCCCTCATGATGACGGTATCCCCTCAGTGCAAATGACGAGACACGGCTCTCCTAGCCTGGCTGGCTGTGCTGTTACGCTTCTCCCTTCTCCTGAGGGCGCCGTCTTCGTCAAAGGGAGGGGGTGTCCACCCCGGTGCAGTAGGGAGGCCATCCCGGCGAGTGCCGTTGAACATTAGCGTCCAGGGTGCTTGACGCGTGGAGCTCTGAGGGGTGCTCCGGTATTCCCGCAGGAACTTCTGTAGGTGCTGTTCCGGGTCGGCGTGCTCCGCTACTGTGATGCGAAGAGCTTTGTTGATGGTTCTCATAAATCGTTCAATTTCGCCGTTGGCTTGCGGCCATTGCGGTGTGATACGTCTGTGCCGGATACCATGGTGTTGTAGGAACTCCCGGAATTCGTGTCCTTGGAACGGGGGTCCGTTGTCACTTCTGCTCCTGAGCTCTTCCGGACATCCGAACATGGCGAATACCTTCTCTAGTACTGGGCCAACATGCGAGAAGGCCGTCGACCTCCACAACGGGGTACTTTGAGTAGCTGTCGATCAGGGCTAGGGTGACTCGGCCGTCCGGGAAACTCCCGAAGTCCACACTTAGCTTCTCCCAGGGACTCTTCCCTTGCTCTTCGGTGTGGATGGGCGCGGGCCTCTCACTTGACAGGAGGGGCACCTCCGGACTGTCTCGTCGACACGGGCATCCCTTCCCGGGAACCAAACCTTTTCCCGCATGCGGGCCTTCATCTTTTCCACCCCTTGGTGCCCTCCATGGGCGAGTTGTGTCGCTCGTGACTGGAGAGACGCTGGGATAACGATCCGAGACCCTCTTAGCAGGATTCCTCTCTGGGTGACGCTCAGCTCATTCCTGACCCTCCACATGTGTATTAGACTCTCCTTCTCTGGGCCTGACCACGAGTTGGCTGATTGTAGGAACTGACGCCAGTGCCCCCCTTGGACGGCTGCCCGGACTTTGGCGATGACTGGGTCCGCTGCGACTGCCACCTCCTCGAGGGTCAGCGCTCGAGGGCACGTGAGCGCCGAGATCATGTTCAGGTGGGCTTCAGTGGAGTCAGCACCCGGTTCTTCACCCCCGTCTTCAGCTGTGGCCGGGTGTCTCGAGAGGAAGTCGGCAGGGTTCTTAGCGCCGGGCCGATATGCTACGTCCATCTCGTACTGCTGGAGCCCAATGGCCCACCATTCAATGCGTGGCGGTGGGGTGCCGAACCTTTGAACAACGGTACCAGGGGTTGATGGTCCGTAATGATCTTGAACGGGTATCCGCATATGTACAAGTGGAAGTGCCTGCATGCCCAGTGGATTGCCAGGGCTTCTCTCTCAATCTGGGCGTATCGTTTCTCGGTCGGGGAGAGTGCTTTGCTGGCATATGCTAAAGCAGCCCACCGTCCGGGCTCTTGCTCCTGGGTGAGGACGGCCCGAGACCTACGGGGCTGGCGTCCACGAGTATCTCTGTCCGTCTGGTGGGGTTGAAGTACACAAGCGTGGTGTGGTCAAGGAGAGCATTCTTGACTGCTTGAAAGGCTGCCTCTTCGGCTGGGCCCCATTGCCACATGGCGTCTGCTCGAGTGAGGTTTCTGAGTGGCTCCGCAATGGTGGCCAGGTCCGGGATGAAGCAACCACAGTATGCGGCCATCCCAAGGAAGCTGCGGACCTCAGCCACTGTTCTAGGTGCTGACGCGTTCTTGATGGCCTGTGATTTTCGGGGGTCGACCTGTATTCCTTCCTGCGAGAAGGTGTAGCCAAAGAACTCTATTCGTTGCTGGAACAGCAGACATTTCTCCCTGTGTAGGGTGACCCCATGGTCCCGGAGCCTTTTCAGCGTGGCTCTCACGTGCCAGTAGTGTTCTTCGGCTGTCTGTGAGTGGATGAGAATATCGTCACTCACATTTAACACGCCAGGTAGCCAGACCAGGATCTCTTTGACCGCGTTCTGGAAAATCTCGGTGGCTGAGGATATGCCGAAGTTTAGGCATTTATACCTTCTGAGACCTAGATGCGTGCTGAACGTGGTTATGTATTGGCTTTCTTTTGCAAGCACCAGCTGATGGTATCCGGCATTCAGATCCAGCTTCGAAAACCATCTGGACCCTTTCAGGTCAGCCACAATGTCATCCATGGTCGGCGTTATGTGGCGTTCACGCCGAATGGCCTTGTTGGGGAGGCGCATATCAATGCAGAGTCTTATTTTCCCAGGTTGGCGAGCCTTTTCGGCGATCACCATGGGGGACACCCATGGTGTGGGCCCTGAGAGCTTCTCTATGACCCCTTGATCTTCTAGCTTCTGCAGCTCTTCTTCCACTAGCGGTCGGAGGTGGAAGGGAATCCTCCTGTGCCTCAGCGCTGTTGGCATGACGGTCAGGTCTATATGCAGTTTGATTGGAGCTTTCTTTATCCGCCCCAGCCCCTTGAACAGGTCTTCAAACTGACTGAGCAGTTCTTTGGTCTGGTCAGCTTGCACGCTTCTGGCGAACTTCACTAGTCCCAGGTCTTCTGCTGCGTGGCTGCTCAGCAGTGTATCTGCCTCCTGGTTGATGACGTGGATGTCAACTGTGATTTCGGTGTCTTCTGACCGCACTGGCACGGTCATTTTGCCTCGGAGGGGCAAGGGTGAATCACTCCCATAGGCGAAAATCTTTGTCTTTGAAGGCCGGAGTTCTGGCTTAGGCTTCAATTTGTTGTATTGTTGGATTCCCATGACGGTGACTGACGCCCCAGTGTCGATCACTGCATTGACTTCTGACCGGGCTATGTGCACCATGCATCGGGGCTGAGGACGTCTTCATCTTTTCAAGGCTTGAGTGAAAGAGACTAGGTAGGTCTCCCCTTCCTCATCAGACGATGAGTCGTCCGCTTGGTAGGTGGTTTGCTCCTTATTCTTTCTCCCTGGCGAGGATGACAGCGAGACACTCGATAGTTGGCGGACCATTCTCCGCACCTGCTTGGGTCGTTTCCCTTCTTTCCGTTGCATCTTCTTTCTGCACACTGAGGCAAAGTGGTTCGCAATACCACAGTTGGTGCACGTCTTCCCTTGTGCTGGGCATGACTGCAGGGGGTGTTCCTCATACCCGCATTGGCCCTTCGGGGTTGGCGGTGGGTGATCTCTTGATTTGTGGGTCCTGTCACGCATTCTGAAAGCGTCGGCACGTTCAGTCTTGACAGTGACGCCCTTCTCTGCGTTGCGCATCAGCGCAAGGTCCATTTCCTCCGCCAGCGCGGCTGAAAGGTCGTGGGATCGTGCCGACACCAGTATGTCGTTCATTGGTATGTTCGGCTGCCTTAGGATGAGGCCTCGCAGGACCTTGCTGCGGATCCCGAGGATTAGTTGTGCTCTGATCTCTTCTACGGCTCTGTCCCCTACGAGGTGAGTACTAGCGAGCTCTCTCAGCCTCGCATGAAAAGAGTCTACTGATTCCCCTTCTCTTTGCTTGGCTTGCCTCAATTTGAAATGCTCAAAGTCTGGATTTAATTGAGGGTCAAAGTGTGCATTTAATGCAGCCACTGCCGCTGCATAATCTTCAGGGGGTCCGGTGTTGGGGAGGTGTTTGAAGAGCAAGTAGATCTCCTCTCCCGCGTAGTGGAGAAGTAGTGAGCGCTTGACAGCACCGTCTGTTTCTCTGGTGGCAATGAAGTAATTTTCTAGGCGGCCGAGCCAGACTTGCCACTTTGGCGATGCCGTGGTGGGGTCTGCCGATTCACTAAAAGGAGGCAGGACTCCTGTAGGAGCGTGTTGTATTGCAGCCCTTGCTGGGGTTTGCGCGCCATCCCCTTGATCTCCCATGGTGCTGGCAAGTGAAACAACTGGGTGTCTCAGCGAGGGTGCTGCGCCCTACTAGACAGCCCTGATGTACTGGGCGGTATATCTGGCACTTCTGGGGCCTTGTGTGGTCAGCGCCTGCGAGGCGGCCATGTGGCACGTGGTCAGGCCTTGCCGGGCGGAGACAAGCTTGGGTGTATCCACTGCGCATCGTGCTCGACTCATCCGCGTGGATGTGGGCGTGTGCTGCCCGGTTGCGCCGCTGTCTGGTGCTGGAGGGCGAAACCTGCCCGTTTGTGCTGTTCCCGGTGCTGCTCTTGTGTCAGGTGAGAGGCGCCACCGCCTCGTAATGTTGCCTGCAACACGCTGTGCCGCGGGAGCGGCCGTCTGGATGGCCTGTACAGACGTGGGGGTGCGCTGCAGCTCCTCTCTGCTGGGAGCACCGTGGGTCGCTCCGTTCCTCGTCGCCAGTGTTACATTTCAGGCCCCAGGGCTGTGCTGGAGCGGGCGCCGTGCGCATGAATACCGCTGCAATAATCAGACGCTCACACTGTGTTAGTGTTCACGCGCGGACTGCCTAACGCAGCTCCGCCCACCTTTATTTAACTACGTGCTCCGCCTTCCGGCGTGAGCGCAGGGGTCGGACATTTCCAGCGCGTGCGCCGGCAACAAAGACTAGCACGCTAACTGTCACAGCAATGACAGAATAGTGATCACAACATTTCAATTACCAAACGTATTAAATCGTGACACAATACATCCTATTGACACATCATGCAAGACAATGAACAAAATCCCTCAGTGGCGATATGTGCCGCGTACTCTACTTTGCATTCACCTGAGAGGTGAAACGTAGCCTTCCAACGGGGTCTCTGATTTTCACGGTTAAAGTATGCCTTCGCTGTGGCTCTCTCCGCCTCTACGATTTAGTAAAACACTACGAAAACCTCGCCAGAAATCCTCTCCGTCCATTCTGATATTGCTTCTTTCAACAAACACATACAGAAAACGGAAGACCGGCTAGTGAGCAGAAGCTAGCTGTATCCGTACACTTGAAGCAATCATTGGGCACAACACTCTGCCCACGTGTTGGCCCCTCCCTGTTAGAAAGCCAGTACACCTGTTTATGGATGCCACCTTTCCCTTCAAGGAGCACGGGGGGCTACGCCACTCATTCGTTTAAGATTTTTCCCCCTGCTGAGAGTTCCTCAGTGGTAAGCGGTGGTTATAGTTAACACGCCTCTGTTATGTTCTGCCAGTAGACTAGGCTCACCATAGTGATCCCCGAAGGGGTGTTTGGTTGCACCTCCCCCTGACATATTCAGGATGGTCCCGGCAGTGACGTAGGTGCAGGAGAGGATAAACGGGCCTGGGGTGTGAACAACCGGTCGAAACAATTGCAGCATGTGGGCTCCCACTTAAGTAGCAAGCAGCATAATTCAAGCTACGAATTGCAGGCCAGCAAACACAACTGGCGATGAGCGGGTGTGGACCTACGAAATACCTTGTAGCTCGTCCACACATGTCGGGACTCCCTGCAGCGCGAGCTCCCAGCCAGCACGACTGTCTCCTGCTCTGCGCTGGCCGTCGCCTGCTCTGTGCTGGGCCCTGCGGTGCCGCGTGAACTGTTACACACTGCGGTGTGAGGGGGTTGAGGCATACTACTGTAGTCCTCAGGCAATCCCGCCTGCTGTCACACAACGCGCACACCGCCTGGTGTGCACCCAGCTCCCTGTGTGTGCTTTTCGCCCCAGCGAAGCCCGAGCCGGAGCGTGGCCCAATCTGACGGCACAGCAAGAGAAGCCTGGCAGAGGCCCCAGCTCCCTCGAAGGTGAGCAAAGCATTGTGTATGACATCCCGGTGATTTCTGTGCCGGAGCCCCGCAGCTGACGCCCTGTTTTTTGGGGCGTGGCCCAGCATGTCTGCATGAGCCTGTGCATAGCCTGTACAAAAAGGAGGACAATTAAACAAACACTGAAAGAACACGTTTCACACCATACATGGAGGTATGTGGACTCCAGAGGGAATAAGTGGGTGAACACCCCCCATTTACATCAAGACAGCCCTAGCAGTGTGACCAGTGGAGGGAAACTGTACAAGTCATTGTGCCATTCGCTACCCGCATGACAACACTCCTTAAAGAACTGATTGTGACAAATAAAGAGTAGAGTATTTGTTGCAGAACCTGTCATTTTCATCTACTGAGCCCTTCTCAGCACTACATAGTACTGCTAATATGTCTGCCATACCCCAGTGGAACAGTTCTTGATTGAATGCCCTCCCTCCGCACAGGCAGCAAAATGGAAAGACTGGGTAGAGCATCTAGAGACATTTTGCAGCAATTGATCTTGATGACAGATGACGTCCCATGCTCTTACACTTAGGAGGCCCAGCCATACATAAGCTGGGAAAGTCAGTAGCTGAGGCTGGACCACCGCATACGTACAACACACTAAAGCAGGCACTTACAGCCCATTTCTAACCTTTAGCAAACTTGGACTATGAACGTTTTCTGCTTCACCAGGCCAGGCAACTACAGGAAGAGTCCGTTGACACATTCTATGCTCGCCTGAGAGACCTAGCTAGCACATGCACACTCCCAGATGCAGCAGACGAAATCAGGGCTCAATTCATTCAATGTTGTTCCTCGACAAAGCTGCGAGAAAATATTCTCCAAGTTCCGTGCATGACCATGGCGAACATGTTAACCATGGGCAGGTCGAAAGAACTGTCCAAAGTACGAGCCGCCCATTAGGAGGCAGCGCTCCAGCACACCATCAAAACAGAAGAGGAAAGTGAAGGATAAACCAACATATGAGCCTAAAACTTGCTATGGGTGCAGGGGACCTTACCCCCCACAAAGGACCTTGCCCTCAACAAGGGAAACGGTGCTCAGCATGCAATAAGGCAAATCATTTTGCAAAAGTGTGTCGTTCCTCAGCGTCGTCAAGGAATCAAAGACCCAAATCAGTCAACGCACTACTTATCACAGACAATCCAATAGAGGAGGGGGACATGGATGATGATGACGTTGAAGGAGCCGTTCACCTAATACATGCCATGCAACCCGAGGGATATCCACGCAAATACATCCCGAAGTGTAACATACTCCTGGGAGGACACCAAGTGCAGGCACTGATTGACACTGGGGCTTCCATTAATATCATGGCCCAGTCGATGCTACTCACATTGCCAACTCCACCCGTCCTGAGACTCACCACTACGAAGGTATTCGCATATGGGTCCACCTCTCCACTCCCTTTAGCAGGAGTGTTCACGGCAGAGATTGCACACAAGTCTCGATCAACGCAAACCAAGATATATGTCACAAAAGGGGGGCACAGGAATGTTACTGAGCTGCCGGACAGCAGAGCGTCTCCATCTTGTCGCGTTTGCACTCAGTTTGCACCAAGAGAATGTGGATGATTTACTGGCGCAGTTTGCATCACTATTCGAGAGCATAGGTTGTCTGAAAGACAGAATAATAAAACTACACATTGAGGACTCAATTCAGCCAGTCGCTCTAAAGCATGGAGAGGTGGCGTTTCATCTCCGGCCCAAGGTTGAGGAGGAGCTGAACAAACCGGAGCAGGCAGACATCAACTCCCTGGGTGTCCCCCATCGTGGTGGCACGCAAACCCAAGCAACCCGGAGAAGTGAGAATATGCGTGTACATGTGCCTACCCAATTTGGCTATCAAACGGGAGTGGCAAGAGCAAGTCGCAGACACATCACAGAGAAGCCACTTACAGAATGAACGCATGTCCCGGGCTCGCAGAGCCAAACAGAGTCCCATCAAAGTGGGGGATCTGGTGATGGTAGGAAGCAGACAATCCCGGGGAAAGTTCACATTACCATTCAAGTTCGATCCATGGAGGGTGCAGAAAGTGTGAGGGACAATGTTCACCGTGCAGAAGGATGGAGTGACCGTTACGAGGAATGTATCTTTCTTTAAGGCCTATCCGATTTCTGTGAACAATTCCCAGATTGACTCCTAAACACCCCAGGATGTCGAGTTGTCATAAGAGGTCAAGTCTCTCCCTGTCGGTGAGCCTGCCTGTTCAGAACCTCTAAGTTTAGTGCCTTCAACCTCCGAGGCTGGAAGCAACTGCTCCCAAGCGGAGCCAGCCCAGCTGTCGCCTGGTCGAGATGCCCCACCCCGTACATGGAATCAAGTGAGTCCCCTGGAGGTGTCTGTCGTCAAGGGACAGGGAGGTACCATCTTCAACCCCATCCAGTGAGGTCATCTCGTTTGAAGGATTTTCTGCAATAGTGAACGTGCAATTGAGAAAGTATATCTCTCCAATGTTTCTTGAATAGTTTTTCTTTTTTCTTTGTTTTTGTTGGTTAAGGAGGAATGTTATGTTCTGCCAGTGGGCTAGGCTCACCATAGTGATCTCCGAAGGGGTGTTTAGTTGCGCCTCCCCCTGACATATTCAGGATGGGCACGGCAGTGACGTAGGTGCAGGAGAGAATAAATAAAAGGGCCTGGGGCGTGACCCTACAGTCGAAACAAGTGCAACGTGTGTGCTCCCACTTAATTAGCAAGCAGCATAATTCAAGCTACGCATTGCAGGCCAGCAAACACAGCAGCCTCCTCCCCACTCACGCTCGTTTCTCTGTACCTGGGGAGTCGGGTAAAAGGGAGTCGGGGTCTCCCTCCTGTGGGCTGGGGAAGGGCACTGGGAGAGCCACGGTCCACCTCTGAAGTGCATGCCCCCCCCCGGCACTTTGATTTGGCTGCCCGGGCCTACTGAGCAAATCAGGGTTGCACCTCCCAACTTTCAACTCGCCTTTTTGATGACCTGATATCAGGTCATTGCAAAGCGTTTGTTGAGATTTAGGGTGCTCGGGCCAGAGCTTCACTAACTTTCAAACATCATGTTGGACAATCGTCTCCTCCACCCCCTTCGTCATGTCCCTATGCATATTTAAAAAAAATTGCCATGCCATCTGCCCTAACCTTATGACTGAAAGAATTATACATTTTCAACTTATTTTCGGGAAATTGGGAGCAGAAAATTTCGGCGTGTATGTTACATTGCTTCATAAGTACAACTTTAACGTAGAACAGCGACATTTTAAAACTTTTAATCCAGTACTAGAATAACTGTGGCACCAAGTGTGAAGTCTGACTGTGGATGAATGATGTAATGATAAACGGGTTAATACATAATTGCACATTTAAAAAAAAAATTTCTCTCGATTTTTTTTGTGTTTTTAAGGTTAGCCTTGTTAATGGTTTACATATTTTGTATTGTTGGTTTTAATTAACTGGACAATAAATATATTTAGATTGAATTACATTAGCTAAGGTTGACTACTTTTTAGGAATTATGCCATAAGGTAGTTTTTGCATGGGTTCAAAAGGGCTCCCATGTTAGCTTAGAGAACATAATCATGAACTCCCAAGGCAGATAAGGCCTTCTGATTGAAACGAATGTCTCCCAACACCACCACCCCCCCATTATTACTGAGACATAGAAGGACTGTTTTTTAAGCAATGATGACTGCCAAATGTATTTTGTCAAATAGGGTAAAGCTGTTCCTTCCTGACAAGTCATTGGATCAATGGCCTTCTGCAAGCACCACCTGAAGAATGTTTTCCATTTGAATGTATACCATGCTCTTGTATGCGGTCTCTGCTTTTCAGAGTAGGTTAATTGAATCTGTTAGAAAGATCAGATGTCCATATTGCTTCAGGAGACAAGCAACTAAGCTCAATGATTTGTTATGCTATTGACAGTGACAAAGTACATTCTGCCATTGGCATGGCATTGTAACGCTTTTGAAAGCCCATTAACTTCTCATATGGTTCTGAGTTTAACAGTATAGACCAGAAATCTAATTCAGCTCCTGACAATTCATCACAAGTTTTGTGCTCTGGTCATAGTCTTGATTAGCTGCCTACTTCTTATTAATCGAGTTGCTGGTGTATCATTTGTTTGGTTAACCCCTCCGCTGCCAGGCCTCCCCGTGCCATGCCTTTTTTTTGGCTATTTGGGGTAGTCCATATAAAGTATCCATGTCAAATTTGCGTCCTTTTCTTCCAACATCCTGGGGATTCTAAAGGTACACAGGGTTTGTGGATTCCCCAAGAGGAGACGAGAAATTAGGCAAAATACAGCTACATTTTGTTTTGTTTTTAGAAAAATGGGCAAAAAGTGCTGCAGAAGACAGCATCTATTTCTTTCCCTGCAAATGATATCAATGAAGGGTTTGTGGTTCTAAAATCAACATCTTCCCAGCTTTCAGGAACAGGCAGCCTTTTGACAGAAAACCAACATTTTCTACACAGTTTTGGCATTTTACAAGGAAATAGCCTATTTTTCCTATTTTTTGTGCTTTCACCCGCTTTCCAGTTAGTGGTAGAAATGAGTATGAAACCAATAATGGATCCCGTAACGCTATACATGTCTGAAAAGATGATAACATTCTGAATTCAGCAAGGGGTCATTTGTGGAGATCCTTCAAGGCTTTCCTATAGAAAGTAACAGTTGAAATAAAAGAATATTGAAATTGAGTTGAAAAAAACCAGCCATTTGTGCCTACATTTTCACCTGAAACTTTTTCTAACTATGTTGGATTTTTTAAAGCAATATACCATTACATCTGTGGGACCTTTCTGGTTGCGCGGATATATCAGGCTTGTAGGTTCACAAAGAACCCGAGGTACCCAAAGCCAATAACTGAGCTGGCACTTGCAATGGTTTTTCATTGTGTAACGGGTATATAGCAATTCATTTGGTAAAATATAAAGAGTGAAAAATAGGTATCAAGGAAACCTATGTAGTTCAGAAATGGGAACAAGATATGGAGTTTAGAAGCAGTGGTTATTTGCACATCTCTGAATATGTGGGTAGCCACACTAGCAGGTGAATTAGGGGGCATTTTTGAAAATGTCTTATTTTTTACACACTGTCTTACATTTGGATGGCAGAAATGCATAGAAAGTCAACTGGTAACACTTTTTCTACTATCCTGTGTTCCCCTAAGTCTCCCGATAAAAACAGTACCTCACTTGTGTTTTGATCCGTTTCCTGTCGCGGGCACGAGGCCTACCCACACAACATGGACACATCACATTTTTCCACAAAAAACGGACCCTTTTTTGCAATGTGCCTAGCGGTGGATTTTGGGCCCTTAGCTCAGCCGGCACCTAGGGAAACCTAGCAAACCTGTACATTTTTTAAGACTAGACACCCAGGGAAATCCAGAATGGGGTGACATGTGTGGCTCTCACCAGGTTCCGTTACCCAGAATCCCTTGTAAACCTCAAAAATTGTTTTAAAAAAACACAACACACTTTCCTCACATTTCTGTGATAGAAAGTTTTGGAATTTGCGGGTAGCCACATCTTCCACCCTCCCAGCATTCTTCAAAGTCTCCTGATAAAAATGGTACCTCACTTGTGTGGGTATGCCTAGTGCCTGCAATAGGAAATGGCCCAAAAATTACTGTGGAGACTTGAAAATTCAACCACAAAAAGACCTGGTCTTGAGAGGGAGTCACCTGCGTTTTTGGTCCTGGGCTTGGCGGCCATGCAGGGAACCTACCACACCCAGACATTTCTGAAAACTAGACACACAGGAAGTCCAAGGATGTGTGGCTTGTGTGGATCCCCCAATATTTCGTACCCAGAATCCCATTCAAACCTCAAATTTCAGGACCAAAAACGCAGGTGACCACCAATGTTCCCTCTAATTTTTTTCCTCTGTGTGCGGCAGTGTAAGGTCTCTGTGCACTGCAGCCCAGGCTATGCGCGCCGGGAACCAGACCGCACGTAAGGGTGCAGCGCCAAATATCACTCCAAGTTTTTGCTTAAAAAAGTGAAAGGACGGTGCATTTCCACACCTGTAGCACCACATGAAGGGTCTAAAGGCAGGTGTTCAATTTAGATACACACGCCATGACATGAATTGGTTACACAGGCAAGTACACTTCGAGTTTAGAAAAGCATAGGACTCCAACGATGGTACCTTAAGATTTCACTAAAGATCCTCAACTCGAGCACTGTTCATAGGGTGGGAAAATGTTGGGAGCCTATACAAGATCACAGATATACAATACACATGGATATGGCACTAGATGAATCTGGCTGTGGGCGGCTTGGAGAAGCCTTTAAATACACAAAGTGCAAGCACTGGGTCTAGCCTCACAATGACCCCGGCACCTTTTCTTATTTTCCGGCTCCTGAAACTACTGAGCTTAAACACGGAGTTGCATAAAACCGTGTTCCAACACTGCCCCGCGCATTGGCTTGCAATGCCAAAGGAGTGTGTAGTAATTACAAGGAGACTGACCCAGCATCACCCAGCTTGTCAATGAGGTGCCTTACACAGTGTTTGGTTAAAGATAGAACATCCTTTCAAGCAATAATACAGTTAATTACCTTTGACACAATTCTGTCCCGAGTCACTATCAGAGAAGTGTATTTGTTGTGCTTGATCCCATTAAAATGGAAAAGGTTGAAAGAGTGGCGGATTTCAGAAAGGAAAGAGTCTATTGTGATTTAATGTAGTTCTCTGCTCATATAGTTTGTTTTGCTTAATTTTGATTCTTCTTGAATCTGTACATTTGTGAGCGATAAAAGGTTCACACCTTTTAATTGCTGCCTAGTACCAGTGATCACTCATGTTCAAGTGTTAGTAGTTGAATAGTGGTTATTGGAGGTAGATGTGAAGACGTCTTTTTCAAAGAAAATCCTGCAACACCTTGTATTGCAAAGGAATTGGTTAGTATTCGGTATGCTTGAAGTGTTATGTAGATGCCTTTTTAATTTCAGAACAATTTTATATGTAAAAAGGAAACATCATGAAATGCAATACAAGCTTTGTAAAGTATACAAAGGCAACACACACTAAAATCAGATGTGAAATCACAAGTTCTACAGTTTAAGGTGCAGTGCTAATAGGGATTAAAGACTATGTTAATTAATTCACTGTTACAAATTATTATGTTCCTACGTCGATTGTACAGTGATGCCTCAGCAAGTGTCCGTTTTGGACAGAAGGGAGAATGTACTGAAGCTTTCCCGATCAGGAGAGGGGTCAGACAAGGTTGTGTGCTGGCCCCCTTCCTTTTTAATCTTTACATAAATGGACTTGAGGGTGCACTGCTTCGTCAGGGCAAAGATTTTCCCCAAGCTGGTGGCCGCTATATTCCCGCATTACTTTATGCGGATGATGCCGTTCTGATGGCTCGCACCCAAAACGGCCTTCAGAGAGCCTTGGATATTTTCAGCACATTCATGAGCGACCTCGGTCTCCAAACTAATATATCCAAAACGTATGTCATGAGATGTAAGCAAGGAAAGCAGAAGACCCGTGAAATGTTCGTAGATGGGAAGAAATTAGCATCTACAAAATTGTTTTCTTATTTAGGCGTACTTTTTAATTATCAGGATTCGTGGGCCCCCGCTATATCCGCTAAAAAAACAGCTTTTGCCAGATCTACTGCCGCACTAACAAACTTCGCTAATAAGATAGGCAGAAAACCGCCGACAGAACTATTGCATATATATAAAGCAAAGTGCGTTTCGATGGCAATCTATGGAGCTGGGCTGTGGGGTTTTTCGGACATTAGTTGTTTACAAACTATTGAAAATGTGTTTATAAGGTATATCCTCTCCGTTCCTCCAAGTACATCTACCTTCATTTGCCATGAAGAGCTAGCTCTCCATTATTTGGCTGATTTGGTAAAACTAGAGCCTATCCTTCTGTGGCACAGAATCTGGTGTAAAGAACAGACAGAGTTGAACAGAGAGATTTTAAATATTTTAAAATGAGCAGGGGCCCTTACAATACCCTGGATCAAATTTGTACGTGATTTTATGACAGAATTAGGGCACCCTGAATATTTTTTAATACTGTCTTCTATGATGGAGATCTCAAGAAAGTCATTAAAGAAAGAGGGCATTCAGTTTTTAGAAGCTAAAAGACTTCATGGAGAATCTGCAACAAAAATAACAGTGAGATCTCACCAATTGTTATGTACCACCATAGGGATGGAGCCCTACTTATCTTTTGTCCCAGGAACCTTTGATAGATTTCTTCTCACTAGGTTACGACTGGGTATTATTCATAGGTTGATGACATTCCCGAAAATGAATGATTGGTCTCGTATTTTAATACTGTGCCCTTGTGATAATATCTCTGTTCAATCCACTATGCACCTAGTTCTGTTTTGTAAATTTTATCAAGAGCAAAGGAAAGTTTGGATTATCCCTTTTTAAGAAAATCTGGGCTTAGGCAGTGCAGTCAAGCAATGCTCTTACTCCAATTACTAGAGAACGAGCACATAGCATGGAGGGTAGCTCAGTTTTTAAAAGCCGTATTTTATACAAGGAAAAGTATATTATTGATTTAATAATGTGTGTATCATGTAAATTATTTTTGCTCTATTTATTACATGCAAATAACTGGTTGTGTTTTTAATTTTTGTGCTTTTATGACTGTTTCATATAGCAGCCGAATAAAGCTTTATTTGATTTGATTTAATTCACTGTTATATTGGTTATGGATCAAAATGTTGTTGGGAAGCAAAATATTGAGACGCATCAGACATAAGAATAGAAATGTCACACAAACACAAGGAAAATATGAAAATGTCACATAAGGAAAATGAAACTTGCCAGCTATTTTTTGCTGGAAATAAAGCGTCACTCATAGTTGTTGAAATGTCACTAATAATTACACTGAAATCATGAAAAGGTCACACAGAGCAATGTGAAACCTTGACAGCTATGCATGTAATTTCTATATAAGTTTCCCTCCTCTTTATGGCTTGATTTTGCTGGCGAGAAAGTGTTACTCACAGCCCTGCCAAGGACGACGCATCAGGTGTTAGACTAACGCATTTCAGCCTTGGCTGTCAAGCCATAACGCCGCTATGCTGAAACTGGAGTGGCAGCAGGCCTGTGCGAGAGCGCTGCTCCTGGTAGGCTTTGCGGGCTGCTGGCTACAATGTATTAGTTAAAATAGGAAGTAATCCTCATGGCTGCGTGCGGCATTACGCTGGACGTGACAATGCCAGGGCAGTGCTTCCACCGCAGCGCAGTAATTTAAGCATAATCATGAATGATCCCTGCCACCGCCGAGACCCAATCCCACGGACCCGTTGCGGCCGCTGGAGTCCAGAGCACGCACTGTGCAGCTGCTGAGTCTGAATGCATGGACTGTGGCCGGGTGGCACGTTTGCTGAGGGAGTCATTCGTTGTGGCCAGGAGGACTCTGGTTTCTATGATTCGAGAGAGGGCAAAGCTCTGGTAAAATAGGCGCATCAGTGCTTGTTGGTAAGTGTGCTCGCTTTTAAGATGCATGCCCTTAATAAATATGCATACTTAAGCTCATGGTATTTAGAGAAAAAAACGTGCCTTGGAGTTGAAAACATTCCCGACTTCAGCCTAATCTATATCTAATCACGAGTGTATGATTTTTATTGATCCAGCTAGCTGGTTAGTGGAGTGATCAGTGCCCCAGTTGTACGCCGGCAGAGCCAGAGGGCAGGGCCGCCAGTCACTGACTCTGTGCCCCCTCCCGTGGAGAGCGAACAAAGACTTTAACATGCGAGGGGTGCTCCCTTTGACCTTTTGCAGTAACATTCCTATACCTGAAGCGGAGACAACCTTTAACAGTATTTAACATTATTTCTGCACTGGTGAATATTGTATTGTCTTTCTATATCTCAAATCTTGCTCCCCACAGCCCACTTTCTCCACCAGTGGCGCCAGCAGAACCCCTCCAGGAACCCTCTCCTCTTATGCTGCAGTCTGGCTGTTTTCGGCTGCCTCCAATGCCGCCTCATTGCAAACACGTCCCCCCGGCTGGCAATTACCAGAACCCCTCGGGGTGATCCAGGCAGGCCCCTGTGTTACGACCGATCGCCTGTCTTGACCGCAGCGCAGCCGGTTCTCGCCAGGGACTCTTCAGCCCCCCAGGGCACCCCCACAAAAAGACACCGCCCTCCACTGGGTCAGCCCTCCTTCACGCAGCCTCCACTTCGGAGTCTTCTCCTCAGGGGCCTCCGCACCAGTGCCTTGCTGCAGGCCTCACACAACTTTGTTTCTGCCGTTAGCCCCCTCTTTCGGCTCTCTGTCCTAACCCAGGTGGCGGGGACTGCAGGATTCAGCGTTGGATTAAAAATTACAGTTTTGTGTCCAGGATGAAGCACTTGTCGACATCTTGCCGGCCATGCCTTCCCATGTGTGGGCATTTCAATGCCAAAATGAGTGTTTCTACTCAGGGCCGGCTCTGGGGCGGTGCGATCGGTGCCATCGCACCGGGCGCTGACTTGGGGTGGGGGTGCCATGTTTATTGTTTTAGAGGCAGCTGGTGCCGAGTTCTTGGTTCCAGCAATAAAAATCTCAAGATAACTCATCTGATTAATGTTCTTCCTGGAGAGAGAACGGAGCTTTGTCTAAGAAATGTTGACTTGTAGTGCAGAGGGTTAATATGTCTGCTGCAAATAACGTGTCCCATTCATATCACAAAGTGCATAAAATATAAATTGGTCAATGGGTTACCGCTTTTGAAAGAGAGATCCTGTTGTTACTTGTATAAGTTAAAATCCTAATATATTCACTGTCATCAAAGAGCTGCATGCAAACTGCAAGGAATGTGTTAAGAGCTATGTGTGTTTTTTGCCAGTCTTTTGTTATCCTAATATTGCAAAAAGGGTTCATTTATGTAGAAATCAATTCTTATTATTTAGGAAAAACCCCAACATTGGTGTAACATTTTTAAATTCTGAATTTGTATTTTTCAAGACCAAAGACTCAAACTATACTGCCTACCAGAATGGATGACATTATACTCCTACACCTTGTAGGCCTTTGTCTTATGTAACATTTCCTATACACATTTACACATGGGATTGTCTCTGTGCAATGTGTGTGTGATCTAAAGTGTTCTGACACCTTACTAACTGGTATGAGTTGCGCTATAAAACGAAATTAATCTAAGACAGTGGTTATTGAGACTTGAGGAGCACTGTCAAATGGTGGTAGTGTGGGAATCTGTGGCGGAGGTGGTCATTGGGGGGGGCGCCACAAAACATTGTCGCACAGGGCGCCACCATTGCTAAAGCCGGCCCTGTTTCTACATATGCCTTGTGCAGGCGAATGCATCAATAATGTCGCCTTGCACCTAATTTGTGTTTTGACTCTAAGGGGAAATTAAGTGGAACTTAGTCAAGACATGTTAATTGCAGCGCACGTGTGCACTGCAATTAACAAGAATACTATCTCAAAAGCCCACATTCAGCCACGCACTTTTAACAAAAGAAATGCAGGGTCAAACACGACATGTGATTCTGAAAGCACAAGTTGTGTTTCACCCTGCATTCGTTTTGCTAATAGTGCGGGGCTGAATGTGGGCCTTTGAGATAGTATTCTTGTTAATTGCAGTGCACACGGGTGCTGCAATTAACAAGAATACTATCTCAAAGGCCCACATTCAGCCCCGCAGCTGCCCACTATTAGCTAAAGACTGCAGGGTCAAATACGACGTGTGCTTTCAGATGATTCTGAAAGCACACGTTGTGTATGACTCTGCATTCCTTTTGCTGATAGTGCGGGGCTGAATGTGGGCCTTGAGATAGTATTCTTGTTAATTGCAGCGCCCGTGTGCACTGCAATTAGCATGAAAACTATTTCAAAGGCCCACATTCAGCCCAGCAGATGCCCACTATTAGCAAAGGAATGCAGAGTCAAACACGACGTGTTCTTTCAGAATCATCTGAAAGAACATGTCGCGCTTTAGATTGCCGCATTACTTTTCCTAATAGTGCACGGCTGCGGGGCAGATTGTGGGCCTTGTAAAGTATTCATGTTAATTGCAGCGCATGACGACGCTGCAATTAACATGAATACTTTCACAAAGGCCCACAAACTGCCCCGCTGGCGTGCACTATTAAGAAAAAATGCAGCAAGTGCAGGCCCCACTTGCTCGTAAACCCGAGCCCTCCCTAACCATACAGGACTATAAGGGAGACACTTTCCTGACGCTCGACTGTGTCCTCTCCACCTTTGTCTCCAGCTCTGCCTCGTGCAACCAGGAAATTGCCGTTTTTCGCGCCGCTCGCGTTTTAAAAGCGGTGGCGCGAACGGACTTACCGGCTGTGTTGTGTGTGTGCGCGCTACAATTGGGACACTGCGCGCTCGGGGTGACTTCAGTGCGCGGGCGCGCACCCGCGCACGTTCTAGGGAACAGAGGTGACCACCCTGCCAAACCAGGTCGTTTTTGATCATTTTTGATGCCTCCACAATACGTTTGGGCCCTTCCCTGTAGCGGACACTTGACCCACACACACAAGTGAGGTACCATTTTTATCGGGAGACCTGGGGGAACGCTGGGCAGTAGGAAATTTGTCTAGGTCTGGTGATCCCACAACATTCCCACACAGAAATGTGAGGAAAATCTTATTTGTTTGCAGGGGTTTCTGTGTAGGAAAATGTTGGAGAATCCACGCAAGCCATACATCCTTGGACTCCCCCGGGTGTCTAGTTTTCAGAAATGTCTGGGTTTGGTAGGTTTCCTTACATGCCCGCCGAGCCCGGGACCAAAAACGCAGGTGACCCCCTTGTAAAACCAAGTCATTTTGTGATTGATCATTCTTGATGCCACCACAATACGTTTTGGGCCCTTCCCTGTGGCGAACACTTGGCCCACCCACACAAGTGAGGTACCATTTTTATCGGGAGACCTGGGGGAATGCTGGGCAGTAGGACATTTGTGGATTCTCTCCGATTCTGGAAGAATATCGTACAGTAATGCAAGGAAAATGTGTGAATATAGTCACATTTAGAGGTTTGCAGGGCATTTTGGGTAAGAAAACTTGTTGGGATGCACAAGAGGGACACCACCCTGTTCGCCCCTGGGTTTCTACTTTATGAAAATATCGGCAGGGTACACCCAGGCAGAAAAAGTCAGAAAATGCAAATATTACTTCACAACCAACTATTCCTCAAGTACACACACATACTGGTTGGAATTGGCACAAGGGTGAGTGAAGGTTCAAAGCGTAAAATTTTATTAACAAGAGATTTCACAAAACGGAAATGCACTGTTAATAGTTAAAAGGTTAAAAACGTGAACAAATGACTCACAGCTAGTGAGCTGTAAAGCCATGACAAGGCACCAACCTCTTTACAGGCCATTCACACACCTTTTATACGCGACGCATACAAGACCATACACACTGCCAGCCGCGGGCCCAGCACATTACAACACTCACATCAACAGACAATGTACACCCGGGTAGAGAAAGCCAGAAAATGCAACTATTACTTCACAACCAACTACAGGTTGGATTTGGCCCGAGGGTGAGTGAAGGGTCAGAGCGTAAAATGTTATTAACAAGAGATTTCACAAAAAGGGAATGCACAGTTAATAGTTAATTGAATCACAGCTCGTGAGCTGTAAAGTCACGACAAGCACCAACCTCTTTACAGGCCATTCACACACATTCCATTCGTGACGCATACAAGACCATTCACACTGCCAGCCGCTGGCCCAGCACATTACAACACTCACATCAACAGGCAGCGCCATTCAAGAGCCCATCACTTTCATATGCCCACATGCCTAACAAAGCAACCACACAGGCTGATGGAGTGTGTGTACTGGCGTTTGGCTAGCAGTGTGTGTAGTGACCAACAGCAAGTCACTACTCACACACCGCCAGCCAAGTGCCAGTCCCCACACACTGCCAGCAAGCGCCAGTCCACGCACACCACCAACCAAGTGCCAGTCCACGCACTCCACCAGCCAAGCGTCAGTCTGCATACACTGCCAGCCAAGCACCAGCCCCCACACACCGCCAGCCAAGCGCCAGTCCACGCACACCACCAGCCAAGTGCCAGTCTATGCAGTGCACACACACCGTGAGGCCAAGCGCCAGTCCACACACACCGCTAGCCAAGCACCAGTCCACACACACCGCCAGCCAAGCGCCAGTCCACACACACCACCAGCCAAGCGCCAGTCCACACATACCACCAGCCAAGCGCCAGTCCACAAACACTGTCAGCCAAGCGCCAGTCCACGCACACCACCAGCCAAGTGCCAGTCCACACACACCACCAGCTAAGTGCCAGTCCACACACACCACCAGCTAAGTGCCAGTCCACGAACACAAGCCAAGCGCCAGTCCACACACACCCCCAGCCAAGCGCCAGTCCACGCACACCCCCAGCCAAGCGCCAGTCCACGCACACCCCTAGCCAAGCGCCAGTCCACGCACACCACCAGCCAAGCGCCAGTCCACGCACACCACCAGCCAAGCACCAGTCCACGCACACCGCCATCACATATTTATGCAAAAAAGAAAACACAAACCAATTGGCAATAGATACAAAACTATAACTACAAGCACAACAGCTCTAACTCACACTTATGTCAACCATGAAATTTACTTTTACGCTCACAGTTGCAACCAAAAACTCTGTTGCGCGTGGTACAAGTTAAAACAGGTAGGCACACACAGCCCAGGATTAGAGGGACAATAGGGGCAGTACATAGGACTCTCCTTCCGCCCAACTCTTCGGGCACAGACTCTACATTTCTTAGCGGTAAAGTCTTTTTTGGCCGTGGTAGGAAGGTGATCAGCAAAGTGGCGATCTTTCAATCTAGCCACATCCTTCACCACTGCTTCTCTAGGAACTCCTGCCTGTTCCACTAAAACAAGGCTGCCTATCAGAGACTGCTGAAACTGAACAAATGTCATCTTTAACTCTAGAGAGAAATCCTTAAAAACAACAACGGCATTGTAGCTTGCTAAATGGAATAAATGGATAGCCAACTTCTTATACCAAATGTACGCCTTACGAACAGCAGTGTAAGGTTCCAACCTCTGATCTACTCGATCCACACCACCCATGTGCTTATTGTAGTCTAAAATGCACACAGGTTTGCGCACTTCAGCAACCTGACCCCAAACAGTCACAGGTAAAGTACTTTCATCATGGATGGTAGTCAGCATATAGACATCTCTCCTGTCAGAAAATTTCAGAGGTAGAAGCTCATCACTACGCAAGGCACTGCACTGTCCCTTCACAAGTTTTTTACAAACCAGCTCTTTTGGGTAACCTTTACGGTTAGAGCAGATTGTGCCACAAGCAACAGTGTTCACTTTGAACAATTCCCTGAACAATGGCACACCAGTGTAAAAGTTATCTACATATAAATGGTGACCTTTGTAAAAACGTCCTCTACCAAGTTCCCAGGGGGTCAATACTGGAATCCCTACCGGTGTAGACCCTGAAATTATACACATATCCAGTACTACTCTCAGACAAAATATACATCTTAATTCCATAAGGTGCCCTCTTGCAAGGAATGTATAGCCTAAAAACCAATCGGCCCTTGAACAGGACCAAAGTCTCATCCACAGCTATTTCTTTCCCTGGCACATAGATCTCTGAAAATCGATATATAAAGTGATTAAGGACAGGCCAAACATTAAAAAGACCGTCATAATCAGGGTGTTCTCGGGGCAACGCTAAAGCATTATCAACAAAAAGTAACATCTGAGAAGAAAAAAATACCGATTACGACTCATGGTTGCAGGAAATATAGCTGTTGGCATCAAGGGATTAGTAAACCAATATGAAGACAGCGACGGCTTCCTTATCAGGCCCATCAAAAAAGTGAAACCCAAGAACTTCTTCAGCTCATCCAGATTTGTGGGAGTCCACCGGGTAGCTCTAGAGTGGGCTTAAGTCTGGCACTGTTGACCCTCAAATAGTGTTGAGCATACAAATTAGTCTGCTCAACAATCTCAGCCAAAAATACATCATCCATAAACAACTGAAAGACATTTCTAGGCAGATCGGGGGGCGCGCCCTACAATGGTTCACCAGTTTTTTAAATCAACGTACGCAGACTATTAATTTAGTTCCCTTTCGCTTGCGTATTACTGAGCTCACCAAGGGAGTTCCACAGGGTTCTTGCCTCAGCCCCACTCTGTTCAATGTGTATGTAGCTCCCCATGCCTAGATTGTTAGAGAAATTGGGTTCACCCCTTTCTCTTACGCAGACAACACCCAACTTCTCCTATCTTTTGACAACAAAGATGCTATTTCTAAACTTCGTTTCTTGGCAGGCATCAAAGCAGTTTCAGCCTGGATGGCTGGAAATTTTCTCCAGTTGAATGCCGAAAAAACGGAGACCAGGCTCTTTGGAATTGCCCAAAAGCTCTGGACTGCAGAGTGGTGACCTTCAAACGTAGGCATAGCTCCAGCACCCAAGGCGGTGGTAAACAATTTAGGCATCAGGTTGGATCAGTACCTTTCTATGAGGGATCAAGTAAGAGCTACCACCGGCACCTGTTTCCACACATGCTGAGTCTCTTGCGTAGTGTATTCCAATTACTCCCTCTCGAAGTACGTAAAACTTTGATTCAGGCGCTAGTGATTAGCTACCTAGACTACTGCAATGCTCTTTTGGCTGCTACAAATGAAGCCTTATTGAATAAACTGCAAGTGGTTCAAAGCACTGCAGCCCGCCTGGTACAGAATATGTCATCGAGAACCACCTCCTCGGCTCTTTTGCGACAGCTACACTGGCGACCTATTAGACAGAGAATTAAGTTCAAGATATGCTGTATTGTACACAAAGCGCTCAACGGGAAAGGACCCAGTTACTTAACAGATAAACTTCTCCATTATCGGCCAAGCAGATCCCTATGGTCAGGGGACAAATCCCTCCTCATTTTCCCTCGTTTTAAGAAGTCCCGTTCTGGGGGCAAATCCTTTTCTCATCTAGCGCCCCTATATTGGAATCATCTGCCTTTTAGCCTCCGTAAATGCAACGATTTTCCTACCTTTAGGAAACTTTTGAAAACCGAACTGTTCCGCAACTGCTAACCTGGGTTGTTGCTCTCCAGCGTGGAGATACCCCTTTGGGGGCGATTCATGCGCTTTACAAACTACTTATTCATTCCTTCCCTTATAAATATATTTTAAATAAATCCCTGGTGCCTAGTGGGTTTCGACCCCCCCCCCCCCCCCGGGGGCATATCGGCCCAAAAAAACAGCTGATCTAGCCCCAAATGGGGCCGAAACACAGGAAAATAGCTCCCTTTAAAATATAATTAAAAGAACTCACTGGTGCCTAGTGGGTTTCGAACCCTCCCTCCCCCCCCGGGTTCAGATCAGCCGAAAGAACAGCTGAATCAGTCCCCAGAGGGGGGGGGGGGGCAAAACACACATTAAATATGCCCCCGGGGAGCGACCCTTGTCTAAGTCAAAGTCAAAGGAACTTATTGAGCACACAAATCACCTGAACGGTCTCATGGCGCTTGCGGAGACTCCGTAAGAGCTAGCGATCAGATCTAAACAGCATTATTGATGGTCAAATAGCCACGTTTTTAGTTCCCTCCGAAAAAGCTTGTGATCAGAGATAAGACGGAAGCTTGTTCCAGAAGTCAGGGGCGAGAAAGGAAAAAGATCGTCCCCCGCTTCTTGCGGTGCGAATTCGTCGTGGGGTGAGGAGATGTTTTGTGCTAGATCTTAACAGTCTTCCTGGCTGATACCAGCTTAGTTTTGTCACTAAATAACTAGGTCCGGTTCCGTGTATGCTCTTGGGAGTGAGGCATAGAATTTTAAAACGGCCTCTCTTTTTTACCGGAAGCCAGTGGAGAAACCTCAGACTGGGGGCTGATGGAGATCTCGATGGAAGATTTAAAATGAGTCTAGCAGCAGTGTTCTGCAGGATCTGAAGTTTAGAAAATAGGTCTTCATTTAGGGAGGCTAATAAGGCGTTCCCATAGTCCAGACGACTTACAATAAGACCCTGCACCAATGGTTTCCTGGATTCAATAGGGATCCATTTAAAGATTTTGCGTAGTTTCCGCAGAATCCCATAGCACGTGCCAATTACAAAATTTACATGATTTTTCATTGACAACTTGTTGTCAATTGTTATTTCGAGATTGCGCACTGCTTGTTTGGGGGATGGGCATGGGCCCAGTGCCTGGGGCCACCAATCGTTGGACCAATACTCTTCGGCCCTGCCAAACAGGATGATCTCTGTCTTGCTGCCGTTGAGCTGTAGTTTGTTATTGCCCATCCAGTTGTTAATATGGATCATGCAATTTTTAAACCGGGTCATTGTGTCTGTAGGGTCAGGACCAAACGTGATCAACAGCTGAGTGTCATCAGCGTATGACACTGCCTCAAAACCATAGGACCTGATTACCCTGGCCAAGGGTGTTACATAAAGGTTGAAAAGCATGGGGCTCAGGATAGAGCCCTGAGGGACTCCTATACTTACAGACCTGCTACATGAGGCCAGGGGACCTATATGTACTGTGGTTGCACGATTCATTAAATAGTTTTTGAACCAGTCCAGGGCCTTTCCCCTGACTCCCACCTCCCAGAGCCGTTGTTCCAAAATGCTATGGGAGATGGTGTCGAAGGCGGCTGACAAATCCAAAAGGACCATCATGGCAGATGCCGTTATCCAGGGCCAGCCTGATGTTGTCAACCACCTCTACCACTGCTGTTTCGGTACTATGTGCCGACCGGAACCCTGATTGCGATGGGTCAAGAAATCCGTGGTTTTCCAAGTGGGCAGTGAGTTGTTTATTAACCAGGGACTCAAGCACCTTCCCGAAATAAGGCAGCAGCGAAATAGGACGGTACTTGCCTGGTACCCTTGGGTCTGAGGTGGGCTTTTTCAGAATCGGCTTGACTTGAGCTGTTTTCCATTTGGTCGGGACCATGGCTTGATCTAATGACATGTTGAATATCTCTGTGAGTTTGGTTATTAAGAGTGGTGCTATGTTTATGCAGGAACGGGGTGGAAGAGGGTCTGCTGGGGAGCCTGATTTGATCTTTTCTAGGGCTGTGGAGACTTCTTCTCGATTAACCGCTTTAAATTCCAACAATAAAGGCTAGGTGGAATGGCTATTGATGGGCGGAAGATAGTCTATGTTATTGATGTTGTGTTGAGGGAAAGACCTATATATAGCTTTGACCTTTTCGTCAAAGAAGGAGGACTATGTGTCAACCCATTCTTGCGTAGGGGTATGGAAGTGCTGGTCAGTGTGGGGGGTAGTAAAATCCTTCAATATTTTATAAAGCTCTTTATTGGAGTTTACGGCATTGTTGATCCTGTTTGTCAAATACAACTTTTTGGCCTGTTTAATATTATTTAGATAGGTACGATGGATCTGGTTATATTTTATATGGTCCTTGTTTGTCTTAGTTTTCCTCCATTGACGTTCAGCAGTCCTGCTGGACAGTTTGTCAATTTTTAATGCGGACGTAAACCACGGCGACGCTTTGGCCTTGACCTTGACCCTTGACAAAGGTGTCACTTTGTTCAGGGTCAGTGTGATTGCGTCTTCAAAAGCTGTCGCTACCTGATCTATGTTTCCTGTGTGAGACACAGACTGGTAGTTGAAATGGGCTGAGAATGTTGCTTGGGTGACTTTGCGCCAAGGCCTGATCCAGGTAGAGTCATTATTAGGGCAATTATTCGAGGTATCGATGGGTATACAACATTTTAATAAATTATGGTCTGACCAGAGTAGGGGTGAAGGTTGCTCTACTGTAAGTTTCGTTGTATTAGTAAATAACAAGTCCAGGGTGTGGCCAGCCTGATGGGTAGGTCCCACCACCATCTGAACCAATCCCAGCGTCTCCAGAGTCGTTACCAGTTGATTCGTGTCGGGGTCCGATAATAGCTCTGCATGGTAATTAAAATCACCAATAAGGAAAAGATTATCTGCCGCTAGTACATGTGGGGCAAGTAGTTTGAGTAAAAGATTTACAAAATTAGTTTTTTGACATGGAGGTCTATAAACTAGGGCCCCTCTCCATGTTCCGGTTGATTGAATTATGATTTTAAAAATAAGTATTTCCACTTTTCCAGTAATACACGAGTCTAACGTGATGATTTCAAGCTCATCTTTAGAGGCTACCGCCATCCCCCCTCCTCTATCAACAATTCTATCTAATCTGGTTAGGTGGTATTGAGGCGGGAATGCGGTAGCCACATCAGGGGAAGCCTGGTCATGAAGCCAAGTTTCTGTTATGAAACAAATGTCTGGTTTTTCAAAATCCAGAAGACTATAATTCCAGTGCATGCTTGGGAATCGACCGGGCGTTAAGATAAAGCCCACTTAATTGTTTAGAGGTATCACAGGTCTCCCTTATTTTATTTACATGGGGAATGAAAGAAGTGGTAGGTTCATTACAGGTGATCTGAGCGCCAATAGTAGGAGAAACAAAATACACCTCAGTGCCTGATAATGTCTTAGGTTTCAAAGTGATTGGAGGTGTGTTTAGTGATTTTAGCTCTAAAGTAGAGTAGCGCATTGTGGCCATGATTGGGTGGAGCTAACTTCAGTTTCCTTACCTATTACAGCTTGGATGAAAGGGCAGGGGTCCTGGCGGCTGGCGACGGTCTGGCGCGGACGGGCGCAGACGGGCTTGCCTTTGGCGCTCCCCCAAACAAAAATAAATAAATCCCTGGTGTCTAGTGGTGTGGATTCCTGCTCCACGATCGTAGCCCCACGTATCGTGGAGCAGGAATCCACTCTGATAGACTCAGGGGCAAAGTCCTTTTCCCCTGTCTGTACTCCTGTACACCCCCCCCAGGAGATGGACTCACCAAAAAAGCTCCTCTCCCTCGACTCAAATGGCTTCCAGTACGTCTACGGCTGCACTTGATGACGTCGCACGCCATGAGCGCGTCAACGTCATCAGATCGCCAAGGGGGGGGGGGGTGGGGTAGGGGTGCCAGAGGAAGCGCCTCCGCTGCCATCCCCAGTGGAGCCCCGTGGGGCAGTGCCAGGACGTAATGGTTACGTCCTCGGCACAGCAGAACCGCTGCAGAGGACGTAACCATTAGGTCCTTGGCACTGAAGGGATTAAGGCTGAAGGTGTTAACCAGCTACTTACTCAAGTTCTAGGTCAAGAGGCATGCTTATTGACTAACAGATGAAGGAAGGTCTGTGTGTGTGTGGTATGACACATAATGGGGAGTAATGGTTAAGATCACAGTGCAAGCCAATTATCTGCCATATCAGTGCTGTTAGATGATGTATACAAGGAGTACAGTGTAATGTGTTCTGTTGGGTGGCTTGTGTGTGTTATTTCTTACTGTGACAGCTGTGTTGGGTTAATGAAGATGTTCTGCTTAAAGTATTCTTTTGGAAGTAGGTCTGTTGTATCTTAGGGGCTGATTACGATGGCGGTCAGATTGACCATCCGACCACAGCGGCCGATTCCGACTGCCGAGTCCGCGGTCCCACCGCCCTGCCTTCTTATGATGCCTGCAGGCCTAATCGCAGACCGCGACGGTCAGAGTTGGCTCCGCATGGATCACATCAGTCGGAAACGGTGCAGATGGGGACTCTGCGGCCACCGCCCCATGGCTGTGGTTCCACCGGCGAGCAGATTGTGATACATCCGATACCCTGGCAGATCCATGTCGGGTGTTACACCTCATCGCAAGACCACCCCGGTACTGCTACTGTGAAGCACCACAACACAACCCATTGTATGCATACAAAAAGCTACACAGCTGATGTTAATAGGCAAAGTGGACACACCTACATTTCATAGTATAAAAAAACACCCCGTCCCAGACCATGATCATTTGCCACCACCCTTCAGCACAACAGGACTGACCGTTACTGTAGTGTCAAAGCAGCGAGCCCTTTCTGCACATTGACACTCCACACACCTTCATCGCACCATTCACTGTATATATTTATGTAAGTATTTTCTTGTAAACCCCTTGTCTTTCTCACTCACTGTAATGCACACAATGTCAAAAAAATCCATGTTTTTCGTTGAACGAATTGTCAGTGATGGTGGATAAATCATTAGAGTAGAACCACAGATCTTTGGAACCCAAGTCCAACAAACTTCTGTCACTAGGAAGAATGAGATGGGGGACAGGATAGTCAACAATGTTAATGCTGTAGCTACCACCCTGCACACAAAGGACGACATAAGGAAGAGGTGGCATGACCTGAAGGCCAGGGTTAAGGCCCTGGTCAACAGGCACCACCTGGCCACCCAGAAGACTGGTGGTGGTCCTCCCGGGCCACCATTACAACTCACAGCCTGGGAGGAGAAGGTACACGCCACCCTGCATTCGGAGGGCTTGATATGAATACCTGGGGGACTGGATATGGTAAGTAACACCTCAACAGCTGTCAGAAAATATCAATGTTACCTTAGCACACATCACAGCTCTTACCAAACTGTTGTACATAGATTGGTCCAATATGCAGTAGCCAAAGTATCTGAGATGTGTTATTGATAGTTACAAACAGTAGCCCTGAACAGAAGAGCACAAGTAGCAATAGCAATTACATTCTCACATGCAGAAATGCTGGCTTTAACTGCATTACCCAGGAACAATAATATGTACAAATATCCAATAGTACGGCCCTCCACAACTGCATTTAGCTGACAGGTATGTAACACAAACCATTTTTGCAAGTGTTGAGAAGCTGAAATAGAAAGGACTACAACTACCATGAGGCCCTGTATTTCTAACTGTAAAGTACAGGCACCTCCGTTGTTTCTCCATATATCACTTGTCAGCCATGTCTCAACTGACCTTCCCCTCACAGGCAGGGAGCCATTTGTCAAGGGGGAGGAGTGGTTGAAAGGACTACAGCTACCATGATGCCCTATACTTCTAACTCTAAAATACAGACACCTGTGTTGTTTCTCCATGCTCACTTGTCAGCCATGTCTCAACTGAAGTACTGTACATACAATGCTCTGCTCAGGCATGTCTGCCTAGTTAGCATGATCTTCCCCTGGTCTCCAGAGCAGGAAATAATGAGTCCATCAATAACATCATGCCAAGTGTGTAAATGAAATTTACACACATGAAGGTAACTCCACTAGTTACATTTACCTGGTGGCACATTGACACTGAACAGCACACATGATTAGCAATGACTTAACTAATTCCAAGTCTTGTGTATGCCTGTATCATACACAAATCTGACTTGGGATGTACTAACACTCAAGTAACTTCGACATGGTGTTGGGTGCAAGTGACTGTGATTAGGCATTTCCATCCATCATCGCTAATATGAACCACATCAGCACAGCTAATGAGCAGTACGATACCAATTTGTGAAATGGAGGTATACTAATGTCATGAAAACGAGTCAATCAAAATAGGAATAGTTGGCAGTGTTAACCTCAACACCTTTTTCTCTCTCCCAGGCATGCCCCAACTGTGACCCAAATGATGTGGAGGTATATTCCACACTTACATAATGACAGTTAAATCTCTGTCCCAACAGGTCGATCTGGTACAACATCTAGCCCGAGTGAGGCGACCCCCCAGGCTCAAACTCCACCCCAGAATTAAGCCTCCAATGATGCGGCTCTCCTGGACACATGAATGTGGAGGACCAACCTGACCTATCTGGTCAGCCTGGGTAGACAGCACCAGTGAGTCCAACTGGGCCCACAACTACATCTCCCACCCCAGCTTCAACATCACAGCTGACCTCTACCCCAAGAACCGGACAATCTAGTTCCGCCAGCAAATCTCCTGCCACCACCTTCCAAATCCAGAGGTGAGAAGCGACAACACACTCACAGAGGATGGAAGAGCCAGTGAGAGGAGGCAGGCAGGGTCAAGGGTACATGCCCGTTGGGGTGGTGGGAGGCTAACTGTGCGCTCGCAACATGAGGCTTCTGGTGCCACTGACGCCCAGGGCAACTTAGCCCGAGTCATGGGCGCATATGAGGAATACCAGGAAGCGATGGGCCAGGTACTTGAGGAACTCCGGGACATTAAGCAATTGCAGAGGTCCATAGACCAGAGATAAGATACACATAACAACCAAATGGACCAGCTCATTGGGGTGCTGAGGGACACCTATGCCACCCTCTGCAGGGCTTTAACCCCTACATCTACCCCTCCCTGTGGCACAACTACATCTGTCCCTTAACATCTGCTGCAGCCACATGAAGGGAGGCCCTGTCAGGGGGAAACTTCTCAGACACCCCGGACCATGCAGCTGTGGATCCCCCACCCGACATAGGGGGGGACATCCAAGAAAACATTCAGGAGTGTCAGATGGCAAGACACCCACCACGGCCAGGAAGAAACGGTGCCCCTGATTTCCTCCTGTGTGTGCAATCCGTTCACTATGTTGACTATTCCTGTACACTTTCCCACTTTTGATGGGAGAAGTGTGTTGGACTTTGGATTCCACGTAATATGGCTCTTACAACAGTGGTTTCATCTACCAACACTGACAACTGAAATCCATTGTGGTCATTTTTTTCTCTCTTTGTTTAATTTCTTGCTGTCACCATGTGCACTGAAATAAATTCACTTCTCAAAACACTAGCTAATGTTGTATCATTTACATCTAGCAAGTTATGTTATTTCCATGTGTTCCCTCAGATGAAAGTGTAAGCTACTTCCAGTGAATATGTCCTAGAAAATGAAAGTATCAGAGAAGATGTTAAAAAATTTGTAGGTACAGGGAAGGAGTCCGGAGTAAGCTGCTACATGGTCCGGTCTTCCTTGCGTCTGTGGAAGAGGCTATATTCAGTGGACGTGCAGTCTGTTATTTTTTATCACACCTGACCAACGACACCGCCAAGTGCTCACACGGCACTTCCTATAAGGATATTTGTGCTGGATGTGATTACTTTTCCTGTGGGAATACCTTTCGCAGTGGGACGGTATTAAAACTAGGGCTACCGGTTTAATGGTATTTTTTTTTTTTAACATTTCCGTCTGTATTTATCCCCATTTATTTTTTGCCCGTTTTATCTGGATTTATCCAGATTTATTTTGTGTTTTGCGTATAAATGAATTTGTAAAACAGTACATTTCCATATTTGTTTAACTGATAAAAGAGGCTCATACTTTGATGCCTGTCGTATTTTAGCTATTTAAGCTGCCAAATATTACATAACAAGACATCCACTGGTAAATACTAGCATTATTCCACAAATGTATATTGACACATGACGTTATTTAAAGAAATTTCATCCTTTTTGTTAATTTCCCATGCTGTCCATCTGCTCAACTGTTGGGCTATAATTCATGAAAGACAGCACAGAGAGTCACTTAAAAGCAGCCCAATTTTCTGTATTTATCCACTTTTAAGAATAAATGCAGGCAGAAAACACATTGTTTTCTGTCTGTACTTATCGGAAAATCAGTAAAAACGGAAAACAGGGAGCCTTAATTCTAGAGCTATAATCATGGATAATGCAGAATTGTGCTGATCTCTCACACCACTTGGAGCCACAATGTCTTCATTCTATTTTTTGGGACTACATGACACCTAGCTAATCCACTCATTTGCAGCTTATAACAGCATCATCTGGCAGTGGTCAGATGTGTACGTGTCACTTGGGAAGTGTGGAGTGTGCAGTGTGCACTTCCATGTCACCTCAATCTTGGTAGTCACACATTTCTGTGACAGAGCTGTAGCAGGTGCCCAGCAGTTCTCCATGTTGTAGGTTAGGAACGCCTGACCATTTGCTGACTGCAGGGCCTTGCTTGGATAGGTAGAGATAGTTTGCATGTGAACATGTCATTTGATGACATCAGGCACATATGGTATGCTACAAGGGCCTAGGTTTACATGCTGATGTGATTTCCTACTACACACGTTGCTTGATTTGAAAAAGGTCACACATGCAGCTGGAGCTTTCAGTGGCAATGATACCATTATGCGTAAGTGTGCACGTCATGTAGCAATCATGCATGCGCTCATGTCATTGTTTTAGCCAATGTAGTCATCCTTGTTGGTGATGTGATCTGTGAAATTGTGTGGTGTGTTGCGTTAGGATCGATTTGCCCAGTGTGTTCACGCAATAGCAATTAACCTATTCCTACTATTCTTTCAGCATCAACCCAGGGCAATGAAAGAGACAGGGCAGTGATCGTTGTGGAAGTAGCTGGCCAGACTGGTTCCGGTCGCAGCAGTGACACTGATGGAACCAGTGGCACGGATGGTGGTGGTGGTACCCTGGAGGAGCCTTCAGACTCCGCTTCTATAACTTCAGAGTCATCCTCCAGTGTGCAATCCGTGGTGGTGGTGGACTAGCCAGTAATTCCATCCACTCCAGCCATGTCCACTCCCCTTCCACCATCCCTGCTGCTCCCCAACAAGCTGTCCGTGCCCGCTCCATCAAGAGGAGGGAAGTCTCCTTCTCTCCAGGCACCTCACCCCCTGCTTCATGTCCCCTGCTGCCCTGAGTGTGAAGGCCGTTGCCATACTGAGGCAGATCTCTGTGGGTCAGAGTGCAGTGCTGAATGCAATCCAGGTGCAGGGCCCACAGCCGACGCAGATGGTCTCGAACCTGGAGGGCATTCACGCAGACATGTCTGCCCTACAGAGATCTTTTCAAGCTCTGGCTTCCACACTCTGCAGCCTTCCACCATTTCCAACTTTCCACCCCACCTCCAGCCTCCTCCCTATCCACAATTCCTACTCCTAAACCTGACCAAAGCACTCACACACACATACATAAGCATGCATCCACCTCAACATGCCCACGTAGCACACACAACCATAAGGAAAAACACAGGTACGCTCTCACTCCCAAGGCACTCGCACCCCTCACCGCCGCATTCATTGACATGCATCCAGACAGCAGACACTACACCCATGCATTCAGACACAAAAGCAGACACTACACCCATGCAGAAAGACACCAGACACTACTCCCATGCATCAAGACACTACACCCATGCAGCAAGACACCACAGCACAAGACACTGCCATGTCACACACCCAGACACCACACCACCACCAACATGCACATCATACATTGATATAGAGCAGACACATTCCACAACACATACATCATACTCAGACACATGCACACACAGCCACACCTCCGACTTCACATCCCTTTACCTCCAAAAGCCCACCCCTTGTGTCACCTCCTCCCCAGTCTCCCCAAGAAGTCTGCCTTACTGCCCTGGACTCTTCCATGCCACAGCCTCCAAACCCAGGTCTGGTTTCCCACCCTTACCCTTCCCTCTCACTTTTTTTTAAAAATAGGTTTTATTGGTTTTTAGAAGTCATAAATCATTACGGCGGAATAAGAGAAGTAATTGCATCAAGCAAACATTATCTCCACAAATCTTCAGAGGCACCTTCAGGGGTGTCAGCATCAAACACATCAAATGAGATAAGCAGGTACATCAAAGTATAATCTTTGAGTATTCATTATCCAGCAATCCCTCCTTACTCTCCTCATCAATGTGTGCTCTAGGGAGTCACATGTTTCTTCTCACCCAATTGACATATCAAACAAGTAGTAATTCAACTGTTTGTCCCAAACTCTGGAAAACTGGTTAACAAGCGTTGTCTAGGGGCTTCCCCACTCAGTGTCTGAGTTAGGGACAATTTTCACATAAGGGATAAGCATACGTATCCCCCAATGAAGGATCCTCAAAAAGTCCCCCCCCAAAAAAAGGGGGGGGGGGAGAGATGAGGAGGGGGTCCAAGAAAAGAGGAGAAAGTGAGGGGGGGGGAGCCCGCCGCCCATTTGGTCCCCTCCACATGCGGGTCACTCATGCCTCTGAAGATTCGGAACAATTACCATCTTCGCTCTCCATTCCAACTGCACCCTCTCCTGAACATACATCATTCCTGGCACCCCAATCTCTCACTACCTCCATCCACAAGCTCACCAATGAGCGGCAACGGATTCCCCAGACATCTTCCCTCGTAACGACCTTTCCTCTGCCCTGGCCCACAGTTTTCTCCCAGGCTATCACTGAGGGGCCCATCACAGACATCCACTTCAGCGCTATCTGTGTACGTGCTAGGACTAGGGCCTGATCTACGAATCTGAAGCTCACCTTCCTCGCCTTTGGTCTGGAGAACAGTCCCAGCAAGCATACCTCCGCTTAGCAGGGAAGTGTGCTGTTCAGCGTCTTGTTAATGGATTCCACCACCGACCCCCAGAACCCCTGTAGTTGTGCACACTCCCACGTCATGTGGAGGAACCCCACGTCCCACACTCCCACATCTAGGACAGCAACGGGCCTCCCCCCCCCTTCTATGATGTTCAGTCGAGGAGGTGTTAAACATACCATGTGGATATAATTGAATTCGACAAGTTTAAATTTGGTGTCTCTAGACACCAGTTTCGGGCTTTTCAGGACCCGTTCCGATTCATTGACTTGTAGATCTCTCCCTAATAGTAGTCCCAACATCTCCTGTATCCAATCTAAGGGAGTCTGGACCATGGTCAACAAAGCTCTATAGAGTCATTTCACTAAGTGCCTAGCTTCCCCTAAGGTTACCAACGCTTGGAGGACTCCATACATTTGTGGCTCCTGCCTGCCACTTCGCCATTAGTCCCCAAACGTTTTCCGCATTGCATGATAGGTCAGGATTGTCCTCGGGGTAGGCCATAGTGGGCAAAAAATCGTCCAAAGGGATCAACTCCCCCTGTTGGTAACAGTCACCCACTGTGATAATCCCAGATGCTGTCCACTCTGACAGCTGAGCTCTCGAGAATGGGGTAAGCGGAACCCCATGTGGGAGTCCAATCAGAGGTAAATATGGGGCATAGAGTGGAATCCCGGCCGTGCGCCGGAGTCCCCTCCTCCAGCATCGCAGAGTCGCTGTAGCAGTACTCCCTGTTCAAGTAAAGGCACCACCGGGTGCATGAGTTTAGCCAGCAATAACCCCTGATTGTCTATCATGCCAATTGGACCCAGGAAGTCAGAGTTCCCATCGTCCAACCATTGGGCCAGCCATTGGAGTTGGGCTGCTAAATAGTATAGTTCGAACTCCAGGGCACCTAGTCCCCCTTCGTCTGGTGGTCTCTGCAGGACTGCCAGGGCAACCTTGTTCCAACCTCCATCCCAAATCAATTCCTGAAGGAGCGCAACTAGGCCCGCAAACCTTCTAGGCAGGACCACCCCGGGTAGATTTACAAAATAGTATGAGTATGGGCAGCATTATCATTTTAGATAGCACTTTGAGGGCCATCAGAGGCAATTTCAATGAGCGTCAGAACGGAATACAAGACTTACGGGAGCGCATAACCGGGTTCAGGTTGCAATCTCTTAAATATTCTACAGTGTTGAATATTTGTATCCCCATATACTTAAAGGAGTGGGGGACCAGGTCAGGCCACTAGGTAGATCCCCAGGGCATTGACAATCTCTTGTTAGTGGGAATATATGGGCCTTTGCTTTATTCAAGTTGAGACCCGCCAGGACAGAATATTCCTCAAGGTTGGCCAGTGCTCGGGTCCCCCCCTGTGAGCCATCTCCCAGATACAGCAATATAGGGATAGGACATGGTCTCTCCCCTCAATGCATATGCCGTGCTGGCACCCTCTTTGCCGAAAGAGCTCCACCAGTGGCTCAATGGCCAAAGCAAACAGGAGCGGGGATAGCGGGCATTTCTGCCTGGTGCCCCGGTGAATATCATACGCAGGTGATATCACTCTACCTGTCCTGACACGAGCCATTGGGTGCGAGTACAACAACTGGACCCACCCCCTCCCCAAGCCCATCCACACCATTGTGGCATATAAGAACTCCCATCTCACTGAGTCAAATGCTTTTTTCCAAGTCGACTGACATAAGGGCCTCCGGATAGCAGTCTAGCTCTGAATGGTACATAACGTGGAAAAGCCTCCGAAGGCTGCCCGAAGTGGAACTGGACAATATGAAACAGTTTTGGTCCTTGAGTATAAGCTGCGACATGTAGGGCAGGAGCTGTGTGGCCAAGTTGTGCTCAAAACCTTAAAATCTACATTCAGCATGAAGAGGGGGCGCAAAATCTGACGCACGTGCCTTCATTGACTTTGTCTTCGGGAGTGGGACAACCAGCGCGTCTCCTGTGGAAGCCGGCGGTACGCCCTGAGCCTCCAGTTTAGGGGCCAAAATCCACGCATAGGTGGAATAAAATTCCACCGGTAAGCCGTCAGGCCCTGGGGTCTTCCCACTGGCCATCTCTTTAATGGCCTCACGCACCTCCTGCGCAGTCATCGGTCCCTCCATTCCTTTTCTCATATTGGGGTCTAACTTTCTCAACCCCAAGGGCTCCAGGAATCTAGTCTCGGATTCCCGTGTCTGCCGCAGCAGTGTACTATAAAATGTCTCATACTACATATAGAATGCCCCATTTATGTACCATGGGGAGTGTAGTATTGCCCCCTCAGTAGATATAATTCGGGTGCCAGGCAAACCCCTGGTTTTAGGGTGCATCAACCATGCTAAAAGTCTACCTGCTCTGCCTCCCTCCTCATGTACCCGTGCCTGGTATTCTCTTAAATCCAAGCGTCTCAGGCGCTCCAGGGATGTATTATGCGCTCCCCTCGTGGCATTCAGCGCCTCACGTGATGCTATGTCAGACGACAGTCTGTTGCCTTGATCGTGTAAGTTGGCCTCCAATGCGGAAGTTCCCCCAATAACTCCCCCGTACCCTACCATGTGTCCCATACTGTGTCTCCTCACCACTACATTAAAGGCCTCACATTCTACTGTCCTGGTGGCGGCTGTACCATGATTAGCTGGAAATACTCTAAAACCGCAGTGTGCAGGGAGTCCCTAAAACACTCATCCTCAAGGAATGTAGGATTTAGGTGCCACGTGGGAGTCACCGTGAGCTCAGACAGGGGGCGGAAGAATAGGAGCATGGAATTATGGTCAGAGAGCGTGCGCCTTAAATACTCCATATTTGTCACATCAGTCCTTCCCTCTCACTTCTACCCCTGAAAAACAGAGTAAGAAGAGGGGTCAACGTCCCCAAACTGATCCACCCCCTCCCAAAACCCAAAGGACTTCTTCCCCACCCCAAATCCTCAAAAAGCAAAATTAAAAAAAATGGTAAAAAACTGCTGCTCCCCCATCCCCTACACCCATACTTACCCTTGAGGGTTAAAAAATTCCAAAATTGGTCCGACCCAGCCCTCCCCATTACAAACCCTAGGCCTCCTACAGCCCAAACCAGCATTACCCATCCCAATACGCACCCTCCCACATCCCAACCTAGCCATCCCAATCCCAGCCCCAGCCTGCCGAGTGCCTGGCCTGCTCACTAGATGCCCCTTCCTGGGGAGGTTTCCCTGGCAGTGTTGATGAAGGCAAGTTTGTGGCACAGCAGTGTGCTGAACCACACTTGTGAAAATGGACTGGCTATTGGCCTTTGTTTTACAGCCAAACTTTCTTGTCTGAAATAAAAACATTCTTGTTGTTGATAAGCTTTTTCCTGCCATTGCTACTGATGCCAATCATTGTATTTGTATATTTTGGAATGTGTGTCTATAGGTGTGTTTATTTGACCATGATAGCTGATTCATTTGAAGTGGCTAGCATAGTCACACCTTGGGACAAGTTATGGAGTTACAGAAGCCGAGGGTCCATGTTCTATGGCTGTATATGTGGGAAGAGTTCCTATTGGGGCAGACATTGCATTGTGCGCTATCGACTATGGCAGCTTGCCTTGTAGTATTGCAGCTTGCCTTGGCCATTGTTGAGGTGTTTGGGCTTGCTGTGACACCTGGAATGTAGGGTGGAAATGTGTTTAATGTGTGCCAAGTTGGGACTTGTTTCTCCACACATGGGTGGTTTTGTATTGTCATACCTATTTGGTACTTTGGATGCACATATAACCATTTACATGTGTTGTGTCAAAAAAAGTTTTAGAAGATATTTGACAACTGCTGTTGCTGCTGTTATTTTTCAAAGAACTTACACAATAGCCACATGTGCATGCCACTTTGGGAGAATATTTTTTATCCCTGCTTAACCTCATGCCACAGGTCCTGTGCGCATGGAGACTGTGAGGCAGATACAATATAAACTGTGGCCTTGGCCCTTCGCCTGCCATGAGTGCCCCTGGTTTGATTAATCCATTTCTGCATGGAGTCTTTACATTGTGGACTTCAAATGTCTGCCACCATGGGCTGTGTGCATTCCATTTCCCTGCCTTTCCTTTTTCATGTGGGTAATGTGTAGCGGCCCATTGCAATGCTTTAGCAGTAGGGGGTGTTTAATGTTACTGAGACATCCATACCGATGTCTGTTCGATGTGACAACAGGTCCTAGTTTAATAACAATGTTAGGGTGTCACAGAAGTTGATTCCTATATTATTGAAGTGGAGGAGCTGTTTAGTGACCCTATTTAATGCACACAGTACACAAGCTTCAGAGATGATCCTTCTGACATAGCAAAATATTTAGGTATATTATACTAGGAGTTGAATTGCACATGTAGCCAGGACTGTTGCATTTGCTAATGGTTGTTAGTAGCATTAGTTATTAGGGATGTCTACTGTGTCATCATTGGATTATGATACTGCCTCAGTATTGAGCAGCCAACACTGGGAATTGTGTATTGCGAGTGTCTTTAAAGATACATCCACCGTAAAGGTTCTGATGCTGAGTAGATTTAATGTAGTGCCCTGAGGGCGAGGGCAAATATGAAGAGTCCGATGGGAGGCGTGTCTGCATAAGCTTTTTCGGCCTGCAGGTAGTAACCACCGGCAGACCCCCTAACACTTCAAGCCCTGCTACGCTACTCTCACTACTCACTGTGTCAACTGTCCCTTCAGGCCCCCTCATGTCATGCTTCTGATGTAAAATGTATTGGCAACTTTTCCCCGTGTGCTGATTTGAGGACATGTTGCTCACACAACACCCCCCACACTCATACTGAGCAAGCTCTGCCCTAGCTTGTCCATGGCGGTGCATCGCTTGGCTGTGGACTGACTGTACGGAGGTAAGTGTGAGACTTGCAGGCAGTTGCGTCCATGACGGTGTGCAATTGGAATGGCATCGAGCAGGTAGGGCAGCGGCAGAAAGTGTGTGATGTTCTCCATGGCGGCACAGGAAGTGTCGAGTTGTGTACAGGTGGGTTTGGCCCTCTTCTCCCTCCTTTTCCACCAGCTCAGATGAGCCGGCTGGACCACCACAAATAAATCGGTAGAATGGCTGCTGGATTGTGAGGCGTTCCGCTGTCCGATGGCCTCCATTGGTTATTTCGGACACCACCGCGGTCCAAATTTCCTGTCGAAGTCGGATGGACTGCAGTGGTCGTAAAAGTTCCAATTTACATGCATTGTAATACGGCGGTTGGGCCGAACGCTTCCGTTGAGACCTTTGGCGGGCCGACTGCCTCCGACAGGACCACAGAAGCCGGTCCGTCCGGCATCGTAATGAGGTCCTTAGTTCTGTTGTGAGCCACCAGATGGTCAACTACAAGCTTATCTGGGTTGTGCTGGGTGTAGTTAATAACTTCAGTCTATTTTTTCTGTTATTGCACCTCAAAACATCGTGAATCACTGTGCAGCATTCTTCAACTGGATATTTGATTACATCTTGAAACTGGTATGTAAATGTATTGTCTTAAATTATTGTATTCTAGCTAGGCATCTGATTGAGCAACAGTGCCTTGATCAATAATAAAAGACCTTCTTTCACAATGTACAAATATAGATACACCATATGTGTGCACTGTACCCCGAGATATTGTAACTACAGCATTTGCATCATCGAAAGTTAGAGAGTGTACATGGGGATTATTACCTTGTTGAACTCACTTGGGACGTTGTTTGCGAGGATTCTGTAAGTAAACATGGAGCAATGAGGCAGCAAAAAAAATACTTAATTTTACACAGGCAGTGTTCCATATAAATTGTTCGACAAAGGACAGTATCATAATCTCGATTCCCTGATCATTACTGTATTGATTATTCAACTGCACTCAATCGAATTGATTGATTTAGGTTATGGAACAAGCCAAGAGCATTGGATTAGACCAAACATTATTCCATCCAATAACAGAATTCCATACTGAAGCCAGATTAAAATATTGAATGATCAGGGATTATAACCCCGAATTGCAACATCTGATGGATTGAAGAACGGTGCATTTTAGCACCTCTGTTTGTTCTCTACATGGCGGTTACCAAAAATATTAGACACTGTAGATGCCCACTCACCAACATTGGGTGACCTGAGTCTTACTCATATATCTTTGATGTTTCAAACTTAGAATGTGTAATAAGGACTGATTAACAGACCACATCAATACGTTTATTTGTTGCAAGCAAATCTGGCTGAATCGAAAATAATAGTGTTTGAGGCCAAAAAAGGAAATCTCGATGTTGGAGAATGAAAGAATTGCTATTGTTCCAGAGTAGCAATAGATGAAACCTGATTTGGAAATCTTAACTGCAATAGTTTTGCAGCATAGTCTGACATTTTCAAATGGGATTAAGAAGTTTTTACATATGTTTCAAAAATCTCCTGAATGTCTTTTTCAGATGTGTGAATACTTCCAGATGTATTTTTACATGCATCCACAAGACTTTTTTTTTTTTTAAACAATTCTATTCTCAACTTTATTCAAGCAACAACTCAATCACCCATGTGTCATGCATGGATTATATTTATTTATTTAGTGTTTTATATAGCGTAAACGTGACTCGAAAGGGTGTCAGAGCACTTAACAGAGCTATAGCGATCCCGATTGCGACAGTAGCAAGCATCATAAACTTACGAACGAAGAACAATATAAAACAATATATAGAAAGTGTCAGTAAAAGTTCTCTGTGCTTACAATAGTATCTGAGGTAGTATATGAACAACTTATGAATTGCCACTCAGCCACCAGACAAGAGAGAGGCTGCAAAACAAACCTACATAAAAATCTGAAATACTTAAAGCCATAAAGTCCTTGAAATTGAGGAAAGCACTGGTCTGAACTGTCACCCTGCCTATGTTTACAAACCACTTCTCAATCCTTTCATGTCAGTCTTTGATCATTATTTTTCCTCTGCGAACGTCTCAAGATCAGCTACAAAAGCAAATAGCATAGTGATTTCCAAGGAAAGAAAAGATTCTCTAGAGCTGGAAAACATCCATCCAATTTCCCTAAATGTAGACTGTAAGATATATGCAAATTTTCTATCAAACACGTAGCAGTCTTAGACATTAGATAACATTAGACTATTTAGTCATGTTATTGTGAGAGCCAAGTTCCTGGACTCTCCTTTGATTGCTAAGGCACTGGAGGACGCATAGAACGTTTTTGACGAAGTCTGGATTTTTCTGTAGGCTGTGCTTGACATATTTACCATTGGGGGAAGAGTTCACCCAAATGGTACCAGCTTTATATATATATAAAAAAAATTATCAGCAAAGAGTAGCATTAATGGCTCACTCTCCAGTAGCTTCCTACTACAGCAAGGGATAAGACAGGGATGTCACCTTTCTATTAACATCAACTCTATACGAATCTGTCTAATCTGTATTAGAATAAACCAAAACATATTGGCATCACCTTTAAGTCTGATATTTATAAGTCAGCTGCTTACGCCAATGATGTTCCTGTATTATCTTGACATGCTGAAAAAGCAATCCTGGAAACAACAGATAAGTGAGCTAAAATCTCTAGATACACCCTTAACAAGGACAAAACAGATATAACCAATAAACAACCTATGCCATTACTCCCTTGTTACCAACACTGGGGTGAGGTGGGGAAAAACTTAAAATTAATTACCACGGTCTTTAGTTTGAGTTTAACCTCATTGACTCTGTCAAATATAATGTAAAACTAACCATACAAGCAATCTCAAGCAATGGATCAATGGTCCCCCAAATTTATAACCTGATAGGATCAAAACTGTTAAACCGAATTCAAGGCTCATCAATTTTATATTACCTAATCATCTCTCTCATGAAGAAAAACAAATTGATGCCCTTTTCTCAGATTTAATTTGGCATTCAAAAAAGCAAAGGATGGCCTTAAAATGCTAACATTATCAAAACAACTAGGGGAACTCAACTTAGTTGACTTAAGCAGCTATCCAAACCAACTACCTAGCTAAACAACAACTTTTGTGGATATCTAGCAATCGTAATAACTATATTAGGATTGCTAAGTTTCCTAATCGAAAAGAATCTTCTCCAACTGCTAAATCTAAATATCAATCACCGTGAGGTAGATTAAGACAGACTACTCCTTATCAATAATGATTAGCACTGTTTCTGCCCTAAGCTCGAGACAAAAACTCTAGTACAAAATGAAATATTCCACATTTGCATTATTATGGCATAACCAATAAATAAAGGTAAAAGTGAAATTCTGAGAAGATTGAGCCACAAAAGGAATCCTCCTGATCAAAAAAATTAGTTTGGGGACATAGTCTTTCCTCTACCCCTGCCTTCAAACAAAGCATAACCTTAAAAACAAAGACTTTTAAAATTCCTAAAACTTAGAGTAGAAATTTTTAAATCTAGACCATCACGCACACCTGACTTCACTAGTTTATCACAAAAACATTTACAAAAAGTAATACACAAACTCCTTGCTCGCAAAACCTCAAAAATAGCCTTAAATATTCAAGAAAAATAAGAAAACAGCTTTGAAAAAACACCCACATCCTTTATTTTGGGAAAAGATCTGGTTGAGTCTCGCATTAACTAAAATTGCCCCCACACTCCCATTGTAAATTATGGTGATAGCCTCATCTATTTTTGTCCCTCCTCGAAACTCAACAAACTAGGCATTATAGACAATCATAATTGCTGGAGTGGCTACTCAGAAAAAGAAAGATCTTAGCCATATGTTACTGAACTGCTCTGCAGTCTTTTCCTTCTCGCAAGACGCTAAAAACCAAATTGGAAAGATACTAAAGGCCAGATTTAGAGTTCGGAGAATGGGATACCCTGTTGCAAATGTGGCAGTTATTCCATTTGCCATGTTAAAGTCGATGGCATTTGTAATAAGTTGAGCGGGATATTTGCCACATTTGTGATGGAGTATCCCATCCACAAAATAAGGCCCTTAATATTCTATGGACCCCAAAACTACCTTCAATAATCCTAGGTGCATTTGCCATCTCTCTACCCTCTTTCCTTAAACACCACCTAGCCTTCTTGCACCCACGATTACCATGGGCGATAAATCCATCTTGCCAGAATGGAAGAACTTCAATCAGCTGTCTATTCATATTTGGTAGGCTTGGATCCAATTTACTGGGTGTTGGAAGGTGGAATATTAGTAGGGGTAAATATGCACCTACCACTAGCAATAAAGCCACCAATGCGATATAAAGTTCAGTCAAGGACTCAATACATTAGCCCCTGTCTCAACCCTTGGTAGCTGGCTGCAAGCAAGTACGCTTAACAAAGGAGACAGGTATGTAAAGCATTTAAAGACACCAATACATTAAATAAGACAGAACACACAAAAATCCAATATACGTAACCAGAGATATGCATTTTTAAAGATTAAACACTTTCTAGTGTTTAAAAATATATAGCGCCAACTTGGGACATCTGATCGCGCTTGATCGGGACAAAGTCAAAGTTTGAGGCCAACCATGATGGAGCCCTGGTCGGATACACTAAGCGGGAGACCCCGGTCAAAATTTTACCTTCACATTCGCAGTGGACAGGGCCAAACTGGCCGTAGAGGGCACTGGGCGTTTCCCCGGTAGGCCACCAGGGTGGGGGCCGGTTTTGGACCCTGGGGGGCCATTTTTGTTACCGGGGGACGGCAATATCGGCCCCCTGTAACAAAATCGGCCGAAACCGGCAGTAGCATACAGCTCGGCCGCACCCCCCTCCTCCTCCCCAGGGGGGCCAGCCGAGCAGTTTGCCAGGGCCGGTGTCGGTTCCCAGTCCGGCCTTGGCAGTGGATTTGCTGGCTTGGTTCAGCAGGAGCCTCCAGTCAACTCCTGGAAGTCTTGAGCTCCGGAGCTTTCAGCAGGACGAACCTGAAATCCATTCCGGGTCATGGTTGAAGATAGCCGGCTTGATTCTCGACATTGGGTCAGTCCACTTATGGAGCTATTTCCAAAAGTTGATCCAAACTTCTGGAACTTCTTCCTGAAGTTCCTCTTGAGGGTTCAAAGTGACCAAAACACAAATCTACGAGTCTAGAAGCTCTGAGATGGTCCTTGGAAGTTTGGAACTACAATTCCTACAATGCACCTGGCCAAATCCTTAAAAGTCCACCGGACGCACTCCAGACTGGGGACTTCTTGAGGGAGATGGTGCAAGGAAGCTGTGTTAACCTGTTGCTTTCAGGGAGTCCACTTCTTAATCCTTTTTGAAGCAAGGCAAAGTCCTCAGAGTTGTAGTTCCAAGTGTACAGCAGGAGCAGCCCTGCAGATTGTAATCCTTTGGGGTGCAGACCAGGGTCCCAGCAGGCCAGTCCTTTGTAGTTTCAGGCAGCAAATCCGAGTTGCAATGCAGCTCTCGCATACTTATTTGATGATCTGGGGCGACAAGCAGGGGGGCCTCCCTTTCCAATGAGGTGCAGGGTGCCACCTAAAAACATGACAACTTCCTCCAAAGTTTGGTATATTCTTGTCACACAAAGCACTGCACTTTAAAATTAAAGATGGAGAATTCCTCTCCTGGAGAGTAAGACCTGGCTAAACCAACCCACTGGTGTGGCTCATTTCCAATAACACTCCCCCTACAGACCTTCTGTAAATTCCATTCCTGGGCCTGCCATCTGGCTGGGGGTACAGGAAGAAGGGGTAGGCATGGCTGGCATTCCTTACTGTCCTCCTCTCTTTGAAACAGAGTTTGATTTACCCAGCCCCCGTCCGGACCTGTTGTCTGCAGCTGCAGAGCTTCCCCCCATCAGATAACCTCTGCTCTATGCAGGCCACCTATCACCTCATCAAGCCTGTAAAGGCTGGCCAATCAAGAGAGGCTACTAGAAGGCTGGATTTTGGCTCACAGAAAAGAAAGTTCTCTAATTTATTTTCTGTACTAGTTATGATAAATTCAACAATGGCAAGTTATTGGATGTATTATTACCAATCTTTTAAGTCTTTGAATGATATTTTTAGCTCCCTCTTAGCAATATCTATACTTAAATAACATATTCCAATGTTAGCAAATGGAGTTAATAATCCACAATGGGGAAAACGAAATTGGAAGTTTTGCCCTCACCAGGACATATAATGTCCCTGCTCATAGTTACATGCCACTCCACCCCACCCCTGGGGCACCTAGGGGAGACCTTGGGGCGACTTATATGTAAAAATAAGGTATATTTCCACTTTGGAAATTCCTTTAATTCCAAAGTCGAATTTGCATTTAATTTACTTTTTTAAAGACAGTTTGCAAGGCAGGGCTGCCTTAAAAAATGACTGCAGGCAACACAGCAGTGCACACTCCAGTGCAGGAAATCTACTGGGCCTCTAACCCCCGCCCTATTATATACTAGGGACTAATAGGTAGTTTGAATCCCCCTTGCTTTATTATATACTAGGGATTTACAGGGGTCTGTCATTGCCAATTGAAATTATACCAATTTACCATATAACTTTTTCATCAGAGCCCTGGGCTTTATTAGCAGAGCACAATTAGAATCAGTTACCACCAGTATCAGTCAAAAAAAATGGGGGTGATCAGGGCAAAAGGTTGATTTTCTCACTCCAGCAAAGCAGATAACTTGACGAATGCTTATGCTAATGAAATAAAAGCAAAAAATAATGTATTTCTTCCTGCTCTCACAAAAACCTCCAGAAACAAAACTCAGCACTCCGCATAACTCTACCACTCAGGAAAGTCACAAGATTAAAATTCATTCTAACCACTTGGCTGATCAACTAACTAGCTCAATCCTTTCTCTTACTAGCACTTCTAATTATCCTCTTATCTCCACTCCTACAATCTCATTGGTTTAATCTCTAAACTAAAAAAGTCTAATTTTTCTTCTTTCCTCAAAAACGTATGTACTGTTTTAATACTATAATGCTAAATATAGTAAATCAAACCATAAGACATTAACTCATCTCGTAATGCAATCATTTCTTATTGAGAGCTGATTCATGACGAATTTGTTCCTTCCTCTGTTGAAAACCTTCATAACATTTCTTGAAATAAAAAGAAATGGTCAGAAAATCCTGCAGAATTTTTTATTGTATGGTAACAGTAAAGAGAAATGCCACAAAGACTTATTACATCTTGAACCTTTTTTCAAATATATAAATGATAATAAAGTTAATAAGTAATACACGTTTCAAATAGAAACAAATAAGTTTTTACATATTTTTAATGGAGGAACTTTAGGTTAGCTACTAATCATATTTTAAAATAAAATTGTTCCATTTCCCTTATCGGAGGTTACATACATCGAAGAATGGACATAGCTTATACAACCTGTCTTCCAAGACTTTTTCATCTTAACAGCCAACCCTGTTGCGCCACATTTGCATAGTTAAGAGTTTTGTGCAGTTTTTTTTATTGGCCAATGTGCATTGTATGAATTCTTTCGTTAGCTGTAGCAAGGCTGATGTAGTCTTTAAAAGTTATCATCTATGGTGAGTTGCAGAAAGATCAGGCAAACCTCAACAGCAAAAGCAAATTATGTACAAAGCATCCGTTTATGGGATTCATTTGTGATTGTCATGACACCACCTCCAAGAAAACAAAACTACAGAGAAAAAGGGTTTTGGTATTTGAAAAAAAAATCTTTGCAACTGATTTTGTGGCATGTGATAAATATTGATCTTCACAATACTTTCAACATGAATATGATCATTCCACGGGGGGCGTGGCTAGCCAGCCAACATGGAGGATGTGAATCCCTAGCGCTCGCGCTGCTATCCCCCATAAATCCGTCGAAATTATCCTAAAGGTACGCCATCCACGCCAAGCAGAAGTAGGACCATGCGGCTAAAGATCTGCTGCGTACAATGAGCCCGGAGCTGAGTAATTTTGACCATCGAGACTGTGGCGGCGGTGGTGAGGAAAAACAGGGCGGGTTTGCTGCAAAGCCGCGCGCGGGCATTCCGCGTCAGAAGATGGCCGCCCGCGATCAAGCGGCGGCCCCGGAGGCGGAGAACTGATCTCTGAAGTGTGCACAAGCGGAGCTGAGCAGCAGGAACATCGCCGCGGACAGAGGGCCTGGAAACGTGCCGCCTGGCCCCCCCCCCCGCTGCCCGGGGCCGCAGTTGCCGCGGTGGGAAAGACGGAAGCCCACTGACCCGGGGCCGACGGTGAGCGGAGGCGGGAAGCGGCCCTCCCCGTTGCTGTTACGGGAGGCCAGCCAGCAACGATATCGCTCCAAGTGGAGAATTACTGGATCGCACCGTTCTGCCTCCGGGGACAGTAATTGCTGGGGAAAAGCAATCCGGGACCACCAAGCCGCCCAGGCCTGTGAGGCTACCCACCCGGCGAAGGAGAACGACCGGGGTGAGGTGCTGGTGTACTCGCCAGCCCCTGGATCGGTAGAAACTCGCACCACTTTGCGGGACCATCGCCGATAATCAACCCCGGAGGCCCAAACCCTGGTGAGTCGGGACCCCAGCTGTGGCGCCGGGGCTGTGGCGCGGGGGTGTTGGCGGTTCGGAGCACCGGGTCCCTGTAAGACGGGCTGCTGTGGCACGGAACTGAAAGGCGGCCTGTGGCGGGGGCTGGAGCTGCCCTACGCTGCGGTGATCCGAAGTGTGCAACCCGGCAGCAGAAACGGCGAAAAGGGGGAGGACGGATTATACACTGGTGGAGTTGCGGCTGCGGGGGAAATACTGGCAGGTGCACAACCCTTGCGGTGAGGGACCTGGGAAGTGCTGGACCGGTACCGGTGTGAATCGGAGGAAGCAACGATCGCCCTCTCGATGCTGGGCCTAGTGTTGTCCAACCACGGAGAACGCAACCCGCCAGCTGAGGCCTAGGGGGCGGGCGTACGTCGCACCGCCAAGGCCGACAACGCTGGGAGGCGACGCGGGTCGACCCTAATCCACCAGCTGCGCTGTGGTGGCCGATTCTGTGGGCTGCGGAGAGCAGCGGAGGTGGCGCTGATTGTGGATAGCAGCTGTGGATCCCACGCTCCGGCGCGAATGACCCCGCTGTCCGGGGAGACGGGACCCACACGGGAACCTGCCTTGGGGGCATCGGTGTTGTCTCGCCCTTCGGGACTGCGGTCTCCGAGGTAAGGAGGTCAGGGGTTTAGTGACTGCGAGGCTGTGCATGAACTACCAGCGACGGGGAACGTCCATTCATGCTGTGTGGCGGCTGGCGCAGAGGCGGAGAGCGGCCCTCCCCGCTGTTACTGAGGGAGCCCAGATAACTGGGGCGTTGCGACAGACAAAAACCCCTGCTTGAGCCGCTTTGCCCCCCGAGACGGCAACTGCCGTAAAGTGGAAAATTGAGGGACAGTGAGAAGTGAAACCACGCACGGCTGTATCGGCCAAGAAGCGGTGAGGCTGCTGTGGGAGACGTATTGGCAAGCACACGACCCTTATTGTGGAGGCCCTAGACGGGGCTGGGAGCACGACATAGTGAATAAAACTCCCAGAGAGGACCTGGGGGACTGGCGTACATCACACCACTGAAGCGGACAATAAAGGGAGGTGACGCGGGTGGAGGTCTGCCTGTGGGAGTCAATCACGGCCTGAGGAACACTGACCCTCACTCGGCGACTGCGCTGTGGTAGCCGCTGCTGACTGCTGAAGAGTGAAACAGTGGAAGCGCCCAATGCGAGCAGAAGCTGCAGTCCTCACGCTTAAACACGAACGGCACTGTAACTTGCGGGGACAAGACCTGCACGGATGACAACCTCTGGGGACATCAGTACCGACTAATCCGTCTTACAACTGAGTGGCCCTACAGGCTCACATCACACCGCACTCACGCCAACGTAATCAGACGCCCAGCCATACCGGAGATCCGGGTGGTTTACCCCACTGGCAGGCTATCAAGGCGGAGGTAACAGCTAACCCCCACAGACCGGTGCAAGCGGCCTTACCCACAGAAGGCGTCAAACAGGGAGGCTATCGCAGGCAGCCCAGCCGGGTCGTGTCTCCTGAGTGACCCACGCAGGTGTGAAACTCCCCGGGGGTGGCATCATTACCAGTGCGTCGCTCTTTCGTTGACAAGCCCCGCATGCCCACGGCGCAGCAACTTGTGATGGGCCGGATGCGAGCTAAGATACAACAGGGACCCCTCCGCGCGGGAGGCCTGGAACCCATAGGCGTGGGTACTGGAGGAGAGATGGAGCCAACGACCACGGCCCTGGCGGCCAAGATGGACTCAGTACTCGCAGCGGTGGAGAGAATTGGCGCTGCGCTAGAACACACCAGGACCTCTCTGGAAACCCTGATAGATGGGGTTACCTCGGATTTCACGCTCCTTCATGCGGACCATCGCAAGTTGGCCGACAAAGTCAATACACAAGGCCAAACACTGAAAGAACTACAGCCTGTCACGCAAGGTCACACAGCTGCACTCCAAGATCTGATCGACCGCGTTCACGCCCTAGAAGACAGAGCAGAGGATGCGGAGGGACGCTCCCGCCGCAACAACATACACGTGGTGGGTCTGCCGGAGGGCGAGGAAGGTAGGAATCCGGAGCAATACATGGAGCACTGGCTACGCGATCTCCTGCCCCAGGGAACATTGTCAGCACAATTCGCAATAGAAAGAGCCCACCGCGTGCCGGCCCAGAGGCCCCAGCCAGGAGCCAGGCCACGTCCGCTTATCTTCAAGATGCTCAACTACAGGGACAGAGACGCGGTGCTCCGTGAAACACGAAAAATGGAGGGTCTCAAGGTGAACGGAAGCCCAGTTATGCTCTTCCCAGACTACACCGCCCTTGTGCAACGTCGCAGAAGTAACTATGTAGCAGTGAAACGCTAGCTCAGAACACTAGAACTGCCATACTCGTTGCTGTTCCCGGCCCGACTGCGAGTGGTCACGAAAGAAGGGACCCGCTTCTTTGACTCTCCTGCGGAGGCATGGGACTGGCTGGAAGAGTCAGGACTGTGGACGGGTGTGAGGCCTTCGAATCCGGACGGAGACAACCTAGCAGGTCGGAGGACAAGGCGGCGCAGACGACGTGGGACAGCAAGAGGCGCGACAGTGGGAACTGTAGTCCCGAATCCGGAGAACATACGACGGGAGAGACAAAGCGTCCTGGAAGCAGTCATGACCCTCGGCTCTCCACACCCTAAAGAGCGACCGGACCCCTACACACGAAGTGCGCTGATGGCCAGTGGCTCCTCGTCGCCATCGACTGCAATATCCGAGGACCTTGGCCTGCCAGAGATAACCCCGCAAACTGCTGATGGCATTATTTGAAACAGTACTGATGTGATGGACTCTGACACAAACGGCTCACGCAAGTAGAACATTCATGATTAACGTTTGTGGTTCTGCACACTACTGTATAACGAGGTGGGATGATGGGGTAACACACCAAACACACCTCACACAGAGACGATACAGTAACACTGGGCCCGCACCTGGCCACCTTACGCACGCTGCCAGAGGAAATACAAACACCTGAGTTGACATTTAGAGCTACACGCTGCCGGTCTCGTACGTTTATGCAGGCGATTAATCGGATGGCATACTGCACATATAGGTAATGGGGGGGAACGACTATAGTAAATCGATACTAGTACACACACCCCAACAGGCAACACACTGACCTAGTTTGTACTACCCAATTGTTACAGAGGTTTGGACGGACGTTGCGAAATGTCCGCCCCAGATGTTGTGATGTTAGTGGTTTATTCATTGTTCTTGTTGCAGCAACGTGACGCACTTATCCCTGTCCCTGATCCCCGCTCCCCGTGGCGCGTTCCGCCCTTGTCGATCAAACTCACCAGAAATGGCACTGGCTAACATAATCACATGGAACATACGCGGTATGCACACACCCACGCAACGCTATTCCATATTCGCATACCTCCAGAGGCACTCAGTGGGAATTGCCCTACTGCAGGAAACGCACATGACACAGCTGGAATTAGACAAACTGCGTAGGCGTTGGAGGGGACAGGTGTATGGCACGGTATACTCCGCGCATGCGAGGGGCACCCTAATCTGGGTGAGAGCAGGCACCTCGTTCATTTGTGAGGACACGGTGATAGACCCTGAAGGTAGATACACCTTAGTGCGAGGGACACTTAACGGCCAATCAATATTGTTGGGCTCACTTTACGCCCCGAACATAGACCAACCCTCGTTCTTAGCACAATTGTCCACAGTGCTGACTTCTCATGTTGGGCTTCCCTGGTTACTGGGCGGAGACTTTAATTCAGTGCTTGATATACACACGGACAGATCCTTCCCACCCCTTCGGAAGACGTCCGCGATGTCAAATGCGCAAGCTCTCACGGATTGGCTCTCACATTGGGCATTGTTAGACATATGGCGGGTCCTCCACCCCAATGAACGCATCTATTCCTATTACTCGGCAGTACACGACCTACATGTGCGGCTGGATAGGGTTGTGGGCTCCCAATCCCTAATACCACTAGTTGAGGTGTCCGAGTACTTAGGACGGACGCACTCTGACCACAACCCTATGAGACTCCAGCTCACCTGGGAGGCCGATCGTCCTCCCATACCCACTTGGCGTCTCCAGCCGCCCGCACTGGAAGACCCCGAATTCCGCTCATCACTGGGGACGGCTGTTCTTGAGTACTTCGAACTCAATGAGGAAACGGCAAGTACGTCACTGGTGGAATGGGATGCCCACAAAATCGCTGTTAGGGGGCACTGCCTCGGTGCCACCTGGAACATACGTAAACAGCTTATGCTATCGCTCACACGCCTAGAAGCGCAGCTGCTCCAATATGAGCGAGAGGGCGGAGGCAGACATTCGGGCCAGCTGGAGGGCCTCAGGACGCAGCATGCAGAACTCATGGAGAGATTGCGGTGTCACAACTATACAGCCCACACGGCTCGTACCCACGCTAAGGCGGACAAAGCGGGCCGTCTTCTGGCCTGGCTACTTAAGCAGGAGCATAACCACACCCCTATCGGAGCCATACGCACGCCGGAGGGGACCCTGGTATATACACAGCGTGAGATACACAAGGTGATGTCAGACCACTACACGAAACTGTATCAATCCAGGGGGCGCTGCTCCGGCCCTGTCCTGGAGAGTTTTCTAGAGCCTATCCAGTTGCCCACAGCCTCAGAGACACACCAGGAGACACTCAATGGTCCCCTCACTCTAGAGGAAATTGGGGAGGCAATTGGGTCTATGGCATCGGGAAAAACACCGGGACCGGACGGCCTCCCTGCCGAATACTATAGGGCCTACCGGGAGACTCTTGTGCCGCGTCTGCACACCCTTTATAACACAGCCCTGGACAAAGGGACATTACCCCCGATGTGTGAGGCCTACCTGGTGTCCCTGCTCAAACCAGACAGAGACCCTGCAAACCTGGGTTCGTACAGACCCCTGGCACTTCTCAACGTGGATTACAAGATATATGCTAAGGTGTTGGCGGAGCGCTTGGCACCGGTGGTCCCCGAGCTGGTTCACGGCGACCAAAATGGATTTGTACCCAAACGCAGCACATCACTGAACTTGCGAAGGTTCTTTAGGGTGGCGTCAGATAGCGTGCAGGTGTGGCCCAGAGCAGGTTGCCTGGTGTTGGACCTTGAGAAGGCCTTTGATTGCTTAGAGTGGAGCTATCTTGCAGCAGTGCTGATGCGATATGAGCTGGGTCTGGGCTTTCTCCAAATGGTTGACCTATTATACAAAAACCCCATAGTCCGGGTGCGAGTGGGGCCTTACATCTCGGACACCATACCAATACGCAGGGGCACCAGGCAGGGGTGCCCGCTATCACCGCTCCTGTTCGCGCTAGCAATCGAACCGCTGGCGGCGACATTGCGGGCGACGCTGGGAGATGGAATACCTTTGGGAGATGCGGTACACCAGGTGTCGTTGTACGCAGACGACCTACTGGTCTTTGTGAGAGATGTAGGAAATATACCAGCCCAGCTGGCACACACATTGCGTGACTTCGCTGCCCTTTCGGGACTCTGAGTAAACGTGAACAAGTCCTGTCTTTACGCATTCGGGGGGGGAGACCCAAAACCCGGATTACATACTAGATGGTACCAGGGTGCAGTGGAGGGCTGACACCTTCCGCTACTTAGGGATCCAGATATATCGCCAGCCGAAGGACCTCTTTGACGGTAACCTGGGACGGGCCTTGACAGCCATCAAGTCACAGGTGCAATTCTGGAAAACGCTCCCGCTAACGGTCACCGGCAGGGTTGCACTATCCAAGATGGTGATCCTTCCCGTCTCCTATACTACTTTGCCAACCTACCATTGTATGTTCCGGCATCCTTCTTTTCCACACTCACCAAGATACTTAGGGACTTCCTGTGGGGCAACGCACGACACAGGATGGCATTGGCGAAACTGTACCTGCCTACCGATCAAGGGGGCCTTGCAGCGCCTTGTTTCGAACACTACTATTTGGCGGCACAACTACAGTGGATCGCCCGCTGGCTCGCAGACAGAGGTCGGGAGGACACTGCGACCACACTGCCTCCCAGATCTATGGCCCATATCACCAAACTTTTTCACCCAGCCACTAGAGCTGCGACCCCAGCACCACTCCTCCTGGCGGTGGCGTACAAATGCTACCGTCGCTGTCTATACCTCACCAGAAAACTCGTCCCATATGCACCGGCCATACCACTAGAGGGCTCCCCCAGCGGGTCTGGGGTGCTTACATCCCTTGCACTCACGGAATGGCACGAGGCCGATATCCAGACCTTGGGAGACTTGTACCGAGACGGCATGCTTATACCATTTGAATCCCTGGTTGAGGAAACGGGACTGCCACCGGGGCAGTTCCTGAGGCACCGCTCACTGATCGCGACATTAACCTCTAGGTGGGGCGACATGAACGCGGAACCGAGCCAACATCTCACTATACAGTACCTCCACGTATGGGGCGGGGCAGACACTTGATCCGCTGGTTTGCGGCGTCCCTCCGTACACATGCAGCGATAAGTCTGGATCCACTACGCCGCAAATGGGAAGCAGACCTAGAGCGACAGCTGGGGGACAGGGAATGGGGTAAGATAATAGAGAGCCCAACACGTATACCCAGAAATATGAGGTTCAGACAAATACAACTGTTCATAATCCACAGAGCATATCTCACACCCGAGACGATCAATAGGTACTTCCACCGCACGGATGCGGTGTGTCCTCGCTGCACCGAACCAGGGGCTGGACTGGTACACATGTTGTGGGGCTGTCACAAGTTACAGGCATATTGGCGAGCAGTAAGTGAGCTACTACACACGTGCACAGGCTGCAGCATACCCTTTGAATGGCCCACTTTCTTATTACATCACTTCCACAGAACCCCGGCCTCAAAAGTTTCATCTCGGTTCCTCGACCTGGGTATGGTGGTAGCTAAGCGGCTTATAACTAAGAGGTGGAAGGCGCAGGACCCGCCGCATATACGGGCATGGAGATACTCGCTCCTAGCATGGGCCAAAGCAGAGGGAATTGCCATCCTGCAGGAGGAAACGTTGGGGCTGCGGAAAGTACCTATAGCGACGCAGTGGGAGGGACTGCTCCAGGCCTTAAGGCAAGCGGAGGGGGATAGCCTTGGGGGACCATCAGAGAACGAGGGAGACGCCCCTGCAGTGAGTGACGGGTAACCTGTCTGTAGATTCCTGGCACGCAATGTGTGCACACATGCACCATCTGACATCAGTCACAGACATCGCCGTAGCCAACGGGTGGAGATTGCTGTTGAGATGCTGCCATGGGCCGGAGTGATGATGCAGGAGAGGGAGGGGGGAGGGGGGGGCAGGTTGAGGGATGCTCACACAAATGTTGTTCTATGCTGCTGCTTTTACTGGTTCTGAGTTTTGTTTGTTCTTACCTAGAACATCTGTTTAATTGATTATGCTGATTGATCTTAAAAGACTCTGTACAACATACTAACGGAACCAAACCACTATTGAACGGTGACCTTTGCTTCGAATGGAAAGGACTAACTGCGGAGCCTCAACTGGTTTCTGAACCCATTATGTCATCGACGTAACTTATGTTTAATATTTGCTCCAACTGAAATGTCTCTTCGATTGTTGGATGGTTCGGTATATGGTCGGTCTTCCACAATGTAATTTGTCTTTCATGAAGAGTTAAAACAAAATTAATAACAATAAAAACAGATTTAAACAAAAAAATGAATATGATCATTCCACAGTAGATAGCAGGATATTGTCCTGAAACCCTGCTATTAAAACAGACTTCTTTTATTAAACCTTTTGTACCCACCATTATACCAATTTGAGGGTGCTTGGTGGTCAGGCTGATATAAAGATGCAAGATGTATACTCTACAAGAATTCGAAGCAAACAATAAAACAGGTTTTGTGTACTTACCCTCTTGTGAAAGATTTGAAGCAGAAATACCCAAGAGACACATTTAGTGTTGCAAGCTGTCGGTCCATTTCTTCTGCAAATAAATAGTTTTTTTCAGAAGCTACATATAAAGTGGGATGTGTGTTTAAGTCTGCCAAGGAATCAATGAAGCCACAGAAAGGCCAACACCACCAGGGGCCACAACAAGAGGGGTGGGGGCTGAAAGCTCAGACAGCTAAACATGGGATTAAAAGACTAGGTTGGGGCTAAGGGAAACAGTGAGACAGCAAGAGAAGAGGAAGGGGTGGTTGAATGGTCAAAAGGAGCCAAGCACCAGGAAACTGAATAAGAGGAGGAATGTCAACAGATCCACAAGTAGTGGGCATCGGGTGGTCAGTTGTGGTGCAAGACTTCTAGGATAGCAGTAGGATGGAAGAAGCAAGCAAGCCTGCAAATAACCATTGACAAACCACTTCAGGACTATCAATCCAGGAATGGCCTTCTTGAAATTTAGGACCACTTTTGGGAGAAAGACAATTTCAGACATACACAGAGAAAATTATTTGGTCCCTCGACAAACTCAAGGCATCTTCCATTAAAAATTTGTCTATTTCTGGTTTTCATGCAATGGATTACGAGTTGTTTAGGATGTCACTACATATAACCCCACTTATGGATATCTGAAAGAGACAATTAGTTATAGATTCCTTACCTTTAGAAATTACCCCCAGGCGTCACACTGGATCCGGAGAATTTTTTCGTCAGCAGTACCCCTGCGTGTCGAAAGGTGCCGTCGGTCGGCTCCGCGTTCGTCGTTGGCGTCCTGGTCACCGGGATGACATCGCAGTAGCTACTTAGACGCCGCACTCGCGCGCTGTCAGTTTTCTTTTTCCGTGCCAGCCAGCACAGATCCGAAGAGAGCGGTACCTCCAGTCACTTTTTGACTGACTTTTTTGCGACTTTTGTCGACACCGTTTTTTGAGTCTATCAACTCCTGGTGCACGCAGGGATGTCCAGACGTCCTCGGCCTGGCTTCAATGCTTGCGACACCTGTCGCAAGCTGATGTCCGTTACAGACCCGCACCGCGTGTGCCTTTGGTGTCTGGAACGCGACCATGATCCCAAGTCGTGCTCCGACTGCCAGACCGTGAATCCGAAATCTTTGCGGGAGCGGTCCCGAAAGCTTCTCGATGCCTGGCATTCTGCTCCGCGCCGCTCGAGGTCCCGGTCGCGTGGGAGGTCGAGGGACCGGTCGCGGAGTCACCACCACTCGTCATCGAAGTCTTCGCACTCCTCAGGTAAGTCGAAGCACAAGAAGAAGTCGAAGCATCGTCGCTCTTCGACTTCTCCACGTCCGTCGGCCGACGCGACGAGGGATGCGGACGGTGAGCCTGAAGGGTCGACTCAGAGTTTCCCTCCTTTTCCGGGAGCCGGAGCGACCCCTGCCCAGCTTCGGAGTTTCTACGAAGCGATGCATGCCATCATTGGGCAGCCCGACTCTGCTGGCGCGCTTTCGGGCCCCGCGGACTCGGCTGGAGGCCCTGGGCCTTCGACGCCGGCGGCTCCGGCACCGCAGGGTCCCCTTGGATCCAGGCCTGGATCCGGATCAGCGCCGGTTGACCTTATAACACCTCCCCCGGTGCAGATCGCACCGGCACCACGTCGGCTTCCGATGCCGGTTGGATCCCCAGCCGGCGTCAGCCCCGGCCTCCACCCTGACTTGGACACGGAGCCCGACTGACGTCGACCGACGCCGGATCTGGCGCCGAGCGGTACTTTTGTACCTCTGTTCGACCCTGGTGTTTCATACAGGCCAGATTGGCAACCAGAGGAGGGTGAGGAGGACTGGGAGGGGTCTGTAGACCCTTCGGCCGACCAGTTAGTTGAACCGGACTGGAGAGAGGAGTTGGGGGGACACCAGTGGTCTGGATACCTCCCCAGACCTTGGCATGCTGTCTCCTCCTACCATGGCTACGGAGGAGGGTGCTTCATATGCAGTGGTGTTGCGTAGGGCCGGCGAGGCCCTCAACCTTGAGCTACCTACGGTGGCGGTCAGGACGAATCTCTGACCGAGGTGCTTCAACCGGCAGCGGCCTCTTCGGAGCCCCTGCTGCCTTTTGAATGAAGCCCTTACTGACAGCCTTTTGGGCACCTGGTCCAGGCCCAACACAGGGGCTCCTGAGGATAGGATGATTGCCCGACGCCACCGCCCGCGTCCGGGCGACCCCTCTTTCCTCTCCCAACACCCCACCCCTGAGAGTTTGGTGGTCCAAGCCTCTACGTCCAAAGGCGCATTCCCTAACGCACCACCTGATAGGGAATCCAAAAAGCTGGACCATCTTGGGAAGAAGATGTTTTCTTCCTCCAGCTTGGGACTGCGGTCGGTGAACACCGCATGTCTGTTGGGGTGTTACACCCACTCTGTGTGGGATATGGTAGCGCAGGTGCTGCCACAGTGCCCGGAGGAGGCCCGGGCCGTGCTCTCCCGTGCAGTCGCCGAGGGGAGAGACTCAGCCAAGTTCACCGTAAGATGTGGACTGGACACCGCCGACTCGCTAGGCAGGACAATTTCAACGCCGGTAGCCCTTCGACGCTACGCCTGGCTGAAGTCGACTGGTATTTCCGGGGATGTCCAAGATACCTTGCTGGACATGCCTTTTGATGGCTGTCGCCTGTTCGGCGACAAAGCAGACAACGCGCTAGAGCGCTTCAAGGACTCCCGGGCTATGGCCAAGTCCTTGGGTCTCTCCACCCGCCCTGCGCAGTCTGCTTTTCACCCCTTTTGTGGATACGGAAGGGGTGTCCCTCCACGTCCCACCTAGGGCCACAGGCCGGCGCAATCTGTCCAGCTCCTGCGTGGCCGGGGACGTGGGACCCACCATCGTGGGTCTGGGGGCCAGCGTGCAGGCCAGTCCACCAGCGCCCCTTCTGCAACAGCCTCCAAACCCTCCTAGTCTGATCTTTCAGGGCCATCAATCGCCAGTGGGCGGCAGGATTCGCCATCACCTCCCCCACTGGCGCACCATCACATCGGACAGGTGGGTTTTGCAGATAGTCCGAAGGGGCTACTCCCTCCCCTTCAAGACTACCCCTCCAGCCATGCCACCTCAATACCATCGCATGTCGGAGGATCATTTAGCCCTTCTCCAACAGGAAGTTAGAGCTCTCTTGGCCAAGGGGGCTATCAAGCGAGTTCCTGCTACAGAAGTAGGTCGTGGTTGCTATTCCCACTACTTTCTGGTGCCCAAGAAGGACAAAGGCCTGCGTCCTATCTTGGATCTCAGGAACGTCAACCGCTTCCTCCGGAAGGAGAAGTTCAAAATGTTGACACTAGCTCAGGTCCTGTCTGCCCTCGACCCTGGAGACTGGATGGTAGCGTTGGACTTGCAGGACGCTTACTTTCACATCCCCGTCCTGCCGGCCCACCAGCATTACCTACGGTTCACGGTAGGCCACAAGCACTTTCAGTTTACCGTGCTCCCCTTTGGCCTTACCAGCACCCCTCGGGTGTTCACGAAAGTGATGGCAGTGGTAGCAGCTCTTCTGCGCAGATCAGGGGTTCCAGACTTCCCCTATCTCGACGTCTGGCTGTTGAAGGCGGGCTCGCCCCAGGCATCGTCTCCCACCTCCTGACTACGGCGCACCTCCTGCATTTGCTGAGGTTCACTATCAACGTGCCGAAGTCACACCTGACTCCCTCTCAGAAGCTCCTTTTCATCTGAGTGGTTCTAGACACGACGCAGTTTCGGGCTTATCCTCCCGAGCAGCGAGTCCGATATATTCGGGCTATGATTCCGATCTTTCAGCCTCTATCCTGGGTTTCGGTCAGAATAACCCTGAGGCTGCTGGGCCTCATGGCCTCCTGCATCCTGTTGGCAGATCATGCCAGGTGGCATATGCGGGCTCTGCAGTGGGACCTGAAGTTCCAGTGGGCACAACATCAGGGGAATCTGTCCGATTGCGTTCAGATCTCGGAGGGCACTGCACGACAATTGCTGTGGTGGCTAATGAACAAGGATTGGGTCAACGGCAGATCCCTCTCCCTTCTCCAATCGGAGTTCACAGTGGTGACGGATGCATCACTTCTGGGGTGGGGTGGGGCGGCCACATGGGAAAGGCGGAGATCAGAGGCCTCTGGTCTCCGGCGGAGTCCGGGTCCCACATCAACCTTCTGGAGCTCCGGGCGATTTGTCTTGCGCTGAAAGCATTCCTTCCCTCTGTTCGGGAAAGAGTAGTGCAGGTGTTCACGGACAACACCACCGCCATGTGGTACTGCAACAAACAGGGCGGGGTGGGGTCATGGACTCTATGTCAAGAGACTCTCCGTCTCTGGACATGGCTGGAACATCAGGGCATATCCCTGGTGGTTCAACACCTGGCAGGTTCACTGAACGCGAGGGCAGACGAACTCAGCCGCAGGTGCATGATGGATCACAAATGGCGTCTTCACTCGGAGGTGATGCAAGGTCTCTATCGGCAGTGGGGAGAGCCTTGGTTAGATCTACTCACCACTGAAGACAACGCGCAATGTCAGCAATTCTGCGTGTTGGAATTTCCAAGGCGGCACTCGCTAGTCAAAGCTTTTCGTCGTGAGTGGAGTTGCGGTCTTCTATACGCCTTTCCACCTATACCACTTCTGCCCAGAGTGCTGAAGAAGATCAAGCGCGACCGGGGCCAAGTCATTCTTGTGGCTCCGGATTGGGCACGAAGAGTCTGGTATCCCGAGCTGTTACATTGATCCTCCGATCAGACTGCCTCTTCGGGAGCATCTTCTGTCGCAGCAACAGGGGACGGTCCTCCACCCGAACCTGTCCAGCCTCCACCTCCTTGCGTGGAGATTGAGCGGCGACAGTTGACAGCCTTCGACCTTCCTCCCGAAGTTTGTGATGTTATCTTGGCAGCCAGGCGTCCCTCCACTAAGACGGTCTACGCCTGCAGATGGAACACATTTGTGGCATGGCGTGCAGCAAAGGCTGTGGATCCCCTTTCCGCCCCTCTTTCTGAGGTTCTCTTGTTCCTCCTTTCTTTGGCCCAGCAGGGCTCTGCTCTGGGCACTCTTAAGGGCTATCTCTCAGCCATTTCAGCCTTTCTTAGGCTTCCTGATCAGCCTTCTCTTATCAAGTCCCCTGTTGTAAATCGCTTTCCTAAGGGCATTACTCATCTTTTTCCTCCTGTTCCCTTCGTAATGCCTCAGTGGGACTTGAACTTGGTTCTTACTTTTGTTATGTACGCTCCCTTTGAGCCGCTACATAACTGTCCTCTCAGACTTCTCACTTTAAAGACTGCCTTTCTGCTATCCATCCCTTCTGCTCTCAGAGTGAGTGAGCTCCAGGCTCTTTCTTCGAAACCTCCGTTTTTGGCGGTTCATCTGGACAAGGTTGTCCTTCGAACTCGACCCTCTTTTCTTTTTAAAGTGGTTACTTCTTTCCACAGTGGTCAAACCATCACTTTGCCCCCCTTCTTTCCGCCTCCGCATCCTTCTAAGGAGGAGAGGCTCCAGCGTCTGGATCCAAAACGTGCCCTTTCCTTTTATTTGGATCGCACCAAGCAATTCCGGGTGGATGACCAGCTCTTTGTTGGATACGTGGGCGCCAAAAAAGGTCGGGCCGTGCACAAACGGACCATCTCTAGGTGGGTCATTTTGTGCATTAAAGCTTGCTACTCTTTGGCAAAGAAGGAGCCTCCAGTGGGATTGCGCGCCCATTCCACCAGGGCGACGGCAGCTACCACTGCTTTGGGACGGGGAGTCCCCCTCAATGACATCTGTCAGGCAGCTACGTGGGCATCTCTGCACATGTTCACAAAACACTACTGCCTGGACAGCCAAGTCCGGAGAGATGGCTTCTTTGGCCGTTCTGTTCTCCAGGACTTTCTGGTGTGAACTTGGTTCACAGACCCACCTTCGGGGTTGGTATTGCTGGGGTATCTATTCTAAAGGTAAGGAATCTAAAACTAATTGTCTCTTTCTGATGAACAAGTTACTTACCTTCGGTAACGATATATCTGTAAGAGACAGATTAGTTATAGATTCCTTACCGCCCCACCCATCCTCCCCGTTCTGCGAACTGACTTCTAGGGTCAGGGAATCCCTTTCAGGGCCCTAGTTTTGTGCACCAGTGGTCAGTGTCTTGCATGGCTCTGTGCTTCTGGCGTGGAATGTTGTGTAAAAGAATGGCCGTCAGCGCGCGTCCAAGTAGCTACCGCGACGTCATCCCGGCGGACACGACGCCAACGAACGCGGAGCCGACCAACGCCACCTTTCGACGTGCAGGGGTACTGCTGATGAAAAAATTCTCCGGATCCAGTCCGACGCCTGGGGGTAATTTCTAATGGTAAGGAATCTATAACTAATCTATGTCTCTTAAAGATATATCGTTAACCAAGGTAAGTAACTTGTTCTTCTATGCCGATTCTTGTGAGTGTACATGCCTGCTTGTTCAATACTCCTTGGAGGTGGACTGTGATGAGATTCAAACATTTGACCCATAACCGGATGTATTTGATGCAATATTCCCCCTGCTCCACTGAATTCCAGAATGTTTATGTGATAATATAGCTCCTACTCAGACCAAACACTCTGGTTCTGAATATTGCCAACCTGTGCACCCCATTAGAGAAGAGAAGACTCCATCTCCTTCTGTTGTGTTTTAATTTGTATCAACCTACAGAAATGATTGTGCAGCTCCCCCCAAAGTAGTTTGTCTTCCCATGCTCTTGAAAGCAGACTCTACTGACCCTCTGAACACTCTACAGAGATTTTGTGTGCATTATACGTTGGGTTATAAGGAAATGCAGGACGCCACAGATCAGACAGATGAGATCTACTGAGCCATTACAAGATATTTTAAACGCACAACGGAACGCGGATACTAGCATGCATTTCTACCTTGCCAGCATGAGCATCATCAATAAAAATCTACAATAATAAGTATCCTTAGCTCCGTGCAGGACCCCGGAATACGTTAACAATAGAAATGTTCTAAAGCATATTTATATATGACTAAATATATATCTATCTGAACTTTGGCAGGTTATCTATTTGTTTGATATTTTTTTTAAAACTCTAAACAAATTAACTACAAGCCTAGGAGAGGCTTAGCTTTCTAAACATGAAAATGCCTTACATAGGAAAACATATCTGCACTAAGATGACCCTGGAGGGTTCAACTTCGGCAGTTGGAAGTCATTTCAACTTCAAGCAATACATACGGTGAAATGTAACTCATATGTGTTTGCTACCCTTGCTTCATATGGACATGGGCGGATTTGTCATGAATTTAGTGGAAATCTCCATGAAGGACAATTACAATAACAACTAAAAAACATTTATTTTTCCATCACAGAATGTCATTGACAATTGTTAACAATAAATAGAGAAGCAAGCTCAACCCATACTAGCAGAAATTCATAAAGAAAAATCAGGAAAGCCGAGAAGTATATTACATTTTTAAAGAATTTTATTGTGTTTTTAAGGGTAGCCTTGTTAATGGGTTACATATTATGTATTGTTGGTTTTAATTAACTGGACAATAAATATATTTACATTGAATTACATTGGCTATGGTTGACTACTTTTTAGGAATTATGCTATAAGGTAGTTTTTGCATGGGTTCAAAAGGACAACCACTTTAGCTTAGAGAACATAATTATGAACTCCCAAGGCAAAGAAGGCCTTCTGATCGGAACAAATGCCTCCCAACACCACCACCCCCCTCACCACCATTATTACTCAGACATAGAAGTCTGTGAAGGACAGTTTTATAGGCAATGATGACTGCCAAATGCAGTTTTATTGGCAAGAATTGCAACATACTTTGTCAAATAGTGTAAAGCTGTTCCTTCCTGACAAGTCATTAGATTAATGGATCGCCCCAGGTATAGTCCGAAAAAATCATTATGCAAGTGTATTGGAAACGGAGGTCAGTGTGCGTACGGGCCCCTCAGAGGATGGTGTCATTGTCTTGGAAAATGTTGTATTCAGGCAATCAGTGGGCACGCCGAAGCTCCGGGGGGAGTCCGCGGCCAAGGATCTATGGGCCCATTCCCCCAAAACCAAGCGCATCCCCAGGTCCCACAATCGTAGCCAGTCATGCAAGAATTGTTCGGTGGCAGAGGCTTTAGAACCCCCGATGGCCACAGATCCCCTCAGCGCCCTCCAAACCAGGCCGTCACGGTGTCCAGGCCGAGTTGGGCACCAGATCCGACTGGCTGCTGTTAGTAGTGCCAGGTAAGAAAATAAGTTACTTACCTGTAACTGTAGTTATCCAGTATTTAAATCTTTCATAGATTCACATGCTTGAATCATTCCCCGTTGTCGAGATGAGAGTCCCCTGAACCGTTAAATAAGTAATGCCCTAACAGACAAGACATAAAGGGCTCCTTATTTCGTGACATATCCTAGTCTTTACTTAAAAAAGGAACAAACTTAGAAAACAACCAATCAGATGACACCACCCTGTAGAACCTTCCTGAGAGAAGCAACATCCCTCAGATTTTCCAAGCACTAATGCGTCCAGATAGAAATAACTGAGAGAAATATTGGTGAGCTTTTCCAGGGGAGGCGGGTGGGTAACATGTGAATCTATGAAAGATTCCAATACTGGAGAACTACAGTTACAGGTAAGTAACTTATTTTCTTACTCCAGTATTGGAACTTTCATAGATTCACATGCTTGAATCAGAGCAGAGAGCAGTAATAAGCACATTTCGATAAAATAGATCATATGTATGCAGATAGAACATCAATACACGAGCAAATGGAATACCAATACATGTATACATATATATATAACAGAGAAAATATGTGCAATAAAATGGATGGTGGGAAGAAAGAAATGGCTCACCTTTATTGACAAAGATGTCTTAAAACCGCTTGTCCTACTGCAGCATCTTGCATGACCTCCGAGTCTAAGCAGTAATGTTTTGTGAAAGTGTGCACTGACCTCCAGGTTGCTGCTCTGCAGATCTCTGGTAGGGGTAACACCAGCAAACAGTGCCATAGACGTGAACTTGGCCATTGTGGAACGAGCATGGATCTTTGAAGCTAAATGTTGGCCTGCTTGCTGATGACAGAAGAGAATTGCACTGGATAGCCACCTAGAAATGCTTTACTTCATGAGAGGGAAGCCCTTTCTCGGTGCACTGCAGGCTACAGTTGGTTGGATTTACGAAAAGATTTGGCTCCTTCCAAACATAATTTTAGGCACCTTTTGACATCTAAGGCATGCAAAGAATGTTCAGCGGATGTTTGAGGATCTGGAAAGAACGATTTCAGCACTATTGGCTCATTTAGATGGAAGTCTAAGGGAACTTTCATCGCTAAACCTATGGTTCGCGTGTAGAATAACCCTATTGTGTCTAAATTGTAGGAATGGCTCCTAGATAGTGAAAGCCTGGAGTTCACCAACTATCCTTGCTGATGTGAGAGCTAGGAGGAAAGCAACCTTCCAGGACAGGAACTTTATATCCGCTCTATGGATAGGTTCGAATGGATGTTTCATTAATTGTCCAAGCACAGTGTTCAGTTTCCACGTAGGAAGAGGGGCTCTCCGTGGTGGAAAACGTCTGAATAATCCCTTTAGGAATTGTTTAACCAACCTGCTGGACCACAAAGATGGAACACTGGATGATCTCCGGAAACGGGAGATGACCACTAAATGCACTTTTATGGAAGAGTGAGCCAAACCTGTACGTGACAGGTCATGAAATAAGGCAACATTTCTTATGGGAATGACGAGAAAGGTTGCATTTTAGCCGATCTGCACCAAACGCAGAACCTTTTCCACTTTAAGCACTATGTTTTATTAGTACTATCCGCTCTTGCCCTAGCCAGAACCTCTCTACATTCTTGCAGAATCATTAAATGTTGAAATTCTTGGGACTCAGGAGCCAGGCGGATAATCTTAGAGAACTGGGATCTGGATGACATACTTGTCCCTGGCTCATTGTCAGCAGAGATGGAATCTGTTTGAGGTGTATAGGAGGTTGCACTGAGAGGAGGAGAAGCTCGGTGTACCGGTGTTGGCGGGGCCCGCTGGAGCTTTTAGTATGATCTGCCTTTATCTTCTTTAACACCCTTTGTAGGAGAGGAATGGGAGGAAAGGCGAAGACAAATATGGCGGACCAGGTAATTCAAAAGGCACTTTCCCCCATGATCCCTGATGGGGATACGGACTTGTGAAGTACCGGCATTTGGTGTTGTTGGGAGTTGCGAAGAGGTCTATGTTTGGCTTGCCCTGCCAAGAGAAGATGTTGAAGAGAGTGTGTTGATTTAACTCCCACTCGTGGCAGGTCATTTTTTGCCTGCCTAACGTAGCAGCTATGGTGTTTTATTTTCCTGGTACATACTCAGCTGTTAGTGATACTTTGTGTTGTATTACTCAGTTCCAGATAAGCTGAGCTTTCTGAGATAGAGGGAGGGATTGTGTTACTCCTTGTTTGTTTAGGTAGTGCATTGTCATAGTGTTGTCTGTTCTGACAAGCACCGAAGCATTCCGAAATCTGGGCAGGAAGGCTTGCAGAGCAAGGAACATGGCTCTTAGCTCGAGGAGATTCATGTGAAGGTCCAGATGAGATGGCTATTTTGTGCTGAACTGGAGCTCTTGAAGGAAAGCTCCCCAGCCGTCCAAGGAGGCATCCGTTATCACCAGAGGGGAGGCTTGTGGCAGGAATGGTAAGCCTTGCGAAAAATAACTAGGTTGTGTCCACCAGACTAGTGATGAGATCATGGTTAGAGTCACTCGAATTGCGTTGTCGAAGGTTCCCTTGACCTGTACCCACTGGTTGTTCAAAGCTTCCTGGAGAGGACGCATGTACAGGCGACAGTAAGGAATGAGATGAATACAGGAGGGCATCATGCACAGAAGAGATTTGTAAAGGCGGATGGAAAGATACTTTCTTTTTTGCACTCGTTTTGCCAAAGCCATTTGCTTCTGTTGTCTTTCCAGCATGGGATATGCCTTGTTTAAAGCGGTATCCAGTATGGCTCCTAGGAAAGTTAGTCGCTGTGAGGGTTGAAGGACTGACTTTTCCGGATTCAGAGTTAGGTCTAGTTGGTTGAAGAGGTGCATACAGGCCTTGGTGGATGCACTTGCGGCCTTGTAGGTGGGGGCCTTGACTAGCCAGTCGTCGAGGTAGGGAAACATTTGATGATGCGGTTGCCTGAGTTATGCTGCAACTGGCGCTAGGCACTTCGTAGAGATGCGAGGGACAGATTTGAGCCCGAAAAGCAATATTCGGAACGGATAGTACCTGCCAGCCACCATGAACCTGAGGAATTTGAGTTTTCAGCGTATGGATATATGAAAACGTGCATCCTGGAGATCTAGGGACGACAAGTAATCATTTCCGTTGAGATGTAACACATCTTGGATAGTGATCATGTAGAACGACTTTCTTGAGGAATTTGTTGAGGCTTAAGTCCAAAATCTGTCTCCACTTTTGACTTCTTGTGAAACAAGAAGGAACGGGAGTAGAAACCCTTTCCCCTTTGATCAAATGGAACTCTTTCTATTGCTCCTTTCTTTAACATTGTAACAACCTGCCGAGCTTGCGGGGAGAGGGGGGGGGGTGGGTAAGTTTTGTTTGAAATGGTATAGATGTGATAGGTCATGATAGATTTGATTAACCATGATATGTTATGCTGGATTTCTGATGTAGGCGAATACGCTGCGTACTGTCCGTAATAGCCTGCTGTTAGAGACTCATTCAAGATTTAAGACTTTATCCAATGACATATAGGGTATCTCATAGTCCTACTGCAATGTGAATGTGTACTCTTTAATTTGAATGTAAACATATGTAATTATGCCATGTATCAATATGTTCATGTATCGCTCTACAATGACTGGATACTTGCTGTGAAAATCAATAAAAACAAATTAAAAAAAATAAAAACTATAAAAACATTGTAACAACCTATAACTTTAAAAGGTGTAGGTGCTTCTGGATAAGAGGTTGAGGAGGGGCAGGGTGTGGAGTTTGTATGAATTCCAAAGAATGACCGAATTGAATTAGGTCTAAGACCCATTGATCTGTGGTGATTTTCTTCCAATATTGGAGATAATGGGAAATCTGTCCGCCTACTTTGGATGGGATGGGAGAGGCCGCAGCAGGGGAACATCTTTGGCGACGATTAGCTTCTTTGCCCTGTAGTCCTGTTTTTCCTCTGAAACAGGACTTGTTGTAGGCAGCCAAAGGTGGTTAACATTGGCTGAATTGTGGCCTATATTGTTGATTGGAGGCAGTATAAGCAGGCTATTGATACTACTGGTATCCTCCTCTGTAAGATGGATGTCCCTTGCCCCGAGCGCCACGAAAAGGCATTTTCTTATACTGTAAGGTCCTCATGTACTTAGCAGGTTCTGTGTCCGCTTTAATTGTTTGTAAAGCCACATCGACGTGTTTCCAAAATAATGCTTCCCCGTAATAAGGCAGGTCTAATATCTTGGTTTGAACTTCAGGCCTGAATGATGTCACTTTCAGCCAGCCTTAACGTCTCAAAACTGCTGGTCCGGCCAGTTGTCGAAATCCAGTGGAAGCAATACCCATTGCACAGTCTATTATTTCTGAGGCGGAGCACTCGTTTTTCAGCAATATCTTCTTTGCTTCCTCTTTGATGTCTACTGGGAGATTGTAGACATATGCAGCAATATCCGACAACATCTGACTAATCAGCCCAATAACACCAGGGAATTTGAGACTCCGACTGTTAGTGCTGACGTAGAAGCGTTTGCCTATGTTATCAAGCCTTCTGCCCTCTTTATCCGGGGGCGCAGAGAGGGGTGTCGAATGATTCTTAGATCTACACTACACTGCTTGTAGAATAACCAAGTCAGGTTTTGGGTGACCCGTGAGGCAAGCATGCGCGTCATCTGGGGCTTTATATTTCTTATCCAGCCTTGGTAACTCTGGTGGCACTGTCGCTGGATTACGCATTATTTTTAAACCCTAGTTCCAAATGTAATCAATAATGGGCATGGATCTCACTGACTTCCTGAAAGGCTCCTTAAAATTATAAAGGAAGCAGTCCTGTTGATGCGTAGGCATTGGTAAATCAAAGCTTCTGGCCGCTCTAAGAGGTTATGGAAGACCCCTATATTCTCTGGAGGGGAGTCCGTTTGGAGCAGAGATGGTGACCCTGGTGGTGGAATTAAGCAATCGTCCCACTCATTGTGTTCCTGCTCCTGCTGAATTTCACCTTCCTCTCTTTCTTCTTCTTTCGAAGATGATAGTTCTTGTAAAGGTCCTTCCTGAGAAGAGGGGCAAATTATTGGAGATTTCTGTTGTGGTGAGGTTGAACCTGCACTTCAGGAGGCGGAGGAGGTGTTTGTTGAAGAGAAGGCAATGCTGGCGCAAACCTCTTTTTGTGTAATCCGCTACCCTGAATTGTAAGTCCGATACAAGAGTAGAAGGAAGGCATACTACATCTTGCTTGTACTGTTGTTGGTGCCTTTGGTGAGTAATAATATTGTTGGTCATAGTATTCTTGATCATCTGAGTCCTCCTGATATTGAACGTTAAGCTCAGATGGGCTTTGAGCTGCCCCAAAGAGGCTGTCATCTTCAGAGTCATCAACATCATCATCCAAAAAATGTGAAGGTAACAATGATTGCACTCGACTTGGTGACGTTAGAGATGGCGTTAAAGTCTTATGCTTTATCTTTTGGTGGAAACCGATCTTTTCTCTCTTCGTCGTCGATGAGGGTTTCCTTACCGTCGGATCAGGATGGACTGTAGACGGGATAGCCGTCGTCGACATGGAATCATCGGTGAAGTGAAGCTGCGTCGACAATGGGGCTGCTGTCGACGAAGTCATGGACGTCATGCTCGCTGTCAACGAGATATTCGCTGTCGATGAAAAAGTTGCCGTCGACTAGGCGGTCGACGAGGTTGTCAACGAGAGGTCTGCCGTCAAAGAGAGGTTTGCTGTCGATAGGTGGTTTTTTGATGATGACTACTTTGAAGACAGGGTAATCTGTACCGTTGACGACAATGGAGCCTGACTTAGAGACGATGAAACTGACGCTGACGATACTGTGACAGTGGAAGCCATCGACATTGCTGAAACAGTACTTGGAGAGGCTCTTCTCGTCGTCAGGGATGCCGTCGACGGGCTCTCCATCAGCGGAGCGGAGGTAGGCTTCTAAAAGTGTGTTTCACCTTCAGGGGAGTAGAAGGCTTTGAAGGAGTTTTTTTTTCTCAAAACAAATTTTATTTGTGCTGACAGCACATATGGCCCCCTCATGCCTAATTCACGCATATACAGGTCAATGTACATATGTATATCAGTAATAGCTACGTCAGTATGTATCAAAAATAAAATAACATTTAATAAAACACCTAAATGTGCAATGACCCTGCTATGCTCCCCGGCTTTAACCTTCCCGCACCCTAATTTCTCCAAAGCTATTAAATCATACAGTAGTGTACACGCCAGCATCCCTATCTAAGATCATTCTCTACAAATAATGCCACAGGGGTCAGCGGCTCCAAATGAAGGCCACAGTAATCTGCCCATCGCTGTCAGATCTTAGGGTGTTTCTGCGGGCATCCCCTTGCTTTGAATATCGACAGTTCTAGGCCCATGCAAAAATCCATGCCTTTTTTCCATACGCCCAGCATAGGGGGGAGGGGGGGGAATCTAGCCTTCCACAATCTGGCTATATCTCGTTTTGCCAGGGTAAGGCCCAAGAACAATAGGTGTCGTTTATACCTGTTGCCCCCAATTTCGTCAGTGGCTTGTAAAATAAACAATATAGGTGACATGGGGAAGTTACAGGACAACACCTCGGAAAGGCATGTCATGATCCCCCGATAGAACTTTGTGAGCGCACCACATAACCAAATCCTGTGTATAAAGGTACGCTCGCTGGTGCCACAAAGTAAGCATGTAGGGGAGGCTACCAGGCTGGCCCGCCAGAGCCTGTGTCTTGTAAAGTATACGCGGTGTAAATATTTGAACTGAGTGAGGCGTAGGCGAGAAGCAATAGCCGCGCTGCATGGGGACTCTAGGGCCTCAGTCCAGTCATCGTCCATTAACGGACCCAGATCTACCTGCCAGCTCTCTCGGAGGGCATCAACTGTGGTAGAGCTATTAGTAACGAGAGAGTGGTATATCTTAGTGATTTTATGGTCTCCTAGGTCTCCCATGAGCAATTTACCTTCCAGTGAATTAAACTTCGGAAGAGTCTTGAGGTTTTTCATGTATGAGGATAGGGCGTGGCGAAATTGTAAATGTTTATAGAATTGATTGTGCGGCATGGCAAATTCCCTTTGGAGCTCCTGGAAGGATTTAAGATTTCAGCCGTGCATGACTACCCCCAATGTGGATATGCCAATATCGTTGCCATCCTCGGAACGTGATGTGGCCATCTGAGGTAGAAGACCGTTATGCCACAGCGGGGTCTCTTGTGTCAGGCGATCCCACCATCCCATTCGACGCAGCGATTGTCTCCAGACCCTGAACACTACTCCTGTCGCGGGTGGCAGGGCAGAAGCCCCGGGCCACTGTATAGATGTGTGGACAGACGTGTCGCCCTTCGGTCCACTGCGTATGCAGGATCATCTCTGTCACCTTACCACCATTCATTCAGCACCATAAGGTTAGATGCTGCATGATATGATTGAATGTCTGCGGGTGCAATGCCCCCACAATATGTAGACTGAAAACAGGTTCGCAGGGCCACAAGGGCAGTGCCCCACCATAAGAATTGACCCAATATTGCATTTATTTGCCGAAACTAGGCGGCGGGGATCGGTTATGAGTGCTTCTGCAGTTGGTATAGAAGACGGGGAAGGGAAACTATCTTAAAGGTGGCGAACCATCCATATAACGACAGGGGCAAGTGTGACCAGGATTTCACCTCTACTTTTACCTGTTCCATCAATGGAGCGAGGTTATGTTTCCATGAGATGGGCTGATAGGCGGACAAGAAGATTACTAGATATCGTAACCCTTCCGTGGCAATGGTCAGATCGGTCGACTATGTGCCAAGGTCGTGTACCCCCCGCACTGGCCATAGGATAGACTTGCTGGTGTTCATATATAAACCGGATGTCTCTCCAAATACCTGCATGATTCGAAACAACCTAGGGCCTATTCTATCTGGGTCGGTAAGGAAAAATAAGACGTCATCGGCATAGAGTGCGATGCGGTCTGAGACCTTGCGCGACCATTCAAAGCCCCGGACAAGGGCGTCCACTCTGACCAAGGCCGCTAATGGCTCCATAGCCAGGGCAAATAAATAAGGGGACTGGGGATATCCCTGGTGAGTACCATGTGGATAGGAAATCTGGGGGAGACAGAGCCCGCAACTTGCACCGTTGCAGTGAGATATGTATAGAGCAGACTTATGTATGATAGGAATTTGGGACCCATATTTAGACGTCGCAGACGGGTGAACAGATAAGTCCAGCTGACAGAATCGAAGGCCTTATCTATGTCAGCTAGTAATAGGGCGGCTGGACGTCCCAGGCGATCTACAGCTGCTATTGCGTTGTGGGGGCAGCGAATTTTGTGACGGGTAGCGTGACAGGGCATAAAGCCAGCCTGGTCTGGGTGTACTAGATCGGCTATGTGGGGCATGAAGCGGTTGGCTAAGGCTTTGGCGAGTAATTTGGCTTCTATATTCAATAGGGAAATTGGGCGGTATGATGAGTGACACTCTGGGGGTTGGTCCGGTTTGAGGAAGACCACTACTTTGGCATGTCTCCAGTCCAAAGGAAGCTGCTTCTCTTCTAAGGCAGTATGAATCACCTCTAGATAGTGAGCGTCAAGTTGCGACTGGTATGCTTTAAAAAGTTCACAAGGAAAGCCGTTGGGCCCCGGCGCTTTGCCTGGGCATAGGTCAGCCAGGGCAATACCCAACTCTTTGGCCTTAAGGGGGGTATCTAGCAGTGACCTAGCCATGTCTGATAGGGCCTTCGGGGGTAAATCATCTAGGAATGTCTGTACTAGGGCCTCTGGCAGCGCCTCGTGTTCGGCGTGGAGCACCATGTAATAGTTGGCAAAGATGGTCTCAATCGCCGAGGCGTCGGTGAGAATATTGACATTGGAGTCGCAAACACCAGGAATATGGACCGCTCTAGCACATATTGACAACAGTTTACTGGATTTGTCCCCCCATTGATATATCCGACTACGGGAGGACAGCCAAGCCGTCCGAGCCTCTTCTAATAATTCGCCATGATATAGCTGTTGCACTAGGATCAGTTGGCGACGCGCCGGGCCACCACCCTCCCCCCGTGGTTCTTTATTCAAAATGTGTGCCTCCATCTGTATGAGCTTCTCGCGACGAGGTTTACGTCTTGTAGCACAGAATGAGATATTGACACTGCGTAGGGTCAGTTTCATGGCCTCCCATAAGGTCCCTGCCGAGGCAACAGTCCCTGTATTTAGGGCAAAGTACTCGGTCCAGGCCTGGTACATGTGTCCAATATTGCTGGTCTTGCAGATGCCAGGGCGAGAGATGCCAGCAGAAAGGAGGGTGGTCAGGGCCCACCTGAAGTCCGAGCGATACCGGAGAATGGTTCAACAGACCCCTAGGCAGTATCACGGCATCCGAGACCCTGTGAGTGTAGCTGGAGGGTACAAACAGGTAGTCTAAATGCAAGAACGATTCATGAACATGAGTAGTAGGTATAGCCCTGTTCTGAAGCAGTTTTTTTAAAGGGAGTTTTTGGCAGATTGTGGTTTTTTTGTCCTGCTGTAGTTTGAGAGACAACTTAGAAGGAGCACCATATCTATGGCAACCCTCTGAAGATATTTTAAACGCCTTTTTAGGTGGTTGCTGAGAGGAATGACCTATGGGGTCATCCAGAGGTCTTTTAAGAGGAGTTTTGGAAGAGAATCTTGAAGAGGCATCACTCTCCTCATCAGAGACCGGAGAGAGGTGAGAGGAATGACCTATGGGGTCATCAAGCGGTCTTTTAAGAGGAGTTTTGGAAGAGAATCTTGAAGAGGCATCACACTCCTCATCAGAGACAAGAGTATCTCTGTTTTTAAGCCTCTGCAGCCACAAGTGAAGCCTCCATATACGATCTTTCAAAGTCTTAGTAGAAAACGTGCGGCATACCTTACAATCCCTGGGTTTGTGGTACGGATAAAGACAATAAAGGCAGTCTTCATGAGGGTCATTGATGTGTAATCTTTTCTTCCTGCAAATGCCACAGGGTCTGAAGAGGCCTTTTTGAGGCGTGTGAGACATGGTGGACGTCAGTTTACTCACAGATACACAGATCTGGAAAGTATATCTGTGAAGTCAGAATAAGGAAAAAACATGTAGAAATGTTTTCACAAGCTGCGAGTAAAAAAGCTGAGAAGAGCTCAGTGGAGACTCCCTCGCCCGACGTGCGGTAGAAAATCTGAGGGACTGGAGCTTCTTTCAGGAAGCTTCTACAGGGTGGTGTCATCTGATTGGTTGTTTTCTAAGTTTGGTCCTTTTTTAAATAAAGACTAGGATATGTTACTAAATAAGGAGGCCCTAGGCCTTTATGTTCTGTCTGTTAGGACATTACTTTTTTAAAGGTACCGGGGACTCCCATCTTGACGACGGGGAATTATTCAAGCATGTGAATCTATGAAAGTTCCTATATTGGAGTAAGCTCTGCTCCACTGCGGGTGCAGGCATCAATTGAGGTCCCCAAAACTGTCACCAAATCGGTCATGGTGCAGTACAGCTCCTCACCACCAGCGCAGTCCGGATAGTGCTCGGGGACCGCACCATGCCATCAGGGAGAATCCGTCAAGATGCCCTCCACTGGCTGCTGCACTCCCAGCAACCAGGCCCGTCAGAGTAGGAGGGAGGGGCGCGTGGCGCCCCCGGGGCAGGAGGCGAAAGAAAGCGGTCAAATCCCCGGCCAGGTGCCCCGGCAGTCCAGCCGGCAGAAATTGCGGGGCCCATCCAGGTTTTCCGCTGTCCAAACCTCCCCGTGGTGCAGGCGGGGAAGGGAAAGGGGGCCGAGACTTGGAAAACAGGTCGGCACTATTCTGGCTCCGCCGGTGATAGGTGCTGCGTCATCCCATGGCATGGCAGGCAACACCCCTCTTCCTCCTGGCTCTCAACTGTCCGGCGCTGGTCACGGCGAGACCTAAGCTGCCATCTTGTGCGTCGCGGTACTCCATCAGCCATAGCACCCCTGGGGAGGCACCAGCAGCCAGAAACCACTGCAGCCGCGCAGGGGCAACAAAGGAGTGAGGTGGGTTCATGCTCTGGCTTCCAGACTGGCCAGGATGTCGGTGGATGGTGGAGACGGTTGGGAGCAGTTCTACACAGCGACCGTCATCTTTGTCGTGCCCTCCACACTTGGAGTAATTTATCAGCTGAATTGTAGGAACAGTGCAAAACTCTTTAAAACTGTGTACATCGTCTTTTTGCCTGTGAAAGTTCTTCTGTGTACCAGGGAGCTGATGAGGACATTATTGAAAAACACTGGAAAAAGCGGTGTTAAATAGTACACTCGAAGTCCTGAAGAAATACTGCGTAGTTCATGAGATGTCTTGAGAAGGATTTATTAGGCACAAAGTGGAAGAAACAGCTCAGCCACCCAAGAAGCTCTGCCTCAAAGACCGTTTGAAACTCCACATTCTATTCCCAGCACAGGCTGGAGAGCATTCTGGAGTCTTTACAAATGACATCATGAGGAGGCAGGGTGGATGCAGGTTACCACACATCTCCCTCACTAATACAAGGACAAACGTTGAAAAAGTTAGGTAACTAGCAAAGAAGTAGAATACAAGTTATGCACAGAACATAAAACAAAATTAAACAACCATAAAATGCTAAGAAAGTAGGTTACAACAAAACGATGTAATGAAGGAGTATGAAGGAACTACGTCACATAGTCATCCAAATATAGCGGAGCACGAGTTGTTCTTTCTGATCTTCTTCTGGAAACAACACCATCCTCATCAGGAATGATGTCACAACCCACCTTCCTTCCTGTGCACACATCAACTCGGCCAAGATTCCACACTATGATCAGAAGTTTTGACAGCATTCTTAAACAATTTGATAACCTTGAAGGGTTTACTAAACTTTGAACCAGCAGCACACCACCCCGGTTTCTTAATTACCACAAAGTCACCCACTGCAACCTTTGTGTTTTTGACTGCATGCCTTAAATCAAATTGTACTTTACTACTCAAACATTTTGCATCTTCCCTTAATTTCCAATCTTGCATATCTGAGACACCACTCTTGCCAGAGAAAAATGTATTTACCCAAGTAGGCTCTAACAAAGTATCAGGTTGTCTCCCGCGAAATAGAAAAAATTGAGATTTACCTGTAGTTGTGTGAGCAGAAAATCGGTATGCCTCGACTTTTTTTTTTTTAAAGTTCCTCTTTCCAGTTAAGACAATTGTTCTCGGCTAACGAGATGGTCTCCTTCAGGACACGATTAAACCTTTATTTATTTAGCCATTTATAGAGCGCATGGTTACACCACCGGTGTGTCCCCGCACTAAAATAGACACTCTGAAAGGTTACGGCCATGATCCACGTATCCTAAAGAGTAGCACATATAGTCTGCCGAGCCATATTTATTATGTTTTAGTGAACAACCATGTCTTCAGTTGTCTGCGAAAACTACTTTCACATGGTTCCGTTCTCATTGCCAACGGTAAGGTGTTCCATGTTTTAGCTGCGATATACCTAAAGGAGCGCGCTCCCATTCTTGCTCTGAATATTCTCGGTACCTTCACCAGTGCTTTCCCCATAGATCTTAAGCACCGCCCGGGTGTATACGGGGTTAGTAGTGGGTGAAGGTATCTTGGGCCTCTCTTTAATAGAATGCGGTGGCAGAGGCACATTGCCTTAAATACCACTCTCTTTTCCACTGGCAACCAATGTAGTGTTGTCAAGGCTTTCTTTATGTTTGCTCTTCTCGGAAGGCTGAGAACCAGGCGTGCTGCCGCATTCTGGACTGTCTGCAATTTGGATAATCCTGTCTTCGAAACGCCGAGATATAGTACATTCCCATAGTCTATTTGGGAAGTTATCACCGCATGTACTATGGTTTTCCTGGCGTTAGGTGGTAAAAGATCCAGGACTTTCCTCAGGATTTTCATTGCTCCATAGCATTTGCCTGCGACCTTCCGAATCTGCCCATCAAATGTTAGTTCGGAGTCGAGCCAAATCCCGAGGTTTTTCACCTCAGCTTTTGGTGAAGGCCATTTCTACAGTTCCATTGGTCTCCGGATGATAGAGGGCACATTTTTTATGTACAACACCACACCCCATGAGAAATTCCTCCATCTCTTTCGAGACAAGTTGTACTCCGTTGTCTGTCAGCAGAGTCTCCGGCAGCCCTTCCCTGCTAAATAAAACTTTAAGAAAACTGAGTACAGTCTTGGTGTCTACAACCCTAGAGAATCTGATCTCTGGCCACCTGGAGAAAAGATCCATTACAACAATAACAGAAGTGTCCACACCATCACTCTGTACAGGACCCAATATGTCCATGGCAATGTCCTTCCATGGACCACTTGGACGTGTGCGAACAATCATGGGCTGTGTCCTAGTTTTCAAACTCTTTTCACTACGAGAACATTGTACACAATCCCTGACCATACGCTCGACCTGTAGATCCATCCCAGGCCACCAATGGGAAGATCGTAAATTCTCTTTGGTTTTTGAAATGCCCAAATGGGATTTATGAGCCAGATCAATTAAATCTTTACGTAAAATGACAGGAGGCACTAGTCTATGACCTCTCAACAACAGACCCTCACTAGAGGATAATTGATCCCTCACACACCAGAACTCTTTGCAGAAAGCATCCCCTTGTTCCTTATTATGCCAACCAGAGCAAATAAGTTCCATAACACTCTGAAGCACTTCATCTCGACACGCTTTATGCCATCGCACACGTGCGATAGTTTCATATCCAGTCTCACAAACAAAATCAGTATATCTGTTAAAAGATACATCATCTTGTTCATTATTCAACAGGGAATCACCATTTGTTGCAGGAACTAACCTAGATAGAGTATCAGCCACCACATTATCAGAAACAGGAATGTATTTCACAGTAAAATCATAAGTCTGAAGGCTTATAACCCATTTGGAAATTCTAGGTGAAATAAAATCAATACCCTTGCTGGTAAGGACTTCACACAATGGTTTATGATCAGTCTTGATCAAAAAGGTAGTTCCCCACAAAAACTTCTATTTTAATGCGACCAAACTTACAATTCTCTAACTTGATGGTGAGATTGTGAGAACCTAATCTTTCTAGAACTTTCCTGACTATCATGTTCAAATCCATCGCACCCATAAACAAAAATATCATCTTGATATACACAGACTCCAGAGAGACCATGCAGAATTTTCTCCATGGCTCTCTGAAAAACTGAGGCTGCTGACACAAGACCAAAAGGCATCCTCAGAAATCTATAAGTGCCAAAAGGTGTTACAAAAGCCGTAAGGTCTTTAGAGGACTCATCCAATAAAATTTGATGGTAGGCTGAGTTTAAATCTATAGTGCTGAAAACTTTAGCACCACCAACCATCGTCAACAGCTCCAAAATATTAGGCAGGGGATATTTGTCTACTAACAGACACTTATTGAGCTGCCTGAGATCCACACACAATCTGAGGGAGCCATCAGCCTTCCTTGCAGCAACAGGGGCCAACCATGAAGTCCCTTCAACCTCCTCTATAATACCTTGGGATTTGAGCTTCTTTACTTCATTACACATTTCTTCCCTAACAGTAAAGGGAACATTACAGACTTTACATGAAACAGGAACAGAACCTGGTACAAGCTTGATCTTATGACAGTAACCCTTTAAACAACCTAAATTTCCACCAAACACTTGAGGAAATTCTTCCTTCAACTTTTCTTGTAAAGAGAAATCATGCCCTACAAGCTTAACTGGTTGTACATTTTTAAGAATAATGGGAGGATCATTATTGGGATCTAACATGACTCCCAGGTCTTTTTGATGCCACCAACTCAAAATGCTATCACCTTTCTTTGAAACATGAATCTTACCAGAGGTAAAACGACCCTCATATTCCACCAAACCCAAAAAATACCCCCGCAATTCAATGGGATCACCTCCATACGCATATGGTTTGATGTCTGGTTTACATAGTTTGACCTTTCCTTGTAACTTGTGTTCATAAAGTATTGGCATTAATGGTAATTTTAGCACCAGAGTCAAACAAAACTTTGGTTTTCTCACCTTTAACCATAATGAAATCTAAGGGTCCTTCCCCACCAACTTGTAATAGAATTTGTCCACCTGAGATCATGCAAATCCTCACTCAAGTCACAATCAACTTCACTCACCTTTTGTTTAAGTCCTCTCATTCTACACACAATTGCAAAGTGCCCCTTTTTTTTTTTACAAAAGGTACAGACAGACTTGAGAGCTGGACATGACTTATCATTTGCCAGATGACCCACTCTGTCACACCTATAACATTTGCTTTCTTTCCAACTTTGGAAGCTTCTTTTTTAAATAAAGTTGCCTTCGAATTAGGTTCACTACCTTTGGAACCAACCTTGTCCTTTGTAGTAGGATTTAAATTTACAGCAGATACCTCCTTGTTGAGGTCTTTCTTTATAACCTCTACACACTTCAAAGAATGTTCAATACGTTTTGCAACCAATAAGACCTCATCCAAAATAGGTTCATCCTTGAGCCATAGCTCTTCACATACTTTTTCTATTTTACAGCCTAACATGAACTGGTCTCTGATCCTTTCATCAATTAAAGTACCAAATTTGCAGGAAGAGGCCAAACGTCTCAGGTCTGTGACATAGTTTTCAGTTGATTCACCTTCCCTTTGTAGTCTTTTGCCAAAATGATACCGTTCTAAAATGGTGCTTACTTTGGGTAAATAGTGCACGTCAAGTTTATGCATGCATATCTCGTATTCTTTAAGATCAACTGCAATGCTGTCTGGAACATCAGAAAGATGATCAAAAACGTCTTGACCTTCAGATCCAAGGCAATGTAGAAGTAAGGCTGTTCTCCTCTCCGCACTAAGAGAAGTACCACAAACACGAGCATACCTTTCAATAACTTTTTTCCACTTAGACCACTTAATGGGTGGATCACCAGGAGATTGAAGAAAGAAGGGAGGGGCAGTAACATTCTGCATGGTAAAGATAAAGGTAAGATAAAGGTAATCACAGTGTGAGAGCAAGGATCAAATTATATGCAAACAGATGTAACTTGAAACATTAACTTAACATGCTAGTAGGTACGCAGTATCGTAGCTGTGTGTGACATACACACTGACACACTGAATTGCTGTGTGTGTCAGTGAAGAGTAGAATTGAAATGCTTAGGCTCTGAATAGCTGTGTGTGTCAGCGAAAATAAAACTGGGTAATACAGTTGACACTCACTGAATAGCTGTGTGTGACAGTGACCTACAGCTCTTCAACTGTTCGAAAACACGCAGTATAGTAGCTGTGCGTGTCAGCGAAAAACTGTGGAAAATGGTTAACACCCACTGGATAACTGTGTGTGCCAGAGAACTATGCGATTATACATAGTATTGAAGCTGTGCGTGTCTAACACGTTGACACACGTAAAAATAGTTGACACCCACTGAACAACTGTGTCAGTGAACTATATGAATATTGGTAGTATTGAAGCTGTGCGTGTCAGCAAAAACTTGTTTTGACACGTTGACACGCGATATTGCTGCGCGTGCCAGCGAAATATTTGCGTGCGCGAAGGTAGCAGATTGGCTACTTGTTTAAAGTGAAGTCCGAGATGATGATGGTGTATATGGCAGAGAAATATCAGCATGCACGGAGGAGCAGGCAGGCAACTTGTTTAGATAATAAGTTGCCGTGGCACCATAGCAACAAGAGCATGCCCCGGAGCTTGGCAACGCCTCTTGTGACGTGGTGTTGGCCGGAGCTTAGCAACCGTCAAGCATGCACCAGCTGAGACGTGATTGCGCTGCGTGGTGCATTCCAGTGACTAGGAGGAAAATGAAGCGCAAGGAGGAAAAGTTCGGATGGAATGAAAGGTCACCAGATTCTTAAGTTCGCGCAGGAATAACGGGTAAGCGCTCGAGCAAAATAGACTAGAAATGTCAATTAAGCTCAATATTAATTAGTTTGTATTGTAAGGTCAAGCTCGCTCACCCAAAAGATGTACACACACGTACAGCTGTCACAGGCTCCAGGAAACGATCACCCTCTGAATGGCACAGCAGTCTTCTTTACGATTCATCGTGGAGTCGCTGAGCAGCAAACACTCCGAACTGTAGCGTAGTGAAGTCAAAGCCACAAGCAGAAAAAATAATGAAAATAATTGGCAGAAGGGTGGCAGAGCATTAAAAGAAAACAGTGAGGTAACAGGAGTAAAGCAAGTCCCTCATCAAAGAGAATGGAGTTGAGCGGTTCCTTCTTCCCAGTCGTCACCAGTGTTAAATAGTACACTCGAAGTCCTGAAGAAATACTGCGTAGTTCATGAGATGTCTTGAGAAGGATTTATTAGGCACAAAGTGGAAGAAACAGCTCAGCCACCCAAGAAGCTCTGCCTCAAAGACCGTTTGAAACTCCACATTCTATTCCCAGCACAGGCTGGAGAGCATTCTGGAGTCCTTACAAATTACATCATGAGGAGGCAGGGTGGATGCAGGTTACCACAAGCGGACTTAACCTAGTTGTTAAAAAAAAAGACAGAAGTAATGTTTATATCATCATGTAGCGTAGCACTGGTGCTGTCTTAAATAGAAAAATAATGTAGGAAGGTCTAGTTTGAACCAAGGACAGTACAGTAATCTGAAAGGGGGATTGCAATTAACTTTTATGTGGTTGAGCTTGTTAATTCAAAAAGCTTTACTATCAGTCCAGGTAAGCTCTAAAGATGAAAGAGTCTACTAGATCGTGACGCGCACAAATATGTTCAACAGTGTAACCAACCCGGTGAAAAGGCCCTCGAACTAACTGAAGTAGGTCAAAAATTGAAAATACATTCAGAAATTCAGAGGTTGCCTATTCCTGCTCATCACTGGTGTGCTGATTTAAATCGCCAAGAACAATTAAATTATTGGTATTTATGTAGGAGATGGAAATGGAAAGCTGTAAAGAGAAAAGACAATTCTTCACTGGGCCAGAAGGGATAGAAATGAATATTACTTTAAAAAAAAAATTAATTCATAGAAATGCTGAGTGTCGGGTATACTGTAGAGAAGGTGATTTATTGCCCGCAATGAGACCATAAAAGAAGTTACAAATTACAGCAACGCCACTGTAGGGAAGTGATGTGCGGTTGGCGGACTTAATGTGGTAGCCCAGGGGGCTCGCTAGTGCAGTATCTGGGAAAGATTCACCTTTAAGCCAGGTCTCAGTAATAAAAGCTATATCTAAGTTAAATTCAAGCAGGAGATTTCTTATATCCAAAGAGTGTTTCACCAATGAACGAGCATTGGGTAAAATACATAGCAATTTGGTGGATCTCCAATTCAGTATTGGGAGAACAGATATGGTATTCAAACGTAACCAGTACACTAAGAACAGAGTTGGGGTGAAGGAGAATATGTGTGTTGGTGCCTAAGGAATTCAGTGGTGCCTGGAAGTGGCTTTAAACTAGCAAGACTGATACTCAGGCCTCGAAAAATCATAAAAATGGTACTTGACCTGCATGTTTAGTAACTTGAATAATCTACTCTACCTAACTGTAGTGTACTTGACTCCTTAACTGGTCTCATATGTCATCCAAAGCAAATTTTATTTTGAAGAGCCATCTTTTTCTCCATTATCAGGTATGAGGGCACCTTCCAATATGTGAGTTCAGCATTCCTGGTGTACAAAAAAAACGATTTGGTTTGATTTAATAGATGTAACCTTTGCTCCATGCATAATAATAATCTAGCCCACATATAGGGTACACACAACCCCTGACTTGCCTCTTAGGTCACTAAAAGCATTGCCACCAGGGCAGGAATGTTTTTCAGTCCATCTTTCAATACTCACTTTTAATAAATATATCACTAAAGCATGAGTTGGTAGTGCACTGTCATTTACAGATAGCACATTTTCCATTGAAATGGCCAAAAACGTTCCTAATAATATGCAGTTTTACTTATAAAACTATATAGTGTATAAACAATCTGTGGAAATTGGGTTTCAGCAAACACAGCTATCATTTGCACATCACCAAAATAAAGTATTCTGATTTGTTTTCATCCTATTAAAATATTTTTTTTCATCACACAATTACAAAACAAGGGCTTTCATAACTACTGAAATTTATTTTGAAATATTTGTACAGCTCACTTTTTAGATATGTGAATGTGTGTTAGAATAAAACAGGACATCCTACAGCCTTTCATTTCACACTTTTTGTACAGCACGTTTGTCAGACAGTTCACTTTACAAAATCCTCACATTTTTGCAGGCAGAGAAGGTAAAGTAATTGTAGATGTAAACTGGCTTTTGACCTCTGTCTCTGAACACAGAATAAATGTGACAAGATAAAAACAAGTTCTAAAAACATCTTTAATGCTCCTTCACTTTGTGAGTGAACAGAACATATGTTTGTCAGCTCGCCAGAAGGGGCGAGTAGGCCCTAAATATAGCTCGCTCTGATAAAATCTGATTTGCCAAAGCGAGTAGATTTGTCAAGGCCTGATACTGCCAGTTGGCAAGTTACAAAGAGATAAAAATATCCCTGCTTATCTTAGTACAATGGTGGGCAGTAAAACTGGCAGCATCTTTTGCCCTGCGCCTAACAGTGTGCAGACGAGCGCAAACAGGCTTGACTTAACTGCACCAACGCTCGTCTACTGCATATCTGCAGTGCAGTCGTCCCTATATAGCCCTGGGACGGGGTCTGCACATTATGGGATGCTGAAACACTAGAGCGCGCACTAACCAAAATCACAGCTCTAGTGTGGCACAATTTTAGGGATTCCAAGATGCAGTAAGGTTCAAACCAGGAAGAATCTGTCTCCTTGAAGAAAGTGGCACAGACAGCGAGGGAGCAAGAGACAAAGCCAATTGCAACTAAGTGCAAAATGCAGATAAAAAAAATAGCACTGAGAGGAATAGGGGTCCAGGAAACCCACAGAAAACGTAGAACATTTCAATAAAAATGGCCTACAAAAATATCCAAAAGTCGCTAGGCAAGCAATAAGTTGAGTACTTTAAACCCATCCTAGCTCTGGGTGATCTGCACATCGCAGGAAGGAAAAACACTCCAGCGAGCATGCACTAACCAATATGGTGGCTTCAGTGAGGCACAAAGCTGGAGGAACCAAGATGGACTGAAGTTTGAACGAGGAAGCAGCTCTCTCCGCGAAGGGAGGGGACAGGATAGAGGGAAAGTAAAAGACTAAGCCAAGTGCAAAAAGCAAGTAAAAGAATGAACTGGGGTGAAAGGAGAAGGGGAAAAAAATGTCAGGAGGGGTGGCGTAAGGATCTTAAAGGAAATATAAAAACAGTTAGTTAAAACTGGCCAAACAAATCTCCAAAAGTCGCTAGGGAAGCAAAACATTGTGCACCTAAAAAATATCCAAGGAATTGGGGTGGGGGAGGGGGTGCTAATGTCTGGGGCTATTGAAAATTACTACACTGGAGTCCTTGAATGGTCACAGAGAACAACTAAAAAACACTGGCCTCAGAGTGGGTACCAGTTGGGGGTCCACTAAAGGCGCTAAAGTTGCATAGGCTTAAACATTTCTGTCTCAGAAATGCTCAAGCTTCTTTTGATGTATTGGATATAATCTATGTTAACACAAATATTATAATTTTGCACACCCAATTCACCCTCATACATCACAATCCAAACTACCTCTGGCTTTAATTGGGGTGTTTGATTGACAAGAAGGGGCGCTGAAGTATTCTGAATACTATATTCCCAGTGGGGAGGTGAAAACTTTTGGTGTTTGTAAAAATTATTTTTCCCTTGACCAATCTGCGAGGCTCCATTTTCTCCAGCTTAGGTATTAGGCACTCCACCTGAGTTACAAATAGGTGGGTACCAGGCATGTGACCCACATTAAGAAACCTTTTAAATCTTATACAGCTCGACCAAAAGTTTAATATTCTATATTTAAAAAATACTGCCTGTGGATAACCCACTCCCAAATTAGCCTTTCACGGGCAAGGCTTTGAGGAAACTGGTTTCTTTAAATGATTGGCAAACGCTTTGGGCAATTATTGGAAAAACAAAATGGAAAAACCATATAGGAGGATATAGGGGATAAAGTACCCCTCATGTACCATAGCTACATGACCTCATCAAGAAACTCATCCTTCAGCATCGTTCCTTTATATGGTTACACAGACCTCAGTGGCTTGTAATATTCTTTCAATGTGCAGCAGACAATATTTTATTCCTTATAATATATGGTCACATCATCACTCTTCCCACAAATTCCTTAAATCCTTGGTGTCTGGCTCTTTCATGTTCACTGCAGATCAAAAAAATAGGAGCAGAATCTGTAGTGCAAAATGAAACACACCAAAGACCAGCAAGTAATTTTTGCAAAACGATATCAGAATCAGATTAATTTGTCTGGTTACAAATGCTGCAACTGTATAGAAACATGAAGAGATTCTAGCTTTCCTAAAATCACCTAAAGCATGGAAAAAACAAACATGTTGCCATAAACATTTCGTTTCTACGAATCACTTTTTCTTTTTAGGAAAAAATATCAAGACAATGCCAGTTTCATTCTTACTTGTTTAAACTACAGCTTTATTTATGCACTGTGACCTCAGAACACAACTGTAATAACTTATTACAGTTAAGAAGCTATGTCATTTCTTTATTACATGTGACTAGACATGTCACAATTCAACTGTGGTAAGGAAATTAGAGAATGGCATTAACAAAGGGATTTCAGGTTCCCACGATTTATAAGGAAATTAGAGGCAGGGTTTTATACAGGGATTGAAGACTTCTAGGTAATATATTGTACTACTGTAGCATGCCAGAGGAAATTTTGGGCCTTGTATCCAAACTCAGACAAGAAGTGCTGTGGAGGCAACAGTGATTAATTACATAGGTGGGAAAGTCTGGAGGTAATATGCCAAGCCATATTAAAAAAAATAATATGACACCCAATCCTTCCTGAACCATGAATTACGATGCTAGGTTTGAAGGTTGTGAGAAAAAGGGCTAGGAGCCAAAATATAAATTTTTGATTTTGGACCTCTCAAAATAAGGTTTGCTGATGCGCAGCTAAAGTATGAGGTTCTACTCTGATTACAGGTGAACGTGTGCAGAGGGAACCAGGAAGACTGGTGTCTGACTGAGCATGGTATGTGCACATAGGTAGTCCTATCACAGAAGGGACCCAGAATAAATTGGTTATGGTCTGTGTATGCTTTATAATTTGATTGGGCACCCAAAAAGGAATATCCAATTTCTTGAAGTGTAAATCTGTACTCCTTACCTATAGTTACCCTTTAGGTGAGAACTGCTTAAAATGCAATTTTGAATTGGCTTAGCAGTGTGACATTTTCTGTTTCCCGGGATCCCGAAGACATAATAAATATTAATTTTGACCCATGCGCATTTGTTTGTGTACAGTAATACTTGCAGTATTTCCATGGCCCAGCCCTACTGAGATTTAGGTTTCAACAACCCTGTTAACCAAGTTAATTACCCTATTGACTAGCTGCCAAGTCAAAGCCTCATGCTGGACTCTAGGCACACTTAAGAGGATTAGCTTTCTCATGTTAGACAAAAGGGGGCAGGGAGGAATCTGCATGGGCTGATTAGATGACACTCCCTGACAAGTCTAGGCATATTCTTCTCGAAGAGACAAAGGGGGGATAAGCTAAACTCCGGCAGCTGTACCACGGGGGTTCTCTTTGAAGTATTGGAGGGATGAAAACAGCTTTTCAGTGTCAGTTGGGTAGTGCCAGACTCACAGAAGACGTCTTGCAGACCCTCACTTGATTCTGCAGTCTTGAATAATCTCAAAAAATTTGCGCATAGGCCGGCATGTGGGCTGTTCCCAGGAAAGGCCAGTTAGGGGGATGTGGCACCTCAGGATTGGGTAGGTAACCCATCATCTAGAACTCTCTACTTCCACTTTTAAAGCTGTGCAAAGGGGCAGAAAACTTGAGATAAGAGTGGCCTACAGAACAGGAAGAGTGTTACACCTCATCGATGAAGCCCTGCTTAGAGTGGAAGACCTCTGGGCTTGTATATCTGGGACATTTACTGGGCACTGCCTTCATGGACAGTGTTGTTGGTTTCCCCACTTCCTTTGGGGATAGTGGTGGGTGGGCCTGATGGGGACCCTGAAGGACAGGGCTCTCTTGGACTTCTGCAGACTGGTTCTGTGGTAGGTACTTCTACAGAAGAACCTACTGACTTCTGCTGGACCCAGGCATCCTACAAGCGGCCTGGATTTTGTGGGGCCTTGGAAGTGCAGATAGAGTGTGTAGTCTGCCTTGAGGGCCGCAGGGAGCTGCTGCAGGAAGAACCAAGAAGAATTTAAGCAAAGAGATTACTAGAAGCCAAGACAGAGGGTAGACCCAGAGCCTTTAGAGTTTCTTGCTAATAGAGGGAAGCAACAGTGTCAAGAAGCTGGAAAAAGACACTTCGTAACCAGGAAATACACCAATAAGTATAGGCCAGGAGGCGCTAAACCAATGCTGTTGGTGGCTTGAGCATGTCACTAGGAGCAAAGCTGTGTAAATTACTTTCAGAAAGACACCTCAAGGCCTGAGATATTCAGTTTGACTTAGCCGCTAATGTGCGGCACTTTAAATTGTTGTACGGCCCTGAGAGAGTCAGGACACCACTGGCTGATCTCATCAAAGGACAGGATCTCCAAATGTTCACCTGAGAAACAACACTGCGACTGGTGCTCTTGGAGGTGATTTGCACACACTTCACCCTCACCCACCGGTGGTGGGGGGCAGAGGGGAATGGCAGACTGCAGGATCTCACTCTTTTTTGGGGAGCTCCTGGGCATGACCTGGATGGCCCTACACAAGAGGTAATCGCAGGCACCAAGCAGCAGGACTTACTTCTTCTTGCCCTGCTCTCATACCATCCAGTGCCGCACAGGAAGAGGAGCAGAGGAAGCTGGCTTCCTTGCTGGCACCCAGGAGCTGGTGTCAGGCAGGCAAGCTAGCAGTGACTGTATGGGCTCTAGACCTCATACCTGGCCCTCACCAGTTGAACAAAATAAATGAGCTATGTGGTGCTTGCAAAAAGAAGAAAGTGGTTCAGCACGACGCCAGATCAAAGAGATTGCAGCAGTGCACCATAGGCCACAGGGTGGCCTCCAAAATGTGCATACTGTACTTGGTGGTGCCCAGGGTGCAGGGTTACCACCCTACATATTGTTACAGCTCTGGGGAATGCCAAAAAAACAGCAGGTCCCTACCAGAGTCTCAAGAGCGATTTAAAAAAATTGACCAGTGTAACCTTTCTGTGATGTGCGGCCCATTAGACCAGGCCTCTATAGTCATTTCCATCTGCCAGTCTGTATATATTTCTTCATGAGGGTAGAGTATTCAGTTTTGTATGTAATTAAGTACTTTTGCTTGTTCAAAGAAAAACATTGACTGGACAGTGATTTCTTAAGTGTTGTCTGTTTCGTTGCGGAGTTCAGAGCCTCTAGCCAACAGCACTTCCCCCAAGTAAGCTTTATACTGCTCTGTCTTGTTGCCCTGAGAGTTAAGTGCTGAAATGAGTACTTGTTTCCCAGTGTTGGGAGCATGTTGCATGGGGTCCAAGATACCAGGGGTGAAAGATCCCAGTTAATACAATAAGATTTCTCATTTGGGTAAACGAATTGGAAATTATATCCAATCACAATAAGATACTACTTACCAACATGTTGCCAGTAACTAAACCAGATATTGCCAGCCACTGGAAAACGTTTAGCAACTGGGCAAGGCAGCTATGGACCATTTTGGCCAATGTTAACTGAGTTAACATTATCAGTAATAAATATGGGGAATTTAGCATGATATGTAAACCCCTTTTTGATTAATTGAAAAGGGATGCACAAATCATGCCTGTCCCCTGGACATGACATGCACTGATAATGCACTGGGATCTGATTGATGCTAGTCCATTAGTCCTGTAGCCTCGACATGAAAGAAATGCCTACTTGTAGTCTTGGTACTGTATCAAATGAATAGTGATTGAAGACAAACGCTTGACTAATTCCCAGCTGTGTGAGCAGACATCCACTCAGTAGTCTTTCTTCTGTGGAAATAACATTGTAGATTGACACTGATGAGTTCACGTATAATCTTATAAAACGGAAGAAAGTTTTCTCCTAAATGCCCGTAATGTTACTTTATAATTTCTAGTTATAGTTTAATTGAAACAGCCAAAAGTCTTTAAAACATTGTGTGCCTGAAGGTATAAAAATGCAGCTTGAGGGGCTTATATTAATAACTGAGAAAAAAAGCCTGCCCATTTAACAACCCAGAAAGCACCCCTTCCCGCAATGCATTGTACTGGCAGTTGCCTTCCACAGCCAGTTCTTTTTTAAGGATGAGAGCAGAGTAGATAGAGACCAGTTACAGCCCAAAAGTAACTAGGTAGAGAGGGCGATGGGTTGCTTCTAACTTCAAGGAAGATTCCTGTGATGCAGAACAATGGACTACAGGTACATAACCATTTCCGCATTGCAGGATCTTCATAGTCAAACTCTTGACTAGAGGAGCAAGCAATTCAACAGTATAACATGCGGCTGTTGGATAGTAAGAGGAGATACACGTTTTAGAAATCTGTCTTAAAGACGAGGACTTTACTTAAAAATATTTGAGCATTTCTTGTCCAACATTAGCTTCTGGTTGACTATCCAACTCTAGATAATAGCATCTAGACAGCAGTGTTTCTCAAACTGGGGGTTGCGACCCACTGGTGGGTCGCAAGCGGATTTTTGATGCGTCGCAAAAATCCAACAAATAAATAAAGAAGCCTTTAAATTATGTATTTATATTTTCAAATTAGCTACACTTGTAAGACAGAGGTCAAATGTCAGGCGATGTCTTCTGACAAACTGCTGCAAATTTTTTAAACATTGGGATTGGTGTTTAAAAACTCCTCATTTTGCAGTCAGAGAGAAAAGTAGAGTGAATTGTGTGACAATCTTGCTGCGGTACAGGGAGAGTGAAAGGAAAGGCTATAGCATGTCATGTTTGTAACACAACATAATGTAAATAAATATCTGTAAAATGTGAATTGTAGATATTCTGCAATTAGGAACGCAGAAAATGAAATACCTGAAGCACCTTTTTGTTGTAGTTCTGAAGTGTGATGGAAACAAATATTTTAATAGGATCAAAACAAATTAAGACACTACTTTGTGATACACAAATGATAATTATTAACTGAAATCCGATTTCCACACCTTATGATTTGTGTGCAATATAATTTGATCAGCAAAACTGTACATCTGTGCAAATTTAGCGGGCATTTCAATGGAAAATTTGCTGTCTGCAAATGACTTATCACACAGCGCTTTAGTTCCATTAAAAAATCTCCTGATCAGTCTATTAAGGCTAGGTGGGGCACAAACATTTTTTGTTCTAAAAATTGGATTGTGGTTCTAAAAAGTTTGGGATGCACTGGTCTAGAGAAGGCATGTACTGATTTCCACATATCAGCCTTACAGATGTCAGAGGCGGGGACATGTCTAATTCAGGCCGTGGTTCAGTTTTACCTCTTGTGGCATGGCCTTGGTTCTAACAGGGAGATGTCTGTTAGACAGCTGATAATAAAGAGATACACTCTGCTATCCATCTGGCAATAGGCTGTTTGGAAGTAGCCAGAGCTTGTCCAATGGGACCACAGTTAATGAATAATTGTTTCGTTTTGGTAATGTCCTTGGTTTTTTCTAAGTAAAACCATAAGACCCTGTAGGAAGCTGGGCTTCTGTTGCAGTAACCCCCCCCCCCCCCCCCAACACACCTTTTGCCAGACTACTGATGCACGTTGACTTGATGTGCCCTGGGTCCCTGCCAATAAGGTTTCCAGGGCCTGTGTTCTTTCCCAAAACTATACCTTGAACCCCCAACTGGCACCTCTCTGGCCACATGTCAGTCCCTTGTAAAAGGTACAATGGGTACTGTGGCCAGGGAAGGCCTCAAAGGGCTGCAACACTTATTGTGCCACCCTTAGAACAGACAGACAGACAGACACACACACACACACACACACACACACACACACCCACACACACACCCACACACCCACACACCCACTAAGTGTTTTGGTGGAGAACAAAGTGAAGAGTCGACATGGCACACATCCCTGTGTGCCATGCCTACAACCCACTGCCCTGGCATAGGTGCGCCACCCCTCTAGCTGGGTGCACTATACCAGTGGTGAGGGTACAGGTGCATGAGCCCTGTACCCCTACAGTGTTTAGACCAATTCTTAGATATTGTAAGTGCAGTAATGCCATTAAGAGTATATGGTGTTGGGATTTTGTCATTACGAACTCTACAGCACCATAATGGCTTTATTGAAAACTTGGAAGTTTGGTATCAAACTTCTCAGCACATTAAACCCACACTGATGCCAGTGTGGGATTTAATGAAAAAATGCACTCAGAAGGGTCTTAGAGATGCCCCCTGTAAAATGACCAGCCTCTGGTGGGTTCCCTGACTGGTACACACCCGCCTGCCACCACGAGACATGTTTCTGGACCCCTGAGCCTAAAAACAAAGCTTTCCTGGGCAGAGGTGGTCACACCTTCCCCAGGCCAGGAAGAGCCATCTGTGGCAGGGGTTCTTCAAAGGCCTTGCCGCCTGTGTAACGCGACCCCCAGCCTCTCCTGCTATCAGGAGCAGACCCCCTTCCTGACTACCTTCCTTTTCGGCAGGAAGACAGGCGGGAAAAATTAGCACAGCCCAGAAGGTGTGCCCACCTCTGCCAACCCCACCCCTTAGGTGGGGGGAGGCGAGGTTAAGCCCACTCTTCAGTGCCCGCCATCTTGCAGTTGGCAGGCACTCTCCAATCAGGATTAGGGATTGTGCCCACTCCCCCACGTGGGGTGAGCACACCTAGGGTGTAGTCACCCTAGGGTCAGTAGCCCATTGGCTACTGACCTCGAGACCCCTCAAATGCCCCCTAAATACAGTATTTAGGGGGCAGCGCTGAACCAAGAAGACAGATTCCTGTAACCTACAAAGAAGGACGAAAGATGACGCCCAGCAGAGGAGACTGCACAGAAGAACAGACTTGGCCCCAGCCCTACCGGCCAGTCTGCAGTATCCAGAGATCCTGCACCAAAAGTTGTCTTGTTCTGCAGCCAGCAACCTCCAGAACCCCTGGGAGTACTTACTGCCTTCAACAAAGACCGGATCTCCTGTGAAAAGCAGCTCTGTTCAAAAGAAACTCCCAAGACAAACTACTCTGAGCCTGCTGAGGACAAAGAAGCCCAACACCTGGAACCACCACTGCACCCGACGCCTACGAATCTGGGTGGCCAACAGGTCCCAACGAGGTCCCCCAGCGCTCCAGAGTCCGAGTCCACCGTGGGTTGACCTCTCCAGGACTCTCAGACGCTGCCTGCAGCCTCTGTATGGAGACCCCCACAACTGCGAGTGGCCCGGTAAGGTGAAATCCGACCTCAAAATACACCCCTGCATCCAGCCGCCCTGCGCCCTGGAGCAGAGAACCCAAGGTGCACCTACGTCCCCGAGCCCTTCAGGTTTCCTGCCCAGCTGTTTGTTTCTCCTGGAAATCTTCCTGGACCGAGCCTGCAGCAAAAATCCAAAACCGGCAACTCCCATTGAAAACAGGGCACCCGATGCCAAAACAGCACCCTGCATCCAGTCGCCCCTGCGGGTGCACCTTGTGTGCTAACTCGGATCCCTCTTTGCCCTGAGCCTAACACCAGGAACTTTGCTCCCACAACCTTTTGGGCTGCTCGTGAGCAGCCACCAACCGGAGGCCCCCTATCACCATTGGATAACATTGGGCCTCAGCACTCTGCACCCGGCCGCCCTAGTGCCGCTGAGGGTGTTCTGAGTGCATCCTCGACCCTGGGGGAAACCAGGTTCTAACCCCAGAATACCAACTCCCACAAATAACTACTTACCTGCAAATCGATTACTTCATTTCCTTCCATAGGATTGCATTGACTGCTTTTCCTTGAAAATTTAAGTGTGGAGTTGGTTTGTATGAAACATTGAAAAACTGCAAATGCACTAAAAGTGAATTACGTACCTTTTGTCTAGGACATATCTAAGCATGATATCTAGGCATTTCACACTGATTAGCAAAAGTAACTCAAAAAGCAATCTAAAAAGTAACATGCACAGTAATCTGTAAAGTAACTGAAAAGTAATTTCGAACTGTTGACTTATCTGTAATTCACCGAACTGCATTTGAACCTGCATTTAACTGTAAATCACTGCATAGGAGTTTGCTATGTATTTTTTCACTTACCTGCACCAATCTTAACTTGGTTCTAGAAATAAAATAACTAAATAATATTTTTGATACAAATTTGTCCAAGTTCAGTCTTTGAGTGTGTGACATCATTTCTTGCCTGAGTGTGTACAACAAATGCTTAACACTACCCTCTGATAAAGCCTTACTGCTTGCCAACACTACCACAAATAGAGAGTAAGGTGCTATGTACTTTTACCTTTGCCTACCTTTGGGGTTCCACTGGACTCTGTGCACACCTTACCTCATTTTGGTATAGTATATACAGAGCCAGTTTCCTACAGACCCTCCTAACATATAGTAAACGAAGAGACTTCATTCCTAGCATAGATGGATTTGGGAAGAAAGTAGAAGTGTAATAGTCTGATTGAAAATCAGGTACCCCTTTAGGGAAGAAGGAAGGGTGAGGCCTCAAGACTAGCCTACTAGCATGAAAAATAGTAAAAGGTTCTATTGCTGATAGGGTTTGCAATTCACTAACTTCTTGTGGCTGTGTTTGCGATTAAAAATTTGGTTTTCCATTAAAAATAGCTCTATGTAAGGGCTCAAATGTTGGTCTCCGTTTAGACAGCACTACGATAAGCTCCCAATAAGGAGATGATCTCTTCACTGGTGGAAAAACCTTCTTGAGGCCTTCCAGAAAATCTGTAATCACTGAGATGTTAAAGGACAACTATTGTGGTAACTGCTGTTATGGCAACTAGATGAACCTTTACTGATGAAATTTGTAATTTTGCTTTTGCTAGGTGCAGAAAGTACAGAATTATAGTCATCCTCCTGACACAAAATGTGGTTGTGACCTTTTTTGGGCAACAAATAAAGAACTGTTTCCATTTTAATGCTTAACAAGATCTGGTGGATGGGAGTTTTACCTCTTTAAGTATCTCCATGGAGTCAGGAGATAGGTAGATCCAAGTGGCCGTACTGTATGACCAGGAGGTATGCAGACAAATTTAATGATTTTAGGCTCGGGTGCTGGATATAGCCCAGACGTTTGGTCAAAAGATCTTGTCTGCACAGCAACTGTGTGTGAGACAGTAGTAGAAGGTCTGGGTACTACATTGTCTTGGACAATCTGGTTCAATTAGGATCATCTTTGTCCTCAATCTCCCTAGTTTCACAAGTACAACTGACAACAGTGGTATTCGAGGAAAGGCATAGATAAGTGGCATTGACCATTTGCAAAAGGGTAGGCCCAGTGAATTCAGTTCTAGTGCACTGGATGCAAAGTCTCAGAATTTGTTTTTGTGCCTTGGAGAAGAGGTATATGTATAGAGTATCAATTCCCTGAAAATGTCTGACTTTGTTGATCAGAACCAATTTGCGGTTTTCCTCATGATGTCACTTGAGATCTGCACCATGGTTTTGAGCCCCAGGGATATATATTGCTGTCAGATCTACTCTTCTGGCCAGGGTTCAATGCCACTTGTTTTGAGCTTTGATAGATAATTGTCCTGATCTCCCAGCCTGTTGGCATAATGCATGGTGGTGGGATTGTCTGTCTGAATTAGAATGTCCTTTGTGGACAGAGATGGTGAAACAGCTTGAGTGCCAAACGGAGAGCTTTCAGTTCAGAAGATAGATGTGGTAAGCCCTTTCTCTGTCCAGAATCCTTGTATCTCCTTCCAGACTACCAATCATGGCAACCAAGTCAATGCAGTTATGGCTGGAAAACATTTAAACAAATCTCTATGTTGCTGCCTTACACATCTCGGAAATAGGGACATTCCACAGGAAAGCAACATAGGCAGATTTACACCAAAAGAATATATTCTAGGTTTGACAGGAAAAGGCCCACTACCCACTTGATAGTACATGGTTATGCAGGAAGTTATTCATCTCCTAATAGAGTACCTCAATGAATGCAAACCCACATGGATCCACCCACACTGACTTCATTTGATTTTCAAACCAGTCTTATACAGGTGAAAACATAAAGCCATCTTTAAAGTAAAGCTGTGAAGTGATATCTCTGCTGGAGAGGTCAGAATGGGAACAAATGTAAGAGACATAACTGATTTAAATGAAAATGTAAAGCAAAATAAAATATGGATGCATTCTCAGTGATATCGTATTTGTGTAAAGACCCCAAACCAAACTTTTCCAAGGCTTACTAAGAGATCTTTAATCACTAGAATTGTGCAGATGATTATTGTGACAGACTAACAGGCATTAATAGCAGCCAAATGTACTTTTGCATTTTGAAATTGCAAGCCAGATTTACCCAAATGAGGACAAGGCACACCATCTCTGCTTGGAATGTTCTTGATTCCGACTGTTTCTCTAGACATCAAGTGAAGAATCTCTTCCACTTGGAAAGACTTGGAAGTCTTGTAGAAAGACTTTTCACCTCCCTTAAGCTGTTCATGAAGGCTGGAGGTACATTTAGATGTCTCCTATTAAATGAATTTAGGAGGGCAGCAGTCAAGATCAACACATAAAGCCTATATCTGAAGCTATTACTTGACATGCTAGATAAGAAAGAAAATGAATAACTTACCTGTAACTGCAGTTCTCCAATATTGTTATCTTTCATAGATTCACATGCTTTAATCATTCCCAGTCATCGAAGTGGGAGTTCCACAGTACCATAGTAAAGCAGTATGTATCTGTATTATAGGCTATAATGGCAATGAAAAGTCAGATTAATAGCCTATCTATGCCCCTTTTTTTTTTTTTTTAAAGGATCAAACTTGAACTATAACCAATCAGGTGTGACAGCACCCTCTAGAACGCTCCCTCAGATTTTCGAGCACACGTGGGAATAAATAATCCCGAGCTAAGTGGGGAGCCTCTAATGGGAGGGTGGTTCGCATGTGAATCTATGAAAGATACCAATACTGTAGAACTGCAGTTACTGGTAAGTAACTAATTTTCTTCTCCAGTAATGGATCTTTCATAAATTCATGTGCTTGAACCAGAATAACATAGCTCTACATATCCATGTATGCATAACTTTGCGTAAATAGTCCATACATGAAGACAAATATGTATTAAACAACTATCATTTAAATTAGTAAAGACATATTAAAATCACCTACAGTTATAGAGGCTGACCTAATTGAAACAGATGACGTAAAACCACCTGTCCTACAGCTGCATCACTTCTCAGCACCGATTCAAGGCAGTAGTGCTGCGTGAACGTGTGGGTGTTCATTCACGTCGCAGCACAACGCATCTTCAGTGGGATGCCTGCAAACAGAGCAGCCGAGGCAGACTCTGCCCTTGTTGAGTTGCCTTCGCCCTTGCTGAGAGTGGCTTGCCAGCTTTGATGTGGCAAAACTGTAGGGTGGCAGAAATCCATCTTGCAATGGCTGCTTTCGTGACTGCCGTACCTCGACGAGAAAGTCCGTAAGAGACCAACAGCTGATCAGTTTTTCTGAGTTGTTTGGTACAATGGAGATAAAATTTAAGAAGTTGTTTAAAGTCTGAGGTGTAGAGAGACCTTTCAGCCAGAGATGCCGAATTTGGGAAAAAAGTACATAGTATGATAAGTTCATTGAGATGAAATTGCAATGGAACATTGGGTTTGTTCTGAGAAGCACATAATCATCAGTGAAACGCAAGAACGGTTCCTGTGCCGTGAAAGCCTGAATTTCGCGGACTCTTCTTGTTGAAGTGAGAGCTGACAGCAAAGCGACCTTCCTCGTGAAAAATTTCAGATCTACCTTGTGAATTGAGGCTTCATAACCTGCGAAAGAACCACGTTGAGATGCCATTCTTGGTGAGGAGCTCATACTGGGGGAGAAGCTCTGAACAACCCTTTCATGAATTGTTTGACTATTCTCATGGAACAGAAAGAGAGAGAATGTGCGAAGCGTCTGTACCTTGAGATTGCGACCAGGTGAACCATCACAGAAGCATGTACCAATCCTGATCTAGTTAGCAACAGGAGGTAAGGCAGAATCTGTTCAGGTGTTGCTTCCAATGTATGCAGGTTAGATTATTAATACCATGAACAGAATCGATTCCATATTCATTTGTACGTCTTGTTTGTAGCTTCCGCTCTTGCCTTGGATAAAATCTCCCTACAGTCCTGAGGGATATCAAATCCTCAGAACTCGTTGAATTCAGGAGCCATGCGCTCAATTCGAGAGAGGCTGGTTCCGGGTGTAGGATCTGGCCGTTGCTCCTCATCAAGAGAGTTTGAATTGTCGGTAGGCAGATGGGATTGAACTCAGACAGCAGTAGGAGCTCCGTAAACCAATGCTGTCTGGGCCATTTGGAAGCTATTAGAATGAGGCGACAGTGCTCCATTTTCAGTTTGTTGAGCATGCTCAGTATGAGAGGGAAGGGGGGGGAAAGCGTATGCATAAATGCCAGACCATATAATTCAAAGGACATTCCCCTATGACTCTGGGAGTGGGTATCAACTGGCTTAGAACTGGCATTTGGCGTTCTTGTCTGTTGCAGAGATCCAATGCTGGTTTGCCCCACCATGAGAATATTTTGTGCAGCTCCAACTGATGCAGTTCCCACTCGTGGCAACTGTCTTTGGTTCTGATGAGAGTGTCCACTAAGGTGTTGTTTACTCTTGACACATTCTCGGCTTTCAGAGATATTTTGTGGGCTGTAAGCCAGTTCCAAAGGTCATGGGGTTTCTGAGCTATAGTTAGCGACTTGCTTGTTGATGTAATACATGCTGGTCGTATTGTCTGTACGTACCAGCACGGAAGCCCCAGCTATTCGTGGAAGACAAGCTTGAAAGCTAAGAGATATCGCTTTTAGTTCCAAGCTATTGATATGCATTGTTTTTTGACATGTTGACCACTTCCCTTGGATTTGCAGGTCCTGCAAGTGTCCGTCCCAACCCTCCAAGGAGGCATTGTTTGTGATGACGAAGTCGGGTATTGAGGTCAAGAATGTGAGGCCTTTTGACAGATGAGATATTTGAGACCATCATGCTAACATTTGTAGCATCCTTGCGGAATTGTTGATCAAGTTTTCGAAGGAGACTTCAGATTGGATCCATTGTGCTCGGAGCTCCTCTTGCAGTGGCCTCATCTTCAGTCATGCCAGCGGTAAGAGATCATGCCCAGTAGTGACTTGTACAGCCACACTGAAACTGACTTTCTTTTGGAAATCTTTAGGGCTGAGTTTGTCAACCTTCGCTGCCTGCCTTGAGATAGATAGGCTTTGTTTTGCTTTGGATCTAGGTTTACTCCCAGAAACATTGTTTGACTTGGGATAGTCGAGGATTTTGGATAATTCACTGTGAATTCGAACCAGTGAAATAATGAGAGGCAAGCCTTGGTAGATTTGGAAGCTTGCTGAGGTGCTTAGGCTTTTAGTGGTCAGTTATCTAGTTAGGGGAATACCCGATGACCGTGTTTTCGGAGCGTGGCTGCTACAGGGGCGAGACATTTGGTAAATATGCGAGGAACTGACTTGAGGCCCAATGATAAGACTCTGAACTGGTAATGGGTACAGGCTACAGCGAAGCGGAGATATTTTCTGTGCTTGGGATGTATGGGAATGTGATAATACGCATATTGCATATCTAAGAGGTCGTGCAATCTCCGCTGTTCAGGAGGTGGGGGATGTCGGGAGAGAGTAATAATTCGGAAGGATTGATTGCGTAGGAATTTGTTTAGTTTCCTGAGGTCTAGGATGTACCTCCATTCCCCTGTTTTCTACAGCAGTAGAATCCATGCCCTACTGAGAACAAGGCATCTTTTCTATTACACCATTGGCCGCATTATTAGGGCTCCTTTCCTCAATAAGTGTAGACGAGGAGGGTGAGCCACGTTTGGAGGGTTGTTGGGTCGTCTCTGCACAAACTCCAGGGTATGCCCATAGTTTACTAGATCTAATACACATTTGTCCAACGTGATCTCTTTCCATTGAGTGAGTTAGGTGGAAATATTTGCATCCACATGAAGGGAACGAGTGGATGTAGCTGGTACCTGGTCTAGGTCACGGTTTACGACCTGCATCTCGACCCTGTGGGAGTTGCTTCCGACGTAGACATGTTTGTTATAGGCTGCCGAGGGTGGTTGACGGTACGCCTGATGTTGGTGGGTGGGTCTATATTGTGATTGAAAGGGTTGGTATTGTTGCGATTGTTGATAACTCCCTGTGTAGGTAGAGAAACCTCTTCCTCTAGCCCCCCCAAAAGGGCAAATTCTTAAACAGAAGGGTGCGTAGGGATCTAGCAGTGTCAGTGTCCATCTTTATTGCCAATAGCTCATCATCTATGTGCTTCCCGAACAATGTTTCTCCATTGTAGGCCATGTCCAAGATCTTTGATTGTACCTTCAGCCTAAAGGACATGGCTTCTCAAGACTGCTGCTCCGGCTAATTGGCGGAAACCTGTGGAGGCGATGTCCATCGCGCAATCTATAATCTCCGAGGAGGTATGCTCACCCTCGGGAGGATCTTTCTTGCTTCTGCCTTTTTGTCCTCAGGCATTAGGTTGACTAAGCTGCTGACATAGGACCACATTTGTCGGTCATAACGACCCAGGATCGCGAGTTGGAAGCTCGAACAGTGATGGCAGACATGAGGAAGAACCTCTTCCCTATGTTGTCCAAGTGTCTGCCTTCTTTGTCTGGTGTTGCGGAGATCGGAGCAGAAGTGTTTTTGAAGCGCCTTTGCACAGCTTGTGAGATCACAGAATCCAGTTTGGGATGACCTGTGAGGCAAGCAGGGAATCCTCTGTAGCATTGTATATTTTGTCCATGTTAGGTGGTAGTGCCGCTATTGTAGCCAGGTTTTTCATTATTTGAATCCCCTCCTCCCAGATATAGTCAATGATAGGGATGGCCCTTACTGACTTCCTTACTCGTTCCTTGAAGTTATAGAGAAAATATGCTGACTGCTTAACGGAGGTTGGGAGATGAAATCGTGTTGAAGTCAAGTCCATCAGGTTATGAATGCTCCCGATGTCCTCTAGGGGACAATCTGAAGGGTCTGGTGGTGGAGGCGACAGAGTGGGGAGAAGGTAGTCATCTCACTCATCCCTTGGGAGTTGGGATTCAGGGATTTCACCTTCCTCCGGTTCATCTTCTGAAGATGTTTGGTCCTCTCTTGGTGGGGCCGCTATGTTAGAGGCAGGTGTTATAGGTGGAAGAATATGCCTTGGCGTAGCAGGAGAGGTAGGCTGAGGTGGCGCTACTGGCTGCTCCTGCGGAGGGTCAAACATGTTTTTTCTATAATCCTGCAGCATGGCCTGCAGATCCTGGACTAGCGGTATGGGCATTTGCACTTCCTCATACCTGGGCTGTGGATGAGGATGGTAATAATGTTCATAATGCCGCTTGGGAGGGGCATAAGATTGAAGATGAGGAAGAGCATTATCATCATCATCCATGGGCTGTGCACTCCCCAAAAAGTAAGTCGTCAGACTCCTCCAGGTCCAACAGGTGACTTGTTGGCAAAGCTGAGACCTTGCTAGGGAATGTCAATTCAGGTCTTAAAAATGTTTTCTTTTTTTGTGATTTTTATCATCGTCGACGGTCCTGCTGATAATGTCGTCAGGGTGAACTTCGGTGTTGATGGTACTCCGTCGTTGAAGTTGACTGTGTCTTCATCAATGTTGCCGTCGACGGTGTCTTAGTCTATGGTGTCGTCGGGGCTAACACCGCCGCCAACTGTGTCTTAGGCGATGATAGTACTCTTGTCGACAAGATGGGTATGTCTATGGCGGTCATCGTTGATGTCTTCGATGACTATGGTCTCGTGGACGAGATTGTGGTGACAGTCATCGATACCGGCGTGGACTGTGATTTCGTCTATGGGGTTTTGAAGTAATTGTTTGTCCTCAATGTCGACGGTTCAGAGGAGGAGGAACGCTTACGCTCCCCTGTCTCCACAGATGGACTACTAGGTTGAGAGAAGGCCACCTCTGTGCAGATGAGTTTTAGCTTCTCCTTTCTATGATGCGTTTTAAGGCCTTTCTGCTCTCCTCAGATGTCCCTTTGTCAGATGATCTTGACCTTTTGTGGGTTCTTACAGATGTAACCCTGTCTTCCTCAGAAGTGGTGGATTTCGGCGTTTTGGACTTCTGTAGTCACAGAAGTAGCCTTCCCTCCCTGTCCTTTAAGGTTTTCGAGGAGAAAGTGTGACATATTTTGCACTTCTTTACCTGATGTTGAGAGTAGAGGCAGTAAAGACAGTCTTTGTGTGGATCATCCACATATAGCCATTTCTTCCCACAGGAAGGATCTGAAGAGGTTTTTCTTAGAAGTTACAGACATAGTAGTTGTAGATACATTTTCAATTGTAAAGGAAAATCTGAGCAGAGCTCAGGGAGACAACCTTCCATGATGTGCAGTAGAAAAATCTGAGGGATACAGCCTTTAAGGGTGTTCTATAGGGTGCTTTCGTCTGATTGGTTATAGTTCAAGTTTGGTCCTTTTTAAAAAAGGACACAGATAGGCTATTAAACTGACTTTTCATTGCCATTAGAGCCTATGATACTGCTTTACTATGGTACCGTGGGACTCCCACTTCGATGATGGGGAATGATTCAAGCATGTGAATCTATGAAAGATTCAATAATGGAGAATAAAAACCCTTGTATAGCAGAAAGAGATGAGGTTATCACCATGGTCAAAACCAGTCTGGAACAATCAAAGTCAGCCCGGTTTTGTGCGGTTCTAAGCTTCATTATTATCTTTGGTGGTAGAGGATTTGCAAGGAATGCGTTCAGATATTGCCCTGACCATTTTACCAACAGAGCACTTACCCTAAACTTAGGTCCAAGAAATATAGAAGCAAACGCTATGTATTTTACATTATATGCTGCTACAACTAAAAGAAAAAAAGTTACTTACCTGTAACTGTAATTCCCCAGTATTGGCATCTTTCATAGATTCACATGCTTGAATCATTACCCGTCGCCCAAGTAGGAGTACCTGGTATAGTTATTAAGCAGTTTACTGTAATACACACACCCTATAATGGCTAGAAAACATTCACATTAGTAACTTATCCACATTCATTTATTAAGGACCAAACTTCAGCCAATGAGGCGACAGCACCCTCTAGAACACTCCCACAGAGTCTAGTGGGAGTGTTCTTTCAAGTACTAGTGGGAAAGATAACCCCAAAAGAATACGGGGAGGGGGGGCATGGCTTGACTATTGAAGATGGCGGACACATGAGCCCGTAGCTTCATGCCCGCCTACCATTTATCCTGTCGCATCCGGTGCTGTTCATATTCAGAGTGGGGTGCCCACTAAAGGGGCTACGTCTGTGATGGGGGCTACCTGATGATTACAGGAGTGGAGGAGCCGTAGAAACAAGAGAGGGCCGGGACCCGTGAGGTAGAGGACAGATTTGCCGGAGCGGAGCTGTGGGGCGGCCCCTGGGGATCGGCTTGGCTGGCCCACTCTGAAAAGAACCACTGCTGGAGTAAACCGCCCTGGGGTTGGAATTATCAAGTGGCGGCGTTGAGCTGTGTACCTCGCAGTCTGAAGCACTGCAGCGAAAGTTGGTCAGGGCTGCCTCCGCGCGGCTTTGGCGGAGTCGGTAGCCGTGTTGGTCTAGAGCGGCGACGCATTGACAGAGCACCCATTGGCGGAGAGGTGGTGCCTGCCGGCGACCGAGACTTGGTGTGAGAAGTTGGCCTGGCATATGCTGTCCACTAATTATAGTGGGCACCTTGCACCAGTCCAAACAACACCTTATTGGAGATAGGTTAAAGACAACCTTATTGAAAGCTATCCTAGTGGTAGCTATGGAGAGCAGCCTTCAGGCTAAGTCTTGAAGGAATTAAAGCAGCTTGTTTTACCAGTCTATAATCTCTTGAGTGACCAAATGAAAGAGCACCACACCAGGTATATATTCAAAATATATGTATTTATTGCTAAACACACCCCTCTAGTCTCTTTATGAGGCTAGAGTTCGAAATACATAAGTTAGAAGTTATTTAAACACAGTAATAGCACAAATACACGTTTGGGCCCTAGGGGCGTACCAAACCATATACCAATAAAGTGGTATGCGAACCACGACTGAACTAGACACTAGGCCTAGAGCCTCTAGAAGTGCTTGGACCACAAGGAACCACCCAAGGTAGTGACACAGGGGACCCACGGGAGACGCGTGCAGTGTAAATACACAACCGCGATACGCCGTTGACTTCTATGGAGAAAGTCGGGATCGGGAAATTAGAGAAAAGGGACACTTAAAAGAGGATTAGGACAAAACCCTTTGAGATCTAGGACTTTGAAGAGTCTCTACCCACGGGAGCACCGGAGTACTCGTGTTACCTCACCCAGGGAAGCCGGGTGCATAGGTGCCTTTCGGGGTCGGGTTTCGTCGTCGATTCGGATGGCGATCTGCTGCAAAGTGCTGCTGGCGACCAAGAGAAAAGTGTCCGGGTGGATCCAAGAGTGGATCGGAGTTCTGAAGAACCTGAAAGCAGAGGGGACAGAGTCTGGGTCACTAGCCAGTGACCAGGAAGGCGATGGACAGATGCCCACCGATGTCGAGTGCTTCAGGTGCGTTGACGGTCGTCTTGACTCTTCAGCCACGAGGTCCAGGAGGCGTTGTCGGCGACCAGGAGCAGGATTCGGGCTGGTACACGATGTCTGTCGAGTGCTGAGGTGTCGGCGACCGGATTGGACCCAACAAGCCTTGGCAACGGCAAGTCTCGGTGAAGATGTAGATCGTCGATGGTGCAGACCAGCAAGGTCTGTGGAACTCACCCAGCGAGGGTAAGTGAGGGCAGGCCTGGAGCAACCAGGATGCCAAGTTAGAAAAGGATTGGCCTTCGCTAAGGGCTACTAGCCAACGGGCTAGCGACCGCGAAGGAGCCTCGTGACGCCGCACGTGGATCTGGCTTACAGGACACTCGTGGAGTGGGGGCCAGTGATCTTCGTTGCAGGTGGTGCTGGAGGCTAGGGCTACTCGGAGCCCAAAGCACGACTTCTTGGGAGACCCAGAAGAGGATGCACTTGCAAATGTGCTCGGTGTCCAGGGGTCACGGTCTCAAGTCACCCACGATAGCCACGTGCCTCAGCTTTGCTGGGGACTCAGGGTAGCCTCGGGGAAGTCTGAGAATCCACCTCTGGTGATGCGATGACTTCGGCGTCCGACGGGAGCTTCAGAAATGCGAACCGGACAGATGCTTCTTTGGTGCCTGCCAAGCAGGGGAGTCACTCCTTGACCCCAAGGGAGATTCTTCTGTCCTCTAATCGTGAGTAGAGCGTCGAAGGTCCAGGATTCAGTTACAGAGTTTCGTCCAGGGATAATCTAAAGTCCTAAGGACTGGGTTCCTATCTTTATACTAAAGATAGGGGTTGGACTACTCTGTGGCCCCACCTATGGGTGGGTCAGGGCAGAGGGGTGGCTACACCCCTTTCCCTTTGTCCAGTTCGCGCCAAAGCAGGAGCTGCAAGCCCCTGATCCGGTTTGAACTGGGGTATGCACAGGGACACCAAATGTGCCCCCAGTGCAGGACTTCAAAGCACCCGAAAGTGCTCCCGCCCAGCCCCAATACACATTATCCTGTCTGGGGAGGTGGTCACACCTCCCTGGGACAGGAAACCTATTGTCCAGGCCTCCCCTGCCGGAGTTTCATCCAGCAGCAGGAGGCCAGACTCGTGTCTGTGGCAGCAGCATCCATTTTGTGATGCCAGGGCTCTGGAAAGAAGTTACCGGACTAGTCAGAGTTAACATGTCTTTCCCTCTAGAAGGGTGGAATGCTACCCCCGCCGCCAGGATTGGCGGGGGGTAGTATTCCAAGATGTTTGACACCAAACACGACATGTTTAGGTGCAGCCATTCCAAAGTTAGCATTTTACCGCGAGGATATAATGCGCTTGAGTATATGGTCAGGCTGCACTACAAACAGCATCAGAGATGGTCTCCGAACGCTGCAGAGGGGCCCTGCTCATGCAGGGGCACCCTCTCACATAGGAACCATGCACTCTGCCTTTAGGATTGATAAGGCCTGCCTTAGGAGTGACTTATAGGTTTATATGTGTGTATGTATGTAGTGATATAGGTAACCTATATCACAGTAAGGAGTGCATGCACCACCTTACCCAGGCTGCAGTAGCAGACCTGTGGTGTCAGTTTGGATGGCCTTCCAGGGGTGGCACAATACATGCTGCAGCCCCTGGTAGGCCTCTGAGGTACCTATGCCCTTGGTACATAGTATACCATATACTAGGGACTTATAAGGGCACTCCAGATTCCAATCAGAGATGTGCCTAAGGCACATGGAAACCTTTTACAGAGAAAGCAGATAGACTGGGGCCCTGAATAGCAGGATCCCAGTCCAACTAAGTCATAAACCAGCAAAACACCATAAAAAAAAGTGGGGGCAACCATATAGTCAGATTCCACCTTCCTACATAACCCCCCCCCAAACGAAAGGAGATAAGGCTAACCTTGGCCAGTTGAGCCTTCATTGACTAAGTGGTCATATAAGGAAGCACCTGCACTAGCATGGTTGCCCCCTGTCTTATGGTCCACTAAGCAATCCCTCACCCTAAGGGTATGAGAGGGTCTCCACCATGGGGAATCACTACCTGTGGTGTGCTTAGGTAAAGTACAAGGCTGGTGAGGTGTCTGAGTAGGGAAGTGAGGCCCTAGGAATGTTGGCCTCAGCTTCCTCAGATCACTGGTCACCATGTATGCCTGTCTTTCCAAGACTGAGTTGCACTTTGCTCTAAGGGTCAACCTTTGGCTGCCTACAGCTGGGGGTTGGGTCCCTTTGGATGGACTACTGGAGGGACAGGGCAGGTTTGGGACCTTCAGGTCCCAGGTTTGCCCTTGCCTACCAGAGTCCTTCTGGGGAGGTCCCTACATAAAGGCATGGGGGATCCCTCAGTGTGTAGAGGAGTTTTCACCTGGCTAGGGCTACTAGACTGGGTGCCCCTAATCTGCTGATGGGGGGTTCCTCTGGACAGGGGGCCCTGGGGGGTCCACTGACCTCCCTGACCTCTGCAGCCCTGGGCTGGCTGAGGCAGGGTAGAGGGGGCAGGTTACCTGCTCCAGACTGGGTACCACCTTGGAAGGGTCCTCTGCCATCAGGGGTGTGGCCAGGCCAGGCCTGACTACCTCTGGGGCAGTTCCTTCACTAGGGGTAGGGTCAGTTCCCTGAGGAGGCTGACCCTTACCTACTGTCTGGAGGGAAGAAGACTTTTCTTCAACCCTTGTGCTCTCTTTTGGGGGAGAGTGGGCCATTCTTTCAGGCTCCATCTCTCCAAATTCTTGGGCTGGGGCTGTGGCCATTACAGCCCCACTAGCCTTTACAGGGACGCCCAACATCCTAAGGTGGGTTTGGTGTTCAACTTCAGCCCAGGCTGAAATCTCCAGATCATTGCCCATCAGGCAATCTACAGGTAAGGTGGGGGACACTGCCACTCTCTTTGGGCCTGTGACCCCCTCCCAGCTGAGATTGACTATGGCCATGGGGTGATCTGTTCTGACACCATCAATGTTGGTCACCTGGTATTTAAACTCAGGTAAAAGCTGGTGAGGGGGGACTAGTTTCCCTACCACCATGGTGACACTAGCCCCTGTGTCCCTAAATGCCACAGCTTTCTGACCATTAATCATTGGCTCCAGTCTGTACCTGCCCATTGCTGTGGGACCCATGGTAAAGGTGGCAAATCCTACACCACCGTCAGAGGAGTCTGTTGAGGGGTCCCTGTCTGAACCAGGGCCCACCTCTGTTCCTGTTGCAAAAGCACCTAACTTTTTGGGTGCACTACTCCCAACTGGAGGATTACTACTGGTAGTACCAGGAGGGGGGGTAGTAGTTGCTGGGGGAACATTTTCTTTATTGCCAATCCTGGGGCAACTGGGATCAGTTTTCCAGTGCCCAGGCTTTTTACAGACATGGCAATATGGTTTCTTTTCAGGAGAGGAAGGAGTTTGGGACCCACCCCCAGAAGAGGAATTTTGGGGCCCTGTAGTGGATTTATCCTTAGATTTATCCCCACCTTTCTCTTGGGACTTAGTAGAATCTTTCTTCTGGTCACCACCCTGATTTCTAGTTTTTACTCTGGTTCTGACCCATTTGTCTGCCTTCTTTCCCAATTCTTGGGGAGAGGTCAGATCAGAGTCCACCAGATACTGGTGCAAAAGCTGGTTTTGACAATTATTAAGGATCTGCTCCCTCATAATCAAATTGTACAATCCTAAAAAGTCATGCACTTTGTTGCAATGTATCCAACCTTCCAGAGCCTTTGTTGCACAATCTACAAAATCAACCCAGTCTTGAGTCTGAGCTTTTTGGGTGTCTCTGAACTTCAACCTATACTGTTCAGTGGTTAGGCCAAACCCATCTATCAGAGCACTCTTCAAGACTGTGTAATTGTCAGCATCCTCTTCTCTTACAGTGAGGAGCTTGTCTCTACCTTTGTCTGCAAAGGAGAGCCACAAGATTGCTGCCCACTGCCTCTGGGGGACCTTCTGAACTTTACAGGCCCTCTCCAGTGCAGTTATCCATTTGTGGATGTCATCCCCACTCTGGTAGGGAGGGACAATCTTGTTTAGGTTTCTATGGTCATAAGACCTTTCCCTATCTCTAGGGATATTGCTGCCACCATGGGACTCTAGTCCCAACTTTCTTTTCTCTCTAAAGAGATCTAGGGACTCCTGTCTAAGGCTACTTGCTTCCTTCTGAGTTCAAGCTGAGCTTCCTCATATTGAATCAGCCTCTTTCTTCTCTCATGAGAGGATTCCCTCCTATGAGATGAGACAGAGCTCCCTATTGAGGTGCCAGAGTGGTTAGACTCCTGAGAAGGAGATCTAGACTTCCTGGGCACACTCATAATCCTTCCTGGGGGGACAAAGAGGTTATCATCCTCCACAGGAGGGATTGGGTTATCCAGGTCAGGGTCATTTTCACCCTCCTGGCCAGTTTCAGAGGGGGGGCTGGGGGTATTTCTACCCCTGGTCCCATCCTCATCTTCTGCCCCACCCTCAGCTCCTACCCCTTCAGTCCCCAAGGGCTTACTAAGGTCATAAGCCACCAACAACTCTTTAAGGTGTTGGGTGGTGGGACTTTGGCCTGTCCTTATTTTTCTCAAGTTGCATAAAGCTCTCAATTCCAAGAATGGGAGTGTATCATACTTGGAGGGTGGAAGCTCAGTGGCTTCCTGCAAGGATTCTTTAGATCCTACCCTTAAAGACATTACTAGTGTGGTGTATGCACTACCTACTCTAGTGTGGCCTACTAAACTCTCTTGAGTTGTAGAAAGGGTTGTGCTATCCCTTAACACACAACTCTAAGTTCAGTAGAACTTACTGTATTCTAAGCTTAAATTATATGTACCTTAGGTACCTTTAGTGGTTTTCAGTTGATCAATTCAATTGAGATTATCTGGTAAAACAATAGCAAGCTGGAATCCCACACGCTGCACACCAATGTGAGAAGTTGGCCTGGCATATGCTGTCCACTAATTATAGTGGGCACCTTGCACCAGTCCAAACAACCCCTTATTGGAGATAGGTTAAAGACAACCTTATTGAAAGCTATCCTAGTGGTAGCTATGGAGAGCAGCCTTCAGGCTAAGTCTTGAAGGAATGTAAAGCAGCTTGTTTTACCAGTCTATAATCTCTTGAGTGACCAAATGAAAGAGCACCACACCAGGTATATATTCAAAATATATGTATTTATTGCTAAACACACCCCTCTAGTCTCTTTATGAGGCTAGAGTTCGAAGTACATAAGTTAGAAGTTATTTAAACACAGTAATAGCACAAATACACGTTTGGGCCCTAGGGGCGTACCAAACCATATACCAATAAAGTGGTATGCGAACCACGACTGAACTAGACACTAGGCCTAGAGCCTCTAGAAGTGCTTGGACCACAAGGAACCACCCAAGGTAGTGACACAGGGGACCCACGGGAGACGCGTGCAGTGTAAATACACAACCGCGATACACCGTTGACTTCTATGGAGAAAGTCGGGATCGGGAAATTAGAGAAAGGGACACTTAAAAGAGGACTTGGACAAAACCCTTTGAGATCTAGGTCTTTGAAGAGTCTCTACCCACGGGAGCACCGGAGTACTCGTGTTACCTCACCCAGGGAAGCCGGGTGCATAGGTGCCTTTCGGGGTCGGGTTTCGTCGTCGATTCGGATGGCGATCTGCTGCAAAGTGCTGCTGGCGACCAAGAGATAAGTGTCCGGGTGGATCCAAGAGTGGATCGGAGTTCTGAAGAACCTGAAAGCAGAGGGGACAGAGTCTGGGTCACTAGCCAGTGACCAGGAAGGCGATGGACAGATGCCCACCGATGTCGAGTGCTTCAGGTGCGTTGACGGTCGTCTTGACTCTTCAGCCACGAGGTCCAGGAGGCGTAAGGTCTGTGGAACTCACCCAGCGAGGGTAAGTGAGGGCAGGCCTGGAGCAACCAGGATGCCAAGTTAGAAAAGGATTGGCCTTCGTTAAGGGCTACTAGCCAACGGGCTAGCGACCGCGAAGGAGCCTCGTGACGCCGCACGTGGATCTGGCTTACAGGACACTCGTGGAGTGGGGGCCAGTGATCTTCGGTGCAGGTGGTGCTGGAGGCTAGGGCTACTCGGAGCCCAAAGCACGACTTCTTGGGAGACCCAGAACAGGATGCACTTGCAAATGTGCTCGGTGTCCAGGGGTCACGGTCTCAAGTCACCCACGATAGCCACGGGCCTCAGCTTTGCTGGGGACTCAGGGTAGCCTCGGGAAGTCTGAGAATCCACCTCTGGTGATGCAATGACTTCGGCGTCCGACGGGAGCTTCAGAAATGCGAACCGGACAGATGCTTCTTTGGTGCCTGCCAAGCAGGGGAGTCACTCCTTGACCCCAAGGGAGATTCTTCTGTCTTCTAATCGTGAGTAGAGCGTCGAAGGTCCAGGATTCAGTTACAGAGTTTCGTCCAGGGATAATCTAAAGTCCTAAGGACTGGGTTCCTATCTTTATACTAAAGATAGGGGTTGGACTACTCTGTGGCCCCACCTATGGGTGGGTCAGGGCAGAGGGGTGGCTACACCCCTTTCCCTTTGTCCAGTTCGCGCCAAAGCAGGGGCTGCAAGCCCCTGATCCGGTTTGAACTGAGGTATGCACAGGGACACCAAATGTGCCCCCAGTGCAGGACTTCAAAGCACCCGAAAGTGCTCCCGCCCAGCCCCAATACACATTATCCTGTCTGGGGAGGTGGTCACACCTCCCTGGGACAGGAAACCTATTGTCCAGGCCTCCCCTGCCGGAGTTTCATCCAGCAGCAGGAGGCCAGACTTGTGTCTGTGGCAGCAGCATCCATTTTGTGATGCCAGGGCTCTGGAAAGAAGTTACCGGACTAGTCAGAGTTAACATGTCTTTCCCTCTAGAAGGGTGGAATGCTACCCCCGCCGCCAGGATTGGCGGGGGGTAGTATTCCAAGATGTTTGACACCAAACACGACATGTTTAGGTGCAGCCATTCCAAAGTTAGCATTTTACCGCGAGGATATAATGCGCTTAAGAGTATATGGTCAGGCTGCACTACAAACAGCATCAGAGATGGTCTCCGAACGCTGCAGAGGGGCCCTGCTCATGCAGGGGCACCCTCTCACATAGGAACCATGCACTCTGCCTTTAGGATTGATAAGGCCTGCCTTAGGAGTGACTTATAGGTTTATATGTGTGTATGTATGTAGTGATATAGGTAACCTATATCACAGTAAGAGGTGCATGCACCACCTTACCCAGGCTGCAGTAGCAGACCTGTGGTGTCAGTTTGGATGGCCTTCCAGGGGTGGCACAATACATGCTGCAGCCCCTGGTAGGCCTCTGAGGTACCTATGCCCTTGGTACATAGTATACCATATACTAGGGACTTATAAGGGCACTCCAGATTCCAATCAGAGATGTGCCTAAGGCACATGGAAACCTTTTTACTGAGAAAGCAGATAGACTGGGGCCCTGAATAGCAGGATCCCAGTCCAACTAAGTCATAAACCAGCAAAACACCATAAAAAAAAGTGGGGGCAACCATATAGTCAGATTCCACCTTCCTACACTCGGGCCCGAGTCGGGGCTCAGTGGAAGCCGTGAAGAGGTGAGAGAAATTGGGCCTTCTCGCTGGCGTAACCTGCTCCCCCGCCTGGCTGCAGTGGTGTGAAGGACCCCCTTTGAAGGGAAGCGACTCCCAAAGACTCTAGACCAGTGGTGGACTGCTTGCGGAACTGAGCCGTGAGGCAAAAGAGGCCCAGTGCGCAGCAAAGTCTGGTGTGGGACGGCTGGGACTCTCCTGGCCGGGAGGGCGACTCTGGGGATTGTTCTCGCTAGCCCATATAGACAAGCATACCTGCCGGAGAGAATAGCCCTGGGGACTGAGTTACCGGGCAGCCGAGTTGCGACGTTGGGCTGGGTGCTCCACGGTTCGGAGCGCTATCACAAAAACTGGCGATCGAGGCGAGGTAGCCTCTGAGCGGCTTGGATGAAGCTTGCGGCCCTGTTGACCTCGAGAGGCGGCATACTGACAGGGCGCTGACCGGCGGAGCAGCCCAGCGGGTGGAGAGGCGGTGAATGCGGGCAGGCGAGTCCGGGCCCCAGGTCGGAGCTAGGTGAAGGCTGCAGAGGGGTGAGAAATTGGGCCCCTGCGCCAGACGAATCCTGCTCCCCCCCCACATGGCTGCAGCCGAGTGAAGGCCCCCCTTTGAGGCGGAGCAATCCCTGGACACCGGGGTGGAGGACACTAGACCGGGGGAGAACTAATTGTGAGACTGAGCCGCAAGGCGAAAGGGGCCCAGGGGGAAACAGTCTGGTGTTGGTGCGAGTAACTTCATAGAGCACTACTACATACTCAGACTCTGGGGAAGCATACTCAGTCTGCAGGGAAGCCTTCAGGGGAAACAATCTGCGGCTACGGTTGGGAACATAGAAGCTGCACGTGATCTGTGGCAGGAAGAATGGCAAGGCTAGACCGAAGCAATCAGGGGCTACCTCTGTTCAGGAAGAAGACCCACGGGACCAGACGGAGGGGAATCTGGAGGCCCCACCTGAGCAAGACCCAGTACAACAAAAGCTGTCCAAGATACTAGATGCCATCACGTCAACATTGCACCAAGATATCAGTGCAGTTTCAGTGGGGTTGGGGCTCCTCCGAGCGGAACACAATAAGCTAGCTGAAAGGGTAAAAGTGGTGGTATCTGAAATTGTGGAGCTGGCCCAAGCACAGCATGCGCTGACACAGCAAGAAGCAGAACTTACAGATAAGGTTCGGATTTTGGAGCGCAGGGCCAAAGATGGAGAAGGCTGTAGTAGGCAAAATAATATTAGAGTCCGGACGAGCTTCTACACCCTAGAAAGGGCCCATCGATTGCTAGCGCGACCTCTGGTCCCGTGCCGCCCTCGTCCGCCTGGTGGTGGCCAGGCTCTTACATTACAAGGACAGAGATATCCTACTGCACAAAGCTCGAACGGATGGCCCATTCATGGTGGGCAATAGTAGAATCTCCATATTCCCAGACTACACACTCGACATCCAACGGAGATGAGCTTCGTTCTTGGAGGTCAAAAAGCCGCTGAGAGAAGAGGGCCTCCGATACTCGCTGATCTACCCTGCCTGACTACATATAGTACTGGAGGGAAAGACCCATTTCTGGGAGGATCCCAAATCAGCATGGGCATGGATAGAGGCATATAGAACTGAGGGCCCACCTATGGGGGCGGGACACGGCCATGAGACCCCGAAGCAGAGGGCCCAAGAAACGACCCAGGGGGCGCGCGCGCGAGGCTCAAAGAAACCGAGTCCCTCTCAAACAGAGCAAGAGAGAGCGGCGGTACTAAAGGCTGTAGCTGAGATCATGCGTGAAGAGAAACCCGCGTCGGAGGCAGGGTCGCAATCTCTGAGAGGGACTTAGGGCTTTGACTCAGACTCATCTAGAAAGGGGTAACCTCCAAATGCCAATAGTGTCCCCGAAAACCGCAGATGAGTTAATAGGATACTGGAGCCCTACAAGAACAGTTCATTCTCTAATCTACTAAGGAAGAGGTGGTACCCCCTTGCAAAACCTAGGAATATATGTGAACCGGATGAATACAGGGGCCGGCGCGCACTGTACATGTGCCTGTGAGTTACTATGAGAAGTTGCGACCCCCCCCCCCAGGGACCTCACCATGGTTTGTTTGGGCCCTTATTGGACTTTGAAGATGTGAGACTGGTTTGGGTGGTTGGCCGTTGCCAAACTGTCCTAGCACTGGGGACTTTTGGTAAAGAGGGCTTTTGCGTACAGTTTGTTCTGTTTAATTTGCAGGAGAGGAAATGTTTTTTATTGTTTCCATAAGAGAGGGTTTGGGCGGGGGGCGAGGGTGGAGAACGCTGGGCAATCACTTCCAAAATGTCGTCAATCCACCAGACGCTGAAATTTCTAACATAGAACATTAAAGGGATGGGGTTGATGTCTAAACGTCATAACATACACAATTACTTGAAGAGAAGGGGCGTACAAATAGCTCTGCTACAAGGGACACACTTACTCAAAGGGGAGGTGAAAAATTGCGTAGGTGGTGGAGGGGACAGATCTTTGCCACCACCTTCTTGGCATATGCCAGAGGGGTGTTGATCTGGATACGAGCGGGAGTCCCCATTGAACCAACACGAACCCTGATCGATAAAGAGGGCAGGTATGTCCTGCTTGCAGGGAGATTTTTCGGCCAGGACATTACGATAGGTTGTATATATGCACCCAATCAAGAGCAAGTGACTTTCTAGGCCCGCTTCTCGGCACAGATGGCTAATTTGATGGTGGGGCACGTGGTCCTGGGGGGAGACTTCAACTGTATAGTGGATATCTCACTGGACCGTTCCCACCCCCCCTTATCAGGGGCGCAGACTCATCACACAACAGCAGGGTTTCAGGAGTGGAGAGAACACTGGGGACTGGAGTACATTTGGAGGGTCCAACATACACAGTACAGGGAGTACTCTTTCTTTTCCCCTATACACCAGCTTCATATGCGACTAGATACTTTCTTGTGCTCACCAGACTTTAGCGGCTCCATTACGCACACTGAATACCTGGGGCAGACTTTTTTTTAACCACAGCCCATTACTGATGCTCCCCCATACCTCATGGGCACAGACCCCCGATCCCCACATGGAGACTCAATCCTCTGCTGCTGGAGGATGCCCCGTTTGAAGAATCCTGCGTTCTGTCATTGGAACGTTCTTTCCCGATAATGCACACTCAGCATCCTCTGCATTAGTGGAGTGGAAGGCATTTAAGGTAGTGGTGAGGGGACATTGCATGGGACAAAAAGTCAGAGCCCAGAGAGAACTCTGCCGCGAGTTGACAAATATAGAGGATGAGCTACAAGCTCTAGATAATGCACAGGGTACAGACACTCAAATACACAGCAATTTACAGGATGCATGAACATGATATAAGATGCCACAATTATAGGGAATACCTAAATAGAGTCCAGGGGAAGGAGGGGAAAGCCGGTTGCTTGCTGGCATGACTGATCAGGCCGGAGCTTCGAGGGACGCCAATTACACAGATTCAGACTGACCCATGTATAGCCCCCTTCAACCCTGAAATGATTAACGGATTATTCCGGGGATGTGAGAAGCTGAATACCGCCTTCGGGCGGCCCCCCGGGCTGAACTCAGGGCCTTTCTGGACCCACTACGGCTCCAAACAGTAGGTGAACAGGAAGAAGAGATATTGGGTGGGCCTGTAAGGTTGCAAGAGGTCAGAGAAGCCATCACTACAATGGCTACTGGGAAGACTCCGGGCCCGGACGGTCTCCCTGCAGAGTTTTACGTGAAATATGCATTCGAGTTGGCACCTCACTTGGGGCCAGATGTAGGTAAAATCAGTTTTGCGAGTCCTTAATAGCGATTTTTAGCGAATCGCTATTAAGTACTCGCAAAATGGAATGTATGTAGGAATCGCAATAATAATTGCGATTCCTTAATTGCGAATTGCAAATTGCGATTCGCAATCAAGGAATACCTTCCCATTCATTCCTATGGGCCTAGAGGCCCATAGGAATGAATGGGAATTGCGCACGCAATTTGCAAGTACCCAATAGGTACTCGCAAATTGCGTGCGCAATTTCAAGGCTGCAAGGGTTCCAAAGGGACACCCTGTTGCACCCCTGAAATGTGCATGTGTGCACATGTGGCGCACATACATGCCCTAAGGGCATGTATGTGTGCCACATGGCACTTTGAATAAAGCCAAAAAGTTTTTTTTTAAAGGAAATCGCAAATTACCACCAACTTGAAGTTGGTGGTAATTTGCGATTCCTAAGGCAATATCGCAATTTGCGATGCCTACTAGTATAGCATTTAGGGAATCGCAAATTGCGATTCTCTAAATGCTAGCATAAAATAAGGAATCGCAATTTTGCGATTCCTTAATTCTGCGAGTAGGTATTTGCCTTCCTACATTGCACACAGCTGAATTGCGATCGCAAACGCTGAAATTCTGCGAATTTCAGCGTTTGCGATCGCAATTTGGCTTGCTACATCTGGCCCTTAGTGACTATGTATGCTGAGTCTTTACGGCTCGGTCACTAACCCGAAACTACCCAGAACACCAGGGTGATCCCACTCGCTAAGACGACAGCCCCAGATGCCGGAGTAGTAGATTACAGACCTCTCTCCATGCTTAATATAGATTTCAAAATACTTAGTAAAATATTAGCACTCAGATTGCTTCCATACATGAAGACCCTGATACATACTGACCAAAATGGGTTTATTCCTTCCCGCAATACCTCCTACAACCTGCGTAGATTATAATCGGTGCTATACCATACAGAGGCATGGTCTCTCATACAGGCGGCTATCCTGTCGATTGATCTGGAGAAGGCTTTTGACGCGATAAGCTGGGATTACATTGTCGAGGTGATGAAACGCCTGGGTCTTGGAGATGGGTGGTTGAAATGGGTACGACTATTATATACGTGCCCTACAGCACAGGTTCGGACGGGCAAAACTATATTCTCAGAATACAAGATAACATGCGGTACCCGTCAAGGGTGCCCCTTATCGCCGCTCTTATTTGCCTTGGCAATAGAGCCGTTGGCTGCGTTGTTTCATCAGGGAGGGGAAGGTGTGGGGCTGACGGTGGACGGGAGAACCCATCATCTCCCTATATGCAGACGATTTCCTGATCTATTTGAGTAATGCGGAAAAGGGCTCCGGCACCGCCCTGCGGCTTCTGGATGGGTTTGGCACACCATCGGGTCTATAGGTTAATTAAAAAAAAAGACCTACTTGTTCCCGGTGGCTGGACCTTTACCCAGACCTTCGAGCCTACCGGTTGACCTAAACTGGACATCCAATACATTCAAATATTTGGACATCCATGTCTTCCACTCGCTGGGTGACCTGAGGGAGGGCAATTTAGATAGAGCATTAAGGTCACTCGGGTCCAATGTACTTTTTTGGCACACCCTGAGGCTCCCCATAATGGCTAGGATCTCACTGACCAAAATGGTTATGCTGCCCCGCCTGTTATACTTCTTTGCTAACTTACAAGTACTAATGCTAGTGGGGTGGTTCCGACAATTAGATTCTCAATTGCGAGACCTAATTTGGGTCGACGGGAGGCAGAAAGTCTCGCTGGGGACCCAGCGGCACCATATGACGGAGGGAGGCCTTGGAGTGCCGGATTTTGAGCTCTACTCTCTGGCTTCTCAACTGCAATGATTAGCTCAATGGCTGGAAGGAGTAAACTCAGAGGGGACATTCCTGATGGAACCTAACAGACGTCCCCATCTCCTGCTTGTGAAACTGTTGGACCGCACAATTAAGGTTCCATACAATTCAACGCTACAAACCACCGCCCTGCAGTGCTGGAAGCGCTGTATGGCAAAGATACTTGAGGCCCCAAGATACTCTCCGGTGCTACCTTTGGTGGGGCTGCCCCATGGGGAACCACAATCGATCATCTCATCAGACCAGATGACAATCTGGACAGAGGCAGGACTCGAAACTGTGGGCGATTGCTACCAAGAGAAAGTCTTGCTTTCATTCGCAGTTCTGATGGACGAGTGTGGTCTTCCACCCGGGCAGTTCCTGCAATATGAGGTGCTGGCTCAGGCGTTTGGTCAGCTGTGGGGACTGGGCAGCAAGGAACCGGAAACTCATGAAGTACTACATTCACTGATTACCCTGGGTTCAGCTGGGCATCAAATTGAATTGTTCTACCCCTCACTCCCTAGAGTTTCCCTTGCCCCACTGAAGGCCTTGCGGGACAAACGGGAATTGATCCTTGACAGAGAATTAACTGACTCAGAATGAAGAAAGTGCTGGAATCCCCTAAGATATCCCTTAACACACAACTGAAATATATTCAATTTAACTTTATACACGTCTTATATGACGCCCCACCGCCTATTCACTGCTTTTGAAGGGGAACCAAGATGCTACCCGAGATGTAGCCAAACTGATGCGGATTTCATACATATGACTTGGGGCTGCGAGAAGTTACGCACATACTGGTCAGATATGATGACTACGATCAATGCCTCACTGGGGCGCACCCTTACCACTACAGTGGTCACTTGTCTGCTGGGGCTCTTCCCCCACCCACCCAAACGCTTAGCGGGGAATAGATTTATCGATCTGGCCTTGGCACTGGCCAAAAGAAGGATAGCTATGATATGGAAGTCTGTCACTGGCCCACAAATAAATGTCTGGAAATGAGATGTTATCTGGGCTAGTGGGGAGAGTAGGGCTTCGCATAAGGAGGAGGCGAAAGGGCAGAGACAACACCCAATTGCAGAATAATGAAAAAAACATACTATTTACTTGGGAATAACCGAGCCATTCTAATAGTGCAGATGAAAATAGCGGGGACACGGCGGACTATATATAATGGTTAATAGAGACTGACCTGGACCATATCTAGAAGTTGCGAAAGGAGACTATAGCCCCTTCTTGACAAAAACAGTCAGGGCCCCACAGACAAGTTACGAACAAACTCGGACAAAATTACATCACCTCTAACCAGACACCACAAACCACCCCCCCCCCCCCCGGGTTGGGACCTCTCAAATATATATGTATATATCTCTTGCCTGCACCAGTTGAGTTGTAATGTTTGTTTATTGCCAGTTTCAGGGCACATAGATGGCAACACAACATTCCCTACCCAACTGTATTAGCCTTACAAGGGACAGTCCCAAAAATATACAACGGGCTAGAACAGACAGGAATTGCCTACAGTGATACACTGTACGGGTACGAAGGGGGATACTAGACCTCCCTAGAGGACCCCAAACCAGTAGGAGTAATCTCTGTGTAATTATATAACCTCTAACTACATACTGGAAAGCCTTCAGCGATATATGGCCTAATCTGTACAGTGAAGAATCAGTACTATGCAAACAAGTAATAGTGAATTGTCTTATGTATAAGTAAAATGCCAATAAAGATACATTTTTAAAAAAAATACGGGGAGGAGATGGGGTGCATGTGAATCTATGAAGGATGCCAAAACTGGAGAACTACAGTTACAGGTAAGTTAATTATTTTCTTCTCCCGTATTGGATCTTTCATAGATTCACATGCTTGAATCAGAATAGCTATCAGAACACATGCACAATCATAAGAACAATGACAATAGCGGATGGTGGGATAATAGAAAAGAAAAAGGCTCACCTTATTGGGACAAATGGTGTAATACTCTTTGTACCATAGCCGCATCACTCTGCTCTGAATTCAGGCAGTAATTCTGTGTGAATGTGTGCCTGTTCTTCCATGTTGCCCCTCAATATACTTTCTCAAGAGACACACCTGTGACTAGAGTGGTCGTTGTATAAACAGCTCTGGTAGAGTGCGCTTTAAATTTGTTTGTCAAAGGTCTTCCAGCCTTATTGTGACAAAGCTGGATAGCTGCTGAAACCCATCGAGCAGTACTCGGCTTGGAAACTGGAAAACCCTTGCGATGATTTCCATATGCCACCAGCAACTGGTCTGTTCTCCTAAACTGTTTTGTCCAATGCAATGAGAATTTAAGGCATCTTTTAACATCCAAAGTATGTAATGATCTTTCGGCTGCACTTTGAGGATTTGGAAGGAATGTCTTCAGGACAATAGGTTCACTTAAATGAAAATTCATTGGGACTTTAGGAATACATTTGGGATTATTTCAGAGAACCAAACTATCATGCTTGAAGTACATAAAAGGCTCTTTAATTGTGAAGGCCTGTTTCTCGCTAACTCTTCTTGCTGATGTAAGAGCCAATAAAAGTGACACTTTCCACATTAAAAATGTCACATCTGCGGTATCATGCGGACATCCTGATGCTCCAGGAGACGCACCTAATGGGAACTAAGGCGTTATGCCTTCTCCGATATGGCTATAGTCAACTGTTTCACTCAGGCTTCACCAGAGGGTCTCGGGGGGGGTTGCGATTCTGATCCATCGAAGGGTCCCCTTCAAACATGTTAAATCTTGGACGGATACCCGGGGGAGATAAATATTCATTCTGGGCTCCATGTATGGGGAGTAGCTGGCATTGGGTTGTGTGTATGCCCCCCCGCCGCTGTCGTGGGCCCCTGTCGAGCGCCTTTCGACCCTATGGTGCGATATACCGGCGATATACCGGCAGGATTAGCGTTAGGGGGGGTGGGAGGTCTGGAACGATGTAATGGACCCGGCCAGGGATAGATGGAGAGCTGGAGGCTACGCCAATGCTCATCAAGTTTCAAAATTGAACACCCTGGTGACGGGACTGGGCTGTTTGGATCCGTGGAGGTGGTTGCATGGGGAGGCGCAGGGGTACACTTATCTCTTGGCGGCGCACAATGCCTACTCCTGCCTTGACTATATCTTTACGCCCTCCGGGGCCGCCGGTAGAGCGGGGGCGGCTGAGATTCTCCCAAGGGGTCTGTCGGATCACTCTCCGGTGATCCTTATGTTTCGAATAGGCCCTGAGAAACAGCCCTTCCGCTGGCGCCTCTCCCCCTGGCATTTGCAGGATGAGAATTATCGTGCGCAAATGGGGCAGGCTATCGAGCAATACTTCGACTCTAATATGGGGACAGTGGCTGAGGCAGAAATCCTATGGGAGGCCATGAAGCCGACCCTACGGGGTGTTATTTATTTCTGTTCGGCAGTGCGTAAACTCTGTCGGGAGTCGCTTCTGAGGTCAGAGGCTCAAATGGTTGAACTCGAGCAGCGCAGTAGGGGAGAAGGTGGGGGTCTGGTGCGCCGTCAATTGTTGTTAGCGCAGCAGACATGCCCATATGTTGATGGATGAAGCCCGTCTGGCATGGCTGGCGTCTCGTAGCAGAATTTATCAATGGGGCAACAAGTCCAGCAAACTCCTCTATAGGTTGTGTCAAGGGGCTCTACACCCCCAGGCTCTTCCTAGTATACTGGGACCCAATGGAAGAGTTCTCAGCGATCCCTCCTTAATTGCTGAGAGTTTCGCGAGCTACTTCGCAGAGCTATACACCCCAAAGGAACTTCTGCCGGAAGACACAGTAGTACGCTTCATTGACGATTTGCCGCCCGTGCCCTTTCGGACGCGGCGCGAGCGGACCTTGACACCCCACTTACCGCGGATGAGCTCGGCGTCGTGCCGGGTCCTAATGGATTCCCGTGCGAATTCTTCAAGAAATACTTTTCCAAATTGGGGCCCCACTATCTTAGAGTGGTGGAAGAAGCGAGGGACCGGGGCCGCCTCCTGCGGGAATGGAGACATACTGAAGTGGTGGTCTTTCATAAACCTGGCCGGCCTCCGGAACAACACGCATCATATCGTTTCATTTCCCTCTTGAATGTTGAGGCCAAGATCTTGGCCAAAGCATTGGCCAATTGCCTCCAATCCCATGTGACAGACCTGATCCATCCCGATCAGGTGGGCTTTATGCCTCAGAGAGCAACGAGTCATAATATCCGGCGTGCCCACATTGCCATGGCCTCCATCCAGGATGCTGGGGAGCAGGCTGCCCTGTTGCTGGCAGATATGGAGTTTGATTCCCTCAGTTGGGTGTATCTATTCGCATTACTAGACCGCCTCAATTTTGGACCACGGTTCTTGTCGTACTTGAAATTATTATATACAGACCTTACAGCATCAGTGCGTTTGGCAGGCTCCAGAGCTCCTACTCATTTTCGATAGGTAGAGGCACCCGTCAGGGGTGCCCCCTGTCGCCATATCTATTTGCATTAGCAATGGAGCCCTTGGCGGCGTGGGTGCGGATGGATGCTCAGGTACGGGGCTTCGAGTGGACTCATGGAATCTCAGACCGTATCGCACTGTATGCGGATGATGTCTTCTTCTTAACGGATATCAACAAAACGGGGCCGAGATTGCTCCGTATCATGCATATTTTTGGGGAGTCCTCTGGCCTGTTTATGAATCCCAGTAAGTCCACTCTGTGTGTTTTGGGGGGGATGGTGGGCTGGGGTCTTGGGCATCGACAGTCAAAACAACAATGGAGGGAGTTAAATACCTGGGAGTCTTCCTATCGGATACACCATCTGTGGCATGTGACAGAAATATTGCTCCGGTGTGGGCGCGGGTACGTGAGGAGATGAAAGCCTGGGCGCGCATGCCCCTCTCCATCTATGGTAGATCGGCCATATTTAAAATGGTGTCGTTGCCACGCTTGCTCTACCAACTGCAGAACTACCCATACCCGATCCTTCCTTCCTGGTTTCGCCAAGTTAATGCGGCACTGGGCCAGTTTTTGTGGGTGGAGGGGGGCTTCTAGAGTCACGCTGCAGACTTGCTTTCAGTCCACATATTGTGGGGGGTTGGCTACGTTGGATATCCAATCGTACTATATGGCATCCCAGCTGTTAGTTCTGAATGAATGGTGGTATGGGGATAGGCGGGACCCCGCGTATGTGGTGGAGCGATGGCGCATGGGAGAATCCACTCTCCATACCATATTGTACTCTGCAGCCCTGCGCAATTCTTTGCCGCGGGCCACGCGGGTGATATTCCGGCTCTGGAGGCAGTCCCTCCGTAGGATGGGTTGGTGGGGCAGGCTAACGGGGGAAACCCCGTTGTGGCATAATGGTCGACTGCCGCAACTGGCCGCGCTTTCCGGTTTTCGCGGGTGGGATAGCATAGGGATCTCTACATTGGGGGATGTAAATGCGAGGTGCTACCCTAAAATCCTTCCAAGGTCTACAACGTGAATTCCAGATGCCTAAAACTCAGTTTTATAGATACCTCCAATTTCGGCATGCCATCTCTCCTAGCATCTCAGGGTTGGAGGCTCTCCCAGAATTTAGTCCTATCGAGGCGAAGGTGTTTATGGGCGATCTTCAAGACCATAAAGTTGCAAAAATCTATCAGACACTAGTGACTAATAGTTTTACCACGCTAGACAAGCTTAGAGAGGCTTGGGAGCGAGATCTTGGTCAAATGGATGGGGATGATTGGGCAGATGCGCTCGCCTCCCCCCGGGGAGCGTCGATTGCGACTCGGCTGCGCCTTATCCATTTCAAATATTTACATCGGGCTTATTACACCCGACTGAGATTGTGGAGGGCGGGCCTGGTGTCATCTCCGATGTGCCTGCGATGTGGTCGGGAGGAGGGTTCCCTCATTCACACAGTTTGGCATTGTACAGCGCTTGCGAGGTTTTGGCAGGGGGTGCTGACCTGCCTGGCGGAGGTGTTGGGGTGGGAGAGCCCCATCACGCCCAGATTGGTAATCCTGCACATCATTGAGGGCATTGGGGGCAATATCTATAAAAGACACTTGCTGCTGTTGGGGCTAACCCTAGCTAAAAGAGATATTGCACAAGTGTGGAAGGCGTCGGCCCCACCTTCTTTCGGCATGGAAGAATGGACTGGACTTCTGTATGGGGTTGGAGATACCAATATTTCAGGCCAGGGGATGCCTGCAAAAACACCCCAAGATTTGGAAACGATGGGCGGACTACCGGGGTTTATATTTGGAGCCGGTGCCCCCCGCGGAAACGGCTTTGCCCTCTTTGACATAGGGGGTCATTGGGCGAGGGACCCAACCTATAGCTATGGGATGTATTGGCTGGAATGGGCGATGTGGTGGCAAAAGAGACGCAGCAGTGGAATAGGGCAAAGGGGGGGGGTTCAATTTGTTCAGGTTGCTTTGTTTGATATGATCTTTATTTCGCAATGGTGTAAACTAAATGTCAATGACATTGCTTTGAAATGTATTCTATGGCTGTTGCTCTCTGAATTCAGGGGCTCAGCCCTGTGTAAGACCATGCCTTCAATTGTGCACGCACTGTATGTAGCTGCCAAAGTGGAGGAGGTTTCTTTATTGGAGAAAAGACTCTAAAAAAACCTTTAAGAAATTGTTTGATCACCCTACTAGACCATAGTGATGGTGAACCACTCGACATTCTAAATCTTGAAATTGCTGCTAAGTGCACTTTAATTGAAGCATGGACCAATCTTGATTTTGCCAAAAGTAACAGATGGGGTAGAATCTGTTCCAGCTGTGCTGATATTGGGTGAATTTTATATTTTTGGCACCATAAACAGAAATGCTTCCATTTCAGCTTACACGTCCTATTGGTAGTATCAGCTCTGACTTTCACAAGAATTTCTCTACAGTCTAGAGGAATGTTCAAGCTTGCAAACTCAAATTCTCTAGCCAGGCAGACAAGGCAAGGATGTCAAGGTCAGATGGAGTACTTGGTTGGGGTTCAGTCCGTAATGTAGGTAAATGTTTCAGCTGAATGCAAGTCTTCTCTGGTAGGAGTAGTAGTTTGGTGAACCAATGCTGTCTGGGCCATCTTGGGGTAATCAGAATTACTCAGCACAATTCCCTCATCATTTTGCTGAGAAGTCTTTGAAGTAACAGGATCGGGGGGAAAAGCGAAAGCAAAGATCCCGGACTAACTGATTGAAAAGGCAATCCTTCACAACCCTTACTGTGGATGGCAACTTGCGAAAAACCGGCAATTTTGATTTTTCTGCGTCACAAACGGATCTAGATTTGGCTTGCTCTAACAATTGAAAATTTGGTCTAGAATTTCCTGGTTGAGCTCCCATTCATGACAGCTGTTCCTTGTTCTTCTCAATGTATCTGCCAGAACATAGTTTGTCCCTGGAACATGTTCCGCCCTGATTGTTATTTGTTGTTGTACAGACCACTCCAAATTTCTTGTGCTTCTTGCAACAGAGGTAGAGATCTTGTGCCCCTTTGCATGTTTATATAACCCCCTTCGGTGCCAAGAACGTAATGGTTATGTCCTCGGCAGCGGTTCTGCTGATCCGACGACATAACCATTATGTACTGGCACTGGCCCATGGGGTAAGCACTGGTGCTCCCCCAGTGAGGCACCCACCCACATGACTCCACTGAGAATGGCAGCGGAAACCCTTCCGCTGCCATCCGCGACCCACCCTCGGTGATCTGATGACGTCAGCGCGCTCACGGCGTGCCTAAGTCATCAAGTGCAGCCGGGGACATGCTGGAAGCCATTTGCTTCCAGCGCATCGAGAGAGTGGACGTATTTTGGTGAGCCCTTCTCCCGGGGGGTGGGGGGGTGATTACAGGAGTACAGATGCAGGGGGGAAAGACTTTCTCACCACCTTGGGCTACATCAAACTTTTTTTTGCCGATCTAGCTCCCGGGGGGATTGAAACCCACTAGAAGCCAAGGATTGTGTGCATTATGTTTAGGGGGAGCAACCCCTTGGGCAAGGGTTGCTCCCCTTTTGGGGCATCATTTGGCGGTTTCTGCCCCCCCTTGGGGGCGAATCTGTCTTATATTTTTAGGCCCATTTGCCCCCAAGGGGGGTAGAGGCCCCTAGACCACCAGGGATTATTTTTATATAATGCAAAATGTATTGGGCATGACCCCTTGGGCAAGGGTTGGTCCCCTTTTGGGGGATGGTAATTTGGCTGTTTCTGCCCCTCTTGGGGGCAGATTGGCCTTTTTTCAGGCCCATCTGCCCCAACGGGGGGCAGAAGCCACTAGACATCCAGGGATTTTATTCTATATGATGCGTAATGTATTGGGTAACGTCCCCTTGGCCAAGGGTCGCTCCCCTTTTTGGGGTGAATATTTTGGCTGTTTCTGCCTCCATTAGGGGCAGATCAGCCATGTATTTGTAGGCTCATCTGCCCCCAAAGGGGGCAGAAGCCACTAGACCACAGGGAAAGTTTGTGTGTGAACTGTAGTTTGGCTGATGAGTGTTTTGGCGTTTGGGTGGCTGTGAGTAGATTGGCATTTGGCTGGCGGTGTGTGCCTGGCATTTGGATGGTGATGGGCAGACTTCATAGTGTTTGATAATGTTAACTGTCATTTTTTGTCATCATTGGTGATTGTAATTTTTTTTCTCCTTTTTATTTTAGTGCAAAGTTTTTGCTTTCCTCGTGGTTGCGGCACTGGTAGATCTGCAGTTTGTGTAGTTGAAAGTGTTTGGTATACTGTTTACTCAAAATTAGTATCAATGACCTGCATGAATGTGTTTTTTTTTAATGCTGTAATAATAGCAGCCTATTTATCTTCTGTTTGAATGTGTGTGAAATTTTCCTTGTATTTGTGAATAATGTGCATTGTGTTTCCTTGTGTGTAATGTTCTTTTGTTTTTCTTTTCTAGTGGGTTTTTGTTGGTGCTTGTTGTGTCTGTGCAGAGTAGGTGCTGGTGAGTCTAGCTCTCTTTAGCAAGTGAGTGGTATTGTTTTATAGTATATAGGTATTTGCGTGCTTTGTATTGATTGACTTTACCTTGCAATTGCTATATGCCAGTAGTTTTAATTTTTGTTTTATAAATCCACACCTTATTACTTATTTTACACAGTGTTGGGTATTGTTGACTTAAGTTACTTTTCTTGGTAAGAATTATGGTTAGCCGCAGGATGACCGCTCAGCAGGTTGTTGGTATGCTTTTCAAGTCATCTTCTGACCATGATTATGAGAATGACTCTGCATCTGAGGCAGAGGAGGAAGGCCAGGATTCTGGCAGTGAATTTTCTGTCCGAGAGGAATCATCTGATGATGAAGCTACTCTCAGTGCGGATGAAGTGCCCGTTTTAGAGGAGGACACTGATGTGCCGATAGTGCAGCAAGAGGCATCTGGATTGCAGCCCGGGGCTGCAAGGCTTACCCATTGGAAGTGCTAGACTCTGGGTTGACCCAAACATGGTGCAGTCGGTGTTGCCTGTCTTTAGTGGAGTTCCAGGGTGTAGAGTGAATTGTGAAAATGTTTTGCCTAGAAATTTCTTTCAGTTGTTTATGGACGATGTATTTTTGGCTGAGATTGTTGAGCAGACTAATTTGTATGTTCAGCAGTATTTGAGGGACAACAGTGCCACACTTAAGCCCCACTCTAGATTACCTGGTAGACTCCCACAAATCTGGATGAGCTAAAGAAGCTCTTGGGTTTAACTTTTTTGATGTGCCCGATAAGGAAGCCGTTGCCGTCTTCATATTGGTCTACTAATTGATGGCAACAGCTATATTTCCTGCAACCATGAGTCGTAATCGATATTTTCTTCTTCGGATGTTGCATTTTGTTGACAATGCTTTAGCGTTGCCCCAAGATCACCCCGATTGTGATCGCCTTTTTTTGGGTTTACCCTGTCCTTGATCACTTTGTAGATCGATTTTCAGAGATCTATGCGAGGGAAACAAATAGCTGTGGATGAGTCTTTGGTCCTGTTCAAGGGTTTTTAAGCAGTACATTACTAGCAAGAGGGCACGTTATGGAATTAAGATGTATATGATGTCTGAGAGTAGTACTGGATAAGTTTATAATTTCAGGGATTACACTGGTAGGGATTCCAGTATTGAACCCCCTGATTGTCCACTTTCGGAGTTACAGAGAAAATTGTGTGGGAACTTGGTAGAGAAAGTTTTAACAAACGTCCCCATTTATATGTGGATACCTTTACACTGGAATGCCATTGTTCAGGGAATTGTTCAAAGTGGACACTGTGAAGAGACAGTGCAGTGCCTTGCGTAGTGATGGACATCTAGCTCTGAACTTTTCTGACAGGAGAGATGTCTCTATGCTGACTACAATCACTGATGAAAGTACTTCACATGTGATTGGGGTCAGGTTGCTGAAGTGCACAAACCTGTGTGCATTTTAGACTACAATAAGCACATGGGTGGTGTAGATCTAGTAGATCAGAGATTGGAACCTTACACTGCTGTTTGTAAGACGTATGTCTGGTATAAGAAGTTGGCTATCCATTTATTCCATTTAGCAAGCTACAATGCCTTTGTTGTATTTAAGGATTGCTCTCCAGAGTCAAAGATGACATTTGTTCAGTTTCAGCAGTCTCTAATAGGCAGCCTTGTTTTAGTGGAGCAGGATGGAGTTCCTAGAGAAGCAGTGGTGGAGGATGTGGCTAGATTGAAAAATCGCCACTTTCCTGCTCACCTTCCTTCCATGGCCAAAAAAAGACTTTCCCGCTAAGAAATGTAAAGTCTGTGCCCGAAGAGGTGTGCGGAAGGCGAGTCATATGTAATGCCCCAATTATCCTTCTAATCCTGGGCTGTGTGCGCCCACATGTTTTAAACTGTAACACACGCAACTGAGCTTTTGGTTGCAACCATGAGCGTGAAAGTAAATTGACTAGTCTGTATTTTTTTATATTTTTTGTTCAGATTTCATGGTTGGCATAAGTGTGATGTATTTAGTTAGAGCTGTTGTGTTTGTAGTTATAGTTTTATATCTATTGCCAATTGGTTTGTGTTTTCTATTTTGCATAAAAAAATGTGATAGGGGTGTGTGTGGACTAGCGCTTGGCTGGCGGTGTGTGTGGACTGGCGCTTGGCTGGCAGTGTGTGTGGACTGGCGCTTGGCTGGCGGTGTGTGTGGACTGGTGCTTGGCTGGTGGTGTGTGTGGACTGGTGCTTGGCTGGTGGTGTGTGTGGACTGGTGCTTGGCTGGTGGTGTGCGTGGACTGGCGCTTGGCTGGCGGTGTGCGTGGACTGGCGCTTGGCTGGCGGTGTGCGTTGACTGGCGGTGTGCGCGGACTGGTGCTTGGCTGGCGGTGTGAGTGGACTGGTGCCTGGCTAGTGGTGTGTGTGGACTGGCGCTTGGGTTGCGGTGTGTGTGGACTGGCGCTTGGCTGGCGGTGTGTGTGGACTGGCGCTTGGCTGGTGGTGTGTGTGGACTGACGGTTGGTGGTGTGTGTGGAATGGCGCTTGGCTGGCGGTGTGCATGGACTGGCGCTTGGCTGGCGGTGTGCATGGACTGGCGCTTGGCTGGTGGTGTGTGTGGACTGACGCTTGGTTGGTGGTGTGTGTGGAATGGCACTTGGCTGGCGGTGTGCATGGACTGGCGGTGTGCGTGGACTAGCGCTTGGCAGGCGGTGTGCGTGGACTGGCGCTTGGCTGGCGGTGTGCATGGACTGGCGCTTGGCTGGCGGTGTGCATGAACTGGCGCTTGGCTGACTGTCTGGACTGGCGCTTGGCTAGCGGTGTGCGAGTAGTGACTTGCTGCTGGTCACAACATACACTGCTAGCCAAATGCCAGTCCACACACTGTCAGCCGGTGTGGTTGCTGTGTCGGGCATGTGGACGTATGGAAGTGATGGGCCTTTGAATGGCGCTGCAGTTGATGTGAGTGTTGTAAAGTGCTGGGCCCGCGGCTGGCAGTGTGAATGGTCTTGTATGTGTCACGAATGAAAGGTGTGTGAAAGGCCTGTAAAGCGGTTGGTGCCTTGTTGTGGCTTTACAGTTCACAGGCTGTGAATCATTGATTCATGTTTTTAACCTTGTAATTATTAACAGTGCATTTTCTTTTTGTGAAATCTCTTGTTAATAAAATTTGACGCTCTAAACCATCACTCACCCTTGTGGCAAATTCAACCAGTATGTGTGTGTAATTGAGGAATAGTTGGCTGTGAGGTAATATTTGTCTTTTCAGTCTTTCTCTGCCAAGGTGTACATTGTCTCCAGGGAAAATCTACCAATTATCCGATATTTTCGAAAACTAGAAACGCAGGGGATTACTGGTTGGTGTCCCACTCGTGGATCCAAACATTTTTCTTACCCAAAATGCCCTGCAAACCTCAAAAGGTGACTATAGCCACACATTTTCCTTGCATTACTGTGCCATATTCTTCCAAAATCAGAAAGAAACCACAAATTTCCTACCGCCCAGCGTTCCCCCAGGTCTCTCGATAATAACGGTATCTCACTTGTGTGGGTGGGCCAAGTGTCTGCCACAGGGAAGGGCCCAAAACTTATTGTGGAGGCATCAAAAATTATCAATCACAAAACAACCTGGTTTTGCAAGGGGATCACCTGCGTTTTTGGTCCTGGGCTCGGCAGCCATGTAGGGAAACCTACCAAACACAGACATTTCTGAAAACTAGACACCCGGGGGAGTCCAAGGATGTGTGGCTTGCGTGGATCCTCCAACATTTTCCTACCCAGAATCCCATGTAAAACTCAAATTTTGCTATAAAAAAAAAAAATCACATTTTTCTCACATTTCTGTGGGGGAATTGCTGTGCAAGAACAAATTGCCTCCCACCCAACGTTCCCCTTGGTTTCACAAGTAAAATGATACCTCACTTGTGTGGGTGGGTGGGTCAAGGCCTTGCGACTGGGAAAAGTAAAAAACGTAGAGATTGATCGGATAGCACAGCGAGTTATAAGCAATTTTTTTAATATATATTTTTATTTAGGAGAGTTCATTAAAGGATAACACATACAATATGCCATATACATTATACATTCTAAATTCATGTCGGATTTGTCCTTAAACATAACAGCATAAGGGGCACAAAAGACAAGGGAATAAATGTATTATATATGCATCGGTAAAAGAATATAACCAAATAATTAGTTAAAATCACTTATTGCACATTTCCCCAAAGGACCTCCAGTCTTCAAGGATAACAATTATACACTTAGACTCCTTTATATCCCCGGATACATCACAGACATTTCCATAGTGCTTTAAACTTAGCACAAGAGCCGGACCTTAAGGCGTATCTTTTTTCTGATCTCAAACCCGACGCATTTTGCTCTGCCAGTGCTGGAATGTTGGAATACTTTCACTTCGCCAATTCTGTAGTATTAATGATCTGGCTACTAAGGCCGCAATAGACATTCCTCCTGTACAGTGCTAGTTGTATTCGAAGAATATCCTATAGTTGCGATATAGATATCTATAGCTACCCCCGTCCCAAAATTGTGCTTACAGTATTTTTCAATTTCGTCCCATAGCTGTTTAATCCTTGGGTGCTCTCACACAATGTAAATTCAGCTGCCCCCACCTCCCATTATACATCGAAAGCCTTTATCTTGTATCTGAGGGTAAATACTGTGTAAAAAGGCTGGTGTCTTGTATAATAGCTATTTGGTATAGAATTGCCTTTTCCTAAAATTAGCACCTCTTAATAAGGTAACATTAAATGTATTAATTCTATTTCATACAGACATTGATATCTGAAGGCTCTCTTTAGTTTGCCATTTGTCCCAAGCCTTTTCATACAATTTGTTATAATTTTTCTCTCTAAGAATTAATAACCAGCTGCTAATGGATCTATGTGTGGTTGATTCCATTATGCTATCGGTGAGCTCCAGCTTTGAAGAAAGTGAAATGGGATCTATATTTTTCAGAAAGTTTCTAATTTGAAGGAAAGACCATTGAAGTATGTCATTAAAGCAGCTAAGGCCGCATTCAATCTCTTTCCAGTTTTTCCAGGCATCTAAATTGATGAAATCTGCCACCATTGAGTATCCATTCTTTTCCCATTTCAATAAAATATTTAATTTCACCAGCCGCTGTTCCCCCACATATATATCTAATAAGCGTGTACACCCATTTATCTGGGGTATATTATAATACTTAAACATTTGTTTTTTTAGGAGCCACTGCAGTACCTTATAGCGTACTTTTTTAGGATTTTTTACAAGCCTCAATAGATCTAAGATTTTATATTCTTTCAAAAATGTCATAAAAAATTGCCTATACTGGAAGAGCCAGGACTGCTAAGCAATCTATATGTATTGTGTGCAAAGTTTGCATAATAGTATTCCCTTAAATTGGGAAGCGACATGCCACCTTCCCTGGTTGGTTTATATAAAGTGACTAGTGCCAATCTCAGAGTTTTATTAGCCCTTATAAAAGATGAAAATAGACCTATTTCTTAAAAAAAAAACATTTGCAACGCATATGGAATTGCTGAAAATAAAAAGTTACAAAGAGGTAAAATTGACATGCGAATTAGCTCCACACGTCCAATTATTGAAATAGGTAGTCGGTTCCACTTAGCGAATAGCCGCTTAATCTTTTGAATTAATGGCACATAGTTTAATGCATATAGGTAATTCACATATATTCCGAAATAGCGCTTTGGTCTTGTATTGATTAAAAACTGGAATTCTAGGATTAAGGTGCCCTGTGTGCAGATACATAGTAAGATTTTGGTCTTTGCATTGTTTATTTTATAACAGCCTAATTCTTGAAATTCCCTGAAAATCGAAAAGATTTCCTTCTGGATATTTTCCCCAGGTTTAAGAAACAGAACGATATAGTCAGCATACAGTTTTATATTGGACATACCATTTATTGGTGCCGACATTGGTGCTTTTTTCCTAATGGCTATTGCCAATGGTTCTATAACAGGGCAAAGAGTATAGGGGAGAGGGGACACCCCTGGCAGGTACCTCTGTTTACTCTGCAGCTACCAACGTTTCTGGAATTTATCATTATTTGCGCAGTGGCATCCTTATATAAACATACATTTTCGGGAACCCATATCTCTCAAGAACTAAAAAAAAAAAAAAAAAAAAAAAAAAGAAGGCTTTTCCAGGAGACCAAATCGAAAGCTTTTTCGGCTTCTAAAAATAGCACGTCTTTTATTCTGGGTCATATAGTCCAAGGCTTCTATTAAACAAGCATTGGCATAGCCAATAGGTCTCGCTTTTGGGACCTTATGTGTTTATCCTGAAGTTTTGGCTTCATGTTTGTGCATTCCACTTTTTGGGCAGATGAGCTCCAGGGGGGTTGGGTCAGGATGAAAAGTTGATGTTTTCAAAGAAACATCATGATTCCCCGGTGCGAAAGTCAATTAAGACATTGACACACTGCTTCTGCAAGGTGTGATACTCTTAATCTATAAGAGACTCGTGGTGCGTAAAGACGAGAACCATGCAAAATTGGACCAAGCAAAGATAAACAGTGGAGCGTCCTCAGTAAGCCACGGTTCTTTCAAAACAACGTTCCCCTCACAAAAATAAAAAGTTTGCAGTCGACCAACCAAGCGGGTCTAAAACAACTTTCAATACTCGGTTTAATTGTGAGGTGTAAGTAAATGCAGGGGAAAACGATAGGAACAACTTGAGAGTAAAACCATCACAGTGAACGTGTTTAAACTGAACACAGTCCTGGAGACCAGCACAGAGGTTTCTGGCAGAGCTGCCTGGTGTGCGTGTATTATGCTGCTGTTCCTCCCGCTGAAGCCACCATCACAATGAGACGAGGCAGGAGGCCGCCTCCCACAGGCAGGCAGAGGGATACCACCGGCACTACTGTAAACACCAGAGACAGGAGGGCAGGTCTTGCGGAAACACCATCGCCGACCTACAATCATAGAGGCAGCATCAAACGCGGCGGCCATCTTGTAGCGCAAAGGTGAACCGTTAATTACTGGGCAACCGGTCCGTCCAAAACAACAAAACGAGTCTAAATCGCGCAAAATTTGATTAGAAATGTTTGTTTGTCTTGTAGAGTTATTTACCATGTACATTAAATAAACTGTTATAAGTAGACGTTGTATTACTAATACAATGTCTATGCTACACATGGTTTTTGTACATAGCGACCAATTGCGTAGAAACGTTTCCGAGTCAACATGTTTAACTTTTTCACAAATGGCCAGCTGCAGAGTGACTTTTATTGTCTTCGTCTTTTATTGCTGATTCCTATTGGATTGATGGTCTGTTGCCCGCGGTGGGCGTCCATCATTCCGAAGAGCACGCAATTTAAAAGGCAAGCAGATTTTTCAACATGAGCGCCTCCTCGCAGGGAGCGTGCGGCGTGGCATCAAATTGAAAGGCAACTGACACGGCCTGCATCCCAGACACACACAGCGTTTCCCTTGCGGGAGCGAGCAGGGGCACCATCTGTTTGCAAGATAATTACAAACAGATGTCGTCAAAGCTCGCTCCCGCAAGGAAAACGCCAAACGTGCACGCGTTGCAATACAAAGCAATGCAAAACGTGCACGTTTTTGGCCAAAATGCTGATCGATTCCAAAAGGTCCCCTCCTATGCAGCGCATGCGCGCTGCGTAGGCAAGACCTAAAAAATTGTATTAGTAAAAAGCTGTCTACCTGCCACAAACCCACATTGATCTGGATGAATAATCGAAACTATGATTTTATTCACCCTATTTGCTTAAATTTTGGAAAACGTTTTGTAGTCTACATTTAGTAGGCTTATAGGAGTTGGTATTGTCTTTGTTCTTATCTTTCTTTAAGAAACGGACTACCACAGCAATGCAAAAAGATGGCGGAGGCTCTCCACCTTCCAAGATATGATTAGCAGGCTTTAAAATTTCCAAGTTTAATATTGGGGCAAATTTCTTCTATAGTTCTGCTGGGAAGCCAGCCTCGCCTGCCGATTTACCATTAGATAATGGTTTTACTACTCTCTCTATTTCTTCAAGGGAGAATTTGGATACCATCATTTGACCTTGTTCATTTGATAGAGATGGAATAGGAAGATTGTCTAAAAACAACCTGAGACCATCAGCAACACTCTGCTGATGTGAATCCCAGATTGTCTTGTCGTGTTTTAAAAAGGCCTTTCCAATTTCTGAGGAGTCTGTTATATGCTCCTTTGATTCGGTATCTACCAAGGATAAAATCCTGTTTTTTACCTGTCGATCTCTGGCCTGCCACGCCAGTAATCTTCCTGTGTATTCACTTTCTTCGTAAACCTTCTGGAGATAGGCAGTGTTAGCAATATTGCCCTGTGTGTAATAGTATTCTTGCATATCTGATTTAGCTTGGTTGAACAATTGCTTTGTAACTGTATTTCTAATTTGTTGAAGTGCTCTGCTAGCCCACCCCAGGCCAGTTTCCAATTCCCACCTTTTTAGTAATATCTTTTTGTTGCTGTATCTCTTTGGTTGTAAAATACCCCAAAGTGTGAACTTAAAGGCTTCCCATACATTCTCTAAGCGAGCGGTGTCAGTATTGGTCATCATTTTAAAAAAAATCTCATCACGAACCCCTGCACACCAGTATGCATTCTCCAAATTGACTTTATTAAAAAACACATAGTCCAGGAGCTCTTTCTATCCTGATTCCTGTGACTTGCATTTTAACCATAGCGTGATCTGAGAAAGCGTTCTGTTTATATTCGTGACTGATCAGTTTCAAGCCATGTGAAACAAGAAAATAATCTATTCTGGAAGCAGTATTATATTTAGCAGAAAAGCATGAAAATTCCCGTTTCTTAGGGCAGTGAAGGCGCCATGGATCGATCAGATCCAATTCCCTTTTACAGTTGGCTAAGGCTATGGCCATTTGCGGTTTGTTTTGTCTCCGACCTATAGAGGATGTATCTAATGCCATATCTTGGAGAAAGTTAAAATCGTCATCCTCAAATGACCTGGCTTGGAATGTTAATTAAGGCCTGCTTTAATTCTATCAAAGGAAGAGGGTTATCTAATATTGGTGCATAAAGTGTTGCTATAGTTGGCTTTGATTCATTTAATCTCCCATTGATAAATGCACATCTTTCCTCCGAGTCTGTCTGCGTGACTTTTACCTGAAAGGGTATATGCTTACCTATGTATATCCCTACATCCGTGTGCGCACCTAGCATTTTATAGACACTGGAACCCAGACCACTGTTGAAGAATTTTACTAGAGCTGTTTGTATTTTTAAAATGGTTTTCCTGCAAAAATATAATATCTGGGGTATGACCTTTTAACCAGATGTTGACTGCCCTAGTTTTACGCTTATTATTAAGAACACTGATATTTAATGATATTACTTTCAAAGCTTCTTTACATATCATTCTTTTGTGTATGATTAAGTGAATAAAGTGACTAGTGCTTTAAGGACTTTCTATTTAAAATGGGTAAGGCAAACTGTCTACCAAAATATTTACCGAAAAGAGAAAAGGGAGAAAAAAGGAAGACAGTTTGCCCAATAAAGTGTTGTGTGTGTTGTGCAACCTACTAGTCTCATAAGGCCTATACGGATAGTAAAGTGCATTAAGTGACATTTCTGAGTCGTTTCGATACTTTTCATTTTTATTTTTGATATGGTACAAGGCCTCTTATCCTTTACTTTCCCCTCTGCCTTTGACACTATGCAGTCTGCCATTGCTTTGCCTTAGCTGTTCGAACTTTGTTAAAACAAGTATCTAAAACATTCACTTGAACTCTCCATTTTCACTTTGCAACACGTCCATTCCTCTACACCTGTTTGCATCCCCTGAAGACTGATTGCCCGTTTCCCTCTTCACCCCCCATTTAACCTGGATGCCATTGTTATGCATCCTTACTGCGCCCAACCTTCTCCCACCGGGAATCTAATTCCTGACGCCCCTCCTCCCGCCCAGTCAAATCTTCTGTGCAGTTGACCAACATAACTACAGCAACTTTAAATGCCCATTCCTGCATTCGACCAGTATTAAATATTTTCATTGGACAGTTTCGTAAGCATTGATTGAGCCTGGCGAATATCCAAAAACAAAAAGAATTTGCCCTTTACAAGTACTTTAAGCTTAGATTGTTGGGCTATCAACACCTGAGCCCACTTCTCCTTAAAAAGGTCGATCATTCTCACAAACTCTTTTCTTCGATGTGCTCTTGCTGCTGCTGCTATATTTTTGTTTATATACATTTTTAGGTTGATTCTGCATTGGAAACACACACAAGTGAGTTATCTTTATAGGGAGACCAAGGTGAATGCTGGGTGGCAGGAAATTTGTGCTGGCGCAGGGATCCCAAACAGAAATGTAAGATTTTTTTTTTTTTTTTTTTATTAGCTAAATTTAAGGTTTGCATGAGATTCTGGGTAGGAAAACATTGGGAGATCCACGCAAGCCACACATCCTTAGACTCCCCCGGGTGTCTAGTTTTCAGATATGTCTGGGTTTAGTAGGTTTCCCTACATGGCTGCCAAGCCCAGGACCAAAAACACAAGTGACTCCCTTGCAAAACCAGGTCTTTTTGTCATTGATATTTTTCAAGTGTCCACAGTAAGTTTTGGGCCCATTGCTGTCGCGGGCAATAGGCCTAGCCACAGAAGTGAGGTACCATTTTTATCGGGAGACTTGGGGGAATGCTGGGTGGGTGGAAGTTTGTGGCTTCCTGCAAATTCCAGAACTTTACATCACAGAAATGTGGGGAAAATGTGTTTTTCTTTACAAACTTTGAGGTTTCCGAGGGATTCTGGGTAACAAAACCTGGTGAGAGCCACACAAGTTACCCCATCCTGGATTCCGCTGGGTGTTGAGTTGTCAAAAATGTCAGGCTTGCTAGGTTTCCATAGGTGCCGGCTGAGCTAGGGCCCAAAATCCACAGCTAGGCACATTGCAAAAAAAAAAGGATCAGTTTTCTGTGGAAAAATATTGTGTCCCCATGTTGTGTTTTTGATCCGTTTCCTGTCAGGGGCATTAGGCCTACCCACACAAGTGAGGTACCGTTTTTATCGGGAGACTTGGGGGAACATAGGATAGAAGAACAAGTGCTATTACCAGTTGTCTTTTTATGCATTTTTGCCATCCAACTGTAAGACAGTGTGTAAAAAAATAAGTCTTTTTGAAAAATGCCCCCTAATTCACCTGCTACCCACATATTCAGAGATGTGCAAAAAAAACAGTGCTTCTAAACTCCATATCTTGTTCCCATTTCGGCAATACATAGGTTTCCATGATCTATTTTTCACTCTTTATATTTTACCAAATTAATTGCTGTATACCCGGTACACAATGAAAAACCATTGCAAGGTGCGGCTCAGTTATAGACTCTGTGTACCTCTGGTTCTTTGTGAACCTACAAGTCCGATATATCCCCGCAACCAGAAGGGTTCCGCTGACGTAACAGTATATTGCTTGAAAAAATCTAGAATACTTAGAAGAAGCTACAGGTAAAAATGTATGCACAAATGCCTGTTTTTTTTAACTCAATTTCAATATTTGTTTATTTCAACTGTTAATTTCTATAGGAAAACCTTGAAGGATCTCCACAAATGACCCCTTGCTGAATTCAGAATTGTGTCTTCTGTTCAGAAATGTATAGCTTTCTGGGATCCATTATTGGTTTCACACCCATTTCTACCACTACCTGGAAGGAAGTTGAAAGCACAAAAAATAGGAAAAACAGGCTATCCCCCTGCAAAATGCCAAAGCTGTGTAGAAAATGTTGGTTTTCTGACAAAAGGCTGCCCGTTCCTAAAGGCTGAAATTATGGTTATTTTAGCACCACAAACCCTTCGTTGATACCATTTGCAGGACAAAAAACAGACACTGTCTTCTGCAGCACTTTTTTCCCACAAACCCAAAATGTAGCTGTATTTTGCCTAATTTGTCTGTCCCCTCCAGGGGAATCCACAAATCCTGGGTACTTTTAGAATCCTCAGGATGTTGAAAGAAAAGGACACAAATTTGGCATGGATACCTTATGTGGACAAAAAGATATGGGAGCCTAAGAGCGAACTACCCCAAATAGTCAAAAAAAGGTGTGGCATGGGGGGGAGGGGGCGGCCTGGCAGCGGAGGGGATAATGCATACTGGTAGTGTCTGTACAAATGAATCGTGACAAAGCTTTTATCCTGGGTAGGAATGAATGGAGACTCAATGCTATGGCCTTGAACTCACAAATTTATATAGTTCCATTTGAGCAGAATCCATTTAGATGAGCGCCCTACACTTCTAGGGAAGCTGTGGTAATAACAAATTTGGGTATCTGAGGTAGGAAAGTCAATCCTGTTGACACATTGGCATCCTTCATCCACCAAGGTAAAGATGCTGCCATGTTCGGAGTGATTTGGATTACATCGTTGAGTGATCCTTGAGTCTGAAGCCATTTCTTGTCCAACTCTTCCTGTAAGGATTGCATTCTGAGGATGCAAAACAGCACTAGGGAAATGTTAGAGGATATTATCCCCAGAAGTGGCTTGAATAGGCGAATTGAACCAGACTTTTTTTCAGTAATCTCTGCACAAATAGTTTTGAGTCTTATTTGCGTTTCTTGCAATAAGAACGCTTTGTCATGAATTGTATCCAGAACTGCTCCCAGGAACTTTATTTTCATTTAAGGTTTGATCAACTATTTCTGCTGATCTGATTGATGGTAAGACCTAGGTTGTTGAACAATGTTAGACAGGATCTTGTTGCTTGCATTGCCTGACGAAAAGTTGGTGCCTTTATCATCCAATCGTCGAGGCTTGGGAATACCTGAAAACTCATTTAAATTAGCTGCTACCGGAGCTAAACATTTTGTAAAAATATGAACAAAAAGACAGAGCCCGGCGACGGACTATCTTTTATTTCAAAAGCAGACCGGATAAACACATACAAGAAGCGCTTATCATGGTACGCTTTGGAGCAAAGAAAACTTTATGTAATGAACATGGGACTTGAGGATGCCCATGAGAATGGCTAACAGCTGGCAAAGAGTGCTGGAATATTGGCCAAAACACTAGATGTTGGCCTTACATAAAATAAAGCCCTGACTAAGTTCCAGGAGTGATTTGGAATGGAACGCGTTGGCTGGAGTGTTTTTTACGTATTGGAAGATTGATAAAGGATTCCTAATGCAAAATATCTGAGATTGGACTTCTTTTCCTGGAGCACCTCCCAATATACAATTTTGTAAAAATATGGGGAGCGGATTTCAGCCCAAAAGGGAGAACCTTGAATTGGTATTAAGTGCCAGCCACTCCGATTCTCAAGAATGTGCAATGTTTTGGGTGAATTGGGATATGAAAGTAGGCATCCTGTAGATCCAAAGTTGCCATGTAATCCCAGTGATTGAGTAGATGCAGGATCTCTTGAAGAGTAACCATGGGAAAGGATTGTCCACGGATACAAAATGGGTCGCCATTCTTCTGTTTTCTTTCTTATTAAGGAGAATCGGGAATAGAAACCTATTCCTTTCTGGGAGTGAAGTACTCTATCGCTCCTTTGTTGAGCATGGTTAGTGTTTCCCATTGGAGCAAATGTAGATGAGATGGGGTGCTCCCTTCAGAGTAGTATTTGGCGGTCTTTGAGTGAATTCAAAGGTATGACCATAGGTGATTAAATACAAAGCCCACATGTCTGACAGTAACAAGATGGCGGATGAAGAGGAGCTCGAGGAATGAGCTCCACTGGCCAGGGATCAAAATTGGTTAAAAGATCCCTGTTAGCCTCAACGTGTCAAAATAACTGGAAAGAAACTGGTAACTGGAAGGTAACTGGATAGAATCGCCACCGTAAATGCAATCGGACAACCGGATAAAGAGTTAAAGAAGTAACATATCAGAGGGCAGAGACACTTACCCGTGGCCGAGCTGGTCCAGACTACGGCGAACTGGCGAATGGATAAGGAGCAAAGACGAGGTTGTCGTCGTGGGAGAGAAATCCGTCCGCGGAGCTAGCCAGGCTTCCCGCTCCACGGAGGACTGTGATAAAGCCCAGCGGGATCGGTGGTCATCGGAGGTGACGTTCGGCCCGGAGGTATTGGCATCCTCCATATCACCGGAGGAGGCGTGCAGGTCCCTGGGATTATTGCTGCTGCCTAGAGGCGGAGTTTGGGACGGGAGCGACTGTACCTCCTCGCCTCCATAGTCTCGACTCGCCTATCGCCGTTAGCCGAGGTGGCGGCAGGCTGCACCCGTTGGGAGGTGGAAAACAACTTCGTAGGAGCTCGACCTGTGGCGGGGACGACCCTCTCTCCGCTTCCCTCGATAGTGAACATCAGGCATCGCGGAGCCAGCAGGGGGATGTACCCGACCGAAGGTTGAATGCAGCTTTCCGTTAGTGGTTCTCACCGCAGCAGGGGGCTGGTAATTGCAAAGCGCTCGTCTCAAAAACAGAAGAGAGGTGCTTTCGGTGTGTCTCACTTGGCGCGGTGAGTCTCAGGAATGCAGTGGCATTCACTTTAGGCATAAGTTCAGGAAGGAGGCAAGAGATATGTGAAACTAGTAGGTTTGGTCGTACTGGGGCACAGTCACTGACTTGGGACTGACTGTGGACCTGGGAAGTGCTTAGGGAAGCTAGACTTGGTGCTTGACATTGCCTTTGGTTACTTGACGTCCCTTTCACATAGGCATTTAACTGTTTCCTTTATGCAAGAATAATTGCTGATGAGTGGCGCAATTTCACCATTTTGGGTTTGTTCATTGATCTTCATACGCGCCTCGTTTCAAAATGGTTTAACAAGTGAAACAGAGATAGGACTAATTTCGTTCATCAAGTTGCTGGGAAACAATCAAAGACTACAAGGCAAGGTTGGTACAAAGAATTAGGTAGAATCTTTGGGATTGGTTGAATAGAAAGTAACAAAGGTCTACATTTCTGGGATTGGTGAAAGAAAGTAACAGAGGACTACATTTCTGGGATTGGTGAATAGAAAGTAACAGAGGACTTCATTTCAGAGAAGCTAGGTACAGTGAAAGAGGCATAGGACTATGCTCAAGACTGATGCTTTCATGGCAGCCATCTTGGTGGGGGCAAGGTATTGCTAACATTTGCATTTTGTTTAGACAATTAGCCCACTTAAGATTGAGAGGCACTTATTTGAAGCCTTATTCTAGTCCGATCCATAGACTCCTAACTCACCTTAGGAAGCTAGGTACTGTAGTCAGTCTCAATACCTACAGAAGCATTTCAGCCGTGATCCCCTGCTTATTCACCCTCCTGATATAAGATCAACTTTATTACAGAGGATTCAATAATAAGGTACAAAATCTTTTAATCATAACCATGTCAGGGCATCATCTAAAACTTGAAGGAAGGAATTCATATTCAATACTATACCCTCCTAACCTCTCCAAAAATGCCTCCAAAACATTTAAACATAACCTACTCAGAAGAAACCCAGAAACTCTAATCTTAGACCCATCTTTCAACATAAAAAAAGGTGCGATTATTAACGACTACTTTCTTTACTTCTAAAATGGCTAAATGGCGAAATACCTTAAATAACTCGCTGAAAATACAGGAATTGAAAAACATTCCTTATGGCACTAAGTTGCTAATAACACCCTCTCGAAAATTGAGAGCAACATTAAGCATAACTTGTTATAAAAACGGCACGATTCCCATTCAAGCTGCCAACAAAGACCTGGAACGATTTGACGAATATTTCTCAACATTAAAAATTCAGGTCCTTAACAGCCCCCCCTCAAGAATTCGACCAAATAAGAATTCACAAGCCATCGTCCCACATGGGAATCAACCGGCCGTGATTGAAAACTTCCTCACGATAGAACCCCAACAGACGAATCAAGCAATGGTGATAGATTGCACAATCACCAATGAGCACCAACAGTTGAATCAGGAAGCCAGTATTTCTAAAGACATGAGTAACAGCCCACATCTATCTATAGCTACATCTTCCACCGCTAACCACAGTGACTCTAGCTCCTTTCCAAGCCCTAACACTGATCACAACCCTCTTCCGGGAACAGTTAGTAGGTTGGAATCAACAGAAGTTGTCCAGCTTAACTGGAGAGGCACGCATATGACTGACATAGGGAAATGCGAAACAGTTTCTAGTCACAAAGAAACATGCACAAAACATCTTAACAGTTGTCCCTATCCCTCAGAGATATTCAAAGCTAGCATTCCAACAGGGGCACCCACACAACTTCCCACCATTACTCAACCTAAAATAGAGTCTGAAAAGATTAGAGCCCCTCAACATAATAGGGAATTTGATAATCTCAGTTCGCAATCCAGCAAGACTTACAAAGCCATGCTTTTCGCTATTAGAGAGATGAAGAACCTGTTGTGCTTATCAGAAAAATGGCTTTCAAAAATGGAGGTTCTACAGAAATCCATTCATGAAACACAATTTAAACTTTGTTCTACCCCAATGGCTTCGTCAAACAGAATATTCCGCCCCCGTAAGCAACTCAGCTATCTGACAGACAATGAGATCCAAACCCTTCTGTCTTCATATGAACCAACCCCCACTACTCCCACTAAGATAGGTGAAAACAATATTCAAACAGTCCCAACGAATGCTGGCAGAACTGCTAAGCCTAACAATAGAAGGCTAAATTTTAGCAACCTAAAAAATGTGTTATTAATTCCAGACAAGATTGTCTCGCCAATGATCAATCCACAGAAACACATTCGTTGCATACTACTCAACTGGCGGTCAGCAAAAAAACATGCTGCAGACATAGCCGACCTCATACTAAACCAAGAAATTGACGTAACTATATTGACAGAAACATGGCTATCTGACTCTTCTTCCCCATGCCTAGATCTTTTAGTCCCCCCGAATTACTGTATTATGAGACAGGACAGACGTGACAAAACGGGAGGAGGCATTGCTTGTATACATAGATCAGACATTACCATCACAAAAATACAATCTGACCCTTTAGAATCTTATCTTGTGAATATCTGGGTATGTCCTTAAGATCGTCTGATAACCAAAACTGTAAACTCCACGCACTCTACCACCCTCCGGGTAAAAAGACCAAGTTCATAGACCAGATGATAGAAATCATCACTGCCAACTCTAATCTGCAGTCTAATGATATTTTCTTAGGAGACTTCAATCTTCATTGGGAGGATCATACTGACAGTCAGATCACCCTTTTCAAAGCCTTCCTGGAAGATCACTCGCTGGTCCAAGGATGTCATTTACCTACCCACTCCAAAGGTTCTACATTAGATCATAGCTAAAGAAAAAGCTATCGATAAAATTGTAATCACCCCCTGCGATTGGTCTGATCATCACATCATTACCTTCGAAATACCCTACATAAAAACCAAAATGTCCTCACAACCTATTAAGCCCAAAAAATGGACTCGTGACACTAGAGGAATCAATATGGATAACATCGCAGCTCGCTGTGAAATAGAACTGCAACCACCTAAGAGCATGGTTGACGTCAGTGACCTCACGAAGCACTATAACAAGACAATGTCGAGCATTAGAGGACATAGCCCCTTTAAAATTCAAAAGGATCACTGACAAAGACAAAAACCCCTGGTTTAATAGTGCCCTTAATGAAGAAAGACGTTCACTGAGACTTTCAGAGCGAAAATGGCGACAATACCCTTCATCGACCCACTTAACCCAACTGAGACAGTCCAGGAAAGCCTACAGTAAAATCATCCTAAAGTCAAAAAAAGACTTCTTCAGGAAAGAACTGGATAATGCAATAAACAGACCAAGGAAACTATTCAATCTACTAAAAGATCAATCCAATAAATCTGCCAAATCGGCACCAGCCACTATAAAAACAATCTTAAATAGTGAAGATTTCTCCTCCTTCTTTACAGACAAAGCAAATTCATTGGAGGGGGAGCTCAAAAAAGCAGCCGAAGACCTTGAAAGCGGTAAGAGTACCTTAGATGAACATCAGTTTCAATTAGAATTAGAAAAACCAAAAAACAATGCTCGATGGTCAGTATTTAAGCCTGTCAGTGAGATAGACATTGCAAAAGTCATTTCGACCACTAAACCTAACAATCACTATAACGATCCTTTACCTGCAAAGTGTTGGTCTTCTATAAACCATCTGCTCATCCCGTCATGGACAAAGGTCATCAATGCTTCGTTGACACAAGGCCATATACAGGTCTGCCTAAAAACTGGGCAAGTCACTCCACTCTTAAAAAAACCAACAGAGAACCCCCTCTGATCCCAACAATTTCAGACCAGTAACAAACATTCCCTTGCTAGCCAAAGCCCTGGAAAAATGTGTGCAACATCAATTGAGCCTTCACATTTCGGAATTCAATCTGTTAAATGACTTCCAATCAGGATTCAGACCAAACCATAGCACAGAAACAGCAATTCTGCACATCGTGGATGACGCCTTACTTGCCCTCGACCATAACGAAACATGTCTCCTAATCCTGCTGGACCTTTCGTCGGCTTTCAACACGGTAAACCATGCTAAAATACTGGATCGCATGAAAAATAGAATGGGGCTAGAGGGAACAGTCCTAAAATGGTTTAGTTCCTTTCTTGAGAACAGATCGCAAAAATTCATAGTCAACCAAGCATTGTCAGGTTCAACCAGAAATACAATCGGAGTTCCGCAAGGGTCAACACTATCTCCGGCGTTATTTAATCTATACGTAGAACCACTCACGGATATATTACAAAAAGCAAACATTTCTTTCCACATGTACGCAGATGACACTCAGCTGTACATCAAAGTCACATCGACAGAAGAGATAAGTACCATGAACCAGGCACTAATGAGAACCCTCCAATGGCTAATCATCAACCACCTGAAGCTTAACCCTCATAAAACCGAATTCCTGCTGATTACGCCCCAGAAAAGCACATCAAATATAGTAGAATGGACCAACCTAATCACGGCTTTAAAGTGTACTCCGAAGATTGTTGACTCTACTAAATCCTTGGGAATTATACTGGACAAAAATCTGAACATGTTAGCACATATCAACACGATGGCAAAAAATGCCCGGTTCCATTTAAGCTACCTTAGAAAACTAAAACCATTCTTAAATAAGACAGATCTCAAAACAGCAGTTCAGGCATTGGTCATATCAAGGATAGAGTATGGATGCACAACTCTGGCCGGGCTCCCCAAGATCTCAACAGCCCCACTGAAAGCTTGTCTTAATGCAGCCACAAGACTAATATCTGGATCCCAAAAATTCGACCATATCTCCCCTCATTTGAAAGCACTCAACTGGTTGCCCTTCGAAGCAAGAGTTCAATTCAAGTTGGCATGCATCACTCACAAAGCGATACATTACAAAACACCAGGTTACCTAGCCCAGAAACTCACTATCAGGAGGGTGCCGGTTCTCCAGGAGCCACGCAGATCTACTACTGAAACCGGCTCGCTTTTGTAAGAAAAGAACTTATGACCGAGCGTTCTCCGGTGCAGCTCCTAGAATCTGGAACGCTCTCCCGCCTAACATTAGAAGAATCCCATCCATCGCGGCATTCAAAAAGGAAGCAAAATCATTCTATATGAGGAAATATCTCCCTTAATTTTCAACAGTCTAGCTATTGTCTACGGACCTGTCATGATCGTATTCTTGCTACCTCTCGTCGATCACTAACCCTTTGTGGTATTGTATATATGTATATTAAGCTTAATGTTTAGTTCTAATCATGGTACAATAACTGATGACTTGGAAACATAAATGGTTTTGAAAATGCAATTGTAAAGCGCTCTGATACCCTACGCAGGGTCAAGTTCGCGCTATAGAAAACACCAAATAAATAAATAAATGTTATCAGTTTCCACTGATGTAATAATTTGAGATTCTGGCCCGAACTGGTTGGTGGGATAGAGAGGGTGTAACCGGCACCATCAATTCATCGCTGTTTTCAACCAGTGTCCCTTCCTTGAGAAGCTTGCTTCCTTCTCGGAGCTAGTTTGTTATAAGCTGGAGTTGGTGGCTGTCTAAATTGAAGTTGAGGATACGAAGACCGAAACTGGTGTTGAAAAGGCTGATATTGCTGGTAGCTAGCTATATGGTTGATATCCTCCTCTATATGAAAATAAACCCTCTTCCTCCTGCTCCTCGAAAAGGTATTTTCTTCATCTGCAAAGTATCTAAAGATTTTGCGGTATCCATGTCTGCTTTAATCACCTGTAAGGCATCATCCACGTGCTTTTCAAACAATGCTTCCCCATCATATGACATGTCCGATATTTTACTCTGAATTTACGGTCTGAACAATGTGGCTTTTAACCATCCTTGCCTTCTGTGAACAGCTGCTCCTGCTACCTGGCAAAAACCTGTTGACGCGATATCTATCGCACAGTATCATTTCTGAGGAAGTTTTGCCCTTCCTGCAGGATCTTTTTTGCTTCTCCTCTTACGTTATCTGGCAAGAGATCTATGTATGCAGCAATGTCTACCACATTTGCCTGTCATAGCGGCCAAGAATAGCTGACATAGTGGAAAAATGTTACTCTATGTTTTCCAAGCACCATCCTTCTCTATCAGGTGGTGTTCAGATGGGCGTCGACGAATTCTCAGATCAACGTTGAGCTGATTGCATTACTACAGAATCTGCTTTTGGATGACCAATCAAGCATGCCAGTGAGTTTTTTGGAGCTTTATATTTTTTGTCTAATCTAGAAAAACTGCAGAGACTATTGCTGGGTTCTTCATTATTTTAACACCTTCCTCCCAAATAAAATCTACTAAAGGGATTGCCTTGACTGATTTTTAGCAGGTTTCTTAAAGTCACATAAAACCAATCAGAAAGTTTGAGAGGTGAATGGTAATGGAAACTGTTTCACTGCTCTTTCCATAAAATTATTAAATCCTCCGATGTCATCAGGTGGAGAATACACCGGTTGTGGTGCAGGCATGGATGCCTAGAATAAGGTAATCACCCCACAAATTGGGTGTTAACTTTCAGGTATTTCCCCTTCTCCATCTTCATCCAAAGAAAGAGCCTCATCCGTAGGTGGCACTGCTATGTTCAAAGTTTGTGTTCTTTTAGGTGTCAGAGTCGTACGTAAAGCACGCAGAGTGAGGGTTAGTATTTGAGGGGATTGCCGTGGTCGCACTGGCTGTGATGGAGATGCACCTTTGTAGGTTCCGGGAAACCGTCTGTAATATTCTTGCAGCATACTTTGGAAGTGTTGTACTAAAATTATTGCCACCTGAACCATGCGCTCTTTAAGCGGATGGTGACCATAATGTTGGAATTGGTGCATACTTTGAGCAGGTTTCTCGATATATTGTTGTAGTCCTGAGGATTAATAATCATCATAGTGTTCCCCTTAATTTTCACCCAGATACTTAACATTCAGTGCGGAAGGACTATGGGCTGTTCCAAATGGTTCTTCATCATCAGAATCCTCTTCATCTAGTAAGTGGCTTGGGGAAAGAGTAGAAACTTTGCTTGGGGAGATATGCTCTGGCCTAAAAGTGTCCGATTGTATTTTTTCTTTCATTGACAGTGTCGTTGATGATCTAACTGTAATCTTTATCATCGGCGGAGACCTCTTTCTCATCGTTGATGGTGCCTTCATTGACCGTGCTATCATCGGCGTCCGTATCGTTATCATTATCGTTGACGTCTATGTGGATGTCACCGCTGTCCGTGTCTATGCCGACGTCATCGGTGTTTGTCGGCGACAATTTTGAGGTTGATTTACCATCGACCGCACTGAGGAGGGTTTCTTCCAATGTAGGGGAGGGAGTGGTAGACTCTGATCTTACTTTTTCCTCAGTAGACTCTCCTTTTTCTGTTTGTGAGAGCGCTCTCCCGATGTCCTTTGCTCTCGAAGACTCATGATGGGTCTTTTTTAATGCCCGTTTTGGTGCCCTGAAGACCACTGATCATGTAATCTTTTTTCCATGACCTTATTTCTGTTTTTAGGTTGAAGATCTTTTTATTATTGTTATGACTAATAGAATTAAGTAAAGAAACCAGAAATACAACAGCCCATCTACATCCAATGGCAGGTAGGGAATGTCACTGTCATTTGCCTGAAGGTAAAAATCAAACATAGAAATATTTAACAGAGGAGGGTGAGACGTCAAGGATGGGAAAAGGGGAGTAAAGACATCAAGCACTAAGAAATGTTAGGCAGGATATTGAAGTATTTAAATGGCCATCAGGTGTTAGATGAGGGGCAATTTGTATGGGTTAGTCTAAGGATCCAAAAATAGAGCGGGCATGACAATTCTCAGAATTTGTCGGACAAGTATCTAATACACGGTCCCCAAGTTTTATCAGAAAGGGGCAAGGTCCAAATCCTGCGGATTTTCGGGGAGACTTCTGGGCTATGCGCTAACCCGTCCAAATCTATCCTGTTCCCCATCCACGGCGAGCAGAGGAGTCAGACTTGGGCCTCGCAACTGATCGTTGCAGATGCGGGCTTCAAATACCTTGGGGTATACATCACGCGGTGTCCCAACGCAGCTTGGACGCATAACATAGCTCCACTGCTCCCCGCCGTCCGGGACGAAACGACGATTTGGTCCCAATTACCCCTTTCGCTATACGGTAGGTCCGAAATTTTCAAAATGGTGTCTGCCACGCTTGCTCTATCGGCTCCAGAATTATCCGTACCCTATCCCCCCCGTCGTGGTTTCTCCAAATAAATGCACTCCTGAATAGGTTCCTCTGGCAAGGAGGTGCGATCCGGGTGGCACTCGCAACGTGCATTCAGTCCACGTATTGTGGTGATATCGCGGCGGCCGACGTCCGTGCGTACTATTGGGCTTCGCACCTCCTGGTGATCAATGAATGGTGGTATGGTTCTCAGACAGATCCGGCATATGCTGTGGAAAGGCTCACTATGGCGGGTACTCCGCTGCTCCATCTCCTGTACAGTTGTTCGCCCCTGGAGGTGTTTCCCCCGGCGTGCCGGACAGTTATTCAGACATGGAGGCGGGTGGTTCGGTCCATGGGTTAGTGGGTTGCGTTGACCGGCGCCACTCCTCTCTGGCAGGGAACGCACCTCCGGCCTGTCTCGGCATTAGTGGGGTTTCGCAGGTGGGACGATATTGGGATATCCACTCTCTGAGACATTATGCAGGGTCCACTCTTAAATCCTTTCAGAGGCTGCAGGCGGATTTTGACCTTCACAAATCACAGTTTCATCGCTATCTGCAGCTCCGTCACGCACTGACCCCCTTGATACGGCATCTTGAGTCGCTACCCGAGTTCCACCCGCTGGAAGGTCGGTTGTTGATGGGAGATCTAGGGGCCCACAAAATCCGGCAAATCTACCAAACCCTCACTACACACTCCAAGACCACTATCCACCGGACCCGGGCGGCGTGGGAGGCGGACCTGCCCGTCCTGACGGACGATGATGATTGGGCCGAGGCGCTGGCTAGCCCTAGGTACGCTGCCGTTTCCACCAGATACAGGCTAATCCAATTTAAATATCTCCATAGGATATACTACACGCGTCTTCGCCTCTGGAAGATGGGGGCTATTCAGTCCCTCATCTGTCTCCGTTGTGGCACGGACGAGGGGTCATTCCTTCACACGGTGTGGAGTTGCGGGGCATTGCAGCTCTTCTGGTCGGGCGTGTTGTCTTGCATGGGGCGGGTTCTGGCGTGGGACATCCCGGCGGACCCTAGACTGACGCTCTTGCACAGCACAGAAGACATTGGGAGGAACAGGTATAAAAGACACCTTCTGTTCTTGGGCCTCACATTGGCTAAGCGAGACATAGCACAGCATTGGAAGGCTGCGTCCCCACCCTGTGTAGCTAATTGGAAAACAGACATGGATCGGTGCATGTCAGCGGAGATTGCGGTGTTTCAGGCGAGGGGCTGTCCACAGAAGCATGGGAAGATCCTTGCCAGGTGGGCTAAATACAGGGGTATCGACTTGTCCTTAATGGTGCAGCCAGTCACCCGAGACCCTATTGAACGACTGGTGGTGAATGACTCGCCAGTTTAAAGTGTTCGTGCTACATAGACGTAGACGGAAACTCCTTAGATGTGTCTATATAGTGTTTTTTAAAGTATGTATGGTGCGCGTTCGGGGGGGTGGGGTGTTTTTTTTGGTCTGATGTTCCGCAGACCTCAAGGGTGGGTAATTTACAGAACCTAGAGTCTCTACAGTATGCTATTCAAATGTATGCTGCTTGCTGGGCTCGGCCCATCTGGTACTATGGAAAATCAATAAAACCTGTTAAAAAAGAAAGGGGCAAGGAGAGGTTCGCCACAGCTGTCAGTTTTTCCATCCCCAACAATTCCCAAAGCCTACGTAACCAGTCCAGGTATGTAGGGATAACCTCAGAGCCCCAACTGGAGAGTAAGACCTATTTGGCAACACCTAGTGCTAAAGCAATAGCTCGACCCCTAGGAGATTTCAAAGTATACGTAAAAGGATTAGGGAGACCCAGTAGGACATAGCTGGGAACCTGGGAATACCAGTATCGAACATGCTATTCACCGCAATTAATATCTCATCCCAGTAGGTACTTATACGAGGACACTGCCAAAGTAGATGCGTAAGAGTGCCAGTCTGTCCACAGTGGCACCAGCATTTACCATCTCTGCTCGCATGCCACCGGGTGATCAGAGCTGGGGTACAATACCAATAGTGGGCAATCTTCAAAAACATTTCTTTACTGCAGGTATTACAGGCCGAAGCACAGGCACAGTGAACAAACTATTGGTGAAAATGAGTTCACATTCCTCCTCCCACCTCGTCTAGCGGGTGTCTTCGACAGTTTCCGCGGAGTCATAAGAAGAGTGTATATATCCGAAAGAATGCGTTTATCAGATGAACGAGTAAGGAGCCACTTTTCAAATAGGGTGAGGGGCGGCTAGCGTGAGGGCAAAGCCAAGGCTGCCTCAGCCAGTGGCAGAGAGCTATGTATTGCCAACGAGCTGTAGATGGAATCCCAAAAGCTGATAGAACTTGTGAGAAGTCCATGAGGCCTTCAGCGTTGAGCAGGTCTTCAATCTGCTTGCAGTTTTCCTACAGCCAGATGATGAATGCAGAGCCATGTAGTGCCGGGGGAAAGTTGGGATTACCAATTATGGGCGTCTGTGGAGACAGAGGGGTTGACAGACCCTGTCGGAGCTGTACCCGGTCCCACACACCCTTAGTATTCCGAAACACCATTGAAATGTAAGCCCCCGCAGGCCGGTATGGTTTGGGTAACCACAGGAGTTTCCAAATCGGAATGCCTGCTACTGCCTGAACAATAAAGCACCAATGTTTTTCGGTACTAGGGCAGGCCCATTCCACCATGTATCGCAACTGAGCTGCCTGGCAGTAACACTAAGTTCGGGACCCCTAAGCTACCCTCTGCCTGTGAACAGTATTTCTGAGATTTAGCTGCTCTAGCCTTTTTACCATCTCAAATGAAATCCCAAATAAGGGTCTGCGGTTTCTCGAATATTTGTGGGGGAGGTTAAAGAGGCAGCGTTTGTATTACATATAGAATTTGTCGGAGGAGCGCCATCTTGATCGCTGCCATTCGACCCGACCACAAAAGACCGTAAGTCTTTCATTTGGAGAGATATGTGCAGGTGACCGTCAGGAAGTTGCCATAATTATGCGCCACTGTACGGTACAGAGTAGAGTATATGCATAGACCCAGGTAACCGATCCCTTGTATAGCCCATGTAAACGTAAACAGATTCAAGTAGAGTCTGAATAGTCTCCATGTTAGTTAGGTTGAAGATAGAGGATTTCTGGAAATTGGTCTTAAAGTCAGAAGCTTTTCCAAAAGCCGTCAGTTCCTCAGTCACTACTGCTAGGGAAGTGAGAGGGTCCGACAATAAAAGATCATCTGCATACAATATGATTTTATGGTCTCGCCTCCCCATATGGATACCCTTTATATGTGAATTCTGACGTATCCGTTCTGCAAATGGTTCCATATAAAGAGCAAATAGTAACGGTGACATGGGGCAACCCTGCCAAGGTCCTCTCCCAATTGTAATGGGCTGGGATGAATTTTCATTAACCTGTACCGTGGCCTTGGGGGAAGCATAGCTGAATTGAATCCACTAACGAAACCGTAAACCCAGACCAAAGCATGCCAAGACTGCTCAGAGATATGGCCAATGGACCCGGTCAAAGGCCTTCTCCGCATCAATAGACAGGAGAAGGGCCAGTATATGGGAGTGCTGCGTTTTGTCCAGAAGTTGCAGACGTCTTGTATTGTCACTGCAGCCCCTCTCTGGAATCAACCGGCTTGATCAGGATCTACCAGACCTTGTATGTAGGGGGCTAGCCTATGCACCAGAATACCTGTAAAGATCTTGGCATCTAGATTTAATAAAGAAATGGGTCGGTAGGAAGTACAATAAGTAGGGTCTTTATCAGCCTTAGGAATCACCGTAATGGTGGCGAGTTGCATCGTTTCTATCAGGCTGCCGCTGGAGCTAAATGCATTATAAAGGCACCCAGTATAGGAGCTAATATCGTACCAAAGGTCTTATAGAATTCTGCACCATAGCCATCATGTCCAGGGGCCTTACACGGTTGCAAACGCTGTATGGCCATGAGGACTTAATTAGAAGTAATATCTCTATCAAGTGTAGTGGCGTTAGTCAGGGGGATACTTGTCAAAGGGATCTCAGCCTGATAGTTAACAATATTATCAGTAGTGAGATCGTCAGCCGAATAGAGGGCAGAGTTAAATCTTTCAAAGTAATTAGTTCATCTTGGTATTATGGGATGCCATCAGAACTTAGTAATTCATGTACTCTATGATCAACTGCCTGGGCCCGGAGGCGGTAAGCTAACAAGCGGCTTGCTTTGTACCCTCCTGCATAATACTTCTGTTTGACCCGTAAAAGGGCATACTCTGACCGGCCCATGTCTAGTGCTTTCAATAATTTATGAGCTGCACTCAGCTGGCAGCAGAGCCCAAGGGTACCAGTGCGTTTATGAGTCTCTTCCAACACCTTAACCTTAGACTGTAGTTGGGAGCGTAGTTCGTCTGTCCTTGTTGAAACAGGTTGCGATAGCGATAAAATGACCTTGCACAACAGCTTTCAAGGATTCTCACAAAAGTGAAATAGATGTGGCAGGAGTGTCATTAGTATCTAAAAAGGAGGCACTGGAGATTTCAGTGAGTATGTGATCATAGGTGAGGTGTTTAACAATAAGGTACCAATCCTGTTGAGCTAGTGGGGTGGTAGGGGGGTGTAGAGGAGGGTAATAGGGGAGTGATCAGACAGGGTCGCCGCCCCAATGTCCACCACCATCGCCATCCTTGAAATGCGGGGGAAAGTAAGAAAAAAAATCAATTCGGGCATACAATTGGTATTCTGTGGGAACAAAAAGTATATCCTGTGTCAGTAGGGTGTTTGTGTTGCCATATGTCTGTCAAAATTACATCCGTTAGTCACTGCTTACTTATTTCTGCTTTTAAGGAATCCTCACTATCCTCCTCAGAAATCAAAGCCTCCTTAGATTTAAATTTCTGGAGTCATAAGAAGCCTCCCCTCTCCATCTTTAAGTGTCTTAGAAGAAAAGGTAGGCCGTATTTTATAATCCTATACCTTGTGTAAAGGATAGAGGCAATAAATACACTCATTATGTGGGTCCTCTAAGTGGTCTTTTCTTCCCACAAGGTCTGAAAAGTCCTTTGTTTGTTGATGCTGACATTCTGAGTAGTCAGATCGTGGCAGATGCAGTTAGAACTGTCTTTCATGATGAATAAACAACTATAATGAGAAAAAATAGTAATAAACTGAGCAGAGCTCAGGGAGACTCCCATCACACAAGTTATTCATAGTTTTTTGCCCTGAGCTGTGCTCTCAGGGCAGCACTTTCTCCCATTCAAAAGTACTATTTTTCAACCAGTCCTAAAGATAGTTTGAGAATTTACAACTTCCCCCAAATATTCCAGGACTGGAGTTAAAATAGTATTTTTGACTTTCCAGTGTCCACCATGCCTACTGCTGCTCTGAGGGCACAGTCCAGGGCAAGAAACACAAAGGAGCATGACACGACATGTGGTAGAAAATCTGAGGCAATGATGCCTCTGTTGTGAGTGTTATAGAGAGTGTTATTGCCTGAAGTCTGGTTTTTAATAAATGAATGTTAAGTAACTAAAGCAAATACAATCTAGCCATTACAGACTATGTGTATTATACTGTACTGCTTTATAATTATACCGTGAGACTCCCACTTCAACGACGGGGACTGATTCAAGCAAGATCTAATACTGGAGAAATCTATATTGTGTGTTTTCCAAGAAACACAGAACGGACCTAGTCATGTGGAACCAAATGAGGTTGCACTTGAAAAACTCAACCAAGTTTGTCTGTTTTAATGGTCTATGTAACCTTAAAGTGCTATGATGTTAATGTTGCAAGCCAGAGACAAATTCGACATCTGCGCCTGCTTTGCACACAATCCATAACCATTACACTGGTCTGGATCAATACAGAATCTGCTGAAGCGCCAAAGAAAGGGTGTTCGAGCCTGGTGAAACGTTCTAAGTTCCAATATATCTTTATGGCACAACTACTCTGTGGAACTCACTTCCCTTGGACTATCAGACTGTCCAAATGAACTCCCCTGCAATGAATCAGGATTCTAATGATGGACAAGGCTCCTGTTGCCAATGATCCTCCCGACATTTCTGCAGTGGCCTCTTGTGAAATATTATTCCGGTTTGTGCCCAATATCTTTCTAGGTATTAGACACACTACTGCATTTGGGTTCTGGGGTTGATCTTTCCTAGTTCTTTGTCAGTTTCAGTTTGTGTAGAAGCTCTGCCATCCTCTGAAAATCTTGAAGCACATTCTGGTGAGTCAGCCCTGATCAAAAAGTCACCTAGTGTTTATATGAAAATCCTCCATCATCGTAAGAATACTTTGACTACTGCCAGACTCTAGAATAACAACTGAGGGGGCTCGCTTGAAGCTGAATGCAGGGCCAGATATATTCTATAATTTTTTTGTTTAATACAGGTGTACGAACGAATGTATTGTGTATCAATGAAGCTCCAACATTCTCATTCAAGTGATGCTTTTGCTGGCTTTCTTCAGATCCAATACAGAATAAAGTACCCGGAAGAGTGCTGCAAAGCTAGCACTGGATGCTAGGCAGCAAGGTGCTAACTAGACAGCACTTGCAATTCAGCTGTGCATAAAAACCTTGACAAAACCACATTGCTTGAAGCCAGTCATCACAGGATTACTCAAAAATAGGGAACCCGAATAATACATTTTCTTGCTTACAAGGACAGAGAAATAATTAAGCCATGATCTGCATTACATGACGACATGTCCAATCATTTCAGAGTGAAAGACCAGATGCAGGAGTGGAACACATGTGGTGGAGTGTATGTGTTGATCTCCCAAAAAATGTACTTCATGTAGTGCAAGCTACATTCCTATGTCGCTTCCTGTGGTCTGAGATGTACCAGTACACAGTTCCTCACAGAACAGGTGGTCTAGATTGTCAAAAAGTGAAAGCAAGAGACATTTGATAGCATGAATATAAATAGCATGTGAAGTCAATTTCGGCGATAATAAAGACAGGAGTTGGAGGTAGGTTTAAATATCAGTGATCATTTATAAACAAAAACTGATATACAAATGTATTGCGAACAGCTATGTTTTTTTTTAGGATAGCAAACAAAGGGATGAAAAACTCACAGATGTTCAGTTTGAAAAAGCAGAATTACATTGCATAAAACAAAATGCAAAAAATAAACATTAAAAAGCATCTCTTTAAAAGTCTGTTAATGAAGACAACTGTATTTAACTTCCCGCTCTGTTGCAGAAGGTTCCTCATCATACAGTCCCTCAATATGTCCAAACTGATTAGAAGAAAAATCTCCAGTTTCTCTGAACTATTGCGAACATTAAAAGTCACCTAAAACGCTTACATTCAATGTGTGAGAAATTATATCCAACAGTGTGGTTTGGGTGGTCTGACTTCTGCCATTTCCGTTTCTTACTTCAGTCCTGTGAAAATAAACACATTTGGTCAGAACAATCAACTTGTTTTGCTTCAACTTTAAGTGGAAGATTTGCATAAACATATTTATACAAAAGCATACTTTGCCTTTGGGCAGCTTGATCATAATTAGATAACGGTTTGCATTTCCTTTAGTAATAACCCAATGTATACTTCACCCAGTTCTTCAATTCACGTACAAACCAGAGTTTTCTACCTTTTCTTCTTTGCGACCGTCCTTTCTTTCTTCATCATTTTCCATCGATTCATCTTCATCTTCCACAAGCCCATCCCCTTGGTATTTGTCATGTGTCCATTTTGGACTGCTACCTGATTTTTTGAAGGTAAACCGTCCTCTGGCGCGTTGAAAAATGCCACGGCCTCTTCCTCTGTTGGCCCAATAATCAATACCATCATCCCGGTCGTCATGCTGTAATACATAATTGACAAACAGGCAACTTCAGCACTAACGCCAAGTTTCACATATCCGTGCCGCAAACTAAAGTTCTCTTATTTTCAACTGATTTTTTTTTTTTTTTAAACTGAGTTCCACTGTACCACTATGAAAAAGCATTGTCGTCATGTTGGTCTAAGAGAATCTAATAGCAGTAGCACATTCTGAAAGACATTATTGGTCAACAAAACAAACAGACAAGTGGGTTAGGGAGACAGGCAAAAACCTTTGCTCCCAAACAAGTTTGCTGATCTACTGCATAGATTTGGGTTTTATCAAAAACTCCTGTATATTGCAATTAAAAAGGAAAACTTTAACCTCTACTAGGTTCAACCATCTATGCGCTTTTACAAGGAGATTCAAACAAATAGAGAGTCCGGACACTACTTTTACTAAATTCGCTGCAGAAGTAGGATCTTTTCCCCCTCAAATTTACTAAAACAAGAAAAGCTGGAGTTCCAAAAATATATAATTGGAGTGGGGTCAGAGCTAGCCAAGCTCCCAAAAGGGTGTAGCGCACAGGCTCAGTTATCGATTGGTGGTCGACTGACTAAAATGCAAGAGATCTGGAACTATGGTGAAGAGTAGTGACAGTGGGGGTGCCTCCTCCAACCATACAGGCTGTGTTCATGACTGGTGAGAGCCCTGGAACATCAACTGCTGTCTGGCTAAAGAATCTAATGCAATTCCCCTGGAAGTGTGTTCCACTTTGTGCCGGCAGTAATGGAAGATTTAGCCCCCAACCTTCTTCCTAATAACCTACAGTGTTTTCCTGCCAATCTCAAGGTTTTCGCACTGTCACAAATAGTGTGGGTGCTGCCAAAAGAACAAGTTATTAACCTTCGGGAACGTTCTCTCTGGTGGATACACTATATAACCACAGACGTCTCACCTTGTGAATACCCACAGGCACCAGACAGGATCTGGACATTTTTCTCAGCATTGCTCCCACACGACAGCAGGTGGCATCATGCAGCTCAGCATCAACCATGTCCCACCTCAGAAATGACACCGGAGACACATACATTTGCCATCTCTGTGCGCTGACGTCAGTTTCTTGCTGGTCTCTGTCCCAGGTGCCAGGCGCAGAGCTTAATAATTGATCAGATATAACAGTGTGCAGATCCCTAAATGTTGACTTTTTTAAATAGATGGATTAAAGAGTTCATTCCATAGAAAGGGGAGATGGGAGTGCAGTGAGGAATCTGAAGTTAGGTAAGAGTATACACCAGAAAGATGGTTACCGAAGGTAAGTAACTTGTTCTTCTGGGGAATACTTTTACCCAGATTTGGCACCTTGTGAATAGAAACCCAAGCAATACCTCCTTAGGTGGACTCAAAGAAAAAAGTCCTGCAGAAGCGAATGGCTATGGTGCCACCCTGCTGGACCTGGCTACGAAAGCACTAGCGCTTCAAGAACGCATTAACTGACGCCTATGCTGCAGCATGACAGATGTGAAAAACAGATACTCTTGTGCCAAAGCAGTGGTAGCATTCTTTGCCCTGGTCGAATGAGCCCTTAGATGTTCCGGAGGCTGCTTCTTGGCCAATGAATAGCAGATGTGATGCAGAGAACTACTAGCCCACTCAAGTAATAAGCTGAAAAACAAGCTACCGCAGCGACTTTTCTGGTACTCTAACTGCAGATTCCTCACCTTTTGAATACCTCGCGGAGTCAGGCTGGGTCCCGAAACGTTTGCACAGCAATTCCCTCCAGCAACGGCAAGTGGTGTTGTGCTATGTTGTGATCTCGTGCCACTCCGGCTAAAGCGGACGCGACATAGGACCAATATATATGTCTCACCTGCTCATGCTGGTGTCAGTTTCTTTCTGTACTCCACCAAAGCCAACAGACATGGAGCTTTAACAAACCATCATACAACCAGTGTGCAGACTTTCAGTATTTGAATCTTATAACCTACAGATTGCTATGAGACCACTCCACAGAATGGGAAGGTGGGAGGGCAGGTGAGGAATCGGAGGTTAGATAGAGTCTCTACCCGAAAAGACGTTACTTAAGGTATGCAAATTGTTTTTCTGCTAGAGCCTTCTGATAGCAGATTCCTCACCTTTTGAATAGATACCAAAGCAGTACCTCCCAAGTTGTGGGGTCTGTGGAATGACCTAGACCAGAAAATGCTGCAGGCAAAATGCTGATCAAGCTGCACCAGACTATTCAGGCAGTAGTGTTTAGTGAACGTAGAACAAGTTACTTACCTTCGGTAATGATATATCTGTAAGAAACATAGGTTAGTTATAGATTCCTTACCTTAGAATTACCCCCAGGCGTCAGACTGGATCCGGAGAGTTTTTCGTCAGCAGTACCTCTGCGCGTCGAAAGGTGGCGTTGGTCGGCTCCGTGTCAGTCGTTGGCGTTGTGGTTGCCGGGATGACGTCGCGGTAACTACTTAAACGCCGCCCTCGCGCGCTGACGTCAGTTCTGTACACGACTTTCCGTGCCAGAAAAGCAGAGCCATGCAAGACACTGACCACTGGTGCACAAAACTAGGGCCCTGAAAGGATGTCCTTAACCCTAGAAGTCAGTTCCAAGAACGGGAAGGATGGATGGGGTGGTAAGGAATCTATAACTAACCTATGTTTCTTACAGATATATCGCTACCGAAGGTAAGTAACTTGTTCATCTGAAAGAAGCAGTTAGTTATAGATTCCTTACCTTAGAATAGATACCCCAGCAATACCAACCCCGGTGGTGGGTCTGCGAACCAAGTTCATACCAGAAAGTCCTGGAGAACAGAACAGCCAAAGAAGCAGTCTCTCCGGATTTGGCTGTCCAGGCAATAGTGTTTAGTGAACGTGTGCAAGGATGCCCACGTCGCTGCCTGGCAAATGTCATTTAGAGGGACTCCTCGTCCCAAAGCAGTAGTGGCTGCAGTCGCCCAGGTGGAATGGGCACGTAGCCCCACAGGAGGCTCCTTTTTAGCTAGAGAATAGCAGGCTTTAATACACAAAACGACCCATCTAGAAATGGTCCGCTTATGTACGGCCCGACCTTTCTTGGCGCCCACGTAGCCAACAAAGAGCTGGTCATCCACCCGGAACTGTCTGGTGCGATCCAGATAGAAGGAAGCGCACGTTTTGGGTCCAGACGGTGGAGCCTCTCTTCCTCTTTCGAAGGATGCGGAGGCGGAAAGAAGGTGGACAAAGTGATGGTTTGCCCAATATGAAAGGAGGTGACCACCTTGGGAAGGAAGGATGGACGAGTTCTTCGGACAACCTTGTCCGGATGTACAGCCAGAAAAGGAGGTTTGGATGAAAGAGACTGGAGCTCACTCACTCTTCTAGCAGATGTGATGGCCACCAGGAATGCAGTCTTAAGAGGTAAGAGTCTGAGAGGACAGTTGTGAAGCAGCTCAAAGGGAGCGCACATCAAATAGGTCAAGACCAGATTCAAGTCCCACTGAGGCATTACGAAGGGGATAGGAGGAAAGAGATGAGTAATGGCTTTTAAGAAACAATTAACAACCGGGGACTTGAAGAGAGAAGGCTGATCAGGAAGCCTAAGAAAGGCAGAGATGGCCGAGAGATAGCCCTTGATAGTACCTAGAGCAGAGCCCTGCTGGGCCAAAGAAAGGAGGAACAATAGAACCTCAGAGAGGGGGGCAGAAAGGGGATCCACAGCCTTTGCTGTGCACCATGCCACAAATTTGTTCCATCAGCAGGCGTATACCGTCTTAGTGGAGGGACGCCTGGCTGCCAAGATTACATCACAGACTTCAGGAGGCAAGTCAAAAGACGTCAATTGCCACCGCTCAATCTCCACGCAAGGAGGTGGAGGCTGGACAGGTTCGGGTGGAGGACAGTCCCCTGCTGCTGCGACAGAAGATCCTCCCGAAGAGGCAGTCGGATCGGAGGATCGATGGCCATGTTGAGTAGCTCGGGATACCAGACTCTTCGTGCCCAATCCGGCGCCACAAGAATGACTTGGGCCCGGTCGCGCTTGATCTTCTTCAGCACTCTGGGCAGAAGTGGTATAGGTGGAAAGGCGTACAACAGACGCAACTCCACTCGCAACGAAAAGCGTCGCCTAGCGAGTGCCGCCTTGGAAATTCCAACGCGCAGAATTGCTGACATTGCGCATTCTCTTCGGTGGCGAATAGATCTAACCAAGGCTCTCCACACTGTTGAAAGAGACCTTGCACCACCTCCGAGTGAAGACGCCATTCGTGATCCATCATGCACCTGCGGCTGAGTTCGTCCGCCCTGGCGTTCAGAGAGCCTGCCAGGTGTTGAACCACCAGGGATATACCCGGATGTTCCAGCCATGTCCAGAGGCGGAGGGCTTCTTGACATAGGGTCCACGACCCCACCCAGCCTTGTTTGTTGCAGTACCACATGGCGGTGGTGTTGTCCGTGAACACCTGCACTACTCTTCCCCGGACAGAGGGAAGGATTTCTTTCAGTGCAAGACGGATCGCCCGCAGCTCCAGAAGGTTGATGTGGAGCCCGGACTCCGCCGGAGACCAGAGGCCTCTGATCTCCGCCTCTCCCATGTGGCCGCCCCATCCCAGAAGTGATGCATCGGTCACCACCGTGAACTCTGGTTGAGGAAGGGAGAGGGATCTGCCGTTGACCCAATGCTGGTTCGTGAGCCACCACTGCAATTAGTGTGCAGTGCCCTCTGAGATCTGGTCACAATCGGACAGATTCCCCTGATGTTGCGCCCACTGGAACTTCAGGTTCTACTGCAGAGCCCGCATATGCCACCTGGCATGATCCACCAGCAGGATGCAGGAGGCCATCAGGCCCAGCAGTCGGAGGGTCATCCTGACCGAAACCCGGGATAAGGGCTGAAAGATCGGAATCATAGCCTCGCCCTCGCCACAGTCCCCCGCATCCGGAAAACGACCGCCGGCGGCAGATCCTTCTCCCACCTCGCCAAGACCTGGAACACCCTCCCCACCAACCTCCGACAGACCCAAGACCTACTGGCCTTCAGAAGACTCCTCAAGACCTGGCTCTTCCATCAGTAGCAGCACCACCCCCCTCTTCCCCCAGCGCCTTGAGACCCTCGCGGGTATGTAGTGCGCTTTATAAGTGACATGATTGATTGATTGATTGATTGATCCCGGACTCGCTGCTCGGGAGGATAGACCCGAAACTGCGTCGTGTCCAGAACCGCTCCGATAAAGAGGAGCTTCTGAGAGGGAATAAGGTGCGACTTCGGCACGTTGATGGAGAACCCCAGCAAATGCAGGAGGTCGGCCGTAGTCTGGAGGTGGGAGACGACTGTCTGGGGCGAGCCCGCCTTCAACAACCAGTCGCCGAGATAGGGGAAGACTGGGACCCCTGATCTGCGCAGATGAGCTGCAACCAACGCCATCACTTTCGTGAACGCCCGAGGGGCACTGGTAAGGCCGAAGGGGAGCACGGTAAACTGAAAATGCTCGTGGCCTACCATGAACCGCAAGTAGCGCCGGTGGGCCGGCAGAACGGGGATGTGAAAATAGGCGTCCTGCAAGTCCAATGCTACCATCCAGTCTCCAGGGTCGAGAGCAGACAAGACCTGAGCTAACGTCAACATTTTGTACTTCTCCTTTCGGAGGAAGCGGTTGACGTTCCTGAGGTCCAAGATAGGACTCAGGCCCTTGTCCTTCTTGGGTACCAGAAAGTAGTGGGAATAGCAACCACGACCTACTTCTGGGGCAGGAACGCGCTCAAAAGAGCCGTAACTTCCTGTTGGAGAAGGCCCAGGTGATCCTCCGACATGCGATGGTACTGAGGTGGCATGGCCGGGGGGGGGGGGGGGGGTTAGCCTCGAAGGGAAGGGAGTAGCCCCTTCGGACTATCTGCAAAACCCACCTGTCCGACGTGATGGTGCGCCAGTGGGGGAGATGATGGCGGATCCTGCCGCCCACTAGCGATTGATGGACCTGAAAGGTCGGACTAGGAAGGTTTGGAGGCTGCAGCAGAGGGTGGACTCGCCCGCTCGCTGGCCCCCTGAACCACGGCGGTGGTTCCCACGTCCCAGTCTGTGCGAAGGTTGTGCAGCTTGCGCCGGCCTGTGGCTCTGAGCGGGACGTAGTGGGGCACCCCTTCCGTAGCCACGAAAGGGGCGAAAAGCAGACTGCTCAGGGGGGGTGGAGAGGCCAGAGGACTTGGCCGTAGCCCCCCCGAGTCCTTGAAACGCTCTAGAGCGTTGTCTGCTTTGTCGCCAAAAAGGCGACGGCCATCAAAGGGCATGTCCATAAGAGCGCTCTGGACATCCCCAGAAAAGCCAGTTGATCTTATCCAGGCGTAGCGACGAAGGGCTACCGACGTGGAAATTGTCCTGCCCAGAGAGTCGGCGGTATCCAGCCCACAGCGGATGGTAAACTTTGCTGCATCTCTCCCTGCGGCAACGGCCTGGGAGAGTACGGTCCGGGCCTCCTCCGGACACTGAGGCAGCACTTGCGCAACCGTGTCCCACACAGAGTGGGAATAACGGCCCAATAGACATGCGGTGTTTACCAACCGCAGTCTCAAGCTGGCGGAAGAGAAAACCTTCTTCCCAAGATGATCCAGCTTCTTGGATTCCCTATCTGGTGGTGCGTTAGGGAATGCACTCTTGGAAGTAGAAGCTTGGACCACCAAGCTCTCCGGGGTGTTGGGAGAGGAAAGTGGGGTCGCCCGGGGCCGGGCAGTGGCGTCGGGCAACCATCCTATCCACGGGAGCCCCCGTGTTGGGCCTGGACCAAGTGCCCGAAAGGATGTCGGTTAGGGCTTCATTGAACGGTAGCAGGGGCTCCGAAGAGCTCGCTGCCGGTTGAAGCACCTCTGTCAGGAGGTTAGTCCTGACTGCCACCGTAGGAAGCTCGAGGTGGAGAGCCTCGGCCACCCTATGCAACACCCCTGCGTATGACGCTCCCTCCTCCGTAGCCACGGTAGGAGGAGACAACATGCCAAGGTCTGGGGAGGTATCCAGACGACTGGCATCCCCCCGGTCCTCTCTCCACTCCGGTTCGTACTCCAACTGGTCTGACAAAGGGTCTCCAGACCCCTCCCGTCTTCATCACCCTCCTCTGGCTGCCAGGTTGGCTGAAAATGGCCAGGGTGGAACACGGGGGTAAAAGTACCCATCGGCGCCGGATCCGGCGTCGGCTGACGCCGGTCCGGCTCCATGTCCACGTCGGGTTGGAAGCCGGGGTAGACGCCGGCTGGGGGGCCAGCCGGCGTCGGCAGCGGATGTGGTGCCGGTGCAGGTGTCACAAGGTCGACCTGCACCGATCCGGATCCGCTGGCAGGGAAGGCCTAGGGCCCCCAACCGAGTCCGAGGGGCCCGAAGGCGCGCCAGCGGAGTCGGGCTGCCCAAAGATGGCATGCATGGCTTCGTAAAACTGACAACGCTGGGCAGGGGTTGCTCCGGGTCCCGGAAAGGGAGGGAAACTCGGAGTCGACCCTTCAGGCTCCATCGACCGACGGGGAGAAGTCGAAGAGCGACGATGCTTCTTCGACTTCTTCTTGTGCTTCGACTTATCTGACCCCGAGTGCGAAGACTTGGATGACGAGTGGTGATGGCTCCGCGACCGGTCCCTCGACCTCCCTCGCGACCGGGACCTCGAGCGACTTGGGGTCGTGGTCATGCTCCAAGCAAAAGAGGCACATGCGGTGCGGATCCGTCACAGACATCAGTCGGGTAAAGGAACTGCAAGCCTTGAAGCTGGGCATCCCTACGTGCACCAGGAGTCGGTAGGACTCAAAAAGACGGCGACAAAAGTCGCTCAAAAAGTTCAGTCAAAAAGTGACTGGAGGTATCGCTCTCTCCGGATCTGCGCTGTCTGGTGCGGAAAAAGAAAGAACTGACGTCAGCGCGCGAGGGCGGCGTCTAAGTAGCTACCGCGACGCCATCCCGGCGACTACGACGTCAACGACGGACGCGGAGCCGACCAACGCCACCTTTCGACGCGCAGAGGTGCTGCTGACGAAAAACTTTCCAGATCCAGTCTGACGCCTGGGGGTAATTCTAAGGTAAGGAATCTATAACTAACTTTCTTTCAGATTGGACGGAACAAACGTAGCAGCCTGACAGATGTCCAAGACTGGCACACCTCGCTCTAGCAACATAGTCGCAGTTTTGCTCTGGTAGAGTGAGAACACAAGCCCTCAGAGGGCTGTTTTCTGCCCTGTCCAGCTCATAACTGATCTTCATAAATAAGACACTCCCTTTTGGGTTCCGAAAGAATGACCAGATTCGCAATCTGTCAGTGACGTCGGTATGGTGCCAGTAACTGAGCCAGCAGCATCAGTTTAATCATGGTGTCAGACGCACTGCCACAGAAGGAGCCAAAGGTATTGCTGGATTCAATGGACCCGAACCAGACGTGGTTAACAGCTTTGAAAAGAGGTCCAGAGGCACAGCTGCCATCAAAGAAGGATCAGCCTACACATGAGCAACTGGAGACCCCCTCAGATCCATGGGGGTTGACGCCACCCCAGACAGATCCGGAACAGCACCAAAGAACAAGTTCATAGCTTTTTTTGAGCTGCTGCAGCTGATATGGCGTCGCAACCAGATCCGACGGAAGTCACAATGGAAAAGATGCTGTATTCAGCCCCGCAATGGGGGTAGAGTCTTTGTCAGAGGCGCTAGCTGCGTCACGCGACTCCGAATGGTTCAAGCGGCATGACAGGACAGCTATGTTTAGATTTTTGTATTTTTTTTATGGATCCGTTTGGACTTGATTGATTTAGAGGAAGGCCGATCTCGTGAAAGGCCTCAAGAAGAACAGCGAGCCCTTGCTGTTGTTCTAGAATGGGACAACAGACGACCAAGAACTAGTCTTCGACGTCCTCCTCTAATGATTGCAAGCTTCGTCTCAAAGTCACGGATGTCCTTCTTGTACATCTTGGCCTATGACGAACATGAGTGCAAATTGTAGCCGGTATCAAGGCATCACAAGCAGATATCACGTGAAAACAAAATCGGCAACTGTCTGTGACACGTCAAACGCCAAAAAGCACGATTTTTTAATAAAATTGCCAAACTTTTAGAATAACAGTTGACGCTCCGGATAGGTGTTGGTTGGCTCACAAAAGAACTGACACCAGCGCTAGTAGGCGACATATATACAGTGGTCCCGACATCCCATCCACACGAGGTGGAGCGACATGTGCTGACGACATCGCAGGACACCACCTGCTGGCACAGGAGGGAATTGGTATGGAAAAGTTTCTGGATACAGACTAACACCTGGAGGTTTTCAAAAGGTGAGGATGGGATGTATTATATGGTGTGGTAGTGCAACCTCACTGTGTAATGCCCTTACCAAACCCTTAAGGCCATTTGGGTTTTGTCTGTCAAACCCTCAGTTCAATCCTGGGTAGCTGTGGCACTGAGCAGTATGGTTTACACAGAGCAAAACAAAATGTGTTAAGTATTTAAACAGGACCAAAGGAATTGAAGAAGAAATTGACACGACACTCAAGAAATCCAACACCAATTTATAAAAATAGGTTGCATTTTTATAAGAATTCAGACACTAGAATGAAAAGATCCACCGGAGGGTTCCTGAGATATAGATTTCACAAGCAATAATAAATCAGTGCAATTTCACAAAACTGTGAACATGCCTTGGCAAAGTCAACGAATTGGATACTTAGAAACTTTTTCAAAGAAACTTAGTTAAGTGTCAATGCGGTCGGTAAGAAGTACCTAGGGTAACCAACAATGGCAGGGAGCTAGTCAGGGGGACGAGCAAGGTCCTCAAGAAAAGTTATATTCATAGGAGAAGCAGTCCTTCAACAGTTCCAGGCACTTAATCCATGTTGCAATGGACTCCTATGGAGTGGTCCTGATGCAAGGGATGAAGGATGCTCTACGGATGCTGTGGATGCAACATGGTTTTACTGCAGGAATTCCTCGGTCCATGAAGATGGTGGGAGGGTCCTGGTTGCAGGGTCAACGTCCCATGAAGTCCTCTCCGATCTGGCCGAAGTACAGTCGCCATTGGACTGCCAGTCGCCTGTTGGCGCGGTCACAGGCCAATCCTTCCCGAGTCTATAACTTGCCTTCTGAGGGTCCCAGCAACACTTTGGGCAACAAGCCTACCCCAGCAAGCTTCTTCAGCTGTTGTGTCCCTGTGCTGCGAACAGGAGGACAGTCAGCTAGCCATTGGGAGTGCTTTTGGCTTGACTGGGCTCTGGAGACTACTTCTCCCTGAGCAGGACACACTCCCTCCTTCAATAGCCACCAGGTGCAGCAGATGCTGTCCTCGTCTGTGCATCCTCTCTTTGCTGGTCCCTTGGTACGGCAGGGCAGTCCTTCAGTACTTCTTCTGAGTCGGTCATGGTCTGAGGTCTGGGTGCCAGGGGTGCCCCCTTTATGCTCAGAAAGTACCCTCAGGGCACAATGCGGTCGGTAGCCAATGGGCTCCCAGGCTCCCTCCCACCTGGTGACCACTTACTGTCAAGTGTGTGGAATCTGCCTATCCCAGGATGCACCATGCTGCCCACTCCGAATATGGTGAAACCCCTCTCCTGGTGTACAGACCTCCCTAGCCCACCCCCGGGGTGTGGCTACCTCAGGGCTAAACGCCCCTGGGAAAATCGGGTTGGCAACTGGTTTCCCCGCTCTACTCCCTGTGCCAGCCTGTCTACCTCAACAATGGGGCAGCCCTCACCCTTGGTGTCCCACATCTGCACTTCAAAGGCGGCTTCACCTTCGAAACCTGCCCTTTGGGGGCTAATACCCGAGTGGCTTCATGTAGGAGGGAGGCAAAACCTCCCTGGCCTGCAATCCCGTATTGTTCTCCCGCCTGAGAGTCGTTAGCACATCTCTCCAGGAGGGCAGAAAGCCGTCTCGTGGAGCAGGCTACATGTGTGCCCGGAAAGTGTAGGAAACTGGCTATATATACTACACCAAAATGAGGTATAGTGTGTATAGAGTCCAGGTGACCCCAGAGGTAGGCAGAGGTTAAAGTTAGATAGAACCTTACTCTCTATTTGTGGTAGAGTGGTCGAGCAGTAAGAAAGTATCAGAGGACAGTGTTAAGCATTTGATGTACACACTCAGTCAGCAAATGAATTCACACACTCAAAGACTGAACTCTAGACCAATTGTTTTTGTATAAAAAATATACTGTTGTTTTATTTTTAGAACCAAGCAAGCCTGGCACAGGTAAGCATTAAATACTTTACAGTAATAAGTTGCTGATTGTAGAACAGTTTGAAAATGCATTAGGAATTGTACTTTGTTTGATTTACAGGGGATGCAGTAGGTTGCAATACTTAGCAAATACAGTACATTGAAATGAATAGGCTTTTTCAGTAAATTGCAGGTAAGTTACTTTTCACGTTACTTTTCTAACTCAGTGCTGGATACCTAGATTCAGCACTGGGACATTTCCTGCAAACCGGTAAGTAAACACGTTTTGGTTATTTGTGCGATTTTTAAAGAATATTTTTAGATTTCAAAACTCCACACTTGGAAACTTTTTGGAGAAAAAGTGTCAATGTTATCCTGTGGAGGAAAAACAGGTTATCGGTTCACAGGTAAGTTGTCGACTGTGGGAGTTAAGGTTCTGGGGTTAGACTAAGGGGTCCCCCAGGGTCAGTGATTCACTCTTGTTACACCCTCAGCGGCACTAGGGCGGCCGGGTGCAGAGTGTTGAGGCCCAATGTTATCCTATGGAGGATAGGGGTCTCCGGTTGGTGGCTGCTGGCAAGCAGGCCACTGGGTTGTGGGAGCAAAGCTCCTAGACTTTAGCTCAGGGCAAATGGGGAAACAGCTTAGCACAAAAGGTGCACCCTCAGCGGCACTAGGGCGGCCGGGTGCAGGGTGCTGTTTTGTCGTCGGAAGCCCTGTTCTTTCCAATGGAGAACCTCCGGTCAGCAAAAGCACTGCAGGCAGGGAGACAAATTACTTCTGGGTGAGACCACCACTTTGAGAGGTAAGTTGGGAAGTTAAGGGTTGGTGAGGCACCGTTGGTTTGGGCACACAAGGCCATGGGGCGTCGGGTGCAGGGGTGCCTTTTGGGGTCGGATCGGCTTACCAGCTCCGGGTCGCGGTTAGAGGGGCCTTCTGAATTTCGACTGCAGGCGTCGGATGGAGGCAGGTCAGGGGTCGCCGAATCTCTGTTCAGGATCGCCGGGGTGACCTCCTTGTGGTGTTTGCCCACTCTAGCTCGGGCCGTGGACGGCGGGTGCAGAGTGGGGCAGATTCACGGTCTCCGGCTGCTGCCAGAGGTTGCAGTTTGAACAAATCCGGTGTTCACGGGAGAAGCAGTCTTGGGAAGTGAAGGCAGGCAGGTCCTCCGAGGTTTTTGAGGTTGCTGGCTGCAGGACACACCGGGATTTTGCAGGAGCAGGTTCGAGGGGAGACAGGCCGGTAGGGCTGGGGCCAAGTCAGTGGGCGTCTTCCTCTTGTTAGCTGGCTGCACGGCTGTTCGGTCCTTCTTTTCTTCTTGTTTCTTGGCTGGATCTGCGGAAGCAAGGTTCAGGGTGCCCCTAAATACTAGATTTAGGGGCTTTACAGGTAGGGAAAGGGCAGGGACCAATGGGTCCCTTCCCTGGGGTGGGTACACCCCCTATCGTGCCACCCTCCAGTGGGAGGGGGGCAGGAGCCTGTCCCTGGTTGGGTCACCCCCATCCTCAAGATGGCGGGGACTCGGAGTTGTGCTTCACCTCGCCTCCCCCACCTGAGGGGTGGAGTTGGCAGAGGTGAGCACACCTCTCTCCCTCACTTGTTTTTCCCGCCGGTTCTCCCGCCCAAAGTGGGGGGTAGAACCAGTGGGGACCAGTTGCTGAAAGCAGCAAATGGTCTGGGGAGGCTCACAAAGGCGGCATGCCTTTGAAGCTTCCCCTTTCGTGAACCCTGCCCATCCTGGGGGAGGAGGCTTGGCACCTCGTCCCAGGATGTGCATTGTTTCAGGCCCCCAAGAGCAGCAGGCTCTCGACCCAGGGGTCCAGAAACATGTCTGTTGGTGGCAGCCTAAGCAGCCACTCAGTCGGGTCACTAGAAGTTGGTCGAGTTTCAGGGGGCATCTCTAAGATGCCCTCTGTTGTGCATTTTACATTAAATCCCACACTGGCATCAGTGTGGGTTTAATGTGCTGAGAAGTTTGATACCAAACTTCCCAGTTTTCAGTGTAGCCATTATGGTGCTGTGGAGTTCGTAATGACAAACTCCCAGCACCATATACTCTTAATGGCAGCACTGCACTTACAATGTCTAAGAATGGACTTAGACACTGTAGGGGTACAGGGCTCATGCACCTGTACCCTCACCACTGGTATAGTGCACCCAGCTAAAGGGGTGACTGACCTATGCCAGGGCAGTGGTTTGTAGGCATGGCACACAGGAGCCATGTCGACTCTTCACTTTGTTCTGCACCAAGACATGCAGCCTGCAAAGGCAGTGTGCGAGTGAAAAGGTGCAGGGCCTCTAAGGGTGGCACAATAAGTGCTGCAGCCCTTAGGGCCTTCCCTGGTCACAGAGCCGTGGGTACCAGTGGTACCATTTACCAGGGGCCTACCTGTGGCCAGGGATGCCAATTGGGTTTAGGCTTCAATGCAGTTTTAAGGGAAGGAACATAGGCCCTGGGTACCTGATTAGCAGGAGCCCAGGGCACACTCAGTCAAAGAACATCAGCAATTCAGCAAAAAGTGGGGGCATACCATGCAGAAAGAGGGCACTTTCTCACAGAAAGGCACAGGTGTTTTAAAGTCAACAAAAGCACACAGCAACAAGTTAAATTAATTTCGAATTGAAATGCAACTCAGGCTTAATGTAATGAGTTGTTTGACATCTTGGGGTGTCCACTTTGGTGGCACCGTTCTGGAGTTAGCACAGCTGAGGGGTTCAGCATGTAACCGTGAGCTCGCAAATTGGGTGACCAAGTCTTTCCACAGTAAAACAGTAGTTTTGCGTGTTTTTACAGTCAGAACATGTAAAGTATATGTTCTGCCTGTGTCATATGTTGCACCCTGACTTTAGGCTCTGTAGACCTGCCAGAGGGGGGACTTACAACACACATGTCCAGGGAAAGTGGTGGCTTTGCCATTGCTTTCAATGGCAAAGTTGGGCTAGCAGTAAACAACTGCTCTACGAGTGTGCAGTGGCGGACTGGAGGACTTTGCTTTACTTGGGGAAACTCCAGGGAGGCACAATCAATGCTGCAAGACCGCTAACTTATATGCCCTGGGTACCAGAGTACCATTTGATAGGGACTCACAGGTAAGTTAGCCACTTCCAATTGGGTATAGCCAATTCGACATACACTTTTAGGGTCAAGGCACTAGCACTGAGGTCTGGTTGGCAGGCCTCAGTGCACTCAGTCGAAAAGCCAGCAGCATCAGTCGAAAAACGTGGAGTGACCATACAAAGAGACGCATTTCCTTACAAGTCTGCTGTTAGAAGTCTCTATCAGAAGTTATCTTTATGAGAAAGACGGTTTTGCAAGTGAGTAGATTAATGTCCCAATGCAGCATTACAAAGGCTAAAGTGGAAACACATATGAACCACAAATTTAAGAAAGTGCATCACAACAGGTGATTAAAATAAATACGGTCGGTCTGGTAAAGGCAAAAGGCCGAAAAGGGTCGACATATAGCCTTTCACAAATGCCCACGCAAATCCTTGCTGGACTAAACACAGCAAAAAGAGCAAAATATCTGACAACTGCCTGTAATGGGCCTGTATGGCAGGATTTACACCAGGTCACAAACATGTCAAAATCCAGTATAAACAGTTTTCGTAGATTTATGCCTGGCCACTAGAATGACATACACTAATTTGGAAGGAAGATTAAAAGCAGTCATCTGTCGTAACGAACAACTTACTTACCTTGGGTAACGATATATCTGTAAGAAACATTAGTTAGTTATAGATTCCTTACCTTAGAATTACCCCCAGGCGTCAGACTGGATCCGGAAAGTTTTTTTCGTCAGCAGTACCTCTGCGCGTCGGAAGGTGGCGTCGGTCAGCTCCGCGTTCGTCGCCGTGATGACGTCGCGGAAGCTACTTAAACGCCGCCCTCGCGCGCTGACGTCAGTTCTGTACACGACTTTCCGCGCCAGAAAATGCAGAGCCATGCCAGCCACTGACCACTGGTGCACAAAACTAGGGCCCTGAAAGGATGTCCTTAACCCTAGAAATCAGTTCGCAGCACGGGGAGGATGGGTGGGGCGGTAAGGAATCTATAACTAACTAATGTTTCTTACAGATATATCGTTACCGAAGGTAAGTAACTTGTTCATCTGAAAGAAACACGTTAGTTATAGATTCCTTACCTTAGAATAGATACCCCAGCAATACCAACCCCGGAGGTGGGTCTGCGAACCAAGATCACACCAGAAAGTCCTGGAGAACAGAACGGCCAAAGAAGCCATCTCTCCGGACTGGACTGTCAAGACAGTAGTGCTTCGTAAAAGTGTACAACAAAGCCCACGTAGCCGCCTCACAGATGTCATTCAGAGGAACGCCTCGTTCAGAGCAGTGGTAGCTGCCGCCGCCCTGGTGGAATGGGCGTGCTCCCCACTGGAGGCCCCTTCTTCGCCAAAGAATAACAGGCTTTGATACACAAAACGACCCATCGGGAGATAGTTTGTTTGTGTACGGCCCGACCTTTCTTGGCTCCCACGTACCCAACAAAGAGCTGGTCATCCACCCGGAACTGTCTGGTGCGATCCAAATAAAAGGAAAACGCACGTTTTGGGTCCAGACGGTGGAGCCTCTCTTCCTCCTTCGAAGGATGCGGAAAGAAGGTGGGCAAAGTGATGGTCTGCCCGATGTGAAAGGCAGTGACTACCTTAGGCAGGAAGGATGGACGAGTCCTGAGGACAACTTTGTCCGGATGCACAGATAGAAAAGGAGGCTTAGAAGAAAGCGCCTGGAGCTCACTCACCCATCTGGCAGAGGTGATGGCCACCAGGAATGCAGTTTTGAGAGTTAAGAGCCTCAGAGGACAGTTATGAAGCGGCTTAAAGGGAGCGCACATTAAGTTAAAACTAGGTTCAAGTCCCACTGAGGCATAACGAAAGGAATAGGAGGAAAGAGATGAGTTATGCCTTTCAAGAAACGATTTACCACCGGGGACTTGAAAGGGGAAGGCTGATCTGGGAGCCGAAGGAAGGCAGAAATGGCTCGTGGCCTACCGTGAACCGCAGGTAACGCCGGTGGGCCGGCAGGACGGGGGTGTGAAAATAAGCGTCCTGCAAGTCCAACGCTACCATCCAGTCTTCCGGGTCGAGGGCAGACAAGACCTGAGCGAGCGTCAACATCTTGAACTTCTCCTTCCAGAGGAAGCGGTTGACGTTCCTGAGATCCAAGATAAGACGCAGGCCCTTGTCCTTCTTGGGGACCAGAAAGTAGTGGGAATAACAACCACGACCTACTTTTGATACAGGAACGCGCTCGAAGGCTCCCTTGGCCAGAAGAGCCATAACTTCCAGCTGGAGAAGGGCCAGGTGATCCCCCGACATGCGGTGGTATTGCGGTGGCATGGCTGGAGGGGTAGCCTCGAAGGGGAGGGAGTAGCCCCTTCGGACTATTTGCAGAAACCCACCTGTCCTACGTGATGGTGCGCCAGTGGGGGAGGTGATGGCGAATCCTGCCACCCACTGGCGTTTGATGGGCCTGGAAAGTCAGACTAGGAAGATTTGGCGGCTGCTGCAGAGGGGGGGGGGGGTTGGTGGACGAGCCCGCCCGCTGGCCCCCGGAACCACGACGGTTGTTCCCACGTTCCCGGCTGCGCGAAGGTTGGGTAACTTGCTGCGGCCTGTGGCTCTGGGCGGGACGTAGCGGGGCACCCCTTCCGTAGCCACGAAAGGGGCGAAAAGCAGACTGTGCAGGGCGGGTGGAGAGGCCCAAGGACTTGGCCGTATCCCGTGAGTCCTTGAAACGCTCTAGAGCGTGGTCTGCTTTGTCGCCAAAAAGGCGACGGCCATCAAAGGGCATGTCCATCAAGGTGCTCTGGACATCCCCTGAAAAGCCAGTCGATCTCATCCAGGCGTAGCGGCGAAGTGCTACCGACATTGAAATGGTCCTGCCCAGAGAGTCGGCGGTGTCCAGCCCACAACGGATGGTAAACTTTGCTGCATCTCTCCCGGCGGCGACAGCCTGGGAGTGCACTTCGCGGGCCTCCTACGGACACTGAAGCAGCACCTGCGCAACCGTATCCCACACAGAGTGGGAATAACGGCCCAAGAGACATGCAGTGTTTACCGACCGCAGTCCTAAGCTGGCGGAAGAGAAAAGTTTCTTTCCAAGATGGTCCAGCTTCTTGGATTCCCTTTCCGGGGGAGCAGAAGGGAATGCGCTCTTGGAAGTGGAGGCTTGTACCACCAAGCTCTCCGGGGTGGGGTGTTGGGAGAGGAAATTGGGGTCGCCAGGAGCCGGCGTCTGGCAATCATCCTGTCCACGGGAGCCCCCGTGTTGGGCCTGGACCACGTGCCCAAAAGGACGTCGGTGAGGGCCTCATTAATCGGCAGCAAGGGCTCCGAAGAGCTCGCAGCCGGTTGAAGCACCTCTGTCAGGAGGTGAGTCCTGACCGCCACCGTAGGAAGCTCGAGGTTGAGAGCCTCGGCCGCCCTACGCAACACCACTGCATACGACGCTCCCTCCTCCGTAGCCACGGTAGGAGGCACAACATGTCAAGGTCAGGGGAGGTGTTGAGACCACTGGCATCCCCCAGTTCCTTTAGTCAGTCCTGTTCATCTAACTGGTCGGTCAGAGGGTCACCTGACCCCTCCCAGTCCTCCTCCTCATCCTCTGGGTACCATTCTGGTCGAAAAGGGACCCCAGGAGTGAACAAGGGCATAAAAATCCCACTCGGCGCCAGATGCGGCGTCGGCCGTTGGAGGTGTAATCAGGTTAACCGGCGCCGATCCGGATCCAGGCCTGGAACCAAGGGGGGCCTGCGGCGCTGGGGCAGAGAAGGCCTAGGCCCCCCAACCGAATCCGCGGGGCCCGAAGGCGCGCCGGCGGGTTCGGGCCACCCAAAGATGGCATGCATCGCCTCGTAGAACGTACGAAGCAGGGCGGGAGTCGCTCCGGGTCCCAGGAAGGGAGGGGAAACGCGGAGTCGACTCTTCGGGCTCCGCGTGCGGTGCCGCGGGAGGGGCACCACCCGCATCCCTCGTCGGGTCGGCCGACCGACGAGGAGAAGTCAGAGAGTGACGATGCTTCTTCGACTTCTTCTTATGCTTCGACTTACCTGACCCAGAGTGCGAAGACTTCGATGACTTGGACGAATGGTGGTGGCTCCGCAACCGGTCCCTCGACCTCCCTCGCGACCGGGACCTCAAACAGCGCGGAGCCGACTGCTGGCGCTCAAGCAGCTTTCGGGACTGCTCCCGCAAAACCTTCGGCGCCATCGACCGGCAGTCGGAGCACGATTCGGGGTCGTGGTCGCTCTCCAAGCAAAATGGCACACGCGATGCGGATCAGTCACCGACATCAGCCGGTTACAGGAACCGCATGCCTTGAAGCCGGGCACCCCTCGTGCACCAGGAGTCGAAGACTCGAAAAAGAAGTCGAGAAAAAAGTCAGTCAAAAAGTGACCGGAGGTACCGCTCTTCCCGGATCTGCGCTGGCTGGCGCGGAAAAAGCAAGAACTGACGTCAGCGCGCGAGGGCGGCGTCTAAGTAACTGCCGCGACGTCATCCCGGCGACACGACGTCGAAGAACGCAGAGCCGACCGACGCCACCTTTCGACGTGCAGAGGTACTGCAGACGAAAAAACTTTCCGGATCCAGTCTGACGCCTGGGGGTAATTCTAAGGTAAGGAATCTATAACTAACGTGTTTCTTTCAGATTCATTCTTTACGAATTAAGGTGTATATTGCGCGGGCCTGGGGCAGGACCTTGCTCTGCTGATGTGACAAAAGATCATCCAAGGGGTAGCCTGCTCGGAGGACATCTACGCATGCCCAGAAGTTCAGTGTGCCACACTCTCCAGGCCCAATCTAGAGCTACTAAGATGAGTCTGGCACAGAATGTTCAGAATCTTCTTCAGAAATCTGGGCAGGAAAGGCAGAGGTGGGAAGGCACACAGAAGTCCCAAGCTCCACTCTAGGCTTGTGGAATGCATCCTTGAGAGGTTTTTGAAATCTGCAGCGCAAAACAGTGGACAAAATGGAACGTTAATTGCGGTAGGAAATCGGCCGAGCCAACTGTCTTCCCATTGCTGTAAGACGCCCCACCCCACCTCTGGGGTGTATTTGCCATTTATGATCTGCTAGGCGTCTGCAACTCAGTTTGTCGACTCTGCTGTTAAGAGTCTGCCAGGTGGTTCATGACCAGGAAGATACCCAACTGACCAGTTTTCTGAGGTGCAGGTCCTCCTGGCACAGGGCCCGAGACCTTGTTCCGCCCTGCTTGTTGTAGTGCCACATGGTGTTGGAGTGGTCTGTGAAGAAGTGGAACAGCTTCCCTTTCATGGATGGTAGTGTTTTATTCCGCTTTAGGTGTCCGTATATAGGCTTTTCTGAAACATGTCCTTATATAGGCACAATTCGCATTGCCCTTATATAGGCATAAAATCCCAGTCCTTATTTAGGCATTAGCCATGCACTCCAAATACAGGCATGGTCACCGACATCCGTCCACCCCAACGTCACAACGAGTTCTTAGAAACCAGACCCTTAAGCTCTTGGGAGTTCCCCTAGCACAGGATTATTGATTTCTCCAAGAACTCATCTATTATGCATGAACCGCTGTTCCTTAAGGGTTCATTCCTGACGTCTTCCTCTGTCCGACTTCACGTCAATGCTAACATTCCAAGGCACCTACCAGGTATAAATATACCTTCCCTTGCCCAAGCAAGTTAGGAGGAGACCTCGACTTTAGAGGAGCCCGTGTCCCGGCCTGACGCACTGAGAAGAGACGCTGTCATCCCTGCTCGCAGAGAATCCAGCTTCCAGTGTTCGGACTCCCTTCGCGGGGTGTTAGAATTCGGAGATACGGAAAGAGATTCCCACCTCTCTCATTCTCAAGGTATGGAGCTGACTAGAACCTAGAGGGACTCTTGGCATACCAGACTCTTAGTATATCATACTATAGAATACTTCACCTATTTCTTACCTTGTCCTACACCTAGGTTAGGTTAGGTACACTGGGGTAGAACTAGCTTAGAGACACATCGTATGAGTACTTGCATTTTTAGCTTATGTTATTTATGTATATGAATATATGTGTCATAGCTAAAAGATAATGCTAGCGCAGTATTTCTTTCTACTGCTTACGCTGTACATTATATATCTTGCATACTGTCTTGTGATCATAACAGCTCATATCTCTTACACGAGAAACAAGACTGTTCAATAAATCCTTTTTATTGAAACGCCAGTCTATTCTTTCTGTGTAACTCTGAAGAAACTAAGCATGCACGATTAGCTGAGTGAAACTTATCTATTGTTTCCACGATTCTGAGAGTGTTCCGATTCTAAAGGGAAACAAAGTATTCATGTTTATGCGATTGCCAGAAACTACTCCCTTCTTGTTTACAAGGAGTTTCTAGTGGCCTCTGAGCTAGCTGGCACAAAGTAATTAAGTTTAATATACTCAATAGGGACATACTGACCTCAGTCCTATGTCAAACCTATAGGGTATATTATTCCAATGCGAAGAGCCTATTAGGGAAATAGGAACTACACTACATGGCGCCCAACCGTTTGGTAAGGCAGTAATTTAACGCTAGATACTGAGTAACTCAGTCGTGCTTTTCTCAGAGACCCCTACTCCCTTACTCCATAAGACGTCTGGAGTGGCCAAAGCTAAATAGGACAAAAAACCCTATATATTAGCTGTTTGGTTTGTTCAACGTTGAAGGATACAGTGTTCCAAAATATTGTGCACCTTATTTTTTGTTTCCTTGAAACTCGTGCTACATTTTTAAAAAAACAAATGTCCAAACACGGGGACAATGACACCGGGAACGGTGTAGCTGCGGCTCAACCAGTCGTAACAGCTTTTAACTTTACAGGTTTAAATGAAACCGAGGAGGGTGTTATAGACATCGCTCCAAATTTAAGGAGAGCCATCACTCTAAAACTTATAAAACACGGCCTACCACCAAGAGGGGGTAGAGCGGTTTTCGTGATAGAGGCACACGAATCCTTTCAGACAGAGGTATTCTATTCATGGATAGTATTCCCAGAATCAAATCCAGTCACAAGAGTGTTTCACTTCTACAAAGAAGATGAACCACCAGAGGAATATATTCCTTTCGAGGATATTGAAATTCCACTCACATACCAGGAGCATCAACTCTGGTTTAAAGGCGCCCTAAAACATCACAGAAACATTACCAGGCTCGGTCCACTAGGCAGACCAGGAGCAACATGGCCGATTCTAGCCGGCTACACACCTCACCCTGACCTCGATATAATGTCAGACGAGGAATTACTTACTCAACTTAGAGTTAATAAAAATTTACAGACAATTAGTCCAATAGGTCATGCAGACTTTCACAATCCAACCACCATTGACCATTCCAAATCAAACCCCTCAACAGGGGAATACACTAAAAATTACTCCACAGACTTTATACGCAGTCATGGGTAAAATGCCCACAAAACGTGAGCAAATTCCATTCTGGATAGCTCAAAAAATTACTCAAATCGAAGCAGTGTTTCCTAACACAGAATGAAAAACACAGAATCCTAACAATCTGTTTACCAATGGGGATCACACCACAACTGGAAGATTGCACCACTTGGGGCGCAGTCTTTGCTGCCATCTATACTAAAACACATGGTGTTCCGTCAATTGCAGTAATACCAGATGTCCTGAAACAAATTCAAAACTAATACGGGGCAGAGCCTGCTCTGAATTTAGGTATGAAATTACTGAAAAACTTCGACCAGGTGTCAACAATAATATCTAATATTAAAGGAGAGGCAGCATCAGTGGCGATCCGCCAACGATTAAGGGAATTTGATGTAACAGAACATCAAACTGAACTACCCAGAATAATAGAACAATCTTATGCAGAATTAGGCAGAGATAGTTTGGGTGGAAAACCTTTGAAGCCAAAACTATCTGAAAGTCCTGAGAAGGACTCTATTAAACAAACTCCTACATCTTCTAAAAAGAAGTGGGAAACTAAAACAAAAGTCAAACGAGAAACGTTCTCAATCCAGAGGTAGGTCTCCTCAAAAGGAGCCCTCTGGAAGGAGGTATAACCTCAGGAATTGGGATAATTTAAGAAAACCTGACAGGTATCAAGATACTGATACACGTTCCTCTCGTACCTTTCAGATATCGTCACAGACATCGGAAAGAAGAGGACGGTCAGAACATAGAGAAGAACGTGTGAAATCCAAAGACGACAAACACGTTCAGAAAAATAAATCAAAACCTCAATTCTCAAAAAAGAAGGTAGCAGGTCTAAAGATCAGACATGCCGAGAATACTGAGAACACAACTCAAGAACGGAGAATGGGCTCAGACAATGCTGGACAGTGCAGCAGAAGTCACAATAGCTCGCCAGAACCTGAAGGAACTTCTGGAGATAGTGGACTTGAATGAGTACATCACAGTAGAGACTGTAGACACCAGGGTTAGTACTCCACAAAAGTTATATGAAATAACACTCCGAATGGAGGGAGACATACCAAGACAAGTCAAAATACTCTTTTGGGAAAACCTTTCAAGGGGTTATGATATACTTCTAGCAGAAAAAGACTGGCCACCACAATTTGTCAGGGAGTGCCCACATGGCGAGGACATTATTATGCCAGACTTCTCCAACCATATTCCAATTCACTTAAAATATACTTATGCCAGGAAATGGGCAGTTGCCCAGGCCCCAGCATTATATAAAAATCATGTAGGATGGGATGAGGACTCACCTCACCATAAAATACAGTTAAAAATGAACCTACTGCACAAAGGCAGTATCCAATAAAGCAAGAAGCTAAAAAACAGGTCAGGGAGATCTTAGATCAACTTGAATACCAAGGGGTGATTGAAACATGCACCTCCTCAATGAACAATCCTTTGTTTCCTGTATCCAAACCAGACAATACATATCGTCTAGTTTTGGATTACAGACACTTGAACACTTGTTCCAAAACATTTGCAGTGCAAAATGCACATAGTACAGCATTAATGAATAACATTGTGCGTAAAAAATATAAAACCACATTGGATATTTCAAATGGTTTCTTTTGCAAAACATAGCACCTGAAAGCAAGTACTTAACAGCTTTCTCAATAATGGGGACCCAGCGTCAATTTTGTAGACTCCCACAAGGGTTCAAGAATAGCCCGGGGTTATTCTCAGCGAGGGTAACAGAGTTACTACAAATTTATGATAATGAGGCATTGTCATATGTCGATGACATCTATCTGACAGACGATGACCTGGATAGGCACTTGAACAGGGTGAGTACCATTATATTGGGCTTCGCCTCAGAGGGCTATAAATTCAACTTTAAAAATCCAGAATTGCCCATCTCAATGTCCTTTTCCTAGGATATGAGCTTTCAAGTGAAGGCAAGAGCCTGGCAGCTAACTTTTTAGAAAAGTGCCCGTTGCTCCAACCTCCAAAAACGCTGAAAAATTTACAATTCATCTTGGGTTTCCTAAATTTTGGAAGAACTTACATTCTAAATTACGCAGAAAGGGTTGAACCTCTCTACAAATTAATCAAACCTGATTTTTCAATCAAACATTGGACACAAGAACACACAGAAATCCTGCGTTCACTCCAGGCTAACATGTTAGCAACAAATCACTTACAAACACGCGTAAATACACGCAATTTAGTGATCCGAATAATTTCGGGTCAATGCGGATTCACCTATTTAACATTTAATGAGGGTGAAAAAGTACCAATAGCATACAAATCACATTTGTATACACAAGCAGAAATGCGCTTCACTTCAACTGAAAAAATACTGACAGCAGTTCAAACCGCTGTAGCAAAAGAAAGAGCTCTAGCCCAAGGGAAACGCATTATTGTCGTAACCCCAGTACCAGCCTTAGAGGTGGTTACAAAAGCGAGCATCCCAAACGCAAAAGCTTTACATCCTAGATGGATACAATGGGTTAATTCTCTTGCTGCAACAGATGTTGAATATGTTTTTGATCCTGATTTAAAAACACAAGCGTTCCTGCAATATGAACATGAATGTCCTCTGCCCACTGAAATTCTGCCTCTCGATCAGTACGAATTTATAATTTACACTGACGGATCAGCACAACCCGCTACAGGGAGTAAGCAAGCTTACAGTGCAGCGTGCGCAATCGTTAAAGGTCGCATGCAAGATGGTAACTTCAGACCAATGGTCACTAAAACTCAATCTCTAGGAGATTGTACAGCTCAGCGAGCTGAACTAGCATTCAAACTGGCACTTGAAAGTACAGATCGCGAATTCCCCACACTTATAGTGTGCGATTCTTTTTACTGTGTTCAGTCGTATAATGAATATATACAAAATTGGTTTGAAAATGGGTTCAAAGATGCAAAAGGTGGCACAATAAAGCATAAAACGCTTTGGGAACAAGTAGTTCAGTTAAAAAACGAACTACCAAAAGCTCACGTGATCCACACACTGAGTCATCAACGTGATGGCATTCACGTTGCAGGGAATTCATTGGCTGACGAAGCCGCAAAGGGGGCTGTTCAGACGGCTTCCGTAGCTGCGATCACTCGTTCAAAAACGAAAATAGACAGTGAGATATTGTTGGCTGTCAATGCTTCAAGCAAAGGCAGTGGTGCAGCGTTACCAAAGAAATTTCCACTCAAGTAGTCTTATGTAATTGATGCGAACAACGTTCCTTTTGCTCGAATCCCTGGAGTGGGGGATAGGGTCATTCCAAACATGGAACGTAGAGCAGCTTTGATTTATGAAGCACATCTGGGGGAGGGTCTGTCACATCAAGGGATCTCTAAAACAATATTAAGATTAAAAGAGATGTACTGGTGGACTGGAATGAATACACAGATTCACATCTTCATCGATGACTGCATAGACTGCAATAGACAGCGTGTTGCAGAACGCCACCAGACTACGAAGTAGCCTGCCCAGAACAGACACCATTGTTAGACAGCATTAGACTATCTACGCGCAGGCGTCCCTATGGACAAATGCAATCCCACAAATACTAAGTCAAGGTTCCTATGGATATGGCCTCAGCGCTCGGCTGACGCTCGAACTGTTATAAAAGATTTGCGAGTCTTTATCGGCACATACGCAATAGGCACACTACATTCTGACCAGGGCCCTGCGTTTAGCTCTCGGGCTTACAAAGAAGCCATGGCCAGTTTGGGCGTTGCATTGCGGTACTCCTCTCCGTTTCATCCTGAGGGAAATTCTGTTGTGGAAAGGAAAAACCGGGACATAAAGCATTCTATAACAGCTAGAGTATTAGGTTCGGGTGATGGGTGGGTCAGACATCTTTTATGGGGTCCAACGCTCATTAAATAATTTGCCAAGACGTTCTCTAGGGGGGGTCACTCCATATGAGGTCCTATTTGGGACAAGAATGTGGGTTCCTGATCTCGAATGTAAAGGCACAGTGGTGGAAAATAAACCCTTAGATATCAAAGATCGTTTGGCTGTTTTACAGGATCTAAATGAACTAAGATCGAAACAAAGCAACGTTTTCCTGAGGCCAACCACCACTGGGGAAACACCGGCAGTCCCAGCAAGGCCTGTCTGGATCCCAAAAGTTGGGGATCTAGTCAGAGAGAAGATTGCGGACAAGAAGGAATTTGGACCTTCTTACAGACAACCAGTACCTGTCCTAGCCGTCCACGGAACAAGTACAGTACTTCTGCCGCCCCTTGCTGGAAAAAAGGAGAAAAGATTTGCGTCAATCGACCTCATCAAACCACAGTATGTGGCCAATACTAAATAGTAGGTCTCGTGGACTCCGACCTAGTAGCAGACGCACTCCTCTGGCTACTATCCAAGAGGTTCAGACTGAAAGACTCATAACCATCGAGAATTCAGCAGTAACAGATGAAGGACTACACAACAACGCTATGGAACTCATCCCTCTTGAAACTCAAGTAACAGTTCGTCCAAATACACCTGTCTACACCAACGTAACAAGTGATCAACTGGTTCCAGCTATTTCAACAAATCCTGATGCAATTCCAACAATTGACCGTATTGCTTCTGGCTATTTCATTAACTTTAATACGTTTTCTGAGGATCCGAGTGAACCTGAAACGACGCCAGCATCAAAAACTTTCAAGCAACAAGTACAAGACCTTTTTCATTTTCTGAAAGAGACTTATCTGGTTTCACCATGGATTGAACTATGGATTATATCTGGAATATTTTTCTTTCTGCTTTGGCTAGGTTTGGTTATGACTATCAGCATGCTTATAAATGGCAGATACATCCATATGGACACTGAAAGTAAAAATGTGAACTTACTTTTAAAACCACACAAATCCTCCCATCGTGAAACAAGAGACTTGTCAGCAGTGAACATCACAGCCGTTCCTATACAGGATGGTATAGTTTGGGACAAAACCGATTTCGATATATTCGGCCCCACGGAACTTTTGAAGATTCCACATTTATTTAAAATTTCATTAAGTGACTTTATTACTTCCAGTACCTATTTTGATGATTGGGACTTTGAGACTGTAAATGATATGATGTCTGATCTAGAAAGGTCTGCTGCATTCTCTAACAATGAATACTTATAGGGTTCATCAGATTATGAACAGCTTTATTGATATAACCACTATGGTCATCATTTCTTGCATAAATCTGCAACACCTAGAAATGTTTTTAAATTTAACCAATGGGAACATTGTCCTACACCTCCAAAGGGTAGTTCAAAAACGTTTGCAAATAAGTTTCCATATTTTTCAGGGTACAATACATCTGATCCAGAAACATTTTTCTATAAGAATGTAAACTAAACAGGTCAGAAAATTATGTTAACAAATACAAATCAGATTTATTCTGCAGCCTTTATTACCCAACTGTCTAGACAAGGATTTGACTTTTGGAAAGCCACAAAAACTGTCTGGGGTTCTAAAGATTGGCAAGTGCAGGGGATAGAAGCTTTATTTAGAGCATGTATCATCCCACGTCAAATAATGTTTTTGAATGACACTGTGCAACAAACGTCTTGCCTTGGTTTAGCCAAGATCAAAGACATGAACACACCTTCTGTACCAACACCTGCAAGTAATAGCCCTACACAGGAAGCGGTCACAGTAGACACAATACTACAAAACAACAGAACTGATCCTGATTGGAAAAAATGGTTACTCTGGCCCACAGACACAAACATCTGTCAAGAAAGATTCCTGAATAAAACACAGGGCTTTACAATACATAGGCCAGACCCACGGTATGTTCAACGACAACATCCAGGGGTAGTAACAACATACAGTGTAGGGAAATTGAGCCTTGACTGGTTACAAAAGTCTACACTTGAGGATGTGAAACACTTATCTTTACTTAAAGAAGACGCAGACCGTAGGGAATTCTTGCTAGGACCAAGAAAACCGCGTCAAAAACGTTTCATATATGCAGGCATTTATGCTGCCTATAATGAGATATGGAAGGTTTCACAGGCAGAGGCCGCAGAAAGAATACGTGAACTTGATCGTATTAACTTAGAGAAATCTCTCACTGTGGTCGACAATGGGTTAACAACTTTGTCATCCAGAATTTATTCATTGGACAACATTGTATCCTCTGCTATTGACATACTGGAACAAGATTTAGCCATGTTACAACAAGGCCAATCTCAGTTATGTTTTATTTTGTTATTAAGCTGGACGCTGCAATCTTTGCGTGCGGGCTATGTGCCTTGGCGTTTTATCAACACGTCGTCTCTGTTTTCGGAATACAATCTAACAGATAGACAGATCGAACTGGCACAAAGGGGAGCAAAGTATACAGTGCTGAGCATTGAAAAACTGGAAAAGTAACCATTCACAGTGGCAGAAAAACCAGTTACAGAATGGCTTATTCATGGCAAAATAACTCTGCCTGTTTCTACTTTTCAGTTTCAGTATTGCCTCAAACAAATGCGAGCAGGCAAATATGAAAGGTTGGGTAAAGAATACATTAAGACATCCTGGGATTTACCTTACGAATACAGATGTTGGAGTGGGGATCGTGAAGTGTTTCTAAGCGGTTCACTCATATGTCAGGACATTTCTTTGCATGGGGCTTGTAATGGTTCTGTGGCAAATTTATCCTGTCACCTGCAAGGTACACCAGCTGCTGTGATTAATCCGACGTTTGGCCAACTTTCTAATGGGAGTTACCTCATGTTGAATGATCAGGGTTGCTGTGGCATGTTGCCAGGAATCCCATATCTGGTAACGGTCGACTCCAGGGTCACTTGCTGTATGCAAGTATTGTTCTCCCCAATAGACACAGTCAGTGAGTCGCCTCTGGCCTTCATTGAATGTTTCTTTTATATGTTTTGATACTTTAAGCAGAATGAAAGCCATGCTTTTGCAACAGACCGTGCCTTTGACCTCGGCCAAAGAAACCTATGATTTACAAATTGCAAGGACTTCGGCTGAGATACAGGCATTAATTCGTACAAACTGCCCTATACATTTCGTAGAAATGATGGGACGTATCATAAACATGTCTGATACGAGCGGGATTGTACATGTATTTAAGACCATCTGTTCAGGACTGTTAGCACCCTTCCAGGCAGTACTCTGAATCATCCCAAACTTCGCACATTCGGTGTTTGGTGGTGTGCCATTAATTCTAGCACTCGTTGCAGAAATCCTGTTTTTATTCCTACTACTACGCTATGGCAAGCCTATTCACCGGCATCCCTCCGAGCGATGTGGAGAAAGCTCTCCTAGAACGGAAGTGCTGTGAGCGCATAGTGCAACTTTTTGGCATACCTCGTCTACGGGAACTTAATACAACATGGTTTCTGTCATTTAGACCAATCTGGCAAGATTGCATCTTACCTGTTCTACGCTGCCTGCTTTGCGGTGAAGAATGCGTGCTAGACACCGGTCTAACACTCCCATCAGTCATGCCAACGGATATCGATACTCTGCTGGACCCGATAACGGCCCATGCTCGGTGTTGTCCCCAAAGGCTACCAATCCTGATGACGGCATTCATTGAGATCTCACAGACGCTTCCTGCTGCTGCTGAGGTACGAGATGGATCAACAGGCACACAGGTAACAACGGACGTGGACATTGCTACGGCATCCTATGCTGAAGGCGATGCTTCACATCTCTGTGCAGTTAACCTTCTAAATGAGGTATTCCAACTGTCACCGACATCGGTAGACTATCTTTTGTCTACAGAAATAGATGATTTCATGTTTACACCAGACCCATACACTGACTGATTCGACTCACAGTGTACCAGGGACGCAATGAAATTTGGCCTCCATATTTTCAAAACAGAACAATACTTGGAACTCTTCCTAAAATTGAACTTTTCTTTTTCTCTATTTTTTCAAAATACATGGCAACTCAATCTGCTTACAGTAGAACTATTCATATAAAACGGACTTCTTTGAATACTTCCAGGGACACATTGTCACCTTATTTTACTATAATTTCATTTAAGTACCATGTTATGAAATGGCTTTGATTTTTGAAAACTTGTCGACCATTTCGTCAAATGTATATATATTTCTGTTTATTCATTCATGTTGCATTTATTTCCAATATAAGCTTAGAATGAAAAACTGCTTTACAATGTACAGTAGCTATTGCATTACATGTTTTAGCAACAGTTTCTTTTAAACTTCTTTTAATATGCTTTTAGAACTGTTTTTAGCAACATGTGGTACTCAATTTAATGTTTAGCATTTAATGTTTAGCATTTAGTATTATCGTTCATTCGAAAGTGGAGTGGGTGTTGTATTCCGCTTTAGGTGTCCGTATATAGGCTTTTCTGAAACATGTCCTTATATAGGCACAATTCGCATTGCCCTTATATAGGCATAACATCCCAGTCCTTATTTAGGCATTAGCCATGCACTCCAAATACAGGCATGGTCACCGACATCCGTCCACCCCAACGTCACAACGAGTTCTTAGAAACCAGACCCTTAAGCTCTTGGGAGTTCCCCTAGCACAGGATTATTGATTTCTCCAAGAACTCATCTATTATGCATGAACCGCTATTCCTTAAGGGTTCATTCCTGACGTCTTCCTCTGTCCGACTTCACGTCAATGCTAACATTCCAAGGCACCTACCAGGTATAAATATACCTTCCCCTGCCCAAGCAAGTTAGGAGGAGACCTCGACTTTAGAGGAGCCCGTGTCCCGGCCTGACGCACTGAGAAGAGACGCTGTCATCCCTGCTCGCAGAGAATCCAGCTTCCAGTGTTCGGACTCCCTTCGCGGGGTGTTAGAGTTCGGAGATACGGAAAGAGATTCCCACCTCTCTCATTCTCAAGGTATGGAGCTGACTAGAACCTAGAGGGACTCTTGGCATACAAGACTCTTAGCATATCATACTATAGAATACTTCACCCATTCTTACCTTGTCCTACACCTAGGTTAGGTTAGGTACACTGGGGTAGAACTAGCTTAGAGACCCATCGTATGAGTACTCGCATTTTTAGCTTATGTTATTTATGTATATGAATATATGTGTCATAGCTAAAAGATAATGCTAGCGCAGTATTTATTTCTACTGCTTACGCTGTACATTATATATCTTGCATACTGTCTTGTGATCATAACAGCTCATATCTCTTACACGAGAAACAAGACTGTTCAATAAATCCTTTTATTGAAACGCCAGTCTATTCTTTCTGTGTAACTCTGAAGAAACTAAGCATGCACGATTAGCTGAGTGAAACGGTTATCTATTGTTTCCACGATTCTGAGAGTGTTCCGATTCTAAAGGGAAACAAAGTAGTCATGTTTATGCGGTTGCCAGAAACTACTCCCTTCTTGTTTACAAGGAGTTTCTAGTGGCCTCTGAGCTAGCTGGCACAAAGTAATTAAGTTTAATATACTCGATAGGGACATACTGACCTCTGTCCTATGTCAAACCTATAGGGTATATTATTCCAATGCGCAGAGCCTATTAGGGAAATAGGAACTACACTACAGTAGGAAGACCTTCAACACCAAGTGAATGGCCCGAAAATCCAACAGATTTATGAGGAGGTGGATCTCTGCCGGAAACCAGAGTCCTCTGCTCTCCACATCTCCCAGAAGACCTTTCCAACCCGACAGACGTGTCCGTCACCACTGTTAGCTCTGCGTGGGGTAGGGAAAGGCACATGCCATCGGTCAAACTGAGGTGGAGCAGCCACTACTGCAGGTCTTTTGCAGTTTCCTCCTAAACCTGTATGGAGACTGACAAGTGTTCCCTTGGTGCTGAGACAACTGCAACTTAAGATCCCACTGCAGAGCCAGCATGTGCCACCTGGTGTAGTAGACAAGCATGATGCAGGACTCCAGAAGTCTTGCAGCTACTTTCACTGAGACCCAGCACTAAGGTTGAAACATCAGGATTGTAGCTTGAATGTCCTGGGTTCGTTGAACCAGAGCGAAGGCACGAAACTGCATCGTATTCTAGAATGGACGGGAGCCTCTGCCAAGGAGAAAGTGTAACTTCGACATATTGAACAAGAAACCCAAAGATGTGGAGAGGTTGTCCACGCCTGACTCTGGTGAGCCAGTGTTTTGCAGCCAGTCGTCGAGGTAGGGGGAAGACTGGTATCCCCAACCTTCGAAGATGTGCTGCAGCCACCACAATCACGTTCGTGATCACCAGAGGGGCACTGGTAAGGCTGAAGGGGAGAATGGAAAACTAAAAATGCTCCTGGCTCACCTAGAACTGCAGGTAATGCCTGTGGAACTGCAGGACGGGAATGTGAAAATAAAATAGGTGTTCTATAGGTCCAGCGCTGTGGGTGCCTGGTCTGCAAACGCAAAAACTAAACAGACTCCATCTTGTCTAGGTTATGTGAATGTATTACTATAACACTAATACCCGCTCAAGCTTCAGCGACTAATAATTTGGAATCTTTGCAGAGCTTAACTTCGGATGGTATGGAAAGAGTAGGGAATGAGATATGTTCTCGTTCCTGGCATTTGCAATAGCATCTCACGATTGCATATGTGGTGGAAGAGTGCACTTATTACCAAATGCTATCAATCTACCAGGAAGGAATAGTTGCACGTATAACGAATGTACATCGGTTTGCCTTACATGAGAAAAGAACTGTTGGGTAAATTTTCATTGCTGGACAAGTGTACCTGTGGTTAGAGTTTTGTTTGTCAGACATCTTGCTGGAGTTCCCATGTCATTGAAATGAATAAAACTTCGCTCTCAAAGAACGATCCTGATAAGGAATTTTATTTAAAGTGTGGACGTGGACAGCACTACCATCCAATCTCCAGGGTCCAAGGCAGATATAACCTGGGACAGTTTCAGCATCTTGAACGTGTCATTTTTCAGAAAGAAATTCAAAGGGCAAAGGTCTAAAATATGACAAAGGCACCAGGGCCTACCTTGGCACCAGGAAATGAAGAGAGTAACATCCAGTCCCTATTTCTGGTGCCAAGACACTCTAAATGGCTCCTTTGTACAAAAGAACCTTGACTTCCTGCTCTAAAATGGACAAATGGTCCTCCAAAGGTCGCACTGATGCAGGTGGAACAGGCAGTGGTTCAGATTGGAAAGGAACAGCATATCCGTGCTTGACTATTTGGAGTACTCATTTGTCCGATGTGATACTCTGCCACCTGCGGAGGCAATACCTTACCTGCCTCCAATAGAGTGGCCATATGCTGCTGAGTATAACCTAAAGCGGTTTGGAAGCGGGAGGGGTAGGGTACTGAGTAGTGCGCTGCCCCTGATGGCCTGGAGGTTGTCACCTGGATCCCAGACTCTGGCCTTCAAAGTACCGGGGAGTCTGTAGCTGCAGTGATGAGGCTTTGGCATTGTCTTTGAGCCAACCCCCCTTCTGAAGCCTCAAAAGCAGTGAAACTGTTGGGGATTCCTCACGGTGCAGAAAGGCTAAGGGATCGTGCTGTGACCGTTTACTTGAAGCACTTCAGAGCAGAGCCGGCTTTATCTCCAAAGAGAAGGGTGCTATCAAATGGAGTATCTATCAGTGACGCTTGAAATTCACCCAAGAAACGTGTATCTTATTCATGCATGGTGCCAAAGCATCACACAGCTACTGACTGCCCTGATGAAGCAGTCAGGGTTGTCCAACACAGAGTGGATGAAGTACTTCACTGAGTCTTGGTCGTATTGAATGATCTGTGCAAGGTTGGCGCTGTATTTGTCATGAACTATCAGCAAGTTCTCGCTGTGCATATCCCATAACGCATTCAAGAATGCAGCTGGCATTTACAGAATGAAGGGTGATACAGGCAGAGGAAAACATTCCCTTCCCGAATTACTCCATAGATTTTGATTTGCTTTTGGTAGGCATAGTAGGGAATTAATTAGAGTTTAGCTAACTTGTGGACACCTGGATCAAACATTCAGATGTAGAGTGTTGTGTGAAGAAAGTTGGGTCAACAGAGGCAAGACTGTGTTCTGGCTAATTGCCTATTTATCAGCGGACAAGAGCAAGGTCTGGCCCAAGGGCCCATTAGTCAGGGCCACTGGATTTATGAGATTGTACGGCTGCGACGTATTTTGCTTAGTTATGGATCTGCTGCATCCATCATCTGCCCGCATAATCTGTAGATTTTAACCCTAAAAATTATTTCTAGCTCAAACGGTTCAAAAGTTAGTAAAATCACAGCAACACGTGTTGCCATGCAGCAGCAGGTTCTTTGCAAAGGTTGACTTCTCACCTTTCTCTTGCTTTTTGCTATGTTTGGGAGTTTAACTGAGGTGAAACCTATGCCTAAACAGTGTTAACTTTAAAAATGATAGAATAATGACGCAATACTATCAAAAAATCTGGCGCGTTACATGTATAATTTATCTTTTCTTGCCACATAATTTAGTTAACCCTGCTGCATAATTTGTCCCTCTCCAGCTGCATAATTTCTGTGGCGCTGCCATAAGTATGTCCATCAGGACTTCATTGAAAGGAAGAATATATTCCATGACATCCTTTCCAGGTTGCAGAACTTTCGTCAGGACATAGGGCTTGACCTCCATGGACAGGAGCTGCAGGCCTAACTCTTCGGCAGCCTGTCAGATAACCACTTCAAGAGAGGCTGGTTTCTTTGTAGAAAGACTGATAAAGGGGGTGTGGGGAATTGGCTGGCTCCCATTAAGGTGCTCCGACCAACCGGCACATTGAGTAATCCGCTGACCATGGGATCACCGTTGGAGACTTTCTAGCGGCACAGCCATTGGAGAGTGAGGGGCATCGATCGATCACCTCCCCGTGTAGATATTCTTCAGGCAGGAGTGCTGCAGGCGATGCAGCCTAGTTCTTCTTTAGGCTTCGGAAGGAGTTGGAACCTTTGCTGCACAGTCCCCTCAGCCGCCTTCCAATGGAGAAGACAAAGAGAGGTCACCAGGACTCCCTGTGATTCTGGAACCATCATTAACCAGGATTCGACGTCCACCCTGTTTTTATTGGACAAAGTGTATCTATGAGAGCGATAGACAACCAAGGGTCTCCAGATTACCCCATGCGGACGAGTCCTTCTCCCCATGGAAAAGTGGAGACATCCGCAGCAGCGGTCTCCCATTCTTCCACACTGGACTGGCAAAGGTACTATGGTTCGTAGTGTGGGTAAGCATAGGGGAACTGAGGCACCACATTGCTCATAAGTGATTGGGATCTGGATTCATCTGGGAGTCACAGCTGCCTACTGATACTGCCTAGAGATTGCTGGCCCTTGACTCTGGCAGACTAGTCTCGGGGGGGGCTGTTGGTTAACTCTGTTCCCCATCCTTAGGAGGAACGGATGCTAGACTACATATATGAAAGTTGAACAACGCTGATCCTTGGGACACCTGGTCTTCCCCTGTCCTCTGTACAGCTGCATACCTCTCTGATCGAGAGAAAGACATATGGGCATTTTGTTTCTGTCCTTGCTAGAAGGTATTGTCCGGCTTGACTGGTAAGTTGCCCATGAAAGGCTTTCTCAGCACAGTTAGGGTTGGTTCGGAGGCTCTCCTCCACCCCCAGAGAACTGGAGAGGCAGCTATGCCAGTGGGGGCTCATGTCCCCTTGAAACTCCTTGCAATCCCTGCACTGACCTCAACTTGGTGCGTGTGGCGTAATTTGTTGGACTCTGTAGTGGGCAGCTGAAATCTCTCCTCCCCAGCCCCTCTTGACTCCACCCTCAATAATGGCACAAATGGCCAAAGGGAAAGTGATGCACCAGCTCCTCTTCACTGATGTTGTGGCTGGCAAATCAAAACAACTCCCGTCCGACACTGGAAAAGCAAACAGAGTTGACAGCGTTTAAGGCTACTATGGACTCGATGCACGAGAGTATTAAGTCTACGGGTAACAAACTGAAATCCCTATGGAGTGATATTGGTACATTCCGTAAGCGGCTGGATGCAACTGACCGCAGGATGGACACTTTGGAAGACTGAGTGACTAAACTGAAAACCGGCCCTGGTGTTAGTAGGGAGTTCCGGCTCTTTCGCAGGAAGCTGGTCTACGCACCAGGGAAGATGCACAGCAGAAAACTCCTAGGGCGATCGTGTGCTTTTTGCACCAACAGCAGGCCCGACAGATTATCATGATGGCAATGTGTCATAACGCACCCTTACTGTATAAAGATATCAGGAGACATATTGCAGGGGACTTTTCTCAGGACACTAATTCGTCAGAAAAAATATTCTTGCAGCTGCGACCGACACACTGGAAACTGGACATCTGCTATGGCCGATTGGAACTCCAATGTTGCTCACAATCCATGGTGTAAAAAGGGAATTAGAGGACTTGTAACAATTTCTAGTATCGCCAGGCATGACAGAGATGGACATCTCGAAAACAGCTCAAACTACAGGTAGCCAGGATGGCCGAGGACCGGATTCTCGTCCAGATCGTGGACATGTTTGCGAAGATACCAACTTTGACCCCCGGAGATTAGAAACAGTGCTGAAAAATGGAAGGCTTGGGACCCTGGGGCGCCTGCTTCAGACACTGGACCAGTCTAACACTTGGACATTCTTGGCCTGACTTTAGCACCGTCTATGGAACATTTGCTTCCTAGGGTCTACATTGAAATCCTATGGGACTGGGGTGGGGTGGGAGGGGGGGGCGGGGGTGTTAGTCTTTCTATGCACCAGTCCGTTATTTGTTCTCGTATTGTACTTCATTCCTGGACACAGTTGTACACAAGCCATTGCACACCAGACGCTGCACACATCCCACCATTCTACCCACATACTCACGTGTGCACCTTTGGCCCCTTAATATTAAAGGTGCTGAAACTCGTGCTAGAGACATGTAACGCCTACTTACTACCTGTACCAGCCATGGATGACCCATTAGGCATAGCGTCTCTACGATGACACATGACCCAAACACGTTCAAATACTTTCCCATAATGACAATGACTTGACTCATTTTATTAAGAGGAAATATACTCTTAAGAACAGTACTTCTAAAGCCTCTGACGTAACATTATTGCAGGAGACTTATCAGGACCAGAGTCTGATATGCAGAGGAAAGACTAGGTTGGTAGGGTGATCAGCAGCAGTCTCATTAGGGATCCCCATGATACTCCTGCCTTGTCCAGGACTTCTTCCTCCCCCCAATGAAATGTGGGATGACCACTCTCCTGCACAGGGCATTCCAACATACAGTATGGAAAACAAGGGACAGACCCGCTTGGTTTTTGTGAAATTGAAAACACTGGAAAAGACTCCGATAGTACGGTCCATACATGTCCCTAATCAGGACAGGCTTCCTTTTCCTTTCCTACTTGTCCAGGGTCTGACGGAATTTGGTAATGTCAAGGTTGTAAGAAAGTGGCTCTGTATATACTGTTCCCAAATAGGTACAGTGTGCACAGAGTCCACAGTCCCCAGAGGTTTGGCAGAGGCTAAAGTTAGATATAACCTTACTCTCTAAAGTGGTAGCTTGGTCGAGCAGTAAGGCAGTATCAGAGGACAGTGTGAAGCATTTGTTGTACACACAGTCAGCAAATGGTCTCACACACTCAAGAACTGAACTCTAGGCCAATGGTTTTGTATCAAAATATAAAGTTGTTTTATTTTAGAACCAACAATAGGTATCAAAATATACTTTCTCAGAATGAGTTACTTTAGTTAAATACTTTTCAAATAGGCAATAGACTTTTGAATACAATAGTTACAGTTGTTGCAATAGGCAACACAATTTCAAACACAATAATACATTGAGCTCAATGGGAATTTCTAGTTAAATGCAATAGATTACTTTTCTTACCACAGGACTGGATCCTAGATTCAGTCCTGGGACATCTCCTGTAAACAGTTGAGTAAAAACGTTTTGGTTACAGTTGTGATTTTTAAGGAATATTATTGTATTTTAAAAGTTGCCACTTAGAAACTTTTTCACATAGAATCACCAATGTTATCCTATGGGAGGAAATTCACTTAGCAGGTAAGTGGGGTTATTGTTACTTTTTCTAACTCAGTGTTGGATCCTGGATCCAGCACTGGTGCATCTCCTGTAAACAGTTGAAAGAATGTGTTTTTGTTATACAGGCGATTTTTAACAAATATTTGTAAGTTTGCAAAATCGACACTTAGAAACTTTTTCAGCAAAAACCAGGCAATGTTATCCTATGGAAGGAAATTCAAGTTACCGGTAAGTACAGTTATGATTACTTTTCAGGGTCAGTGCTGGGCACCATGATCCAGCACTGGGATCTCTCCTTAGAACAGGTGAGTAAATTCGTTTTCGTAATTCGGCTGATTTTAGATGAATATTTTAAAGTTTAGAAACTCCACACTTAGAAGAATTTCCAAGTGAAACAAGTCAATGTTACCCTATGGAAGTAAAGTGAGTTATCGGTTTTCGGGTAAGTACTCGACTGGCAGAGTTAAGGTTCTGGGCATAGACTCAGGGGTCTCCCAGGGTCAGGTAAGTACAGTTGGTACACCCTCAGCGGCACAGGGGCGGCCGGGTGCAGAGTGAGTTAGGCCCAATGTTATCCTATGGGAGGCAGGGGGCCCTTGGTTGGTGGCTGCTGGCTGGCAGGCCACTCGGCTGTGGGAGCAAAGTTCCTGGTCACTTACTCAGGGCAAGTGGGGAAGTCGAACAGGGTAGTTGGTGCACCCTCAGCGGCACTGGCGCGGTGGGCTTTTGGGCCGTCGGGCGCCCGATGGTTTTCAATGGGAAAGCAGCGTGACGAACAAAGGCTGCAAGCTCGGGGACGGTGATTCTTCAAGTGCGTCCACCACTTCGAGAGGTAAGTTGGGAAGCTGTAGGAAGGGTAGGCACCCAGGATTTGGGCACAGGAGGCCGTGGGGTGCCGGGTGCAGGGGTGTCTTTAGGCGTCGGAAATCTTACCCTCGGCTGGTCGCGGTTGGAGGGGTCCCTGGTTTTGAGGCTGCAGGCGTCGTCAGGAGCGTGGAGGAGGGCCCTTGGGTGCTGGATCACAGTCGCCGGGGGGACGTCCTCGTGGTATTTGTCCACTCAGGCACAGGCCGGGCTCGGCGGGTGCAGAGGGTGCAGGATTCGCGGTTCCTGGCTGGCACCAGGGGTTGTTACTTGCTTTGAGCAGTACCACTGCTCGTGGGAGTCCCAGGTAGTTAGAGTCACAAGGCAGTCAGGTCCTCCGGGGTTTTTGAGGTTGCTGACCACTGGAGACGCCGGGGTTTAGCAGGAGCAGGTTCGAGGGTCGACAGGCCGGTAGGGCTGGGGCCAAATCAGTTGGTGTCTCCCTCTTGTTAGCAGCTGCACGGCAGGTATTCTTGTTTCTTGTTCTTCTTTCTTGTTTCGGAATCTGGATCTGAGGAAGGAAGGTCCAGGGTGCCCCTAAATACTAGATTTAGGGGCGTTACAGGTAGGTAAAGGGCAGGGACCAATGGGTCCCTTCCCTGGGGTGGGTACACCCCCTATCCTGCCACTCTCCAGTGGGAGGGGGGCAGGGCTCCCCATCTTCAAGATGGCGAGAGCCCGGAGATGTGCTTCACCTCGCCTCCCCCACCTGAGGGGTGGGGTTGGCAGAGGCTGGCACACCCCCTCTCCTCCCTCGGGGTTTCCCGCCAGTCTTCCCGCCAGAGTGGGGGGCTAGAACCGGTGGGGACCAGTTGCTGAGTACAGCAAGTGGTCTGGGGAGGTTCACAAAGGCGGCATGCCTTTGAAGCTTCCCCCTGCCCATCCTGGGGGAGGTGACCTAGCACCTCGCCCAGGACGTGCATTGTTGCAGGCCCGGGAGAGCGGATGGCTCTCTACCCAGGGGTCCAGCAACGTGTCTGCTGGGTGGCAGCCTAGGCAGCCTCTCAGACAGGACGTGGATTGTAGGTTAGGTTCAGGGGGCAACTCTAAGTTGCCCTCTGTCGTGCATCTGACATTAAATCCCACACTGGCATCAGTGTGGGTTTAATGTGCTGAGAAGTTTGATACCAAACTTCTCAGTCTTCAGTGTAGCCATCATGGTGCTGTGGAGTTCGTAATGACGACCTCCCAGCACCATATACTCTTAATGGCAGCACTGCACTTGCAGTGCCCAGGAATGGACCTGGGTACTGTAGGGGTACAGGGCTCATGCACCTGTACCCTCACCACTGGCATAGTGCACCCAGCTAGAGGGGTGACTGAGGTATGCCAGGGCAGTGTGTTTGTGGGCATGGCACAGAGGGATGTGTGCCATGTCGACTCTGTTTTGTTCTGCACCAAGACACTCAGCCTGCAAAGGCAGTGTGTGTGTGTCAGGGTACAGGGCCTCTAAGGGTGGCACAATAAGTGCTGCAGCCCTTAGAGGCCTTCTCTGGTCACAGTGCCCTGGGTACCTAGGGAACCATTTACCAGGGACTGACATGTGGCCAGAGATGCCAATTGGGTTTAGGCTACAATGCAGTTTTAGGGAAGGAACACAGGCCCTGGGCACCTGATTGGCAGGAGCCCAGGGCACACTCAGTCAAAGTACATCAGCAATTCAGCAAAAAGTGGGTGCATACCATGCAAGAAAGATGGCACTTTCTCACAAAGGTGGTGGTAGGTGGGGAATGGAACTTGGTGATGGACCCCTACCTACTTAGGTTGGGACCCCCCTGACAAAGCCAATGCTCGTGATCGGGCACTCCTCCTGTTGGATACTGTGCGGGATCATGGCCTAATGGATCTTTGGCGTTTTATACACCAGCACAACAGAGAATATACTTTTCTTTCCTGCGTGCATAAGACATGATCGAGATTGGATTATTTCCTTATGAACCACTCTTTATTGCTGGAATGAAAAGTAGTGGAGGGTGAGATTGTGTACCATGCTCCTGTGGTTTTGGAACTGGATTTAGGTCATGTCCTACCAAGCGTTGGAGACTAATCATATCCCATTGCAGACTTTCCTCAGAAAAGCAGAGACTCATGGACCATCTCTGCCAATAAGTAGTTGACAACAAACCCTTGTTTACCTTGCCTCAAGTCTGCTGGGCTGTGAGGAAGGCCATTCTGAGTGGGGGCTTAATGAGGGGTTCGGCTATGCAAAAATGGGAGGCTTGGTAGAAACTTGCGCAACTAGAGAGGGCGGTGAGTAACCTGACCAGTCAGTACACTAGCCGCCATATATCTCACATTCTACGTCAAAGAAAAACTGCAAAATATGAATTAAATTCTCATTTCACTACTCAGGCTGAATACACCCGGATGCGCCTTAAGAGGCACCATTACGAGCACAGGGAAAAGGCTTGCAGACTCCTTACTGTGCAACTACAAAGGAGGGAGGCCTCCTAAGCTATTTTGGAAGTGTGAGACAGGAATGGTAGACTGATCACACACCCAGTAGGGATAGCAAACATGTTTGCTCAATTACTCAGTGACCTATACTGCTCAGAGGCGACTGACGACCAACTGTGTGAATAGACCTTTTTGGCAGATCTTCAGTTGCATACTTTGTCAGAGGCAGGCAGACAACTTCTAGGGGGAGAAATAATGGAAGATGAGATCCTGGAGGCCATCACTGACATCTCCAATAATAAAGTACCCAGGATGATTGTTTCCCCGTGGAATTTTACAAAATCAACACAGCTGATGGTGCCTCAGCTGCATAAAGTCTTTAAGGAGGCTAAAAACACTGGGAATTTACGCTCAGAATTTATTAAGGTGAGCCTCATATTAAAATCAGATAAGGACCCCGTCCAATGTGCAAGTTACACTAAATATCCCTCATCAATACAGATATGACAAGGGGGGCGTGGCCAAGCACTTAAGATGGCGGACGTGCTCTAGAGACACTGTGTCCCATCCCCCGGTTATCCTGACAATCACGGCGAGTAGCAGCTGGAAACTTACTCTGCAACCCAGGAGTGCGTAGGGGAGTCCCCGCTGATTCCCGCGAGGGGTCTCTCGATATTGCAGACGCCGCGGTGACAGAGCCCTGGCCTGCAGCCTGCCGCGTGCACAGTGAGCGCGCGGGCCCAATCGGTGGAGACCCTCGGTGGACGCGACACCTGGCGGTAGAGGGCGGATCGAGCTGAGGCGGTGTGGCTGACCTGTCCGCCGTGGGTGCAGGAGGTGTGGAGAGATGGGCGCCGCTGAGCAAGTGGAGCAGTCCGGGAACCCTCGCTGAGAGGAGGGGCCCTCCGCCTGCGGTGAAGTGTGAGGGGACTGGGTCCCAAGGGGGCTGACGGCAGGGATGCCGCCCGGCAGGACCGAGGGGCACAGAGAGCATTGCCTTTCCTGGAGAGGCGCCCCTCTCCTCATTGTGACTATTGTCATCGGAGGCCTGAGTGGCGGCCTCCCACACGCCTGGTGAGACCGGGAACAGACCGGAGCGGACCCATCGTCTCGAGGTAGCAGTGGAAAGCGCTGAGGCTGCCCTGGTGATCCGCCCGCGGCCGCGACGTGAGAGGGCACGCTGTGACTGGATCCGGCTGGTTTGAAACGGGGGGAGCCCCCGCAGAGTTGGAGCGGGGCTTCCCCCTCCCCTCCCCTGCAGACATGATAGAAGCAGAACAGGATAGAAGCAGAACAGGATGCAGCTGAGCCCAGTGTCGGGGCCGCTGCACCCACGTGAATCCAAGTGCACCTGGGAGAACACGTGGGCCAACCCCCAAGGCTGCCCTTCCCCGCACGGAGTCAGTCGTCAACGGTGGCCGGTGCGGCGGCCTGCCGCGCATCCTAGGTGGCAGGAGGCGGAGCGGACCCCGCGCTCATTTGTTGTGTGCTGAGGCTGCCCTGGTGATCCACCTGAGACCATGGTGTGGGGGTCGGCGCCGGCCTGTTTGAACTGATGGGAGCCCCCGTTGAGCCAGAGGGGGGCTTCCCCCGACTCCCCTGTAGACGCGAGGTTGGAGGAGCGACGCGACAGTGGCTGAGCCGAAGCGGCTGGACCCAGTGTCGTGGGACATCCCCTGAAGCCGCCGGACGCTGCCTGAGAAGGCCTCAACAGTGGGAAGGATGACTGGAGGCCCCTGCCTGAAACAGAGGACGCCATCTTGCGACGCCTGCATCCATTGGGTCGGAGACGCGACAGGTGAGCCTGCGACAGCACTGCTGGGCGAGGCGGAGCGAGGGGGGGGGGTCCGGGGGTCGATCGGGCCTAGTCCCCCCCCCGGGACACAGCAGAGAGGCGGCGGGTGAGCACCTAGGTGACATAGGGTAGCCAGCAGGCACCAGAGAGCAGTGCGGAGGCCAGTTCGGGCCTATGCTGCCCCTAATCGTGTATTGCCACACAAGGGTCCTTGCCTGCGGTAGGAAGAGCTATTTGAGGTGGGGAGGGGTCCGGTCGGGCCTAGTCCCTCCTCACACGATTTTTACAGTGCTGGGAACTGAGCGGGGTGGGCCCTGCTAGTGCACCCTAGAGGAGAAAGTGGATGATGCCGAAGGGAGATCGCGCCGCAATAATGTGAGGGTGATTGGCCTGCCGGAGGGGACAGAGGGTCAGGATCCAGAAGGATACACAGAATCCTGGATGAGAGAACTGCTCCCCCCAGGATCGCTCTCACCACAGTTTGTAGTAGAACAGGCCCATAGAGTTCCTGCCCGCAGGCCTCCCCCGGGGGCTCGGCCTCGCCCCTTCTTATTTCGCCTAATGAACTTTAGGGACAGAGATGTAATACTGCGGGAAATAGGCAAACACCCCGGCCACAGGGTGCAAAATGTTTCAGTCTCCTTCTTCCCGGACTACACTGCACAAGTACAAAGGAGGCGGGCCACCTTCGGCGCAGTCAAGAAACAACTCAGAGAGTTGGAACTCCGATACTCTCTACTTTTCCCCGCCCGCCTTCGAGTCATCCGGGACGGCAACACCCGATATTTCGATTCCCCTGCAGAGGCCTGGGAAGGGCTCGAAGAAAACGGGCTAACAACGGCACCTAGGCCCTCTGAAGACCCCCAGCTGCACAAGAGACCCCGCCGCGGCCGTCGCAGGAAGAAAGGCAAAGACACGTGGACGCCCAGCACAGCCCCAGACCAGATCAGATCAGAGCGCCAAGAAGCATTGCAAGTAGTGGCGGCCCTCCAACCCACGAGATCACCCTCACCGCTAAGTTCCGCCGGGTCCCCGTCAAGGTCCCGGGAAAGGGCCGACTCCACACCAGAATGGTCGACTGATGCTGGCTCGCCTCGACAACCAGACGTCACTCCTCAGACTTCGGATGATATCATTTGAGAACAAGTCACTCTTCACCCCAAAACGCCTTAAATTCACAAGTAACAGTCTAAGGGCTCTTGCCTCTCTACCTGTCCCCGTTGTTCCAAGCTCTACTCCTGGGACTTCACACACACACCCACATACCCAGCGCTATACCCCCTGCCACAGATGGGTAAATAGGGGGGGATGGAGCGTACAAGCTATCTTCCTTTTTCTCCCTCCCGTTGATTCCGCGTTCCCCCGAAGTCAAACAACGACGTTGAACTAATTGCCATGAATAGGCGTACATATTTGGGTCGATCTCCCTGTTGGGGGTCCGCTCTCATAATGTTCCACGATGCTTTGATGTTACATTTTATTTTCCCCCTGGAGGAGTCGCCTCGCTTAGAGACCTGTTGCCGCCACACATACCCTTCCCAGAGGGTGTTCACTACACGAGTGGAAGCAGACAGACTTACACCATCGCCATGACTAACCTAAACATAGTCACATGAAATGTTAGAGGCATTCACACGCCTGCCAGACGGTACTCCATATATGCCTATTTACAACGTAGAGCTGTTAGTATCGCTCTCTTATAGGAAACGCACCTAACGCAACCAGAAGCCGTCCGATTATGCCGTCGCTGGCGAGGTCAGATCTATAGCACTAACTACTCTTCCATGGCCAGAGGGACACTCATCTGGGTAAAAGCGGGGGTCCCATGGGAGCAGGAGGAGGAGGCGGTGGTGGATCCCGCTGGACGGTATGTGCTACTCAGGGGTAGGTTAAACGGCCAACCTATTCTGTTGGGTTCCATCTACGCCCCTAACACCGACCAAAGCGCGTTCCTCTGTAGCCTCACAACATTGCTGCCCCGATGGAGGGAGGTCCGTGGCTGCTGGGAGGTGATTTTAACTCTGTGCTGGACATCTCTCTGGATCGTTCCTTTCCCCTTTAAATCGAACCACAGCCTCTTCGAACGCACAGTCCCTACGTACTTGGATGGGGCATTGGTCGCTGACGGACGTCTGGCATGAACGCCACCCTTATACTAGGATTTATTCCTTTTTTTCGCCAGTCCACAAGTTGCACGTGCGGCTGGACCGCATTCTAGCTGCGGCGGCCCTAGCCCCACTAATTCAGTCCACAGAATATCCAGGTCGGACACACTCGGACCACAACCCACAAATAATGCACTTGACATGGGAAGCCAGTGTGCCCCCGATTCCAGCCTGGCGTCTACAGACGGCGGCGCTGGAAGACCCAGCGTTCCGGAGCTCGCAAGAATCTGCAGTGATCAGATACTTTGACCTCAATACGGGATCTGCGGATTCAGCACTGACGGAATGGGAGGCGTTTAAAGTGGTGACTAGAGGACATTGCCTAGGGCACACGTGGAGCATCCGTAAACAACTTGACACATCCCTATCCGCCATCGAGCGACAATTGCTCCGACTAGAAACGCTGGCCATTGACTGGCCTGATAGGCAAAAGCAACTTGACGCCGCCCATGCTGAGCGGGAAGCGCTATTAGAAAGACTACGTTGTCACAATTTTCTGGTGCATTCGGCCCGCTCCCACTCTACTGCAGGTAAGGCGGGCAAATTACTGGCTTACCTAATAAGACAAGAACATCCTCAACGCCCTATACAGCTCTTGATAGATGAACTAGGGCGTAGGAGCTATACGCAAGAGAGACATACATGCAGTAATGACAGCACATTACACTAGGTTATATTCGTCCCAGCCGACTAGGAATAACCTACACATTGAGTCATTTTGCTCCACAGTGGAGCTGCCCACACTGACGCTTGACCAACTCCTCACTCTGGACTCCCCCTTGACAGTAGACGAAATTCGTGAAGCACTGCGGTCGCTGGCTTCCGGAATGACGCCAGGACCGGACAGGCTCCCCACAGAATTTTTCAAAACATACGCGGAGACTCTGGTGCCCCGACTGCACTCCTTATACACCTCGGCAATCAACGACATGACTAACGCCTTCACTGTGTACGGCTAACGTGGTCTCCCTCTTGAAGCCAGGTAAATATCCAACCTCCCCCGGATCATATCGGCCAATAGCGATATTAAACGTCGACTATAAAATTTTAGCCAAGGTCTTAGCTAACCGCCTGGTGCCTCTCGTTCCCACCCTGGTCCACCCAGACCAGAACGGTTTTGTCCCTCACCGAAACACGGCTCTGAACATCCGCCGGTACTTTAGGGTAGCCGAGTATGCCCCTATCAAATGGCCTCGGTCAGGCTGCATGGTGCTGGAAATCGAGAAGGCCTTTGATTCGCTTGACTGGAATTTCCTTTTCGCCGCCCTAGCCCGGTATGGCATAGGGCCTTATTTCCTTAGTATGGTTCAGCTGCTATATAGACGCCCAACCGTCAGAGTTCGGACAGGCCCCTATATATCGGACCCCATACAGGTAAGGCGTGGGGCCCAGCAAGGATGCCTGTTGTCTCCGCTCCTCTTCGCGCTGGCGGTGGAACTAGCGGCACACATCCGCGCGCACGTAGACATGGGAGTCACCTTGGGAGACGGTACGCACAATATCTCGTTATACGCCAACGACTTGCTATTATATGTACGTGACCTTCACGACATCCCACCCTCCTTAGACCGGGCCTTATCACACTTCGCCAGGGCTTCGGGCCTGAGGGTTAATGCTGCGAAATCTATTCTCTCTCCGTTTCTACAGACGACACTGGACCCAGGGTACTCCCTGGGGGGCGTCCTGGTTACTTGGTGCACTGACCCTTTTAGATACCTAGGTGTGCGCATATACCGTACTAGGGAGAACCTGTTCGAAGGAAACATAGTCAGAGCCACTACAGTTATCCAGTCATAAATGTGCTTCTGGAAAACCCTCCCAATGGCAATTTCGGGTAGGGTCGCCCTTGTAAAAATGGTAGTTCTCCCCCGCATCCTCTACTATTTCTCTACCTTACCCATCATTTCCCCTCCCTTCTTTCGCAAATGGGAAGGGATAATAAGGGACTTTATATGGGGAACGTCCAGACACAGTATCTATGGGGAAATTATATCTATCAGCGGAACAGGGGGAGTTGGCGGTGCCCAACTTCGAACATTACTACGTGGCCTCCCAGCTCCAGTGGATTGCCCGATGGCCATCATCCCGACATTTTGCAGATACGGCTTCACTGCAACCCCCAATACCACACCATACTTTACTGCATATCTTCCACCATGCACAAAGACAAGACTCCTGGGGGCGCTTCTACCCACCATAGCTCTTAAGTGCTTCCGTAGGTGCCTCTTCCTCACCAGGGCTCTCACACCATACGCCCCCGCCATCCAATTACTGGGTACACCGCGAGGTGACACATGCACCACAGCATCTGAACTGCGTCACTGGGACACAGAAGGCATTCAGGACATGGGGGACCTTTACAGATATGGCTCACTCATTCCATACCAGAAACTCATGTCGGAGGAGAACATGTACCCGGGACAGTTTTTATTACATCGGGCGATTATAGCCTCGCTGGCATCTAAATGGGGCAATGTCGCCCAGGAACTGCCCACACACCATACGATACAGTACCTGCATGTAATGGAAAATGGGGGGCACTTGACTCGTTGGTTCGCGTCCTAACTCTGCCAACACACAGAAATTGACCTGACCCCCCCTGAAGCAACATTGGGAGGCAGCCTTGGGGAGAGCATTTACGGACAGGGAATGGATAGCCGTCCTGGAAGGTCCGACCCATATCCCGCGCAATCAGCGCTTTAAACCAATTCAATTGTTTATATTGCACCGGGCGTATCTCGCCCCAGCCCAAATCAATAAGTATTTCACTAGATCTGATGCAGCCTGCCCTAGGTGCCGCCTATTAGACGCAGACATACTTCACATGCTGTGGCATTGCCCTGCCTTAAGCGAATACTGGGCCAATGGACATCTACACTAGCTATCTGTAACACTTGCGATATCCCCCTTCACTGGGAGGTACACATATGGCATCTATTCAGTAGGAATAAGAAAAACAGAGCAACCACCCGGTTCCTCGACCTGGGGCTCATAGCGGCTAAACGCCTAATCACCAAGAGGTGGAAGTCCCCAACGGCTCCTCATGCAATAGCCTGGCGCCGTTCCCTACTTAACTGGGCTAGGGCAGAGGGGGTGGCTTTACGCCGGGAGGACCTGCTCGGGATCCGCATGTTTCCTCTGGCGCATCACTTGGACGATATGGTGTCGAGCCCACAGGGCATGGATACTGCCACAGAGGAGCCCCAAGAAAAGGAACAATACCAGTAACTCAGCGCGTAGCATTCGGAAGTACACGCACACAGAGCTGACCTCACTCACATAACATGCGATCCTACACTACGAAGCTGCTGCCATTCGGCTCCAACAAGGCAGTCCCTCTCTAACACATGCGTCAGCGGGTCTCAGGCGACTACCCTATCCTTCCTTTGTCCTCATTTTGTTGTACCCTATGCCCACAGTTTGATTAAGTAACACACCATGTCTACTATGGCTAACATGTATTATACCACAATGCCAAACTTAACACTGCCTCGGTCATTGCAATGACAATCTTCCAGGAACTATTGCCAGTGATTTGTTCGCTAGCTAACCTGTTAATAAGATGGATTGTATGTTGAACTGCATCACTTTGTCGTTGCCACACATGGTGCCAATGCACTGTTCATGTTGTATGAAAATATGAAAATGCCAATAAAAGATTTAAACAAAAATCAATACCGATATGACAATACTTTTAAAAGTTCTGGCAACCCGGTTAAAAAAAGGTAATTTTGAGTCTTATGCATGCCTCTCAGGTGAGCTTTGTGCCAGGTCGGTCATCAAGGAATCACATGCTCATCTTGGCAAATATTTGTGGTAGGTAAACATAACTATGATGTTAAGATCTTGCTGTCCTTTGACACAGAAAATGCATTCTATCAGGAGGAATGAGCATACCTGTCCAAACCTTTTAGCAAACGTCCTATGGCTATACATCCGCTCTAAGGGACAGATTGACTGCGGAAATAACACATAGAAGACCATCGCTATTCACGGGACGAGACGGGGTGCTCACTATCCCCCTCTTCGGATTCATTGGCCTTAAAACCCTGTACGCAAAACTTACAGAATCAAGGGCACCAAGACACCGGCAGGTTGCAACAAAATAATGCTCTATTCTGATGACGTTGTGTTGACCCTTAGTGACCTTGACAGTTCGATAACACACCTGATCTCTTTATTCAATGTCTTCTCTGTCTTCTCCGTTTGGAAAATTAGCTGGACTAAGAGTAGTGAGGTGCCTTACTTAACTGCGACCCGACAGTGGTGACTTAGGCTTCACCTGGAAGACCTCCAGGTTGAAATACTTAGGCATACTGGTCAATAAAGGCCTCAAGCATATGGTGGCAAATAATCTGCAACCCTTGATGAGGAAGATGGAGTATGATTATCTCCGAAGGTCTGTCTTGATGGTTAAGGCACACAGGCTTAATTATGCCCTTGATATTACATGCAGACACTGACTCTGGGGGCACTGTTTCCAATCTGTACCAGAATCTCTTAGATAAATTGCATTCAAATAGTACACAGCTGGCGCTCAAAACGTATTGGAAATTAGGTTGAATAGTGGCTATACAGATGAAGATTGGACTGATCTCATGACTTATGACCATACTCTGTGGGAAGCCAGGTTGAAGTAGTCCTACTATAAGATCCTTAACAACTGGTACTTGTCCCCTGCCAAGCTAAAAAAGGCCAGACTGCAACCCTATGATATATGCAGAAGATGTGACGGAGAGGGTTGTGACCTTCACCAGATACTATGGTCTTGGTCCAAATATATTGCGCGCTACCCAACACTAGCCTCATTCACTTTGTGGACTCTGCTAACCATGCCATTTTGCATGATTTTCTCGGATATCAAGAGTACCACCTCCCACTGACGGAGCGGGATGTTGACTGCCTTTATGGTAGCTGCGGCACTGGCGTTCACAGACTACGCCAACATACCAAAAGTGGCTGACTGAAATCTATAGATTGGCTACTAATGAAAGATGTATGTACAAGACCCATGAACAAATACATTTGTTTGACAATGTTTGGGGTAACGTTCTGTGTCTCCAGGATCCTTAGATTGTGCACGGAGTGTCTCACCACCCTTCTCGTCACCCCCAGCACAGACAACAACAGGGGGAAGCACACTGACACACAGGCACACATGCAGGCACACATGCAGGCCCCTCTATCACACTTGGCTGGGAGGGAGGTCATGAGCGGCGAACACGGGGCACAGGTGCTTCTACTGGACGGGTGGAATTGGCTAAACCTCTGTTTTCTAACAGTGGAGGATGTGAAAGAGTACCATTGCGAAGTTGGTTCAGTTAAGAGGGTCTATACTATTTATAGGTCTTGGCACGGTAGTTCTATGCACTTTTAGTTTTAGGTGCCATAGTATTGCCATTAGTTGGGCAGGTTCTGATCTCGCTGCGATTTAGACTACACAAAGGATTTGATACATATCATGACAGTTTAAGATGCTTACATCCCTTACCCTTTTGCTTTTCTTAGCCTTTGTTAATGCTTGTATGTTTTGAGCTTCTGATGTCCTCTTTCATGTGTATTTGGCTAGCTATGGTCCTCATTGCAATAATTATCTGTAATGTTACGAAAAACCAATAAAGAAATGCTTTAAAAAAAAATGCCTGAGCCAAAAGAAATATGAAGCATATATTGACAAGTTCTGGGTAATGGCAGTTTCTGTCAGAGTAAGAATGTGGTTGGACCAGCTGCGCAGAGGGTTATAGAGAGCAAAACTTTGGTCATGTCGGATTCGCCTCAGAGTCAGATAAGACAATAGATTCCTCCTCCAGCTGCATCAGTGTCAGTGTCTCTGTAGGAGAGACAGACGTGGATCTTGGCACCAGGTATGAAATCAGATTGACCATTGGGTCTGGAGTCAGGGTGGGCGCTGCAGCAGTCAAAAGGTGCAGACAGTATAGAGGACAGATCTACCGACGGTATTCTGACCAGGTCTCCTCAGGCCCCCCTCCCCTCCCTCAGGAGAAAGGAGGCAGAATGAAGTTGAAGATGCACAACATGGCTTCTACTTGCAGTTGTGTAACCGACGGACTCTGGAACTTAAGGTGAATCGGGTTAAGCTGGAGGACACGTTTCTCAGTAGGAGACTGATTCTGCAAGGCACCTTGACATCCTTGTGACTTCTCAAATTAATAGGGGTGGAGCAAGAGACAACCCAGTTTTGACTTGTGTTTCTTTTTAGACTTGGATTTACCTTAAGACTTGGGAGTGTGAGGAAGATCTTTTGCAGGAACGACCGAGAACAGGAACGGGTCCAGTCCTTGACATGGAACAAGCTTTATGTACCTTTCAACGGTGCTCGGTGACCTAATGCTTGGCTTTGCAGTCCTGGATATCCGTGGGATTCATCAAGGGGCAGTCCTTGCAAAACAGGGATACCTCGTAAGGTTCTTTCGCAGACATCTACTTATGACAGTCACTGCAAGGTTTAAACATTGTAGTCTTCAGAGGGGACATGTTCTCTTGCACATTGTTAAAGAAAACATTTCTAAAGCAAATTCATTAAAACACAAGACGACCCGTTTGAAGCGAGCTCAAAACCTGAGTCCGAAGGCACGGAAAGAAAGGAACTGAAATCAGCATACAGGGATGGCATGTATATGTGGCTCCGGTGTCATTCTTATTTACAGTGCTCCGTTTTCGTGCTTAAGTTTGCTGAGTAAATGCATTGGGTGGCTTTGTCTGTTTCAAGCAGAATGGAATTCATCATTATTTATGGCAGACAACTTTCCAGACAGACTGCCTGCACTCAACAAATGTTTCTGTGGTATGGTTATCCTCTGGTCGATCAAAGAAATGGAAAGGAACAGAGCTTTTCCATATATAGTCAGCTGTATTAGCTTTTCAATCCAACCTTGCTATGAAACATCGATGAGAAGAAAAGCCCATCTACTTCACCATATTCCACCCTCTGACATGCATAACAAGTTACCAAGGGCCAAATGTACGACCATTGAATTATGTGACTCGCAAATTGCGAGTCGCAAAATTCAATGTACAACAGTGTCTGAGACACTGTTTGCGATTCCCAATGGGGTCGCAAATTGCATGCATCATGAATATTAATGAGGCTGTCGCAATTTGCGACCCTATTGGGAATGGCTGGCACTCCCAGGGATGGTGGCCTGCTGGGGTAAGCCTACCACCATGTCTGGGACTGCTTTTAAATAAAGCATTTTTTTTCTCCAAATGCAGCCCATTTTCCTTAAAGGAAAACGGGATGCATTTAAAAAATAAAAATAAAACTTTTTCGTTTTATTTTTAAGGGCAGGCAGTGGTCCCTGGGACCACTGCCTGCCCTTAAAATATATTTGCGCATGCATTCACAAAGGGGACGGGGTCCCCTGGGGACCCCTTCCCGTTTGCGAGTGCTTTACCACCCTTCTGAGAAGGGTGGTAAAGGATAAGTTACTTACCTGTAATCCTAGTTCTCTTCCAGGGGTATACTCATCAAAGTCATAAGCACTGAATAGTCCCGCCCACGTGCGGGGACCCCGGAGCAATAGCCAATAATATGCATATATCTACATATATATATATATATATATATATATATATATACATAAATACCCATATGCACAAGTTACTAACTTGTGTAACGATATATCTGTAAGAGACAGTAGTTAGTGACAGATTCCTTACCTTAGAATATCCCCAGGCGTCAGGCTGGATCCGGAAAGTTTTTTGCGTAGCAGTACCCTTGCGCGTCGGTAGGCGGCGTCGTGCGGCTCCGCGTCCGTCGTCGGCATCGCCGGGATGACGTCGCGGGCAGTACTTAGGCGCCGCCCCTGCGCGCTGACGTCAGTTCTGTACACGACTTTCCGCGCCAGGAACGCAGAGCCATGCAAGAAGCTGACATAGGTGTCTGAAAAATACTAGGGCCCTGAAAGGGATGTCCTTAACCCTAGAAATCAGTTCGCAGAACGGGGAGGATGGGTGGGGCGGTAGGAATCTGTCACTAACTACTGTCTCTTACAGATATATCGTTACACAAGTTAGTAACTTGTGCATCTGAAAGAGACACGTTAGTGACAGATTCCTTACCTTAGAATAGATACCCCAGCAATACCATCCCCGGTGGTGGGTCTGCGAACAAAGATCAGACAAGGAAGTCCTGGAGGACAGAACGGCCAAAGAAGCCGTCCCTCCGGACCGGACTGTCAAGGCAGTAATGCTTTGTAAACGTGTGCAGCGAGGCCCACGTAGCTGCCTGACAGATAACCGGCAGCGGAACACCGCGGCCCAAGGCCGTGGTAGCAGCCGTTGCCCTGGTGGAATGGGCACGCAGCCCAACAGGAGGCTCCTTCTTAGCCAAAGAATAGCAGGTCTTGATGCACAAGGTAACCCAGCGGGAGATGGTCCTCTTGTGCACCGCCCGACCTTTTTTTGCCGCCCACGTAGCCAACAAAGAGCTGGTCATCCACCCGGAAGTGTTTTGTGCGGTCAATATAGAAAGAGAGCGCACGTTTTGGGTCCAGACGGTGGAGCCTCTCTTCCTCTCTGGAAGGATGCGGAGGCGGAAAGAAGGTGGGCAAAGTGATGGTCTGCCCAATGTGGAAAGCAGTAACCACCTTTGGCAAGAAGGACGGACGCGTCCGAAGAACAACCTTGTCTGGATGAACAGACAGAAAGGGAGGTTTGCAAGATAGAGCCTGGAGCTCACTCACCCGCCGAGCGGAGGTGATGGCCACCAGAAAGGCTGTCTTCAGAGTCAGAAGACGAAGAGGACAGTTATGTAGAGGCTCAAAGGGAGCGCACATTAAAAAGGTAAGAACCAAGTTCAAGTCCCACTGAGGCATCACAAACGGAACAGGAGGGAAGAGGTGAGTAATGCCTTTTAAGAACCTGTTAACAACAGGGGACTTGAAAAGGGAGGGCTGATCAGGGAGCCTGAGGAAGGCCGAGATAGCACAAAGATAACCCTTGATGGTACCCAGGGCAGAACCCTGTTGGGCCAGAGAGAGAAGGAACAGAAGGACCTCAGACAGAGGGGCAGAAAGGGGATTCACAGCCTTTGCTGTGCACCATGCCACAAATTTGTTCCACCTGCAGGCGTATACCACCTTAGTGGAGGGAAGCCTGGCTGCCAGAATCACATCACAAACTTCGGGAGGCAAGTCGAAAGGAATCAACTGCCGCCGCTCAATCTCCACGCAAGCAGGTGTAGACTGGACAGGTTCGGGTGGAGGACCGTCCCCTGCTGCTGCGACAGAAGATCCTCCCGAAGAGGCAGACGGATCGGGGATCCACGCTCATATTGAGTAGCTCGGGATACCAAACTCTTCGAGCCCAGTCCGGAGCCACAAGAATGACTTGGGCCCGGTCGTGCCGAATCTTCTTCAACACTCTGGGTAGAAGTGGTATAGGCGGAAAGGCGTACAATAGACCGCAACTCCACTCGTGACGAAAAGCGTCGCCGAGCGAGTGCCGCCTTGGAAATTCCAACGCGCAGAACTGATGACATTGCGCGTTCTCTTCGGTGGCGAATAGATCTAACCAAGGCTCTCCCCACTGTAGAAAGAGTCCTTGCGCCACTTCCGAGTGAAGACGCCATTCGTGATCCATCATGCACCTGCGGCTGAGTTCGTCCGCCCTGGCGTTCAGGGAACCTGCCAGGTGTTGAACCACCAGGAACATGCCCTGATGTTCCAGCCATGTCCAGAGGCGCAGAGCCTCCTGACAAAGGGTCCACGACCCCACCCCGCCTTGTTTGTTGCAGTACCACATGGCGGTGGTGTTGTCTGTGAACACCTGCACTACCTTCCCTTTGACAGAGGGAAGGAATGCCTTGAGTGCAAGTCGGATCGCCCGGAGCTCCAGAAGGTTGATATGGAGCCGGGACTCCGCCGGAGACCAGAGGCCTCTGATCTCCGCCTCTCCCATGTGACCGCCCCATCCCAGAAGGGACGCGTCCGTCACAACTGTGTGCTCTGGCTGGGGAAGGGAGAGGGATCTGCCCATGACCCATTGCCGGTTCGAGAGCCACCACTGCAACTGTCTTGCAGTCCCCTCCGAGATCTGGACGTGATCGGACAGGTCGCCCTGGTGCTGCGCCCACTGGAACTTCAGGTCCCACTGCAGAGCCCGCATATGCCATCTGGCATGAGTGACCAGCAGGATGCAGGAGGCCATGAGGCCCAGCAGCCTCAGGGTCATCCGTACCGAAACCCAGGATAAAGGCTGAAAGATCGGAATCATAGCCTGAATATCCCGGACTCGCCGTTCGGGAGGATAGGCCCGAAACTGCGTCGTGTCCAGAACTGCTCCGATGAAAAGGAGCTGTGGAGAAGGAATCAGATGCGACTTCGGCACATTGATGGAGAACCCCAGCGAGTGCAGGAGTTCGGCCGTAGTCTGGAGGTGGGAGACGACTGCCTGGGACGAGCCCGCCTTCAGCAGCCAGTCGTCGAGGTAGGGGAAGACTGAAACCCCTGCCCGGCGCAGATGAGCTGCGACCACCGCCATCACTTTCGTGAACACCCGAGGGGCACTGGTAAGGCCAAAGGGGAGCACGGTGAACTGAAAATGCTCGAGGCCTACCGTGAACCGAAGGTAACGCCGGTGGGCCGGCAGGACGGGGATGTGGAAATAGGCGTCCTGCAAGTCCAACGCTACCAACCAGTCTCCGGGGTCGAGGGCAGTCAAGACCTGAGCTAGGGTGAGCATCTTGAACTTCTCCTTCCGGAGGAAGCGATTGACGTTCCGGAGGTCCAAGATAGGACGCATGTCCTCCTTGTCCTTTTGGGCACCAGAAAGTAGTGGGAGTAGCAACCACGCCCTACTTCTGGGGTCGGAACATGCTCGATGGCCCTCTTGGCCAAGAGGGCCGTGACTTCCTTCTGTAGAAGCGCCAAGTGATCCCCTGACATGCGGTGGAATTGAGGTGGCATGGCTGGGGGTGGTCTCGAAGGGGAGGGAGTAGCCCCTTCGGACAATGTCCAAGACCCACCTGTCCGAGGTGATGGGACGCCAGAGGTGAAGGTGATGGCGGACCCTGCCTCCGACTGGCGTACTGTGCACCTGAAAGGAGGGACTAGGAAGGCTTGGAGGCCGCGGACGGGTTGGAGGTGGTGGCCTGACCCGCACGCTGGTTGCCCGAACCGCCACGGCGGTATCCACGTCCTCGGCCACGCGAAGGCGCTTGCTGCGCGGGCCGTTGGCCGGGCTGCGGACGTGACTGGCGCCCCTTCCGTGGCCACGAAAGGGGCGAAAAGCAGACGTGAGCGGAGGGCGCACAACAGCAAGGCCCAGGGACTTAGCAGTAGCCCGAGAGTCCTTGAAACGCTCCAGCGCATGGTCTGCCTTCGAACCAAAAAGACCGACACCATCAAAGGGCATGTCCATGAGTGTATTCTGGACATCTCCCGAAAAACCAGTGGTTCTCAGCCAGGCGTGGCGACGCAGCGCCACCGTCGTTGCAAGCGATCTGCCCAGCGAGTCGGCGGTATCAAGGCCACAGCGGATGGTATATTTAGCCGCATCACGCCCTTCCGCAATGGCGCGGGTAAGCAGTGTCTGGACCTCCTCAGAACACTGCGGCAAAACAGTTGCCACCGAATCCCACAGGGAGTGGGTGTATCGGCCCAAGAGGCAAGCGGTATTAACAGACCGCAAGCCAGCACTGGAGGAAGAGAAATCCTTCTTCCCAAAGTGATCCAGGCGCTTGGATTCCCTATCCGGAGGGGCGGTAGGGAAGGCGGTTTGGGAGGCAGAGGCTTGGACAACCAAGCTCTCAGGGGTGGGGTGTTGGGAGAGAAACAGGGGGTCGCCCGGAGCAGGGCGATGGCGTCGGGCCACGTTCCTATCCACAGGAGCCCCTGTGGTGGGTTTGGACCAGGCACCCAAAGAACGTCAGTCAGTGCCTCGTTGAACGGCAGCACAGTCTCCGAAGAGGAGGCCGCCGGCTGAAGCACTTCAGTCAGGATGTTAGACCTGACGACCACTGTAGGCAACTGGAGATTCAAGGCTCCAGCAGCTCTACGCAACACTGTTGCAAAATTAGCCCCCTCCTCCGTTGCCACGGGAGGAGACAGCATGCCAGAGTCAGGGGAGGTATCCAGACCACTGGCATCCCCAAGTTCCTCAATCCAGTCCGGGTCAAACTCGCACTGTTGTGTGAGAGGGTCGTCAGACCCCTCCCAGCTCTCCTGGTCCTCCTCAGGTTGAAAATAAGGAGGAGGAGGGACATCAGGGACCCAAGGTCTCATCGGCGCCGGATACGGCGTCGGGCGACGCCGTTCCGGCACCATGTCCGGACCCGGAGAGAACCGGGGAACGACGCCGCCCGGAGCCCCGGACGGCGTCGGAAACGGCACCGGGGACATCGGCGTCGGCGGAGGCGTGGTTAGGTCAACCGGCGTCGATGGGGGTTGCGGCCCCACCGGAGCCGGGGTCGAGGCCGGGACCGGAGCCGAGGCCGGGACGAAGGCTGGTGGGACAGGCGACGCCGGGACCGGAGTCGACGGCGACGCCGGAGCAACCCAATCAGGGCCCGCGGGGCCCGGAGGCGCACCGGGAGGGACCTTGAGGCCCGAAGAGGCGGGCCATGGCCGACAGGAATTCCTGTATATCGGCCTGAGTCGCCCCCGAGCCCGGGTAGGGCGGGTACTGCGGGGGTAACTCGACAGGCACGTCCGGGGCCGCGGGGCAGGGACGGTGCCGACAGGGACCTCAGCCGAGTCGCGAGACCGGCGAGGCGAAGTCTTAGAGCGATGACGCCGCTTAGACTTCTTGTGCTTCGACTTACCGGAGGAGCGCGAAGACTTTGAATCCGACGAACGGCGGGGACTCCGCGTCCGGCCCCTCGACCTCTCCCGGGACCGGGGCTTGGTGCGGCGCGGAGCCGAATGCCGGACTTCAAGGAGCTTTCGAGACCGCTCTCGCAAAGCCTTAGGATGAAGTTTCCGGCAGTCAGGACACGACTTCGTGTCGTGGTCTCGGCCGAGACAAAAGAGACACTCGAGGTGCGGGTCCGTGATCGACATCATGCGACCACATTCCTCGCAGGGCTTAAAGCCGGGCATCCCTACGACACCTTAGGAGTCGTGAAGACTCGTTGAAGAAACAGTGAAAAAATTCACCAAAAAAGATAGTCAAAAAGTGACTAGGGCACTGCTCTTCCCGGATCTGCGCTTACTGGCGCGGAAAAAGAAGAACTGACGTCAGCGCGCAGGGGCGGCGCCTAAGTACTGCCCGCGACGTCATCCCGGCGATCACGACGCCGACGACGGACGCGGAGCCGCACGACACCGCCTACCGACGCACAAGGGTACTGCTACGCAAAAAACTTTCCGGATCCAGCCTGACGCCTGGGGATATTCTAAGGTAAGGAATCTGTCACTAACGTGTCTCTTTCAGATATATAGATAATATGCATTATATACATATGCAGCCTGAAAACATGTTACTAGGCTCAAAAAATTGCCGCCATTGCATTGTAAATCTTTTACATTTGAAAAAATAAAGACATATAAGTCATAATATACTTATGATACATATAAAGAAAACTGCTTTGAGTTTGCTTTGAAACACACAACCTTTATTTTCAAAGGTAAAAAGGTAAGATCATAGAGGCAGATTAGCCTAGAAAGGCTGCATAGAAAACAATTGGAAAATTGTCGCCGTGCCTTTAAGACCCCAGGAACCCCCAGGCTCCCATCATGCACCACAGGTGACAGTTAGGTCAGTTCTTTTGGACGGCGTATAACAGTGTAATCACAGTATGGGTAACAGGTACATATATATGACCATGGTATTCGTCCGGGGAGGAGGGAGGGTTGCTTATGACTTTGATGAGTATACCCCTGGAAGAGAACTAGGATTACAGGTAAGTAACTTATCCTTCTCTTCCAGGGGATACTCATCAATAGTCATAAGCACTGAATAGAGTAGCAAGCCCATCCCCGTACCCTGCGGACGAATACCAGCATATCAAAACCATTTTACCAAAACATATATTACCCAAACAAATTTCTCAAGGATGCTTGACCAAACTGAGCATCCGCTTGAGTGTCAGAATCAAGGCAGTAATGGCGTGCGAAAGTATGGACCGAACGCCATGTGGCTGCTTTATAAATTTCTTGAATAGGTACATTCCTAAGCATCGCTATTGTAGCAGCTTTGCCTCTTGTAGAATGCGCTCTCGGCTTGCCCGGGAGCTGCTTATGTGCCAGTTGATAAGATAACATGATACATGACACTATCCATCTAGAAATGGACCTTTTAGAGGCAGGGAAACCAGTGTTCAACGGACCATAATTCACAAACAGTTGGTCAGACTTTCGTACACTTTTTGTTTTATCAAGATAGAATTTTAACACTCTTTTTAGATCTAGAGAGTGTAGAGCTCTCTCAGCCGGAGTGACAGGGTTTGCAAAGAAAGTAGGAAGAGTAACTGACTGGTTGATGTGAAAATCCGAGATCACCTTAGGAAGGAACCTCGGGTGAGTACGTAACACCACTCTATTCGCGTGAAAAACGAGATAAGGCTCTGTAGAGCATAAGGCTTGTATCTCGCTTACCCTGGGGGCAGATGTGATTGCCACGAGAAAAGCAGTCTTCCACGAAAGATGCTGAAGGGAAGCTTTGTGAATGGGTTCAAATGGGGGACCCATTAGTTTAGAGAGGACCACATTAAGCTCCCAGGGAGGAGATGGAGACCTAATGGGTGGATAGACCTTTTTTAGACCCTCCAGGAAATCCTTAACAACTGGCATTTGAAAGAAAGAAATCTGAGTGGGAGACTTTCTATATGCTGTTATCGCTGCCAGGTGAACCTTTATGGAGGAGTATTGCAAACCTGCTTTGGCCAAATACAATAAGTATGGTAACAGTACCTGTTCCTGACCTCGAATAGGATCAAGACCCTCAGCAGTACACCACATGTAAAAACGCTTCCACTTAAAAGCGTAAGACTTCCTCGTAGAAGGTCTCCTAGCCTCCTTCAAGATCTGCATGCAGTCTTGAGAGAGACCTAAGTGTCCATATTGGATGAACTCAGGAGCCATGCTGCTAACCTCAGGGACGGCAGGTTGGGATGGAACACCTTGCCGCCCGCCCTGGTCAGCAGATCCGGATGACATGGCAACCTCCTGTGTGGTACTTTGGACAGATGAAGAAGGTCCGGGTACCACCACTGGCGAGGCCACTCTGGAGCAACCAGGATCATCTCTGTCTTGGAATTGTACAGTTTCCTGATCACCATGGGAATGAGGGGAATAGGTGGAAAGGCGTAGAGTAATGTCTCTGACCAGTCTATCAACAGAGCATTCCCCTTGGATCCTGGTTGAGGGTACCTGGAGGCGAAGAGATCGATGTCTGGTGTTCCCCAGTGGTGGAAGATGTCTTGCGCCACTTCTTGTTTTAGCACCCAGTCGTGTGCTTCTGCGAAATGCCTGCTTAGGCTGTCTGCTTGGACGTTGAGGACGCCTGGTAAGTGAATTGCGGAGATTTTCATGTCTCGTGCCAGAAGCCACTTCCAAATCGCCTGTGCTTCCAGCGACAGGGGTCTGGACCTGGTGCCCCCTGCTTGTTCAGGTAGTACATCGTTGTTGTATTGTCCGTCTGAACAAGCAGAGCAGTCGATTTGATGGAAGGAGAAAACGCCTTGAGAGCCAGATGCACCGCTCTGAGTTCCAGCATGTTTATGTGGTATAGCTGCTCTTTCTCTGACCACATTCCTTGGATCTGTAGTGGCCCCATATGAACGCCCCATCCCTGAAGGGACGCATCTGTCACCAGAGTCTACTTGGGCAGTTCCTGTTGAAAGGGGACTCCTACGATGAGATGAGTCCGTCGCATCCACCATCTGATGGAGAGCCGGACAGACAGAGGTAGAGTTAAAGTGTCCTCCCATCGATTGGAGATTTGGGACCACTGATCCTCTAGAGTCTGCTGTAGAGGTCTCATGTGAAGTCTGGCGTTTGGAACTAGAAAAATGCACGAGGCCATCGAACCCAGCAAAGATGAGATCTGCCTGGCCGTGGGCTGAGGTATCTTCAGGAGAGTTTGACACTTGTGGCGAATGGATGATAGTCTCTCCTCCGAAGTATACGCTCTTGCGTTTACTGTGTCCAAAGTTGCGCCCAGGTAATGTATCCTCTGTGTTGGATTGAGGATGGATTTTTTTAAATTTACGTGTAGACCGAGCTGATGTAGTTGTTGAATGCAGTACGCGAGGTGCTGCTGTAGAAGAGTTGGAGACGCACTCTTGAGAAGCCAATCGTCTAGGTAAGGATAGACGAAAATCTGCTTCTTCCTCAAGAAAGCAGCTACTACTGCCATGCACTTTGAGAATGTGCGAGGAGCCGACTTCAGACCGAAGGGCAGGACAGTGAACTGGAAGTGGTCTGACTGGATGCGAAACCTTAGAAACTTTCGATGCTTTGGAGAGATTGGGATGTGGAAATATGCATCTTGAAGATCTATGGAACACATCCAGTCCCCTTGATGTAGATGCAGGATTATTTGATGAAATGCCAGCATTCTGAACCTCTCTCTCATAATGAACTTGTTGAGAAGCCTGAGATCTAGTATAGGCCTGAACGCCTTGTTTGGACCTTTCTTTGGGACCAAAGAATATCGGGAGTAGATTCCCTGTCGACGTTGATGCCATGGGACCTCCTTGATGGCCTCCTTTAGGAGTAGAGCGGACACCTCGTCTCAGAAGATTTATGCAATGGATGACAGTCTTTTGAGGAGGCATAGAAGGTGGAGGGGACTTGAACCTGATGGAATACCCATTCCTTACAATATTTAGCACCCACTTGTCTAGTGTGATTTTGGTCCACTCTTCCAGGTAGAAAAGGACACTTCCCCCCCCACCGGAGTGGGTAACGGAGTTAGGGGAAGCAAGCACTCACTGCTTCTGTTGTTGCTTGGCAGCAGGTGTGGACTGTCTGGAGTTCCCTCCTCGTCCTCTACCAGGACGACGCTGGTATGATTGTGATCTTCCTTGATTTTGCTGGGAGGACCACTGAGGGGTTTGAACCCTCTGCTGGTATTGGTGCCGATCGTAAGGGCGGTAGCGTCGCCTGAAGTCCTTCTTCTCGAGCCCAACCGCCTTCACCGTATCCAGTTCGGTCTTCATCCTGGACATTTCATCATCAGCATGAGAGCCGAAGAGCGATGTGCCATTGAAGGGGAGATTGAGAATACGATGTTGCGCCTCTGGCTTCAAACCCGTCAATCTCAGCCAGGCAGAGCGACGGGCACAAATCCCATGTGCATAACCATGGGCAGCGAGATCAGAGGCATCAGCCGCTGCACTGATGACTTGATTGGCCACCAAACCACCTTCATGCAGAATTTCCAGGAAATCTTGCTTGTCTTCTTTTGGGAGCTTCTCAGTGAAGCATGAAAGAGAGTCCAACAAAGAGCGGTCATACCGACCCAGTAAGGCCGAGGCGCTGGCTACCTTCATGTAAGAGGCTGAGGTAGTGCACATTCTCTTGCCGACAGAATCCATGGCCTTACTGTCTCTATCTGGGGGTACCGCAGACGATGCTGCCCCCGTCTGATTCTTCCGTGCAGCTGAAACAATAACTGAGTCCGGTGGAGGGTCAGCCCTCAGAAAGAAGGGGTCCTTCTCAGGAGCCTTATACTTTTTAGTGATCCGAGATGGGGCCGCCCCCACCGATGCTGGAGTAAGGAATTTTTGCAGAGCAGGCTCTAGCAGGCCAGGCACTAGGGGAAGCAATGGTCTAGAGGAAGACCTTTGGTGTAGTGTTTCAAAGATGACTGATGTCTTGGTGGTGGAAACAGGCATTTCAATCTGAAGCTTCGCAGCCCCTCGACAGAGAACCTCATTGAAGGTCAGGATATCATCAATGGGCGATATTCTACTCGGAGGAGAGGAAGAAAGAGTAGGAGAGTAATCAGCCTTGGAGTCTGAAGACCACGAAGAAGATCTATGGCTTCGTCTTCTAGGAGAACGGTGTCGAGATCTGGATGCCCGACTCCACGGAGAATGTGATGAGCGCCTTCTGAAAGGTGGGGACCTTTGTGGAGTGGCATGTCGCTCATGTCTTTCAGATGAGTGTACTGACTGAATTATAGGCGATCTGGATCTTGTAGAGGAACGTGGCAATCCTGTAACCCTGCGGATCTTCCACTCCCTTATTTCCCCTAGCCATCTCGGGGAGATATTAGTTGGAGGGGTTGGTGACTGTACTGGTGAGTGTTCAGGAGTGACTTGCACTATCTGAAGTCCTGGGGAGGAAGAGGCGCTCCTTGACGTCACCACCTGGGCGTCCCGCGTCGAGCAGTATCTCCCGACGTCGCCCTAGGTCTCTTTGCAGGAGGAGATCCGTGATTGGAATGTGATCTCCTCGACGTCGACCTCCTCGACGTCGACACAGATCGCGATCTTCTTGACCTAGATCCAGAGGGTGTTTTTCGAGATCTCGACGTCGATCTCCTCGACGGCGATCTCCTCGCCGTCGACCTCCTTGGCGACGGATGCGTCGACGTCATGCGTCTCGACGGCGACTGCCTGTGTCTCACCGGCGTCGAAGCCCTCGGTGATCGGCTCGACGTCGATGCAATTCGCCCTCTCGACGTCGGTGGTGATCTCGACGTCACCACTGTCCCTCTCGGCGGCGAGCTTCGACGTTGATGTGTCGACGTCGAGCCCCGGCCTCTTGACGTCGTAGGCGAGCCAGACTTGGACCGCCTACGCGTTGGTGTCGACTTCGTCTTATGGGTCTTCTCACCTGAAGTCAGATGTTTCGACGGCGAAGGACGTCTCGCTGTCGATTTCGACGCCGACTCGGAGCACAAAGGTATTTTGGATGTCGATCTGTCCCTCGACGGCGTATGAGGATGAGGTCTCCTTTTCTCACCTTTCTCTTTGCGCTCCAACCTTGGTTGAGAGGAGGGCTTCCTTGAGGGATGTTCTTCTCGCCCACTTGCTTCTTTTCTTCTCTCCTGCATGGAGTGCAGCTTAATCTTCTCCCTTTCCCTAAGGGTTCTTTTTGAAAACTTGCTGCAGTGGTAACACTGGTCTGGCTTGTGAGTTGAAGGTAAACAAGCAATACAGACCGAGTGAAGGTCTGACTTAGCCATCTTTTTTCCACAGGCCGGGCACTTATTAAATAAGGCCGGCATTATGACAGGAAAAAATAGCCAAAAGTCAGAAAAAAATAGTAGTATTAGTAAGTTAAGTACTAAAGACGTCGAGTGAAACTAAAAAAGTTCACTTGAAACCAGAAAAAAGTGATAAAAAATCACTAACTGGCGAGCTCAATGCTCCAGGATCCTCACAGAAGGAGCCGGAAAAAAACTGACCTAACTGTCACCTGTGGTGCATGATGGGAGCCTGGGGGTTCCTGGGGTCTTAAAGGCACGGCGCCAATTTTCCAATTGTTTTCTATGCAGCCTTTCTAGGCTAATCTGCCTCTATGATCTTACCTTTTTACCTTTGAAAATAAAGGTTGTGTGTTTCAAAGCAAACTCAAAGCAGTTTTCTTTATATGTATCATAAGAATATTATGACTTATATGTCTTTATTTTTTCAAATGTAAAAGATTTACAATGCAATGGCGGCAGTTTTTTGAGCCTAGTAACATGTTTTCAGGCTGCATATGTATATAATGCATATTATCTATATATATGGGTATTTATGTGTATATATATGTAGATATATGCATATTATTGGCTATTGCTCCGGGGTCCCCGCACGTGGGCGGGACTATTCAGTGCTTATGACTATTGATGAGTATCCCCTGGAAGAGAACTGCGAGTGTTTTGCAACCGTAACTGTGGTCGCAAAACATTCATACATTGGTTTTGCAGACGCTATTAGGAAGGGACGCCCTTGGAACGCCCCTTCCTAATAGCGCGCCACTAACCCTATTTGCGACTCGTAAAATAGGGTTTGTACATGGCCCACACTTTTTGCAGTCGCAAATGGGCCTAAAACCCCTTTGCGACCGCAAAAAACGGTCGTACATCTGGCCCCTAATCACTAGTAATGCTCTAGCTGTTGGATACTCTAAATGCAGATTTCTCACCTGGCGAATTTCCCCAGGAACCCGACTGGATATGACAACTCTTGCAATAGCTCCAGTGTGCTGACATGGGGCGCAATGACCTCAATTGTGATTCTAGCCAGCCTCCAGAAAAGGATGGAACAGACAATAGGCACCACCGCACACTTGTGCGTCAGTTCGATAACTAGATCATTCCACCGCCAAGAATGTGGAACATAGCTAACAGAATTTACCTTTCACCGGCAAGAAAGCATTTGCAATGCAATAAGTCTTGCATTACTGCAAGTTTGAGCTATTGACGATGCAAATAATGGTGGTTACATTTTTGTTTTTGTTAAAAAAATATCCCAGCAGTAGCATAAGTCAGGGTGCAGTAAATTATATGGCTAATAGAGGTCCCTTTACAACTCCACAGGGACACCTAGTAACCTGTGGTGCTGCACCAATTTCTTGTTACGTGGATTTTATTACTTATGCTACTGTTAAGATATTTTTTAAACAAAAAAAACTATAACATTATTTGCAACGCCAATATGTCAAACATTCAGTATTGTGAGACCTACTGCATTGCAAATGCTGGTTTAGGACTTATACCCCGTTTCTAACTTTGGATCTCTTGTAACGAAAGCAGTTTTATTGTAAAGCGCTCTAACATCTTTGGGTGTCAGCCCCATGTAGAAAATGCATAAATAAATGCCTACCTGCCGCACTTTCCCACCAACTTGTGCAATGTTTGTGAAATGTATAGATATTAAGAGTAATAAATATCAAGTTGTAGTTTATTTCTAAATGTCAACGGTTTGAACTTGTAGTACATATCAGGTAGATAGTGTGCAAAACAATACACTAAGGAAGACACCCAAAAATAGGCAACACCAGTTGCAAACTGCAATTTTCACGAACGTATTTGCTAGTCTACGTTTGGAGAAAGAACGATCCCACGTAGTAAGAAGTGTGGGTTGTCAGCCAATCAAAGTGTCGGACATTACGTGACCAATCAAAGTTTAAGCTACAATTACGTCCTCCGCGTGAGAAGGTGGAGCTACAGTCCTCAATGGGTAGGATAGTGAACCAATCGGAACATGAAAAAGCATGCCACCAACTTCAGCGACCGCTTGTAGAAGGAAAGCTTCTCTTCAACACTGATAGAAACATCGTGGAGAACAGTGTTCTGACTCTTGCGGACCCCATACATTTCACGTGTGAACGATTGCCAAGAGACCAGATAGTACAAGCATTTGCAATGCAAAAGGTGTTGCATTACTGAAGTTTGAGCCAATAGCTCAAACTTTCAGTAATGCGAAAGCAATTGCATTGCAAATCAATCGCAGCACTCGCGCTTTAGCTTTAAACATCTTAAGCTAAAGAGCGGTTGCCACGATTGCTTCAAAAGTAAACAAATAGACAAAAACATTTCTTTACTTTTGAAGAAATCACAACACCCGTTGTTTAGCTTAAGATGTTTAAAGCTAAAGTGCGGGTGCCGCCACTGTAAGAAAAGTAAACAAATAGAAAAAAATGGCGGGCGCACTTTTTCTTCTATTTCTTTACTTTTGTTACAAAGGCAGCACCGGCGCTTTAGCTTTAAACATCTTAAGCTACAGCTCCGGTGCTGCGATTGCTTAAAAAAAAAAAAAAAAATAGAAAAAAAAGGCATGGTGATGCATTTTTTCCTATTTCTATACTTTTGAAGCAATCGCGGCACCTGCGATTTACCTGAAGATGTTTAAAGCTAAAGCGCAGGTACCGCCATTGTAACAAAAGAAAAAAAAGAGAAAAAAAAGCCATGCGGCCTCGTTCGGCGATCACAACTAACAAAAGAAAGGCACTGCCGCCATTATTCCAGCTGAGGTATGCCGTGCGGGTTAAATAAATTAAAAAAAGCGTTGCAGGAGAGCTTGTCCTGCCTGCAACAGCAGGCAGGAGAAAGCCATTTAAGAAAATAGTGCTCCGAGGCTGTAATCAAAACGTACTGAGTAACACATGCAACGGGGAGTGTCCTCATGGGAGGCTAGAAGAAGAGAAACGGCGGTACTAAGGAGGGACTAGTAAGCCTATTGACCAATGAAAAGCCACCATTTACAAAGGGCAGTGACAGGAGCCAATTAAAAAGATGGGTTGAAAGTGGGCGGAGTTTCATGCCCATATCCTGAATACAGCACGTCTAGATGAGAGAGCGCAAGCCCTGGCTAGGCGAGACCTAAAAACTAACTTGAGATCTTAATACCCGAACATTCACACCATCGAATGGGCAGGTGTGTAGGTGAGGAGTAATCTGCTGTTAGGTAAAGTATACCCTAAAAAGAGCGTTACTGAAAGTGAGTAACTTATTCTTCTGAAAGAAATTTATAGCATATTCCTCACCGTGTGAACTGATAGAGTAATGCCCTCTCAAGGAGGTAGGTCTAGGGAGTGGACTGCACATAAGGAAGTCCTGAAGAAGCCAGCAGGCAAAATGACACTGCAGTCTTGTGAATCAATGCAGTAGTGCTTGATGCAGGTATAGACAGATGTGCACCTGGCAGATATTCAAAATCAGAGCGACAGCAGTGATTGCGCCCTTTGCTCTGGTGGAAAAATCCTGGCTGCCCGCTGGAGTTTTTTTTTTGGCCAGAGCAAAACATTGTTTGATATAGAGGACAATCCACGGTGAGAAGGAATTTCCTTACTTCGCATTAGTGAAGCAAACAAGATCATCTACCTGATACTCTGTATCAATGTAGATACTATGGGCACGCTATGAATTCAACTAGAGTTGCCTTTGGTATTTTTGGATGTGGTGGGGAAAAGAATGCAGGAAGCATGTGTAGGAAGCTGGCTCTGTATATACTATACCAACAGGAGGTTTAGTGTGCATATATTCCAGTGGAACCCCAAAGGTAGGCAGAAGTAAAAGTAGATAGCACCTTACTCTCTATTTGTGGTAGTGTGGTAGAGCAGTAAGGCTTTATCAGAGGGTATGTTAATAATTTGTTGTACACACTCAGGCAGCAAATGATGTCACACTCAAAGACTGAACTCGGACCAATTTGTTTGTATCAAAAATATTAGGTTATTTTATTTCTAGAACCAAGCCAAGCCTGTGCAGGTAAGTGAAATAATACTTTGCAAAATCTTATGTAATGTTTTACAGTTGAATGCAGGTTCAAATGCAGTTGGTTGTATTACAGGTAAGTCAATATTTCGAAATTACTTTTCAGTTACTTTACAGATTACTTTGTTCGTTACTTTTTAGATTACTTTTTATGTTACTTTTTCTACTCAGTGTGATATGCCTAGATATCACACTGGGACATTTCCTAGAGAAAATGTAAGTAAATCAGTTTTTGTACATTTGCAGTTTCAGTGTTACATGCAAGCCAACTCCACACTTTAAAGATTTTTCAAGGAAAACAGTCAATGCAATCCTATGGGAGGAAATGAAGTTATCGGTTCGCCGGTAAGTACAAGTTTGTGGGAGTTGGTATTCTGGGGTTAGAACCAGGGTTCCCCCAGGGTCAAGGATGCACTCTTGAAACTCCCTCAGTGGCACTAGGGCGGCCGGGTGCAGAGTGCTGAGGCCCAATGTCATCCAATGGGGGATAAGGAGCCTTCGGTTGGTGGCTGCTCACGAGCAGGCCACAAGGTTGTGGGAGCAAAGCTCCTTGTGTTAGGCTCAGGGCAAATGGGGATCCGAATTAGCACACAAGGTGTACCCGCAGCGGCGGCTGGGTGAAGGGTGCAGTTTTGGCGTTGGGTGCCCTTTTTTCAATGAGAGTTGCCGGTTTTGGCTGCAGACTCGGTCCAGGAAGACTTCCGGTAGGAAGCAACAGCTGGGCAGGTAAGTTGGAGGGCTCGGGGACGTATGTGCACTCCGGGTTTTCTTCTCCAGGGCGCAGGCCGGCTGGATGCAGGGGTGTCTTTAAAAGTCGGATTTCACCTTACCGGGCCACTCGCGGTTGGGGGTGGGGGGGATCTCCATGCAGAGGCTTCAGGCGACGTCAGGAGTCCTGGAGGGGTTAACCCACGGTGGACTCAGACTCTGGAGCACTAGGGGACCTCGCTGGGACCGGTTGGCCACCCGGATTCGGGTCGTAGGCGTCGGGTGCAGTGGTGGTTCCAGGCGTCGGGTTTCTTTATCCTCAGCAGGCTCAGAGTAGTCTGTCTTGGGAGTTTCTTTTGAACAGAGCTACTGTTCACAGGAGATCCCGTCTTTGTTGAAGGCAGTCAGTCCTCCCAGGGGTTCTGGAGGTCGCTGGCTGCAGGACAAGACGACTTTTGGCGCAGGATCTCTGGATACTGCAGACGGGCCGGTAGGACTGGGGCCAAGTCAGTTCTTCTCTGCAGTCTCCTCTGCTGGGCGTCTTCTTTCGTCCTTTTTCTTCGTAGGTTACGGGAATTTGTCCTCCTGGTTTAGGGCTGCCCCCTATATACTGTATTTAGGGGGCGTTTTAGGAGTCTCGAGGTGTGCTCACCCCACGTGGGGGAGTGCGCACAATCCCTAATCCTGATTGGAGAGTGCCTGACATCGGCAAGTTGGCAGGCACTGAAGAGTGGGTTTCACCTCGCCTCCCCCACCTGAGGGGTGGGGTTGGCAGAGGTGGGAACACCTTCTGGACTATGCTAATTTTTCCCGCCCGTCTTCCAGCCGAAAAGGAGGGTAGACAGGAAGGGGGCTTTGTTTCTGGGCTCAGGGGTCAAAAGCTCCCACCCCAGGGGTCCAGAAACATGTCTCGTGGTGGCAGGCTGGTGTGTATCAGTCAGGGAACCCACCCGAGGCGGGTCGTTTTTCAGGGGGCATTTTCAAGATGCCCTCTGAGTGCATTTTTCATGAAATCCCACACTGGCATCAGTGTGGGTTTATTGTGCTGAGAAGTTTGATACCAAACTTCCCAGCTTTCAGTAAAGCAATTGTGGTGCTGTGGAGTTCGTAATGACAAACTCCCAGCACCATATACTCTTAGTGGCATTACTGCACTTACAATGTCTAATAATTGGTCTTGGCACTGTAGGGGTACAGGGCTCATGCACCTGTACCCTCACCACTGGTATAGTGCACCAAACTAGAGCAGTGGGTTGTAGGCATGGCACACAGGGATGTGTGCAAAGGTACAGGGCCTCTTAAGGTGGCACAATAAGTGCTGCAGCCCTTAGAGGCCTTCCGTGGCCACAGTGCCCTTGGTACCCATGGTACCTTTTACAAGGGACTGACATGTGGCCAGAGAGGTGCCAATTGGGGGTACAAGGTACAGTTTTGGGAAAGAAAACAGGCCCTGGGAACCTGATTGGCAGGGACCCAGGGTACATGAAGTCAAAGTGCATCAGTAGTCGGGCAAAAAGTGGGGGGGTTACTGCAACAGAAACCCAGCTTCCTACAGCGTGATGGATTGCTCCATGTGGAAGGGTGACTACTTTTGGAAGAAAGGATAAAAGGGTAGAAAGTATCTGTTTGGCAGGAAACAAGGTAGTATATTGACTCACAGAAGTCATGGCAATGGGAAACAAGGTCTTTAGAGGTAAGAATACAACTGTGAAGATCCTTGAAAGGAGCACACATCAAGAATGCGGAGACCAAATTAAGATTCCACTGCTGCATAATGATGGGGGCACAGAGAACCATATGTGAATACCCTTTGAGAAAATACAATGCATTACAATGGGTGATTTGAATAATGTGAGCCGATCAGGCAAACGAATGAAGGCCAAAGGACCAAGAGTGCCCAAGGTAAGGCTTGCAGGGCCAAAGATAACAAGAACAAAGTATATCAGACCGCAGATGGTCAACCTGTTTCTCTTTGCACCAGGCGACAAACTTTGTCAACAGGTCTGAGTAAACAGCTCTCTTGGAAGGACAGCAAGCGGCCAAAATGGCATGAACCACCTCAGATGGAGATTTCCCAGACACTAGGGGAGGAAACTCCAGAGCACAAAAGACTGGACAATGAGTATTTTCAGAGGTAGCGAATAGGTCTACCTAGGGTACACCTCACTGCACAAGGATAACCCATGCCACCTCTGAGTGCAGGAGCCACTCATGATGCATGCTGAGTTAGTCTAACATGATGTTGACGGATCCTGTAAGATGATTTACCATCAGGGAAATCCTGCGAATTGCCAATCACCAAAGCCTCAGAGCTTCCAGACCGAAAGCATGAAACCCCACTTCGGCCTGCTTGTTGCACTACCACATGGTCATCATGCTGTACATCACCATCGGGATAGATATGCCCATGATGGAAACAGGAAAGATATTTAGGGCCAACCAGATGGCTCAAGGCTCCAGAAGATTTATGTGGCAGTGCTGCTCTGACTGACACCAGAGATCTCTGATCTCCAGCTCATCCAGGTGACTTCCCCAGCCCAGAGATGACATCTGTCACTATCAGCTCTGTAAGGGGAAAGTTAATCGGTTTGATACACATCAGGTTGGCTTTCATCATCCACCACCAAAAGTGCTAAGCTGCGGATTCCGTCTGAAAGACATCCCCAGTCCTGGGTCCACTGCAGCTGTAAACTCCACTGAAAGGCCAGCATGTGGTAAAGGTTGTTTGGAACCAGAAGGACGCACAATGCCAGAAACCAAGCAGCCTCATAACCTTCAAGGTTACAAAAGAAGCTCCTGCTTGAAAAGTCTGGTCATCAACTGAAGGTACCAGATTTGCTTCAACAGCAATAAGGCATTCAGCAAAAACTGCCTAGAATGGTTCTGATGAAGGGAATCTTCCACACCAGCTTGAAAAGTGACTTTGGTTCAGTGACGCAAAAGCTCAAGATAGAAAGTAATGAGACCGTGGTCTGCAGGTAGTCCGGGATTAGCAGACAGACGCTGAAGGTAGAGGAATGTGTATAAAGGTGATGCAACCACCATGGCCTTCATATTGACCCAACGGGTAGACGTAAGGCTAAAGAGCAGCACAGTGAATTGGAAGTGGCCTGATCCCACCACAAAGTGGAGATACTTCATGTCTGACTTCAGGAAGGTACATAAAAAAAAGCATTCTGCAGGTCCAGGGACACAATACAATCTTTGGGATCCAAGTTTGCAGACCCTGAGCAAATAAAATTTTCAAATTCACCTTTTGAGGAAGAAGCTTAAAAGTCTGAGGTCTAGCATCAGTCTTAATCTCCCATTACTCTTGGGGACCCAAAATGACTGGGAGTAACATCACAATCAGTCTGCCTTTGAATTTAGTTTGACCACCCATCTGGCGAGCAACCTTATCACTTTCTTTGACAGATTTGTGAGGTGATCCGCAGATACCCTAGAATAAACTGGGGAGGTGCGTTCAGGAAGGGAAGAGCTTAAACAACTTGAACAATTTGGTACGAAATACTGGAATGCTAGAAAGGTGGGCATGTTGGATTCTGATGCCTACCAGTGTCTGGCTTGCGACAAGGGGGACAAGGAATGTTGCTGCTTTTGTTGGTCTTGTCCACTAGAACATCCTCAACCTCTACAACTATGAAAATTATGCATAGGTCGCTGTCTAGACAGAGGGTTGTTACTGACATACACAAGAAACCTCATGTATTCTCTGAATTGTATTGATACGATCTGTGTTGCTGATGGAGCTGTTGAGTGATGGTAGTAACCTCAATGAGCAGGCCATAGCTCTGCTGTCTTTAATTTTCGCTAAGCCTGCATCAGAATTCTTGTCAAAGAGCTGAGATCCATCAAACAGCATGTCCATTAGAGAAGTCAAGATGTCCCATAAGAATCCAGTGGAAAGCATGGTGGAATGCCTTGTAACAATGACACTGTTGTCAGCAATGTGCAGTCTACAACTTTCTAGTACCCTGACCGACATGTACTGTCTGTGCAAAGGCATTGCGCATGTAATCTGGCAAAGTCAGCAACACCTCGTGTGCCATGTACCAAAAGTGCAGTGCGTGGCAGTGTGTGTTGGTGGTTCTATCCTTTTTGTCTGGTTTGGAGGGGAGGTAGGTTGACAATTCACTGTTACCTTATCCATAAAGGCCTGTACCGCAAAGCTTCCGGGGTTGGATAATGCATTAAAAAAATATCACATGCCACTGGCCTGTGACATTTCGTAATGGGGTGACTCCAAGCCCGAGTTGAAAATGGTTTTGAGCAAACAGCCAGGACTAAATCAATCAGGGAAAGGTAAAGGCACAGAGGTTGATGGCCCAGGTTGCAAAGCTCCTTCATAGGAAGCCCTAAAGGTGAAAACATAGTGGATTTTGGGGGTGGGGTGTAGAAGCCAGTTGTGGATGCATAGCTGGCAATGCAAGAATCATAGCTGGTACCAATGGAGGACCAGACTGCAAGGCCAGTGGCATCGCTGGAGGAATAGGTGGACTTAGTTCAGGGAAAGCCGGTGGCAGAGAAGATACCAACAGTGGAAGTTCAACTGGAAGTCCTGATGGGTCCATGGGGACAGGCGGTGAACCAAAGCGAGACTGAATGAACTTAAAAATATGCAGCAAGCCCTCCTTGAAGGCCACAACCCACCTTGGAGTGGGCAATGGCTAGGGGCACATCTGCTCCAAGTTTGGCACTGGGCCCAAAGCCGAACACCAAAGATTGGAGTGTGGTGTCACGACCACAGACTGTGTGGCTCCCCTTAGATCGGAAACATGTGAACATCGAAGAACTTGGTTGCTCTTCCTGTGCTTGTTCCTCACATTGTACTGGTCTTTTGTCTTAGACATACTTGATGGGGTCAACTTTTGAGATCGCATGATTTGTAGTCATGCTCTATCTCGAAGCACCCTAAGTAGATATTGTGTGGATCCGTCAGTAACATCTGCTTCTGACAAGCGCAACATGGCTTATCTGTCATCTTCTAAGGAGACACCTGTGCACAACAGTGAAGTAGAATTCAGTGAAAAAATTGAAATTGGTAGGGACAAAGCAGAGCTTGGATCTGCATCTTCAGTTGTGGAAAACAGACATCTGTGTGTAAGGTCCTTTAAGTGGCTGTGTCATCGTGTCAGGAGTCGCAACTGATGGTCATGGTACCACTTGGCGCACAGAGGTTATGGCAAGAGTTTCCAGATACAGTCAGGTGCCTGGAGAGATTCACAAGGTGAGGAATCGGAAGGTGAAGAATCTGGGGTTAGAGGTATGCATCAGAAAGAGCAACAATTGAAGAGCTGTGAGGAACAGGGTAAAACTGTCTTCATAGTCCTCTGTTTCGGGGCACCACTGACCTAGCTTCTCTTAAAGAGGTCTTGTATGGTATCTTGATTTATGAATGATGAATATACATTACGCCATGGCATCCAGAAAAGTGGATAACTGTCCGGCAGAAGGAAAAGAATTATATGAAGCTTTAGCCCTTTGCAAAAAACAGAAGACAGTCTATCCTCCAGGGGATATTGTGTTGCACTCTTTCTGTCCCAAACTGCTTAACGTATTTGATGATTATAAATTCGCATAGTTGTAGATTCACAACTCACATGAAGCCCAAGACTGAAGAATATCTGCTGCCGTCATAAGGTCTGGCAGCACGTTGACAAGAGTTTGCCTTGAGCAACAAGTCATCTAAATACGCAAATATGAAGATTCTCTAACACCAAGGAAAGCTGCAAAAACTGCCATGCACATGGGAAAGGTTTACAGGACAGCAATCCGAAAAGCAGACTTTGCTGATGGTATGGGTGTGAAGTAAAAGCAAAAAATAAATAAAAACTCTGGTGGCCCTCTGCATATCCCATGGAGCAGATTGGATCCAGGAAGTTCTGACATAACTCTCTGGCGCCGATGTGGGGTGCTAGCTCGACACCAGACGTGGAGTCATGATGACGTCACTGGAACTATTTATCACCCACTCCAGTGCCAAAACATCTGTTTTCATCTCAAGTATCTCGAGGCAGGGATGAGAAGAACATTTACAATGAAACAGGTTCAGTTCAACAAACTAAATTATATCTTTTTTTATACGGTCTATGAATTTCCTTTAGGCAGGGAAGAAGGGTGGCATTGGTGAAGAATCTGCAAGTAGATAAAATACCCACCAGAAGGAAAAAGGTTACATTGTAATCATCAGTTTTTAGTGTGCAGTGCTGTAGATTCACATGCTGTGCACACTCCTGCCAACTAGTGTTGATCTCAGACGTTTGCAAGTTGTTTGTCGAAGACAACAGCACTCTCAGTTGCAGTCTTCACCTGTGTCTGGGAGGCACCTAAATCCTGCTAATCTTCCTTGTCGGACTCGCTGGAAAAGGCTGCCTTTTGAGTTGGGAGACAATGGAATGAGCTGTGCCTCGGAGAGGTCGGCTTCTTCTCCCTCGATGGAGTGTTCCTTGAAAATGTCATGGGTGTCGTCTAACTCCTGCCTCCGCATTCTCAGATGAGCCTACTTCTGCTCACATCAGTACTGAAGGGTCTTCTTGGACTGGAAGTGGAGGCAGGGCTCGCACGTGGTGGTGTTGTGGTAGAGGGAGAGATTGGAGACCTGGTGGTTGGCCCACGGAAATTTTGAATGGCACAGGGTGGCAGGACAGGAAGGGCGTCCTCTATCACTATGCATGTATTCTAGGTAACAAAGTTGTCTTGGTAAAAGCCAGAGGCCCAGACGGTGAGGTGTCGAAGAATGGCCAGTGTCTGCTGAACGTTGCTTTGAAGAAAACGAAGCAGAAATCCAAGTGGAGTTTCTTCTGGTGCTCCTCAAGTCGAGAACTGACCGAATGGGTCCGAAGGAAAGCGCTACAAGTGCCTAAAAAGGAGCCTCCTGTCTACGCACGTCCAAACCAAATGGCAGGAAAACAAATCTAACATGGAGTCAATGAGCATTGCCAACTAAGGGAGGAGTCACTGCACTTGGTGACCCAAAAGGCTTTTTGTAAGAAAAACAACTTGCAAACATCTGAGCCCAACTCTAGATGGCAGTAGTATGAAGAGCATGTGTATCTAGAGCAACACATGCTCCAAACACATTGATATTGATGGCAGTAATTTTTTCTTCTGATGGATACTTCTACCTGCAGATTCCTCACCTTGGAAGAGATTCCCAGTGCTTCCTGGTAAGACCGATCAAGTGATGTGCCCATCCATCCTCATTTTGGAATCCAACCCATAGTGCTTGCAAAGGTGTGGAGGGAAGCCCATATCGCCGCTTTGCAAATGTCTACCACCATCACCTCTAGCCAAGGCCACTATGGGAGACTTTACCCTGGTGGAATGGCCTTGGATTCTCTCAAGTAGTTCTTTCTTCGCCAGTAACAGATCTTGGTGCACAGCAAAATCCAACGTAAAGCGTTCGCTTTTAAACCCCCTTACCGCCTTCCTGTTTTTGTTCCTCATGTATCAATTAAAGAGTTGGTCTAGAGGCAAGATCTCCTGTGTGTGGTTAATGCAATTACTCACCACATATCTGGGGTCCAGTCTATGCAACTACTCTTCCTCCTTGGTAGGATGAGGCAGTGGATAGTAGGTGGTTAAGGCGATAGATTGCCTCAGACAAAATGGGGACACCATCTTAGGAAGGAAAGCTGCGTTAGTTTGCAGGACAAGCTTATCTGGAAAGTAACACGTGAACAGCAGCTGAACATCCAAGGCTTGAAGCTCACTAACATTACTCAAAGGTAGCAGCAAATAAAAACCATCTTAAAAGTGTGTAGGGGCTCAAAAAGAGCACCTATCACAAACAACAAATCCAAAATCAAGTCCCATTGGGTATAACAAACCGAAGTGGCGGAAACACGTTTGTCAAACCCTTTAAAAATCTGACAACCACGGGTGACTTGGAACAAGAAAGGCTGGACTAGGAGACATAAAAAGATAGGCAATGCCACATTATATCATGTGACCATACAGTGTTGCTGTGCAAAGGACAATGCAAACTGAAGATTGTTAGCCAAGGACAATTTGGATGCCTGAGCACCATGGCACAAACTTATTTAATCTCTCCTAATTATAGACTTGGTCAAAGGACAACACGACAGGATCACGTTGGAAGACCTCTGGTGGAAACTCAAAAGAACTCTATGACACCACTCAATCTTCATGCATGAAGGTGTAACTCTTAAGTCTGGGCTGCAGAACCTAATCCTCTGATGAGAGAAGGTCTACTCTGAGTGGAAGATGAAGAGGAGCACACAGAGAAAGTTGCAGGGGGTCTGTGTACCACAACCTTCTTGGCCAGCCTGGGGTGATCAGAATAGCTGGGGCCAGTCCTGGCAGCTCTCCCGCAGAACCTGAGGAATCAAGGCTATGATCGGAAAAGCGCAGTGAAGCGATAACGTCTACTACAACTGTAACGCGTCCCCCAGGCTCTCTGTGACAGACACTGGAGGCCACAGAACATCGGGCAACTGGCGTGGGCGTGAGGTGTGCCCCATAGGGCAAAGATGTCCTGAATCACCTTTGGGTGAAGAAACCACTCCTGATCAGCAAGATGACGCCGACTGAGGCTATCAGCTCTGACACTGAGCTAATGGGCCAGATGGCTGGATAGCAGCCACAGCCATATGGGGTGTAGCTGGTCCTCTTATTCTACTCACTGGAGTTTTTGAAAGGGGACAGCTTCCATACATGCTAACAAATACGGTTATGAACTTGATTATTTACAGCATGAATAGGTCTTAAAATGGTCTCAAACAAAAAATATTTTGAAGGGATAAAATGTGCATTCATACAAAAGCACAAAAAGGATAGCATTGTCAAAATTTTACAGATCCACATCTAAGCTAGTACACAAGATGTGTTTTACAACAGAACAAAAGCAACATAACTATTAGGTGGCACTCTAGACAATTTGCATACTATATATATATATTTTTTTTTCCCCACTGAAAAAAACAAAAACAAAGGTTACAGGGACGTTATAGTTAGGCTCAGATTTCACTCGTATTAAACCATAGAAATTTAGCAGTTATAGTTACCTAAGCTAACTGTAACTTACACCCCTACAATGCACTGCTTATGCCCTCACATATTACATCACTCATGAAATGGTCAGTGACATAACTGATGACATTTCACCGATGACATCGTCTAGTGAGTGTAAGTAGTTTCTAAGAGTTTATGATTGTTAAACATATTAACCTACTACACAAGTTAAATTAATATACTAGGTGCACTACTACTGAGTGATACTACTTTTAACATATTATGTGGATGGCTGGGTGTCTGTATGTTTCCTTGTGTGTATGGATGTGTGAGTGGCTGTATGGGTGTATAACTGGGTGTGTGAGTAGCTCTGTGGATGAGTTGCTGTGTGAGTGGCTGTACTTGTGAGTGAGTGGGTGTGTGAGTGTGTCAGTGGCTGTATGGGCGAGTGGTGGTATGAGTAGCTCTATGGGTGGGGAAGTGGCTGTGTAGTGACTGTATGGGTGAGTGAGTGGGTCTCTAAATGGTTGTATGAGTGAGTGACTGGGTGTGTAGATGGCTGTATGGGTGAATGAGTGGCTGTTTCAGAGGGTGTTTGGTTAACTGAGTTGGTGTGTGAGTGGCTGTATTGGAGAGCGAGTGTGTGTGAAGGCCTGTATGGGTGAGTGAGCAGATGTGTGATTGCTTGTATGAAAGTGTGAATGGGTATGTAGTGGGTGTGTGAGTGGTTGTATGAGTGAGTGAGTGGCTGTGTTGGAAGGCTGTTAAGTGAGTGGGTGTGTGAGTGACTGCAGGTAAATAAGTGGGTGTGTGAGTAGCTGTATGGGCGAGTGTGTGGCTATGTGATTGGCTGTACAGGTGAGTGACTGGTTGTAAGGGTGAGTGAATGGTTGTGCGAGTGGCTATACGAGTGAGTGGGTGTGTGAGAGGCTCTATGGAGAAGTGAGTGGGTGTGTGAGTACTGGCATGGGTCTGTGATTGGGTATGTGAGTTGCTGTGTGGGTCTGAGTTGGCATAAGAGGTTGTATGGGGATGTGAGTGGTTCTTTGGATGATGTCATCAGAGATGTCACTGACAATGTCATGAGTGTAGTAATATGTGAGGTCATAAGCAGTGCATTGCGGGAAGTAAGTTATAGTTAGTTAAGGTAACTATAACTGCTGAATTTCTATGGTTTTGTATGAGTGAAATCTGAGCATAACTATAAAGCCGCTGTAACCTTTGCTTTCAGTGAATTTCCAAAGGTTTTTTAAATTCTATTTTCGAACTATAACGTCCCTGTAACCTTTGGTTTTTTAAGTGATTTTCTATGGTTTTTTTTTAAACTAGTAGTCATGTTTCAGAGTGGCGGAGAAAGGGGACGGGCCTCCTACCAGCTCAAAGCAATCCCGCTTACTGGTGGTAACAGGAGGGGTTCTTGGCCCCCAAGGACCCTCAGCATCCAAGAGAACTTCATCCCCCAACTAGTAGTGTGCCAGGTGGCACACTTGCAGAGTGGTGGAGAATGGGGGTGGGGCCTCCGACCAGCTCTCAGCAATCCCGCTGTGTGGGACTTTCTGGAGTGGTCGTTGGCCCCCCCAAGGACCCTCAGGAGCCAAGGGTACTTTATTACCCAACTTGTAGTATGCCAGGAGGTGCGTTTGCAGAGTGGTTGAGAAAGGAAGCGGGCCCCCAACAAAATCTCAGCTATCGCACTGTGTGGGACTTACTGGAGGTCATAGGAGGGGATGTAGGCCCCCAAGGACCCTTAACAGCCAAGGGGACTTCATCCCACAACAAGATGTGCACCAGGAGGCCCCTTTGCAGAGTGGTTGAGAAAGGGGGCAGGGCCTCCAGCAGCTTCCCTGGGGCCGGCATTTTTTAAAATTATTATTTCTTTTATTAGGAGTGTGGGGCTGCAGGACCCCCCTCCCCAGGTTCATTTCGGCCCCAGGGCCCCCATTCCCGAGGCCAGGCCTTTTTGCAAAGTGGGACGGATGCTGCGCAGCCTCCCTCCCTAGGCCGATTTTGGCCCCGGGGACCCCACCCCCCCAGGGCCTGGCCTTCATATTTATTTTGTAAATTTTCTAATGGGGAGGGGGCCGCACTGCCCCCCTCCCCGGTCCTATTTCTGCTCCGGGGGCATTACCAAATGGGGGAACGCGACACGCGTCCCCCCTCCTAGGGCAGATTTCTGCTCTGGGGGCCACATCCCCTGGGGCCCGACTTTTCTTTTTTTTAAAACATATTTAAAAGAGATTGGGATGGGGGGGGCACAGCCCTCCTCCCCCTGGTCCCCAGGGCCATTATTGACTCCAGGAGGGGATGTGTGTGGGGCCCCCCTCCTTTTACTGATATTGGGCCTGCCCTGGAGAGGTGGCGGTCCCCAGAGCCGAGAACAACCTGCCCAGGGCCCCCCCCCCTCCCATTAAAAAAAAAACATTTGGCCACGGGGAGGTGGTAGTCCCCAGGGGGGGATGGGCAGTGTCCATGAGCCCCCCCCCCCCCCATTACAAAAGTTAACAGCCCCGGGGAGGTGGTGGTCACAGGGGTCAACAAAACCCCCTCATTATATTTCAAAACTAATGGCCGCATGCCCCCGGGACCTGGCCCACCCGGGGCCTAAACAATAGAGAAGCAGGGGAGCTTGCACTTTTTTTTTCTCTCAGTGACAGCTGCAGTTCCAGCACAACTCCCGTCTAAATGTTTTTTTTTTTTTAAATGCGTTTTTTTGCCCTGGCGGGGTCCCTCTGGGACACACCCCCAAGAGGCATGGAGAGTCAGGGCATTCATACCCTGCCCCCTTCAATTTTTTACGTTTTATTTTGGAACTCTGCTCAAGTTACTTCAAACCAGGAACTGTTGGCAGTCAATCATATCCAAGCACAGGGACTATCGGATGCTAGGTGGATCTGCGTCCTTATATCTACAAATTAGGATTTTCCTCAATATTTCTGAAACTACTGAACAGATTTAAGGCAAATTTGGTGTAATTCCGTTGAGCAGTTTGGCCTGTAGATGTGCCTAAAGTTCCTATGGGAATTAACGCACAAGTTACTAACTTGTGTAACGATATATCTGTAAGAGACAGTAGTTAGTGACAGATTCCTTACCTTAGAATATCCCCAGGCGTCAGGCTGGATCCGGAAAGTTTTTTGCGTAGCAGTACCCTTTGCGCGTCGGTAGGCGGCGTCGTGCGGCTCCGCGTCCGTCGTCGGCGTCGTGATCGCCGGGATGACGTCGCGGGCAGTACTTAGGCGCCGCCCTTGCGCGCTGACGTCAGTTCTGTACACGACTTTCCGCGCCAGGAACGCAGAGCCATGCAAGAAGCTGACATAGGTGTCTGAAAAATACTAGGGCCCTGAAAGGGATGTCCTTAACCCTAGAAATCAGTTCGCAGAACGGGAGGATGGGTGGGGTGTGGAATCTGTCACTAACTACTGTCTCTTACAGATATATCGTTACACAAGTTAGTAACTTGTGCATCTGAAAGAGACACGTTAGTGACAGATTCCTTACCTTAGAATAGATACCCCAGCAATACCAACCCCGGTGGTGGGTCTGCGAACAAAGATCAGACAAGGAAGTCCTGGAGGACAGAACGGCCAAAGAAGCCGTCCCTCCGGACCGGACTGTCAAGGCAGTAATGCTTTGTAAACGTGTGCAGCGAGGCCCACGTAGCTGCCTGACAAATAACGGGCAGCGGAACACCGCGGCCCAAGGCCGTGGTAGCAGCCGCTGCTCTGGTGGAATGGGCACGCAGCCCAACAGGAGGCTCCTTCTTAGCCAAAGAATAGCAGGTCTTGATGCACAAGGTAACCCAGCGGGAGATGGTTCGCTTGTGCACCGCCCGACCTTTTGGCGCCCACGTAGCCAACAAAGAGCTGGTCATGCACCCGGAAGTGTTTTGTGCGGTCGATATAGAAGGAGAGCGCACGTTTTGGGTCCAGACGGTGGAGCCTCTCTTCCTCTCTGGAAGGATGCGGAGGCGGAAAGAAGGGAGGCAAAGTGATGGTCTGCCCAATGTGAAAGGCAGTAACCACCTTTGGCAAGAAGGACGGTCGCGTCCGAAGAACAACCTTGTCTGGATGAACAGACAGAAAGGGAGGTTTGCAAGATAAAGCCTGGAGCTCACTCACCCGCCGAGCGGAGGTGATGGCCACCAGAAAGGCTGTCTTTAGAGTCAGAAGACGAAGAGGACAGTTATGCAGAGGCTCAAAGGGAGCGCACATTAAAAAGGTAAGAACCAAGTTCAAGTCCCACTGAGGCATCACAAATGGAACAGGAGGAAAGAGGTGTGTAATGCTCTTTAAGAACCTGTTAACAACAGGGAACTTGAAAAGGGAGGGCTGATCAGGGAGCCTGAGGAAGGCCGAGATAGCACAGAGATAACCCTTGATGGTACCCAGGGCAGAACCCTGTTGGGCCAGAGAAAGAAGGAACAGAAGGACCTCAGAAAGAGGGGCAGAAAGGGGGTTCACAGCCTTTGCTGTGCACCATGCCACAAATTTGTTCCACCTGCAGGCGTATACCACCTTAGTGGAGGGACGCCTGGCTGCCAGAATCACATCACAAACTTCGGGAGGCAAGTCGAAAGGAATCAACTGCCGCCGCTCAATCTCCACGCAAGCAGGTGTAGACTGGACAGGTTCGGGTGGAGGACCGTCCCCTGCTGCTGCGACAGAAGATCCTCCCGAAGAGGCAGACGGATCGGGGATCTACGCTCATACTGAGTAGCTCGGGATACCAAACTCTTCGAGCCCAGTCCGGAGCCACAAGAATGACTTGGGCCCGGTCGTGCCGAATCTTCTTCAACACTCTGGGTAGAAGTGGTATAGGCGGAAAGGCGTACAATAGACCGCAACTCCACTCGTGACGAAAAGCGTCGCCGAGCGAGTGCCGCCTTGGAAATGCCAACGCGCAAAACTGATGACATTGCGCGTTCTCTTCGGTGGCGAATAGATCTAACCAAGGCTCTCCCCACTGTAGAAAGAGTCCTTGCGCCACTTCCGAGTGAAGACGCCATTCGTGATTCATCATGCACCTGCGGCTGAGTTCGTCCGCCCTGGCGTTCAGGGAACCTGCCAGGTGTTGAACCATCAGGAACATGCCCTGATGTTCCAGCCATGTCCAGAGGCGCAGAGCCTCCTGACAAAGGGTCCACGACCCCACCCCTCCCTGTTTGTTGCAGTACCACATGGCGGTGGTGTTGTCGGTGAACACCTGCACTACCGTCCCTTTGACAGAGGGAAGGAATGCCTTGAGTGCAAGCCGGATCGCCCGGAGCTCCAGAAGGTTGATATGGAGCCGGGCTCCGCCGGAGACCAGAGGCCTCTGATCTCCGCCTCTCCCATGTGACCGCCCCATCCCAGAAGGGACGCGTCCGTCACAACTGTGTGCTCTGGCTGGGGAAGGGAGAGGGATCTGCCCATGACCCATTGCCGGTTCGAGAGCCACCACTGCAACTGTCTTGCAGTCCCCTCCGAGATCTGGATGTGATCGGACAGGTTGCCCTGGTGCTGCGCCCACTGGAACTTCAGGTCCCACTGCAGAGCCCGCATATGCCATCTGGCATGATTGACCAGCAGGATGCAGGAGGCCATGAGGCCCAGCAGCCTCAGGGTCATCCGTACCGAAACCCAGGATAAAGGCTGAAAGATCGGAATGATAGCCTGAATATCCCGGACTCGCCGTTCGGGAGGATAGGCCCGAAACTGCGTCGTGTCCAGAACTGCTCCGATGAAAAGGAGCTGTGGAGAAGGAATCAGATGCGACTTTGGCACATTGATGGAGAACCCCAGCGAGTGCAGGAGTTCGGCCGTAGTCTGGAGGTGGGAGACGACTGCCTGGGACGAGCCCGCCTTCAGCAGCCAGTCGTCGAGGTAGGGGAAGACTGAAACCCCTGCCCGGCGCAGATGAGCTGCGACCACCGCCATCACTTTCGTGAACACCCGAGGGGCACTGGTAAGGCCAAAGGGGAGCACGGTGAACTGAAAATGCTCGAGGCCTACCGTGAACCGAAGGTAACGCCGGTGGGCCGGCAGGACGGGGATGTGGAAATAGGCGTCCTGCAAGTCCAACGCTACCAACCAGTCTCCGTGGTCGAGGGCAGTCAAGACCTGAGCTAGGGTGAGCATCTTGAACTTCTCCTTCCGGAGGAAGCGATTGACGTTCCGGAGGTCCAAGATAGGACGCATGTCCTCCTTGTCCTTTTGGGCACCAGAAAGTAGTGGGAGTAGCAACCACGCCCTACTTCTGGGGTCGGAACATGCTCGATGGCCCTCTTGGCCAAGAGGGCCGTGACTTCCTTCTGTAGAAGCACCAAGTGATCCCCTGACATGCGGTGGAATTGAGGTGGCATGGCTGGGGGTGGTCTCGAAGGGGAGGGAGTAGCCCCTTCGGACAATGTCCAAGACCCACCTGTCCGAGGTGATGGGACGCCAGTGGTGAAGGTGATGGCGGACCCTGCCCCCGACTGGTGTACTGTGCACCTCAAAGGAGGGACTAGGAGGGCTTGGAGGCCGCGGACGGGTTGGAGGTGGTGGCCTGACCCGCACGCTGGTTGCCCGAACCGCCACGGCGGTGTCCTCGGCCACGCGAAGGCGCTTGCTGCGCGGGCCGTTGGCCGGGCTGTGGACGTGACTGGGCGCCCCTTCCGTGGCCACGAAAGGGGCGAAAAGCAGACGTGAGCGGAGGGCGCACAACAGCAAGGCCCAGGGACTTAGCAGTAGCCCGTGAGTCCTTGAAACGCTCCAGCGCATGGTCTGCCTTCGAACCAAAAAGACCGACTCCATCAAAGGGCATGTCCATGAGTGTATTCTGGACATCCCCTGAAAAACCAGTGGTTCTCAGCCAGGCGTGGCGACGCAGCGCCACCGTCGTTGCAAGCGATCTGCCCAGCGAGTCGGCGGTATCAAGGCCACAGCGGATGGTATATTTAGCCGCATCACGCCCTTCCGCAATGGCGCGGGTAAGCAGTGTCTGGACCTCCTCAGAACACTGCGGCAAAACAGTTGCCACCGAATCCCACAGGGAGTGGGTGTATCGGCCCAAGAGGCAAGCGGTATTAACAGACCGCAAGCCAGCACTGGAGGAAGAGAAAGCCTTCTTCCCAAAGTGATCCAGGCGCTTGGATTCCCTATCCGGAGGGGCGGTAGGGAAGGCGGTTTGGGAGGCAGAGGCTTGGACAACCAAGCTCTCAGGGGTGGGGTGTTGGGAGAGAAACAGGGGGTCGCCCGGAGCAGGGCGATGGCGTCGGGCCACGTTCCTATCCACAGGAGCCCCTGTGGTGGGTTTGGACCAGGCACCCAAAAGAACGTCAGTCAGTGCATCGTTGAACGGCAGCACAGTCTCCGAAGAGGAGGCCGCCGGCTGAAGCACTTCAGTCAGGATGTTAGACCTAACGGCCACTGTAGGCAACTGGAGATTCAAGGCTCCAGCAGCTCTACGCAACACCGTTGCAAAATTAGCCCCCTCCTCCGTTGCCACGGGAGGAGACAGCATGCCAGAGTCAGGGGAGGTATCCAGACCACTGGCATCCCCAAGTTCCTCAACCCAGTCCGGGTCAAACTCGCACTGTTGTGTGAGAGGGTCCTCAGACCCCTCCCAGCTCTCCTGGTCCTCCTCGGGTTGAAAATATGGAGGAGGAGGGACATCAGGGACCCAAGGTCTCATCGGCGCCGGAAACGGCGTCGGGCGACGCCGGTCCGGCTCCATGTCCGGACCCGGAGAGAACCGGGAACGACGCCGCCCGGAGCCCCGGACGGCATCGGAAACGGCACCGGGGACATCGGCGCCGGCGGAGGCGTGGTTAGGTCAACGGCGTCGATGGGGTTGCGGCACCACCGGAGCCGGGGTCGAGGCCGGGGCCGGAGCCGAGGCCGGGACGAAGGCTGGTGGGACAGGCGACGCCGGGACCGGAGTCGACGGCGACGCCGGAGCAACCCCATCAGGGCCCGCGGGGCCCGAAGGCGCACCGGAGGGACCTTGAGGCCCGAAGAGGCGGGCCATGGCCGACAGGAATTCCTGTACATCGGACGGAGTCGCCCCCGAGCCCGGGTAGGGCGGGTACTGCGGGGGTAACTCGACAGGCACGTCCGGGGCCGCGGGGGCGGGGACGGTGCCGACAGGGACCTCAGCCAAGTCGCGAGACCGGCGAGGCGAAGTCTTAGAGCGATGACGCCGCTTAGACTTCTTGTGCTTCGACTTACCGGAGGAGCGCGAAGACTTTGATTCCGACGAACGGCGGGGACTCCGCGTCCGGCCCCTCGACCTCTCCCGGGACCGGGGCTTGGTGCGGCGCGGAGCCGAATGCCGGACTTCGAGGAGCTTTCGAGACCGCTCTCGCAAAGCCTTAGGATGAAGTTTCCGGCAGTCAGGACACGACTTGGTGTCGTGGTCTCGGCCGAGACAAAAGAGACACTCGAGGTGCGGGTCCGTTATCGACATCATGCGACCACATTCCTCGCAGGGCTTAAAGCCGGGCATCCCTACGACACCTTAAGAGTCGTGAAGACTCGTTGAAGAAACAGTGAAAAAATTCACCAAAAAAGATAGTCAAAAAGTGACTAGGGCACTGCTCTTCCCGGATCTGCGCTTACTGGCGCGGAAAAGAAGAACTGACGTCAGCGCGCAGGGGCGGCGCCTAGGACTGCCCGCGACGTCATCCCGGCGACACGACGCCGACGACGGACGCGGAGCCGCACGACGCCGCCTACCGACGCGCAAGGGTACTGCTACGCAAAATCTTCCGGATCCAGCCTGACGCCTGGGGATATTCTAAGGTAGGAATCTGTCACTAACGTGTCTGTTTCAGGTGCACAAGTTACTAACTTGTGTAACGATATATCTGTAAGAGACAGTAGTTAGTGACAGATTCCTTACCTTAGAATATCCCCAGGCGTCAGGCTGATCCGGAAAGTTTTGCGTAGCAGTACCTCTTGCGCGTCGGTAGGCGGCGCCGTGCGGCTCCGCGTCCGTCGTCGGCATCGCCGGGATGACGTCGCGGCCAGTACTTAGACGCCGCCCATGCGCGCTGACGCCAGTTCTGTACACGACTTTCTGCGCCAGGAACGCAGAGCCATGCAAGAAGCTGACATTGGTGTCTGAAAATATACTAGGGCCCTGAAAGGGATGTCCTTAACCCTAGAAATCAGTTCGCAGAACGGGGAGGATGGTGGGCGGTAGGAATCTGTCACTAACTACTGTCTCTTACAGATATATCGTTACACAAGTTAGTAACTTGTGCATCTGAAAGAGACACGTTAGTGACAGATTCCTTACCTTAGAATAGATACCCCAGCAATACCAACCCCGGTGGTGGGTCTGCGAACAAAGATCAGACAAGGAAGTCTCGGAGAACCGAACGGCCAAAGAAGCCGTCCCTCCGGACTTGGCTGTCAAGGCAGTAATGCTTGGTAAACGTGTGCAGCGAGGCCCACGTAGCTGCCCGACATATCCTGTAGCGGAACACCGCGGCCTAAGGCCGTGGTAGCAGCCGTCGCCCTGGTAGAATGGGCACGTAGCCCAACAGGGGGCTCCATCTTAGCCAAAGAATAGCAGGCTTTGATACACAAGATTACCCAGCGGGAGATGGTCCTCTTGTGTACCGCCCGACCTTTTTTGGCGCCCACGTAGCCAACAAAGAGCTTGTCATCCACCCGGAACTGTTGTGTGCGGTTGAGGTAAAAGGAAAGCGCACGTTTTGGGTCCAGACGGTGGAGCCTCTCTTCCTCTCTGGAAGGAGGCGGAAAGAAGGTGGGCAAAGTGATGGTCTGCCCAATGAGGAAGGCAGTAACCACCTTTGGCAAGAAGGACGGACGCGTCCTAAGGACAACCTTGTCTGGATGCACAGACAGAAAGGGAGGCTTGCAAGACAGAGTCTGGAGCTCACTCACCCGCCGAGCGGAGGTGATAGCCACCAGAAAGGCAGTCTTCAGAGTAAGAAGACGAAGAGGACAGTTATGGAGAGGCTCAAAGGGAGCGCACATAAGAAAGGTGAGCACCAAGTTCAAGTCCCACTGGGGCATCACAAACGGAACAGGAGGGAAAAGGTGTGTGATGCCTTTAAGAAACCTGTTAACTACAGGGGACTTGAAGAGCGAGGGCTGATCAGGTAGTCTGAGAAAGGCAGAAATAGCACAAAGATAGCCCTTGATGGTACCCAGGGCAGAGCCCTGTTGGGCCAACGAAAGAAGGAACCGAAGAACCTCAGAAAGAGGGGCAGAAAGGGGATCCACAGCATTTGCTGTGAACCATCCCACAAACTTGTTCCACCTGCAGGCGTATACCACCTTAGTGGAGGGACGCTTGGCTGCCAGAATCACATCACAAACTTCGGGAGGCAAGTCGAAAGGAATCAACTGCCGCCGCTCAATCTCCAAGCAAGGAGGTGGAGACTGGACAGGTTCGGGTGGAGGACCGTCCCCTGCTGCTGCGACAGGAGATCCTCCCGAAGAGGCAGTCAGATCGAGGGATCGATGCTCATACTGAGTAGCTCGGGATACCAAACTCTTCGAGCCCAGTACGGAGCCACAAGAATGACTTGGGCCCGGTCGCGCCTGATCTTCTTCAGCACTCTGGGTAGAAGTGGTATAGGCAGAAAAGCGTACAACAGACCGCAACTCCACTCGCGACGAAAAGCATCGCCGAGCGAGTGCCGCCTTGGAAATTCCAACGCGCAGAACTGATCACATTGCGCGTTCTCGTCGGTGGCGAATAGATCTAACCAAGGCTCTCCCCACTGCTTAAAGAGACCTTGCGCCACCTCCGAGTGAAGACGCCATTCATGATCCATCATGCACCAGCGGCTGAGTTCGTCTGCTCTGGCGTTCAGGGAACGGGCCAGATGTTGAACCATCAGAGACATGCCCTGATGTTCCAGCCATGTCCAGAGGCGCAGGGCCTCCTGACATAGGGTCCACGACCCCACCCCGCCCTGTTTGTTGCAGTACCACATGGCGGTGGTGTTGTCTGTGAACACCTGCACTACCCTCCCCTTGACAGAGGGAAGGAATGCCTTCAGTGCAAGTCGGATCGCCCGGAGCTCCAGAAGGTTGATATGGAGCCGGGACTCCGCCGGAGACCAGAGGCCTCTGATCTCCGCCTCTCCCATGTGACCGCCCCATCCCAGAAGGGACGCGTCCGTCACAACCGTATGCTCTGGCTGGGGAAGGGAGAGGGATCTGCCCATGACCCATTGCCGGTTGGAGAGACACCACTGCAACTGTCTTGCAGTTCCCTCCGAGATCTGGACGTAATCGGACAGGTTCCCCTGATCCTGCGCCCACTGGAACTTCAGGTCCCACTGCAGAGCCCGCATATGCCATCTGGCATGATCGACCAGCAGGATGCAGGAGGCCATGAGGCCCAAAAGCCTCAGGGTCATCCGTACCGAAACCCAGGATAGAGGCTGAAAGATTGGAATCATAGCCTGAATATCCTGGACTCGCCGTTCGGGAGGATAGGCCCGAAACTGCGTTGTGTCCAGAACTGCTCCGATGAAAAGGAGCTGTGGAGAAGGAATCAGGTGCGACTTCGGCACGTTGATGGAGAACCCCAGCGAGTGCAGGAGTTCGGCCGTAGTCTGGAGGTGGGAGACGACTGCCTGGGACGAGCCCGCCTTCAACAACCAGTCGTCGAGGTAGGGGAAGACTGGAACCCCTGCCTGGCGCAGATGAGCTGCGACCACCGCCATCACTTTCGTGAACACCCGAGGGGCGCTGGTAAGGTCAAAGGGGAGCACGGTGAACCGAAAATGCTCGAGGCCTACCGTGAACCGCAGGTAACGCCGGTGGGCCGGCAGGACGGGGATGTGAAAATATGCGTCCTGCAAGTCCAACGCTACCATCCAGTCTCCAGGGTCGAGGGCAGTCAAGACCTGAGCTAGGGTGAGCATCTTGAACTTCTCCTTCCGGAGGAAGCGATTGACAGTCCGGAGGTCCAAGATAGGACGCATGTCCTCCTTGTCCTTTTTGGGCACCAGAAAGTAGTGGGAGTAACAACCACGCCCTACTTCTGGGGTCGGAACGCGCTCGATGGCCCCCTTGGCCAAGAGGGCCGCAACTTCCTTTTGAAGAAGCACCAAATGATCCCCCGACATGCGGTGGAATTGAGGTGGCATGGCTGGGAAGGGGGGGGGGGGGGGAGTCTCGAAGGGGAGGGAGTAACCCCTTCGGACAATGTCCAAGACCCACCTGTCCGATGTTATGGTACGCCAGTGGGGAAGGTGATGGCGGACCCTGCCCCCTACTGGCGTGCTGTGGACCTGAAAGGATGGACTAGGAGGGCTTGGAGGCCGCGGACGGGGCGGAGGTTGTGGCCTGACCCGCACGCTGGTTACCCGACCCGCCTCGGCCACGCGAAGGCGCCTGCTGCGCGGGCCGGTGGCTGGGAAATGGACGTGACTGGGCGCCCCTTCCGTGGCCACGAAAGGGACGAAAAACAGACGGAGGCGGAGGGCGCACAGTAGAAAGGCCCAGGAACTTGGCCGTAGCCCGCGAGTCCTTAAAGCGCTCCAGCGCGTGGTCTGCTTTGTTGCCGAAAAGGCCGACACCATCAAAGGGCATGTCCATAAGTGTGTTTTGGACATCGCCCGAGAAACCAGTGGTCCTCAGCCAGGCGTGACGGCGCAGCGCCACTGTCGTCGCAAGCGATCTGCCTAGCGAGTCGGCGGTATCAAGGCCACATCGGATCGTATACTTTGCCGCATCCCTTCCTTCCGCAATGGCGCGGGAAAGCAGTGCCTGGGCCTCCTCAGTACACTGGGGCAGGACCTGCGCCACCGAATCCCACAAGGAGTGGGTATATCGGCCCAAAAGGCAAGCGGTGTTGACAGACCTCAAGCCAGCACTGGTGGAAGAAAAAACCTTCCCAAATTGATCCAGATTTTTGGATTCCCTATCCGGGGGAGCGGTAGGGAAGGCGCTTTGAGAGGCAGAGGCTTGGACAACCAAGCTCTCAGGGGTGGGATGTTGGGAAAGGAACAGGGGGTCGCCCGGAGCAGGGCGATGGCGTCGGGCTACGTTCCTATCCACAGGAGCCCCTGTGGTGGGCTTGGACCAGGTGCCCAAAAGAACGTCCGAAAGTGCATCGTTGACTGGCAGCAGTGGCTCCGAGGAGGTAGCCGCCGGCTGAAGCACTTCCGTCAGGATGTTAGTCCTGACAGCCACTGTAGGCAACTGGAGGCGCAGGGCCTCAGCTGCCCTACGCAACCCCGTAGCAAAGTTTGCTCCCTCCTCCGTTGCCACGGAAGGAGGAGACAGCATGCCAATGTCAGGAGAGGTGTCCAGACCACTGGCATCCCCAAGTTCCTCAGCCCAGTCCTGACCATACTCGCATTGGGCTGCGAGAGGGTCATCAGACCCCTCCCAGTTCTCTTCGTCCTCCAAATTAGGGTCAATGTAAGGAGGAGGGACATGTGGGACCCAAGGTCTCATCGGCGCTGGGACCGGGTCCGGAGAGAACCGGGGGACGCCGCCGCCCGGAGCCTCGGGCGGCATCGTGAACGGCACCGGCGAAGTCTGCACCCGTGGAGGTGCCATCAGATCAACGGGCGTCGACGGGGTTCGCGGCAGCACAGGAGCCGGGAGCCAGGAGGAACCCCACTAGGGTCCGCGGGGCCCGAAGGCGCACCGGGGGGACCTCTAGGCCCGAAAAGGCGGGCCGTGGCCGACAGGAACTCCTGTATTTCGGCCGGAGTCGCCGCCGAACCCGGGAAGGGCGGGTAATGCGGCGACGGCTCCACAGGCACTCCCGGAGCCGCGGGGACGGTGCCGCTGGGACCCTCAGCCGAGTCGCGCGACCGGCGAGGGGAAGTCGTCGAGCGATGACGCTTCTTCGACTTCTTGTGCTTCGACTTACCGGAGCAGTGCGAAGACTTTGACCCCGAAGAACGATGAGGACTCCGCGACCGGCCTCTCGACCTCTCTCTCGACCGGGGCTTGGATTGGCGCGGAGCCGACTGCCGGACCTCGAGGAGCTTTCGAGACCGCTCTCGCAAAGCTTTCGGGTGCAAGGCCCGGCAGTCAGGGCACGACTTGGGGTCGTGGTCGCGCCCGAGGCAGTAGAGAGAGTGTCGATGCGGGTCCGTGATCGACATCATCCGACCACAGGCGTCGCATGGCTTGAAGCCGGGCATCCCTACTGACACCGTTGGAGTCGAACGACTCGAGAAACAGTGACAAAAAGTCACAAAAAAGTACAGTCAAAAAATGACTGGGGCACTGCTCTCTCCGGATCTGCGCTTACTGGCGCGGAAAAAGAAAGAACTGACGTCAGCGCGCATGGGCGGCGTCTAAGTACTGGCCGCGACGTCATCCCGGCGATCCAGACGCCGACGACGGACGCGGAGCCGCACAACGCCGCCTACCGACGCGCAAGGGTACTGCTACGCAAAACTTTCCGGATCCAGCCTGACGCCTGGGGATATTCTAAGGTAAGGAATCTGTCACTAACGTGTCTCTTTCAGATATGAGAAGCGCACGTTTTCAATCAGGCGTTTGTTAAGCGCGACTACTCACTCATAAGGGCCTCAAGGCGCTGGGGGGTAGGGGGGGGGTGCAGGTTCCAGTCCATCAAGGAGGGGGTCTGTCGAAGAGCCAGGTTTTGAGGTTTCTTGCAAAGATGGGAAGCGATGTCTGTCGGAGGTGGAGTGGGAGGGCGTTCCAGGCTCTGGCCCCGAGGAAGGAGAAGGAGCGGCCTCCCGATCTGGTCTTTCTGGTGCGGGGGACCACGGCGTAGGAGAGCTGGGCTGATTGTAGGGTCCTTTGGGGTGCGTGGAAGTTGTCGGCTGTTCAGGTATGCTGGTCCGGTGTCGTGGAGGGCCTTGTGTGCGTGGGTAAGCAACTTGAAGGTGACTCTGGCCTCGATGGGGAGCCAGTGGAGTGTGCGCAGGGGCTGGGAGATGTGGCAGTGTCTTGGCAGGTTGAGGACCAGTCTTGCGGTGGCATTCTGGATGTTCTGTAGCTTACTGGTGAGGCTTTTGTTTATTCCGGCGTAGAGTGCGTTGCCGTAGTCGAGTCTGCTGGCGACAAGGGCGTGAGTGACTGTCTTTCTGTGTTCGAGGGGGATCCATTTGAAGGTCTTACGTAGGAGGCGGATGGTGTGGAAGCAGGAGGACGAGACGGAGTTGATCTGGCGGTCCATTTTGAGCTCGGAGTCCAGGATGATTCCCAGGTTGCGTGCGTGGTCCGTGGGGGTGGGCGGGTTTCTGAGGGCCCACCAGGTGTCATTCCAGGCGTCGGGGTTTGGGCCCATGATGAGTACTTCTGTCTTGTTGGTGTTTAGTTGTAGGCAGCTGTTTTTCATCCATTTGGCGACGGCTTCCATGCCTTCTCGAAAGTTGTGTCTGGCGGTGTTGGGTTCGTTGGATAGGGAGAGGATGAGTTGGGTGTCGTCTGCGTATGACACGATGTTGAGTCCGTAGGTTCGGACGATGGGGGCGAGTGGAGCCATGTAGACGTTGAAGAGCGTAGGGCTGAGGGAGGACCCCCTGAGGGACTCCGCAGGTGGTTGGTGTAGGGTCTGAGAGGAAAGGGGGGAGTTTGACCCGCTGCGTTCTGCCGGAGAGGAAGGAGCGGATCCATTTGAGGTCCTTGTCCTGGATCCCTGCGTCGAGGAGTCTACGTATTAGGGTGCGGTGAGAGACTGTGTCGAACGCCGCTGAGAGGTCGAGGAGGATGAGGGCTACTGTTTCTCCTTTGTCCAGTAGGGTGCGGATGTCGTCTGTTGCGGCGAGGAGGGCGGCACCCTCCCCCCTTTTTTTTCGGCCCCCACTTGACTGATCACCCTGTAACTTTCCATGTTGATTTGTTCACAAAATGTTTTAAAAGTATAAAAGAAAGGGGAGAGGGGTGGATTCACCTACATCATGCAAATCTGGGGGATCTGTGAGGTTGCAAAAGACTGACTTTGAAGCACCTGGATTAAAAACGGTCCAAAGGAGAGAGGATTACTAAATTCTATGACTCTCTCAATTCAGATTGTCAGACAAAGGCGAGCAATATAGAGCAAGTTGGAAGAGATGTGGAGGCATGCTTATTGATAGTAGGAGTCTGCAAAAGGTGGAAGAGGCAATTGGATTAGCTAAAAGATCAGAGTCAACAATGGCGATCTCTATTTGTGGTGTGGCTGTCTGAATTTAAGCAAAGTGCAATCTGCACCATGATCAAGGTAGAATCAGAGTGGCACAAGTCGCCCACTCGCCCCTCACCCCCATCCCTTCTCCAGTCGCCTTCCTTCCCCTGAGATGGAAAATGTGTGTTCTGAAGATGGTGTCTGAATTTCTGGAGTCACAGGACCAAGGTGAGGGGGAGGGAGTTAGGAGAACCAGGTTTTTTTTGGGGGAGGGGGATTGGGAATCAAATAAGGTTGCAATAAACTAATACTTGAGACTTTTCCATATTTGTATAATATGGTAGGGATTCACATGTCTTATTGGCACATCCGAATGACTCCAAACCTGAAATCTTTTCAGCTACCATCCTTATCATGGGACATTATAATGTATACTAATGACCATAAGAATTGCTAATCAAAAATGGCTTTGTCTTTTGACACTCACTGTTATGTTTCAATCCTGCTCTCTAAATCCAGAACACTGGATGGTATGATCATATTTAGGATGTGTTGATTGAGTATTGATTTTTCGACTTACAGGACTATTGAAAGTGAATATGCCTTTCGCTTTGAAGGGAGCCTTGCCTTATGTTTGAACTGTGTGGCTTGACTACTTTGTACTGTGATTAATTACATATTAAAAAAGCTTTGAATAAGCCATGGACATGGTTATAAACAGTGACGCAAACTAAACAAACTGGGCTTGATCCTCAAAAATCACACAGCCTTGCCAGAAATAAGGAATTGCAGTTCTGTGCAAAAGCAAAGAGCAACTCATTCTCAGGGTTCACCACTTAAACGTCATGTACCTGGCAAGCTAGAACCTACCATAAGGAATCAGACTTCAGGGGAAAGCTTGTCTTACAAAAATGGTGCTTTTAACTTATAAGGGTTTACAAAGACCTGCCCACACAGTCAGAGGTGGATACCATACCATAACAGAGTTTTTTTATATATAGCCTTTCCCACATCTTGTTAGCAACTTCTAAGGGCTGTATAAAACAGATGTTAGGCCTAAATTTAAATGCATCCACTTGACCAACCTTTGAAGAACAGAAGGCAGAGTCCAACTCACCAAAATTAGAACTTGTGACCTGTAATTCACCCATGAATAGAAGTGTCAGCAACAAGCATCTAACACACCGATCAATTCTGCTGGATGGATGAAAAGGGTACTTGAGTGCGATGTGAGGTTCTCTGTACTATAAAGGAGTCTATAACCTATTCGGCCCCCTACCGTTCATTTAAAAAAACTTCAGGTATGGGATGAAATTAAGCAGGACCACTTGTACCCAGTATCTGCAGTCACCTGCTTCTGAGACATCTCAGAGACACTGGACCCCAAACAGAAGACCTGATCTAATTTTATGTTACCGAAACAGAAGACCTGTATGGAAAACGAACCACAAGTAGCACAAACCTCAGCATAATCTGCCCAAGTCACAGAAAAAGAAAAACAGCAAAGCAACGAAGAGAAGAAAGAAACACACAGAAAAAGATGAGTCAGAGTACCAGTTTCCAGCATGCATTGCCACTGAAATCTAGCATAATTGCTCATATGGGTAGCGATGCAGCCGTGTATTGCATAGGGATGGTGCCTGGCAGCTCAGCTCTGGTTGAATCATTGTGTAAACCATTTCTGGTTCATCTGCTAGGCCACCGGTTTCCAAGTGCTTGGAAACAGGAAAGCAAAAATTATATCAGCTTAGCTTTGCCTTGTAAATATGAGCAGACGTGCGCTGCATTACCCTACATTTTTTCCAAATATACAAAAAAAAATTTAATAGCAATTCTTTAACTGTGAAACTGCAGATAGAAAAAGTCAGCGAAGAACTCCGTTCAAATACAGCTAAAGCACATAGAATGCTTCCATATTAAGGCATTAAGTGCTAAAAACATCAAAGGAAAGTGACTTAGCTTTAACACCCACCAAGAAGTACTTCTTGCTCTTCGGGGTATATTCTGGATCCCATTCCTCTTCTGGCGGTCTCTTTGGAAAAGGTGGTGGATTTACGTTTGTTGGGCCAGTATTTGTTCCAGCAAAAATTCCTCTTGCTCGCCCCCTGCCTCTTATCCGAAACTGGGAAATAATATTTCATTAACGCCTAGTTAGATTTCACGTATATTAAGTTAGAGCAACTTTGCAAACCATGATGTGTTAAACAAAAGGTTGCAGCCTAACTGTAGAACACACGCACACAGACATACACAGGAATAGAAACAATTGGTTTTTCGGTAAGCAAAATCATAACTACCACATGAAAGCTACTATTAAGAATGAACACTTTACATGAAAGCTACCTTTAAGAATGAATACTTTATTTTAAAGCAGTTCAGTTAGGTTTTTGCATGTAAAGAATTTTGGGTACAAATTGGCTAACTATTCTGTCTTCAAGACACCAGGCATTAGAACTAAAGAAAAAGCTGCTTAGTTTAACCACAGTTTTTCATTTATGGTTCATAGATGTATATGATTTAAAACAGTTTTGGTTTGAAATCCAAGGAACTTTAATAACCACAGTATCTAAACCAGATCACTTTAACAGTCCGTTCACATCATATGGTTTTGTCTCTTTGCCAGTAAGTGAAAGGCCCTCACGTCCTGACTCCAGCATCCCAAAAACATTCTTAAAGCACACAGCTTATGCCTGGAAGGGTGGGAAAGCTCAATAGGTTCAAGGTTCAACACTCAAACAAAGAGGTGATCGACAGGGCCACAAGTTCGAATCCCTGCAAGTTTGACTCAGCCTTTCACCTTCCCAAAGGACAGTATATAGACTACCATAAATAGGTAACAAACATCTGTTACTTACAGTGCTTAGATATGGTGGGAATGTTTTTATAATGTGCTATCAATATTATTATGCATGTTACTAACTTGTTATTCTAGAACTCTATCATAGCAATATTCAATGAAATCCAATACTTGAATAGTTCTGCCTGCGTGTAGCATCTTGGAACACACACATCTATATATACATACATAGGGCATTCAAAAATGCAGTTAAATGCTGCAGTCTATATTATAGGCTAAACATAACAAATTATTTTATCTTACCATAAAAATATAGCTAACTCGTATTAAAATCTATTTTTAAAAAAATCAACAACCTAAATTTCAACTTGGCTGCATAAAAGCAAAACAAAATTCAGGAACAGAGGAAAATGTAGGCATGTAGGCAGCAGCAATGAAGGCTGAAATTTACAAACTATATGATAGACATAGCAACTATCACAGGGCTCGAAAAATTCACTCAACCGCTCGCATTTGCGAGTCAGATTAATTCAGGACGAGCTATTTTTAGGTCCTACTCGCCCTTTCTGGCGAGTAGGAAGACAAACTGACAATTGACCTCTGCCTCTGAAAGCAGAGGAAATGTGACAAGATAGCAAGATTTAAAGGCATCTTTATTGCTCACAAAGTAAATGAGCAATAAAAATGCTTTTAAATCTTGTTAACTTGTCACATTTGCTCAGCTTTCAGAGTCAGAGGTCAAGTGCATTTCAGTTAGGTCGAGGAGATTTTATAGGTTACTAGACCTGCAGGTCTAGTGCATTTTTTATGATTTTTCGAGCCCTGTATCATATCCCTTATTCTAGGCATTTTAGATTTCTATACTTTCCTAAAACAATCGCCAGGGAGGAGGGTGGGATTTTTATGATTTCAATGAAGACTCCTGCAATGCAGAACTTGATCTTAATTGATAATAAACCACAGGAATAGATTAGTAAACTCATCCCATCTCCTGTCAGTAAAATGCTAATGGATGGATGGCAAAGAACAAACGCCTACAAAGAATTTCAACCAAACACATTCTTAATGCCACTAGATCCACTTAGAAACTTGCTTTAGAATCAGAGACAGCAGGTGAAAGTTTGCACAAACTTCCATGTGGCCTCCTTACAGATATCAAATACTTGGACATTCCTTACAAATGCAAGAATTCCTACTTTAGCCACTGTGGACGGTCCTTTATATTTACCTGCCACAAACGTGTACGCTAACTGATAAGGAATGGTTTCTTACCTGTAATACCAGTGCTCTCTCATGGGAATCTCCATTGCAGTCATAATCACTAAATATTCCCACCCATGTGCGGGGATCCCGGAGCACTTCTTATACTATGTCTTCAAGTGTCTATGTTTGCCTTTCTTCAGTAAGGCCTGGAGAAACACTTAAGACGTTAATATTTTGCAGCCTATAAGTAAGGCTACATTGGCCAATTTCTGCAGATTGCATTTAAAAAATGGTACATATATATATATAGATAGATATATACACACTTCAGCCAAATTAACTGGAAAAGTGTTAACTGCTTGAATCTCTTTCACAAACCCTTTTTAGAAGGCGAAAGATGAAAGAATAGAAGACAGTGTAGCTCTATAGGATGCCAATATGTAAATGTGAAAAGAGCGTCTTTGCCTTTAAAGGCCCAGATTCCACCAGTATCCCATCATGCCCAGCAGGTGGCAGTTGCTTCAGTTCTTTTTGCAGAGACAGTGGCAGTACTAGGTAGGAAAATTGCCCAATAACTGGCTCTGCAACTTTCACAGAGGAGGGTTGCTTATGACTTCAATGGAGATTCCCGAGAGAGAACTGGGATTACAGGTAAGAAACAACTCCTTCTCTCTCAGGGGATCTCCACTCAGTCATAAGCACTGAATAGAGTGGCAAGCCCATCCCCACAAACTGTGGTGGAAAGGGAAAAGTGACGATAGGAAGACCAGACTAGGAAATGCATTTCTCAGGGAGGCCTGTCCTACTTGAGCATCTGTTCTAGTATCGAGTCCAAACGCACAAGTTACTAACTTGTGTAACGATATATCTGTAAGAGACAGTAGTTAGTGACAGATTCCTTACCTTAGAATATCCCCAGGCGTCAGGCTGGATCCGGAAAGTTTTTTGCGTAGCAGTACCCTTGCGCGTCGGTAGGCGGCGTCGTGCGGCTCCGCGTCCGTCGTCGGCGTCGTGATCGCCGGGATGACGTCGCGGGCAGTACTTATGCGCCGCCCCTGCGCGCTGACGTCGGTTCTGTACACGACTTTCCGCGCCAGGAACGCAGAGCCATGCAAGAAGCTGACATAGGTGTCTGAAAAATACTAGGGCCCTGAAAGGGATTTCCTTAACCCTAGAAATCAGTTCGCAGAACGGGGAGGATGGGTGGGGCGGTAAGGAATCTGTCACTAACTACTGTCTCTTACAGATATATCGTTACACAAGTTAGTAACTTGTGCATCTGAAAGAGACACGTTAGTGACAGATTCCTTACCTTAGAATAGATACCCCAGCAATACCAACCCCGGTGGTGGGTCTGCGAACAAAGATCAGACAAGGAAGTCCTGGAGGACAGAACGGCCAAAGAAGCCGTCCCTCCGGACCTGACTGTTAAGGCAGTAATGCTTTGTAAACGTGTGCAGCGAGGCCCACGTAGCTGCCTGACAGATAACCGGCAGCGGAACACCGCAGCCCAAGGCCGTGGTAGCAGCCGTTGCCCTGGTGGAATGGGCACGCAGCCCAACAGGAGGCTCCTTTTAGCCAAAGAATAGCAGGTCTTGATGCACAAAGTAACCCAGCGGGAGATAGTTCGTTTGTGCACCGCCCGACCTTTTTGGCGCCCACGTAGCCAACAAAGAGCTGGTCATCCACCCGGAAGTGTTTTGTGCGGTCGATATAGAAGGAAAGCGCACGTTTTGGGTCCAGACGGTGGAGCCTCTCTTCCTCTCTGGAAGGATGCGGAGGCGGAAAGAAGGTGGGCAAAGTGATGGTCTGCCCAATGTGGAAAGCAGTAACCACCTTTGGCAAGAAGGACGGACGCGTCCGAAGAACAACCTTGTCTGGATGAACAGACAGAAAGGGAGGCTTACAAGATAGAGCCTGGAGCTCACTCACCCGCCGAGCGGAGGTGATGGCCACCAGAAAGGCTGTCTTCAGAGTCAGAAGACGAAGAGGACAGTTATGTAGAGGCTCAAAGGGAGCGCACATTAAAAAGGTAAGAACCAAGTTCAAGTCCCACTGAGGCATCACAAACGGAACAGGAGGGAAGAGGTGTGTAATGCCTTTTAAGAACCTGTTAACAACAGGGGACTTGAAAAGGGAGGGCTGATCAGGGAGCCTGAGGAAGGCCGAGATAGCACAAAGATAACCCTTGATGGTACCCAGGGCAGAACCCTGTTGGGCCAGAGAGAGAAGGAACAGAAGGACCTCAGAAAGAGGGGCAGAAAGGGGATTCACAGCCTTTGCTGTGCACCATGCCACAAATTTGTTCCACCTGCAGGCGTATACCACCTTAGTGGAGGGACGCCTGGCTGCCAGAATCACATCACAAACTTCGGGAGGCAAGTCGAAAGGAATCAACTGCCGCCGCTCAATCTCCACGCAAGCAGGTGGAGGCTGGACAGGTTCGGGTGGAGGACCGTCCCCTGCTGCTGCGACAGAAGATCCTCCCGAAGAGGCAGACGGATCGGGGGATCTACGCTCATATTGAGTAGCTCGGGATACCAAACTCTTCGAGCCCAGTCCGGAGCCACAAGAATGACTTGGGCCCGGTCGTGCCGAATCTTCTTCAACACTCTGGGTAGAAGTGGTATAGGCGGAAAGGCGTACAATAGACCGCAACTCCACTCGTGACGAAAAGCGTCGCCGAGCGAGTGCCGCCTTGGAAATTCCAACGCGCAGAACTGATGACATTGCGCGTTCTCTTCGGTGGCGAATAGATCTAACCAAGGCTCTCCCCACTGTAGAAAGAGTCCTTGCGCCACTTCCGAGTGAAGACGCCATTCGTGATCCATCATGCACCTGCGGCTGAGTTCGTCCGCCCTGGCGTTCAGGGAACCTGCCAGGTGTTGAACCATCAGGAACATGCCCTGATGTTCCAGCCATGTCCAGAGGCGCAGAGCCTCCTGACAAAGGGTCCACGATGCCACCCCGCCCTGTTTGTTGCAGTACCACATGGCGGTGGTGTTGTCTGTGAACACCTGCACTACCTTCCCTTTGACAGAGGGAAGGAATGCCTTGAGTGCAAGTCGGATCGCCCGGAGCTCCAGAAGGTTGATATGGAGCCGGGACTCCGCCGGAGACCAGAGGCCTCTGATCTCCGCCTCTCCCATGTGACCGCCCCATCCCAGAAGGGACGCGTCCGTCACAACTGTGTGCTCTGGCTGGGGAAGGGAGAGGGATCTGCCCATGACCCATTGCCGGTTCGAGAGCCACCACTGCAACTGCCTTGCAGTTCCCTCCGAGATCTGGACGTAATCGGACAGGTTCCCCTGATGCTGCGCCCACTGGAACTTCAGGTCCCACTGCAGAGCCCGCATATGCCATCTGGCATGATCGACCAGCAGGATGCAGGAGGCCATGAGGCCCAGCAGCCTCAGGGTCATCCGTACCGAAACCCAGGATAAAGGCTGAAAGATCGGAATCATAGCCTGAATATCCCAGACTCGCCGTTCGGGAGGATAGGCCCGAAACTGCGTCGTGTCCAGAACTGCTCCGATGAAAAGGAGCTGTGGAGAGGGAATCAGATGCGACTTCGGCACATTGATGGAGAACCCCAGCGAGTGCAGGAGTACGGCCGTAGTCTGGAGGTGGGAGACGACTGCCTGGGACGAGCCCGCCTTCAGCAGCCAGTCGTCGAGGTAGGGGAAGACTGAAACCCCTGCCCGGCGCAGATGAGCTGCGACCACCGCCAACACTTTCGTGAACACCCGAGGGGCACTGGTAAGGCCAAAGGGGAGCACGGTGAACTGAAAATGCTCGGGGCCTACCGTGAACCGAAGGTAACGCCGGTGGGCCGGCAGGACGGGGATGTGGAAATATGCGTCCTGCAAGTCCAACGCTACCAACCAGTCTCCAGGGTCGAGGGCAGTCAAGACCTGAGCTAGGGTGAGCATCTTGAACTTCTCCTTCCGGAGGAAGCGATTGACGTTCCGGAGGTCCAAGATAGGACGCATGTCCTCCTTGTCCTTTTTGGGCACCAGGAAGTAGTGGGAGTAGCAACCACGCCCTACTTCTGGGGTCGGAACATGCTCGATGGCCCTCTTGGCCAAGAGGGCCGTGACTTCCTTCTGCAGAAGTACCAAGTGATCCCCTGACATGCGGTGGAATTGAGGTGGCATGGCTGGGGGTGGTCTCGAAGGGGAGGGAGTAGCCCCTTCGGACAATGTCCAAGACCCACCTGTCCGAGGTGATGGTACGCCAGTGGGGAAGGTGATGGCGGACCCTGCCCCCTACCGGCGTACTGTGCACCTGAAAGGAGGGACTAGGAGGGTTTGGAGGTCGCGGACGGGTTGGAGGTGGTGGCCTGACCCGCACGCTGGTTGCCCGATCCGCCACGGCGGAATCCACGTCCTCGGCCACGCGAAGACGCCTGCTGCGCGGGCCGGTGGCTGGGCTGCTGACGTGAAGGGCGCCCCTACCGTGGCCACGATAGGGGCGAAAAGCAGAAGTCAGCGGAGGGCGTGTAGCAGAAAGGCCCAGGGACTTTGCAGTAGCCCGTGAGTCCTTAAAGCGCTCCAACGCATGGTCTGCTTTGGACCCAAAAAGACCGACTCCATCAAAGGGCATGTCCATGAGAGTATTCTGGACATCCCCTGAAAAACCAGTGGTTCTCAGCCAGGCGTGGCGTCGTAGCGCCACCGTCGTTGCAATAGACCTGCCCAGCGAGTCGGCGGTATCAAGGCCACATCGGATTGTGTATTTGGCCGCATCCCTTCCTTCCGCAATGGCGCGGGAAAGCAGTGTCTGGACCTCCTCAGAACACTGGGGCAAAACATTCGCCACCGAATCCCACAAGGAGTGGGTATATCGGCCCAAAAGGCAAGCGGTGTTGATGGACCGCAAGCCAGCACTGGAGGAAGAAAAACCCTTCTTCCCAAATTGATCCAGGCGTTTGGATTCCCTATCCGGAGGGGCGGTAGGGAAGGCGGTTTGGGAAGCGGAGGCTTGGACAACCAAGCTCTCAGGGGTGGGGTGGACAGAGAGAAACAGGGGGTCGCCCGGAGCTGGGCGATGGTGTCGGGACACGTTCCTATCCACAGGAGCCCCTGTGTTGGGCTTGGACCAGGCGCCCAAAAGAACGTCAGTGAGGGCGTCGTTAAACGGCAGCACAGTCTCCGTAGAGGAGGCTGCCGGCTGAAGCACCTCTGTCAAGAGATTAACCTTGACCGCCACAGCAGGGAGTTGGAGATAAAAGGCTCCAGCCGCCCTACGCAACACCGTTGCAAAATTGGCTCCCTCCTCCGTAGCCACGGGAGGAGACAGCATGCCAGTGTCAGGGGAAGTATCTAGACCACTGGCATCCCCTAGACCCTCTGTCCAGTCCTCATCGTACTGACACTGTTGTGTCAGAGGGTCATCAGACCCCTCCCAGTCCTCCTGGTCCTCCTCAGGTTCAAAATAAGGGGGAGGAGGGACATTTGGGACCCAAGGTCTCATCGGCGCCGGAACCGGCGTCGAGCGACGTCGGTCCGGGTCCATGTCCGGAGCCGGAAGGAACTGGGGAACGACGCCGCCCGGAGCCCCAGGCGGCGTCGAGAACGGCACCGGAGACATCGGCGCCGGCGGAGGTGTCGTTAGGTCGACCGGCGTCGATGGGGGTTGCAGAGCCGGGATCGAGGCCGGGATCGAGGCTGGAGGCACGTGCGACGCCGGGGCCGGAGCCGTCGGCGACGCCAGAGCAACCCCATCAGGGCCCGCGGGGCCCGAAGGCGCACCGGAGGGACCTGGAGGCCCGAAGAGGCGGGCCATGGCCGACAGGAATTCCTGCACTTGGGCCGGATCCGCCCCCGAACCCGGGAAGGACGGGTATTGCGGGGGCGACTCCACAGGCATGTCCGGGGCCGCGGGGGCGGTGCCGGGAGGGGCCTCAGCCGAGTCGCGAGACCGGCGAGGCGAAGTCCTAGAGCGATGATGCTTTTTGGACTTTTTGTGTTTCGACTTACCGGACGAAGAAGACTTCGATGCCGACGACCGGTGTGGACTCCGCGATCGACCCCTGGACCTCTCACGCGACCGGGGCTTCCGCGGAGCCGAATGCCGGGCCTCGAGGAGCTTTCGAGACCGCTCCGCAAAGCTTTCGGGTTGAGGGCCTGGCAGTCGGTACAAGACTCCGTGTCGTGGCCTCGGCCGAGGCAGAAGAGACACTCCCAATGCGGGTCTGTGACGGACATCATCCGAGCACAGGCGCCGCAACGTTTAAACCCGGGCATCCCTACGACACCTTGAAGTCGATTGAGAAAAACAGTGAAAAATTCACCAAAAAGTATGGTCAAAAAATGACCAGGGCACTGCTCTTCCCGGATCTGCGCTTGCTGGCGCGGAAAAAGAAGAACTGACGTCAGCGCGCAGGGGCGGCGCCTAAGTACTGCCCACGACGTCATCCCAGCGATCACGACGCCGACGACGGACGCGGAGCCGCACGACGCCGCCTACCGACGCACAAGGGTACTGCTACGCAAAAAACTTTCCGGATCCAGCCTGACGCCTGGGGATATTCTAAGGTAAGGAATCTGTCACTAACGTGTCTCTTTCAGATAAAAGTGTTTGGTAAAAGTGTGAACAGATCTCCATGTAGAAACTTTACATATCTCAGCGATTGGTATATTCCTCATTAAAAGGAGCTGTAGTCACTTTCCCTCTAGTGAAATGAGCTTTAGGTCGTCCGGACAGAACCTTACTTACATCTAAGTATGGAGAGTCCTTTCAGCTGGTGCAGAAGGGTGATGAAAGAAAGTAGGCAAGGAAATGGTCTGATTTATGTGAAAATCAGAAATAACGTTCGGTAAGAATATTTTGAATGAGTCCTCATAACCACCTTACAACTATGGAACACCTTGTAAGTTTCGTGAGAACATAACGCCCGAATCTCACTAACCCTATGTGCTGCATGATAGCTACGAGGAGTCAACGACGCGCCAGTAGCGAGCTGTGAGCAAACAAGAAGGTGTATATTCCCTGGGATTATTTTTGGAGCCATTTAGGTTCTTTTCTGATTAACAAAATTGTGAATCACTGGATCTGGTACTGTGGACCACTTGTGTTTTTTTGTGTGTAGTTGTTATTGTCCAGTAATGGGTAAAAGGAAAGTTCAGGATAAAGACCAGGGTGTCTCCAAGAAAATGTCTACCAGTGCTATTTGTTCCGATGCAATAGATAGGACAGAGTCCTTACTCTCGGAATGCAAAGAAATTGCGCACACAACACCCACACCGCCCTCTGCTCTATTTGCTAATACTGAGAACTCTAATACTTTTCCATCTGCACTAATAGCGTTATCCCCTGTCCCTCCCCCTGCTAAGAAGGCTTCAAAACGAATTACACAAATATTTAGCAAACCCAGCAAGAGTAACAGGAAAATCTAGGAGGTAGAAATACATAACCACCCGTTGGTATTTGTGAGCAGCACTCAGACACTTTTGCAGAAGTTCAGGTAAATCAAGTTGAATGCCGCAATAGATATGCGGCACTCTGAGGTGGTCAATGGTGGGGAAGGGTGTGTAAACACTGGACTGAACGCTACAAGTAATGAATGTTCGTCCCTATTGCAGGGCCTAAAAGATACTATTGAGTGCCTCATGGATGAGGTTGCAGCGCTAAGAAAGGTTGTCGCAGACTTGGAAGGGAGGGTGAGCATTGGAAGGGCCCAATCCCCAGTAACTCAAACAAAAGTGTCAGTCAAAGATTATGAGGGCCCTCCACCGTCCAACCAGGCTCCGCAAGAACGCACAATAGTGATGTAGTTGTCGCCAATACTCAGCAGATCCAACGAGTTCCCATCCAGCATTATAGTCTAGTTCATACTAACCACGCAGGAGGCTGCAATGGCTACAATGGTTATAGTGGTAGACCAGCTATATACCGAGGTCCACCCCAGGGCAGGGGGGAGGGAAGAGAGCCCAATAGAGGAGTGGTGGTACTCGATGAGGGGTGCTTTCCTATGCCTAGCCTTGCTCGACCATTTGTAAGAGGGGTAGGTAAAGATGGCTTTTACACTAGCGCTTGTGTCCAGAGTGAAGAAGCAGTAATTTATCTTGTGCAGGTCCCAAAACTCCCTAGTGACAGACGAGAGGACTCTGACTCACTTAAGAATAAGGTAACCTATTGGTTCAGGGAAACACAACACTGCTATTCTATTATAAGGGAAGACATTAAGAAAGTGGAAAGGATAAACTTACCAGGGATGCCAAGTGATGTAGTGAAACTTAGCTTTTTCAGTAGAGCCATAGTAGATGGTCTGATGGCAATTGATTCTCGTACCATACCACTTGCTAATACCTCCATTTTGATCAAATATAGACTAGCCTTGGACATGTGCCCTAGGCCAAATAATTCAGCCCAGAGGGGAGGGGAATTAGAAAAAATGGACACAGAAGGGAGTCAGGGATGACTTCAGGAAGGAGGGTTGTTGTGCCTAGATGGCAATGAAATTACCCCTAGCTCTACTCGGGCAGAAATACAACTAAGGCACTCCTCCTTGTCTGGGTCTCTTGTAAAACCCCAGGACGCATAGGCCCAAACAATAACTGTAGGTCTAGTAGGGAGGTAGATAGTGGTGCTACCCATGAGGAGGAAAGGGGTGTAATCTTGGAGCATATGCTCGAATCTATCCCCACCGTTGTACCCCATTAGCAGCTAAGAGTTCTGGTATGGAATGTTGCGGGTATTGCTAGAATGCTAGTAGAACCAGAATGGGGCAACTTTGTGGATTCTCATGATGTGATCCTATTCCAAGAGACCTGGAGTTTGTATACCCCCAACAGGTGTGGCTATTCCTCTTATGGCATTAACGCAACAAGGAAAGGGAAGGTGAGACCCTCGGTTGGCCTAGCAATTTGGGTGAAAATTGCACTTCGGTGTAGAGTTAAACTAGTCCCCGTTGACTCCCAGGACATCTTGGCAATTGATCTTGCTTTGCACTCAGGCGTAAAAATCTGAATTTTTAACGTATACAATAGAGTGGGCCTGGGTACAGAGGAAACCAATACTATAGGTATTCTAGATCATGTCCTTGCTGAATGCACTGGAAATATCCCTTTACTGGTAGCCGGGGATTTTAACTTTACATTTGAACCCTTTGCTCCTGCCCCTTTAGATTTGACCGAGGAGTGGGACAGCTCCTAAAAAATTCTGCAGCTAGATCTCTCAGTGGTTAGATGGACAAAGAGGAGGACAAGTGTTGGCCTTTACACTGCAGCATGATTTGAGAGCCACAAGTGGCAGGACAAAATCAGATCTTAATGGTTTAATAATTTCAATAGACCTGGCTATGCCCGCAGATTTGATTACTATTTGGTCGATCTTAGCCTGTGGCCCATTGTGTCCGATATGATAGTGGTTAAGAGATCCGACGGCGACCACAATGCCCTGAGCCTTTCCCTAAATAATCATGGAGTGCGAACACGATACTAGGGGCTGGACAGACTCAGGCAATCTATCCATTACGAATAACCTGAGAATGATTAGATGTGATTAGGCGGAGGAACACCTGGGGGTTTTGGAAGTTAAGTCCAAAGTGCTTGAGGAGGTGGAGTTGCTGTCTAAACTTTCCAGAGCTGACATAATAGAGAAGTTAAGTAATCAGCACGAGGTACTCTATACACAGATCAGGGAAACACTGGGCCAATTGAAAAAAGGGAGGGATTCTTGTGGAAAAAAGAAGGGCCCCATGGCAGACTGGTATAATCAGGGTTGTAGAAAAGCAAAGGGTGAGCTCCTACAGGCAGTGAAATATAAGATCCGCCCACATATGGTGGGATGTAGAGCCAGATATAGACAGGCATTAGATCATGCCAAAAAACAATGGTAATGTTACCTTATGGTCCTTTCTGCACAGCGCACTGGTAGCCAAAGATAAGTCCTTCTGGAGGAAAGCAGCCCTTTGTTTGAATTGATGTAAGTCTGCATTAGGGTTTACAGTCCAGCCGGAAAAGTGGGTATCCCACTTTGGGGGCCTGTATGCGCTAGGAAACAAGGAGGAAGAGGAGATTGTAGGCACAAGGGAGATTGTGCCATTTTGAATTGTAGAGGCTTTAGAAATATCTCTTGAGGAAACTCAAGTAGCTATAAGTTCCTGTATTCCAGCTAGAGCTCCTGGCCATGACTGAATCCCTAATGACCTATATAGAGATGAGCTATGCCCCCACAATCCAATGAGACATTAATAGATGAATTCTATAAAAAAGTGACATCAGACATCTATAAACTAGAGGATCAACATCAAGGGTCTAACAAATGCAGACATAATACCAACTTGACAAAGAAAGACTGGGCTTTCCTGAATACTCTAAGAGATGATGACAGTTTGGTAGTGAGAGAGGCAGATAAGGGAGGAAATATCGTCCTTATGGACCGTAGAGACTACCTTAATGAAATTGAGAGACAACTAACTGATTTATCGTGCTATGAGGAATTAAATTCCAATCCTATCCCTCAGATTGAGAGCAGCATTAATGCTAAACTGTGGGATTGGCATGAGTCCTGTTTACTTTCTGACCAGGAGTATCGGTACCTGCAGGCCCACCATTCCAGGTACCCGTGTATTTACATTTTACCCAAGATACATAAAGGGGGTTCTTTTCCCCCGGTAGGCCGATCATTTCTGGGAATGGTGGGCCTACAGAACACATTGCAGAATATGTGGACTCTTACTTAAAACCTATTGTACAAAATCTACCCTCTTATTTGAGAGAGTGGGGATCTACTGTGTAAGCTTGAGGATTTTAGGTGGGATCAGACGGATTTAGTATTCGTGACAATGGATGTTGAGAGCCTGTACACCTATATCCAGAAGGAGCAGGGTGTGCGGGCTCTAAAGCACTTTTTATTCAAACGTGGTGCACAACATCTTGAGCACACACTAATGCTCTTGGATATGTCGGTGATGATACTTACACAGAATGCTTTTCTACATGACGGCAGGTGGTTTCTGCAGAAACAGGGAAGGGCGATGGGCTCCAGGTTTGCTCCATCTTATGTGAACCTATTTATGGGTCTGTATGAGGTGGAGCATGCCTGGGGTCCAGGAGCCCAAAAGTGGAGTAACAGCATCATATTTTATGCTCGCTACATTGATGACATTATTATGATATGGAATGGCTCAACTGAGAGTCTCAATGACTTCCATACCTATTTTAACATCAATAGGTTTAATGTAAAACTAACAATCAAATATTCCAGCAGTGAGCTGGAATTCTTGGATTTACGACTGTTTATTGACGACTGTACCATACATAGTGACATATACAAGAAGAAGACCTCCTGTAACAGTGTCCTGCACGCTACTAGTTCACATCCAAGTTCCACCATTAGAGCAATACCTTATGGTGAAATGGTGCGTGCTAGGAGGAACTGTAGTCAGGACACATTTCATCAAAAATATCCACCAGAGCGAGGGGCGGCCATTGCGGTACGTCTACGTCTTATCCAATTCAAATATCTCCACAGGGTCTACTTTACAAGGGTCCGGTTATGGAGGGCAGGCATGGTGGCTTCCCCGATGTGCCTTAGATGTGAACAGGAGGAGGGGACCCTGATACACACGGTCTGGCAATGCTCCACCCTGGTGCGGTTCTGGCGAGGGGTGATGTCCTGCCTTTCGGAAGTGTTGGGCTGGGACCTGCCCCGGTCACCGAAATCGGTATTATTACACGTCATGGAGGGGATTGGGGGCAACATATATAAGCGCCATCTTATGATGCTGGGAATTACATTCGCGAAGAGGGATATCGCCAGGGCTTGGAAGGCGCCGGCGCCACCTTTGGTGTCGGTATGGAAGAGGGGCCTGGACTTTTGTATGGGTTTGGAACTCCCTATTTTTACAGCTAGAGGTTGCCAGCAGAAACATTATAAAATTTGGAAGCGGTGGGCAGACTATCGTGTGCTGATGTTGGAGCCGATTGTGGAGGGGGCTCCCCCCCTTCCAGTTTGATGCTACCCCATGGGTGCACAGGGTATTTGCTTGTATGTATGAATGGGTTGGGGCGGCCGGTGTGGTGCGAGACCTGGTTCTAATTGTGCTTAAGAGGTTGTTTGTGCGACTTGGGGGGATGGGGGGTTGTTGGGGGGGTCTTTTAAAAATATAAAAGGAGGGGGGGTATTTTTTCATCTGCATTGCACTTCTTTACCCTTGCTATATTTCTTTCCCTTTGTTTTAAAAAAAAAAGTCAAAGTCATGATGTTGTTTATTGATTGTGCAGAGGCCTCTGGGGTACAGAGCCCTACGATATATGTCATTTGATGAATAAAATTTGTTTTAAAAAATATCCACCAGATTAAAGAAAATTTGAAAAAGGGGATATGATATAGGTTGCCTGGATAAAGCAGAAGGACGAGCGTTACATCTAGATAGGAAACAAGTACTAAAACCAGCTGTACAAAAGAACAAAAATAATAAACAATGTCTGAAACTCTGTTCGTTACAGAATGCAACTCTTACAGCAGTCACATATACGTGTTAAGGAAAAACTGGTATTTGCTGGATTCAGACAGTATTCCTAAGGGTGTGATATCTAAAAAACACAAGAGTTGTGTACCGAAAGGGGAGAACACTAAAAAACACCTTATGTCCTAGCTACATTAAAACCAAAAATAGAGTGCACATGACATGGTTACCAGAAAAACCGAAAGGCTTCTATACATGTGGGGGTTGCTGTATATGTAAATTTGGACAGAATAAACTTACTAAGTTTAGTTACAACAATTCAAAGGAATATACTATTGGAAATTTCATCAATTGCAACACCACATTTTCTGTGTATGTAATTATATGCTCATGTGAAAAGATTTATGTTGGTAGCAGTGTACGCAATTTGAAACTGTGCATCCAGGAACATGAGAGCCATAAAGAATAATGATGCCAAGTATCCTGTTGCAATTCATATATGTTGTGATCATCCAAATAACAAAACTATCAAATTTCATGCAATTGATCATGTAGTTGCACATGAAAGAGGTGGAAACAGGGAATTGTCATTGAGACAACTTGAGGCGAAATGGATTTGTCGCCTACGTAGTGTTAAGTTGGGACTCAATGTTAATAATGAATTTCATCACTTTCTGTGATTTGTCACAGTCAATAATAGAATGGTCAGTATTTGGTTCTGTTTTCTCTAAATCATTGGCCAACCACTGTTAGATGTGCATTTAAGAACAAGGTAATGGAACCTTATAATGATATGAATGTCTGTTTTTTCTGTTGATTTTTACTACATTTACTGTACATTTTGTAAAACCAAACCGAATTTATTTTGACATAATGAGATATTTGGTCATCTACTGATGATATTGGACTTACATATATTTGATATTGACATATCTGTATATTTTAATATGTGTTTATTTATTTTATTTTAGTAATGACGTAATAGGTAATTTGCACGATAATATTTAGCTTCACTGTTTTTCAAAAGCTAAATTGAATTTTGTTCAGCACACTAACAAAGGCGCGACTAGAAATGGCGATAGGTGTATACCGATAAATTTGCACTTTCCAACATGGCGCTCATTCATTCTAACTTAGTGGGATTACATCATATATTCTTCCCGACAGCGTTAATTCGCTAGGAATATCACAAATAATTCTCGGTTATTAACAACGATAGGCAGCATTTAAAATGCGTGGGTTGCCTGTGGTTTAAAACGCTCATGATAGAACGAGTGACTTAGAACATACAAGTTCACGCCCCATTTAAAGATGGCCCCCATGTAGACTGGTTTTTGCCAGTCTTTAGTTTTTATGAGCACAGGTGTTTCTCATTCTTTGATCACTATATAAGTGGTAAGAATCATGGCGTTCTGTTTCAACGCAATGAAGCAGACGCCGTGTTTGATCTCTCTGGTCACCATGCCGTACTACTAGTAAGTGCATTAATTGACGCGACAACATGGTTACGCTCGCTATCTGGCCTTATTTAATTTAAATGGATGCCTTAACATTATATTCTTTCTTTGACCCTTTTTGATAATGCAGACGGTTAAAATAGGGTGGGTTCCTACAACAGTAAATGCTATTTTTAAATTCGATTTAATTGAGACTTTGTTTTTTCAAAATGGCGTTCGTTTCCGACATCACAGAGCTGTGTCTAGCTCTGTGATTGTAATATTGCATTGCTGGGATAACAACATTTAGTGGTTGGTTACACCGACTTCACAAATGGATATATGCACATGGTTGTGACATTTCCTCTTAAATCCATGTGTTTGGGCTTTGACTTTGTTGAATGATCTTGCTTTCAATCTTAAGTACGCTTGGTGTGGAATTGAGATCGTAAATAAAAATAAAAAAAGTTGTTTGTCTACCACCTTTAAAATATGTCTACCTATGTGGTGTAAATACCACTACGGGATGAGGTTACCATCTATGGTAAAGCATGTGTCAAATTTCAAAAATAACTTTTGAGGAGACATCATGCACGTATGTAGTATGAGTACAAACCGATAACATTGACTTCAATGTACTCGTGTTCCTTCCCTTTTTTGATCAGAAATAATACCGCGTTAGTACGCTATTTTTTGGGACATATGTGTGCCCAAGGGGGATTCGATTTATAACTTTTAGGGTCCCACTTGAATTCACAAGAATGGCACATAACCCCTTTTTTTTTTAATTGTCTTTTAATCATGGCGTCTGTTTGTACTATCTTGAAGTCATGATTATGATAAAGTGTTTGAATATCACTATATGATGGTATTATACATCATAATGAAATATTCATTGGATATATTCATTGGATGACACTTTCCATACTTTGTATGAAATAGGATTGCATCTTTCTAAAATTAGAATAAACCATGATATTGGCATATATAAATTTTGAATAGTGTTTTTGAAAATTGTTTCCTCTCCTTCTCTATAGTGTATTATGATGTTTATAGGGATGTGTAGATATTGATGTTAAATATTATTTTGTAAATACATTGAGAAAGAATAAGTGTATAAATAGTTTATATATGCAATCTTTGTTATAGGTAAATGCACATCATACACAATGTGTGTTCCAAGACATAACTGGTGACACTGAATGTGGAAAAGTGAACATACACTCTGAAGTCATATTTGAGGTATGTCACTATAGAAACAGATCGTTATGATTGCAAATAGATGGAAGTGGGCCTCTGTTTACCCAAGATAAAACAAGATGTATAGACAAATACATTTCTCTTTTCTCGTGCAAAGGAGTGAATAAATGGCTCCTTGAATAGCTAACTCCCAAATAGTTTTCTATCTTTGTAACTATTTTTAAAACATGTTCCTGTGCGTCTGCTTTTGTATACATACATATATATATATATATATATATATATATATATATATATATATATATATATATTCACTGAAAAAACCATAGGTTTTAGGGAAAGTTATAGTTAGTTGGACATTGCACTCGTACAAAACCCGTGAAATTCCCCCGTTATAGTTAGTTCAGCTAACTATAACTCGCGCCCCCGCAATGCACTGCTGATGACGTCACATATTACATCACTCATAACATGGTCAGTGACATCACTGATGACATCACTGATGACATCATCCAGTGATTGTGTGTTTCTGTAAAGTTTAAATATGTTTAATATATATAGGGAAAGGCGTATTGAAGAATGAGTGGGTGTATAAGCGTCTGAATGGATGATTTAGTAGGTGCGTGACTGAGTCTATAAGTGAGTGATTAAACGTATCTTACTGGATGCATGGGTGAGTGACTAAACTGTGTGAATGTCTGTATCCGTCTGTCTGTTGTTGTGTAAGCAGCTGCATGGGTTTCTGACTAGCTAAATGAGTGTCTATATGGGTTATGGATTGGTTCTCTGAGTATCTGTATGGGTGCCTCAGTGTTTGTGTGGGTGGGGTGTGTGACTCTGTGCATAGATTTGTGAGTGGGTGATTCACTGGGTGCATGGTTTCAAGAGTGCGTCTGTGATGGACTGTATGGGTGGGTGAGTGTGTGTATGGGTGTGTTAGTGATTGAATGTATATCTCAGTGGTACATGTGTGAGTAACTACATATGTGAAAGGCAGTATATATGTGTGTTGGAGTATATAAATGGCTATAAGTGAGAGTGTGATTGTGAGAGTGGCTATATGGATGAGTGTGTGCTTGCATCAGTGATTGCATAGGAGCGTAAGAATGTGCTAGTATTTTTATGAGTAAGTGAGCTAGTGTGTATAACTGTATAGGTGAATAAATGGGAGTGTGATTAATTATTAGCATGACTGACTAGGTGTGTGAGTACCTCTATGGATGAGTTGCGTTGTGTGAGTGTTTATATAGGTGTATGAGTGCATATGATAGTCCTGTACTGAGTGACTAAGTATGAGTGACTGTACGGGTGAGTGAGTAGATGTGTGTGTGTAGACCTAAGAATCAGTGAGTGGGTATGTACTTATTGGTATTGGAGTGTGTATGGTTTTGAGAATGGCAGTCTGTAATTTAGAGTGGGTGTATCAAAAGTTATATTAGGGTGTGAGAAGATGCATTAAATTCTCACATGGATGATGTCATTTGAGATGTCATCAGTGATGTCATCAGTGATGTCACTGACCATGTTATGAGTGATGTAATATGTGACGTCATCAGCAGTGCATTGCGGGCGCGAGTTATAGTTAGCTGAACTAACTATAACGGGGGAATTTCACGGGTTTTGTACGAGTGCAATGTCCAACTAACTATAACTGTCCCTAAAACCTATGGTTTTTTCAGTGAATTTCAAAGGTTTTTTAAATGCTAAACCCTAACTATAACAGGCCTGAAACCTATGGTTTTTTCAGTGAATTTCAAAGGTTTTTTAAATGCTAATTCCTAACTATAACATGTCTGAAACCTATAGTTTTTTTCAGTAAATTTCAAAAGTTTTGCAAATGACAATTTTTAAATGTATTAATTGTTATATTTATTTTTTGGGATACTGATTTACTACATTTTTTTTAACTATTTATTTTTAGATGTTTTATTTTTTAAATTACATTGTAATTACATTATACATTACATTACAAAATATACTTTCTCAGAATGAATTACTTTAGTTTAAATACTTTGCAAATAGGCAATAGACTTTTAAGTACAGTAGTTACAGTTGTTGCAATGGGCAACACAATTTCAAACACAATGCAACATTGAGCTCAATGTGAATTTCTAGTTAAATGCAATTAGTTACTTTATGGATTACTTTTCTAACCACAGGACTGGATCCTAGATTCAGTCCTGGGACATCTCCTGTAAACAGTTGAGTAAAAGCGTTTTGGTTACAGTAGTGATTTTTAAGGAATATTATTGTATTTTAAAAGTTGACACTTAGAAACTTTTTCACATAGAATCACCAATGTTATCCTATGGGAGGAAATTCACTTAGCAGGTAAGTAGTGTTATCGTTACTTTTTCTTACTCAGTGGTGGATCCTGGATCCAGCACTGGTGCATCTCCTGTAAACAGTTGAAAGAATGCGTTTAAGTCATACAGGCGATTTTTAAGGAATATTTGTAGTTTGTGAAAATCAACACTTTGAAACTTTTCTGCTGAAAACCAGACAATGGATTCCTACGGAAGGAAATATAAGTTACTGGTAAGTACGGTTAAAATTACTTTTCAGGATCAGTACTGGGCTGAAAGATGCAGCACTGAGGTCTCTCCTGATAACAGGTGAGTAAATCGGAATTCGTATTTTGGCTGATTTTAGAGGAATCTTTGTATGTTTCAAAAATCGACACTTAGAAACTTTTTCAGCAAAAAGCAGGCAATGATATCCTATGGAAGGAAATTCAAGTTACTGGTAAGTACGGTTAAAATTACTTTTCAGGATCAGTACTGGGCTGAAAGATGCAGCACTGAGGTCTCTCCTGATAACAGGTGAGTAAATCGGAATTCGTAGTTCGGCTGATTTTAGAGGAATATTATAAAGTTCCAAAACTCCACACTTAGAAGAATTTCCAAGTGAAACCAGTCAATGATATCCTATGGAAGGAAATTCAAGTTACTGGTAAGTACGGTTAAAATTACTTTTCAGGATCAGTACTGGGCTGAAAGATGCAGCACTGAGGTCTCTCCTGATAACAGGTGAGTAAATCGGAATTCGTAGTTCGGCTGATTTTAGAGGAATATTTGTATGTTTCAAAAATCGACACTTAGAAACTTTTTCAGCAAAAAGCAGACAATGATATCCTATGGAAGGAAATTCAAGTTACTGGTAAGTACGGTTAAAATTACTTTTCAGGATCAGTACTGGGCTGAAAGATGCAGCACTGAGGTCTCTCCTGATAACAGGTGAGTAAATCGGAATTCGTATTTCGGCTGATTTTAGAGGAATATTATTAAGTTCCAAAACTCCACACTTAGAAGAATTTCCAAGTGAAACCAGTCAATCTTATCTTATCTTATCTTATCAAGTATTTATAGAGCGCACGTACACCGATTGGTTTCTTGGCGCTGATTGCTAGGGGATTGGCCAACCCGGAGACAGATCATTCATAAGCTTGGATAAAGAGCCAGGTTTTGAGGCTTTCCCTGAAACTCAGCAAGCTAGCGCTTGACCTGATTTCCAGGGGGATGGAGTTCCATAGACGGGGGGCAAGAATTGCAAACCTGCAACCCCCTTGGCGCTTTAGCTTAAAGGTAGGGACCGTCAGCAGTTGGAGCTGTGCCGAACGGAGGTTGCGTGAAGGAGTGTAACGGGAGATAAGATTGTTTATGAATTTAGGGCTCTGGCCGTTCAGAGATTTGAACACCAGACATCCCACTTTAAAAAAGCAGCGCTGGGGAATGGGGAGCCAGTGCAGTTTCCTAAGAAGGGGGATGCATGTTGCCATCTGGGTTGTTTATATATCAGTCTGGCTGCTTGGTTCTGAACCATTTGCAACCGTTTAGTAAGGCCAAGTGGTAGACCAAGGTATGTTGCATTGGCATAGTCTAAGCGTGATATTACCAACGCCATCAGCACCTGTACCAGAGCTGCCTGAGTCAAAAGCCTACTTATCTTCCTAATTTTGCGCAGCTGGAGGAAACAAGTGGAAATAACGGTACCTACATGCGATTTTAAGGAGAGGTCATTACCAATGGTGACCCCTAGACTTTTCACTGAGGGTGAGGGGACTGGGAGGGGGCCTAATTCGTTTGGCCAGTACTGTGGGCCCCAGTGGTTATGGGCGCCACCTGTCAGGACCAGTTCAGTTTTACCTGGATTTAATTTTAAGTGGTTGTGGTCCATCCAATGACAGATGAATGTCATAGTGGATTGAAAATCAGAGATTGACTGGGAAGAGTTGTCGATAGTAAACATAAGTTGGAGGTCGTCGGCATAGTTAAAGGTGTCCACCCTTCTTTCCTTCAGACATCTAATCAGAGGAAGAAGGTAGAGATTGAATAGGTGCGGAGAGAGCGCAGAGCCTTGAGGAACCCCGCAAGTGGTTTTAAGTTTAGGGGCAGTGAACTGGCCAATACGGACTGCCTGAGTGCGGTTTTCCAGGAAGGAGATCATCCATTTAAGGGCGAGGCCCTGAATGCCTGCCTCTCTGACACGGTCTGCCAGTATATTATGGTCGACCGTGTCAAATGCGGCCGAGAGATCCAACAGTACCAGGGCCTGAGGAGTACCTTGGTCCGCCTTTTCTCGTAAGGAGTCCAGAACTGCCAATATGACAGTTTCTGTGGAGTGGGCTGGACGGAAGCCCGCTTGGCATGGGTCAAGGAACTCAGATTGTTCCAGAAAATTGGACATGCATTTAGCAACGTGGGCTTCAAGTAATTTGGCCAGATAGGGGAGCAAAGAGATTGGGCGGTAGTTACCCAGCATCTTGGGGTCTGCACTAGGTTTCTTAAGGAGAGGGACTACTATAGGCTCCTTGAAGGAGTTAGGTACAACGCCCTGGGACAGTGAATTGTTGAGTAGTGCAAGGGCTGGGGCCGAAACGGTGGAGAAAGCTGTTTTTAAAATATGAGGGGGACATTGGTCCATAGGGGAGCCAGATCTAACTTTTACTAATAGGTCACCCAGGATAACTGTGTCAATTGGCGGAAAACAGTTAAGGGAGTGGGGGTTTCTGGGCAAGGGGGGGATAGCCTGAGGTGACGTATGGGAGGGGATACTGGCTTTGATATCGGCGATTTTATCAATAAAAAATTTGTTCAGGGAGTCGCAGAGATCCTGTGATGGGATGGGTTTACTAAGAGTTCTCTCAGGATTGGATAGTTCGTCTACGATAGTAAAAATTTCTTTGGATTTATTGTTAGCGGTTAGGATTCTCGAGGAGAAATGGGCTGCCTTAGCTAAGGAGATTGCCTTTTTGTATTCCTTCAGGGCCAGTAAATAGGTAGTTTTTTGGGCCAACGAGTAGTCCAGCCTCCACTTTCTTTCAGATTGGCGGAGGGAGAGTTTGTTGTTTTAGATCTGGGGAAAACCACTTTTGCGCCTCATGGTGACGGGTCAGTCTGATTTGTTTAAGTGGGGCATGTTCATTGCTAGCCGCTAGAAGCCAGGCCGAGATATTCTCCACATGGAGGTTGACATCGGGCGTAGGGTGAGGAGCTGTGTTGACCAGCGTAGTGATAAATACGGCTTTATCGATGGCCTTCCAATTCCTCGCCATACCCCCCCTGCAAGAAGGGATTTTACCGGTGGTCAGATGTAGTAGAGTGAATTTTATCAAGTGGTGATCAGACCAAATGCACGGTGTGACGGATAGATCAGATACCGCCAGGTTGGTGGTCCACAGTTGGTCCAGGGTGTGACCTTTTAGGTGGGTGGCAGAAGAGATCTGCTGAGTGAAGTTCATGTTTTCCAACGATTCAGTCAGCTCATTGGAATGAGGCCCTCCTTGAGGATCGTTAGCCCAATAGTTGAAATCGCCTATCAGGAGAATTCTGGCATGATTTGTAACAAGGTGTGCGATTTGTTCTCCCAAAGATTGGGGGAATAGGGGCATGTGTTGAGGGGGCCTATAGAGTAATACGCAGATCAGTGGTGCCGATTCGGACTCAAGTTTGATAACAATATTATCTGCTGCGGGGAGGCAGAGTGGGATAAGGGCCGTAAAAGTCAGGCTCTTGTGGATAATAGCCGCCACTCCGCCGCCCACCTTGCCAAGAGGACGGTTTGTTTGCAGGATGTAGTATTCATTGGGTAAGGCGGCTAAGATATCGGGCGAGGATTCGGAAGTAAGCCAGGTTTCAGTGAGCAGGAGGATATCAGGTTTGTCTGAGTCTAAGAGGGTAAAAATTTCTAGTTGGTGTTTAACTAGGGAGCGAGTGTTAAGATAGATTATTGCTAAAGCTTTAGGTTCCTGAGTTTTTCCTTTTTGCAAGTGGAAGTAGGGTGTGGGTAGTTTAAGCTCAGGGAACGAGCCTCGCTTCTGATGTATGCTGTTGTGTAGCAAACATACTATAGTCTTAGGATCAGGTGAAGGTGCAATAGATTGGAACGTTTTAAGTTCCTGGGAAGTATATTTATAAAGTTGGGCATGGTGACTGGGCCCTGGGCTCGTCTGGGCGCGGACGGGCGCAGACGGGCTTGCCTTGGGCGCGCCGTCGGCGCGCCCGCTGCGCACGTCCGCTGCGCTCCCGTGTTGCAGCTGGCATTAATGTCAGCTGAATGCCTTAACCCCTCCTCTGGCCCACGTGATCGGACACCGGGGAGGAGGCAGGAAGATGCTGGGGTGCGCTACACTATCGGCGCTAAGATTCGGTAATGTACAATTACAGGCTATTGGTTCCCACACAGATTCAATTTCATACAGTTTTTAAAAAGATTTAAAAGTTAGACGAATGCAATTAGTTGCAGCTAAAAAGACGCTGTTTCAGGATGGCGGCCTCTTACCTAGAGTGCCCGCTCCCGCGTTGCAGCCGGCATTTATGTCAGCTGAATGCCTTAACCCCTCCTCTGGCCCACGTGATCGGACACCGGGGAGGAGGCAGGAAGATGCTGGGGTGCGCTACACTATCGGCGCTAAGATTCGGTAATGTACAATTACAGGTTATTGGTTCCCACACAGATTCAATTTCATACAGTTTTTAAAAAGATTTAAAAGTTAGACGAATGCAATTAGTTGCAGCTAAAAAGACGCTGTTTCAGGATGGCGGCCTCTTACCTAGAGTGCCCGCTCCCACGTTGCAGCCGGCATTTATGTCAGCTGAATGCCTTAACCCCTCCTCTGGCCCACGTGATCGGACACCGGGGAGGAGGCAGGAAGATGCTGGGGTGCGCTACACTATTGGCGCTAAGATTCGGTAATGTACAATTACAGGCTATTGGTTCCCACACAGATTCAATTTCATACATACAGTCAATGATATCCTATGGAAGGAAATTCAAGTTACTGGTAAGTACGGTTAAAATTACTTTTCAGGATCAGTACTGGGCTGAAAGATGCAGGACTGAGGTCTCTCCTGATAACAGGTGAGTAAATCGGAATTCGTAGTTCGGCTGATTTTAGAGGAATATTTGCACAATGGTGAAGGGAGGGGCGGGGCCTGAGGTGACATCTGTGCAAACGCGCCCCGTGGCGCGTTTTAAGTTGGGGGATTAAGTCCCCTTGAATCATGAGGGTCCCTGGGGTCCAACTAGCCCACCCTGTACCTCCAGTATGCGCCAGGGAGCTGCGTTGCAGAGAGGTGTTCAGAGGCCACGCCCTTTTTGCACCTCTCTGCAACGCAGCTCTGTGGCGCTTTCTGGACGTACCTGGTGGGCTAGTTCGCCCCAGGGACCCTCAGGATTGAAGGGGATTTCATTCCCCATCTTAAAATGCGCCACGGGGCCTGTTTGCACACATGTCACCTGAAGCCCCGCCCCCTCCCTTCACCACTGTGCAAACGTGCCCCGTGGCGCGTTTCAAGTTGGGGGATTAAGTCCCCTTGAATACTGAGGGTCCCTGGAGTCCAACTAGCCCACCATGTACCTCCAAAAAGTGCCACAGAGCTGCGTTGCAGAGGTGTAAAAAGGGGCGTGGCATCTGTACACCTCTCTGCAACGCAGCCCCCTGGCGCATACCGGAGGTTCCTGGTGGGCTAGTTGGCCCCCAGGGACCCCCAGTATTCAAGGGGAATTACTTCCTTCTTAAAACGCGCCAGGGGGCGCGTTTGCAGACTGCTGCAGGGAGGGGGCGGGGCCTCGGCACGATGCCGGTCTTATTTTTTTTTATTTTTTCTGCCCAGGGGGTCCTTGTGGGACCCCGAGCAGACCTAGGGGGTCAGGGTGTTTCTACCCTGCCCCCTTTGTGCGTTTTGCGCACTTGTTTCTTGTGGTTTTTTTTTTTTTTTTAATCAGTGGGATCCGCGCACCCTAAGCGCATCCTGACGATTTAAAAAAAAAAAAAATGCTTTTTACTGCCCAGGGGGTCCTTGTGGGACCCCCTGAGCAGGCCTAGGGGGTCAGGGTGTTTCTACCCTGCCCCCTTTCCCCTTTGTGCGTTTTGCGCACTTGTTTTTGTGCCTCGGTTCTACCGAGGGACAAAATGGCTGCCAACACTTCCTGGTTTGGAGTGTTGACAGCCAGCTGACAGCCAATTAGCATGCAGCTCGTGATCGGGACGGTGCGCGCAGGGTGCGCTGAGGGTACGCGGACACTACTCGGCCATAGATATATATGTGACTTTACTTTTGATTTTCTCAGGAACTACTGAACGGATTTACACAATTTAAGCAAAAGGCACCAGTCTGAACCAAGGGCTACCTCTTTGCCAAATTTGGTGTAATTCCGTTCAGCAGTTCGGGCTGTAGCTGCGACTAAAGGTTCCTATGGAAAAATGAATGGGGAAAACGCGTTTTGGGACCCCCCCTTTTTTCTCGGCCCCCGCTTGACGAATCAACCCGAGACTTTCAGGGTAGGAGCGGAGCGCCCCAACAAGTTGGAAACTTTCGCGAAGATTCGTCAACCGGTGCCAACGTTATTTCAAATAGAATGTCGCGGATTTCCTATGGATAATAGGTCCTAACTATAACTATCTACTGGCGACCGCCAGTAGATAATAAATATATATATATATATATATATATTTTTTTTTAAATTTTTGTATATGTCTTTCTGTAGCCTTGAAGAAGTCCCTATTGCGACGAAACGCGATGGCTATTGGATTTTATCAGTTTGATGTATCATCATTTTTCAATAAAGAACAATATTTGGAAGAAAACGCCAAAACAACGACTGAGAATTTCTTCATATCATCAAGAATGACTTATTTAATTGACTCCAAGTAGATGTAAAAAAAAAATTGTGTGCGCGGAATTCCTTCATCATTGATCTTGCTTTTGGGTATTCCAAATAGGGAGTAGAGAGGGGTGTACTCCCTGGTTTTCCTGCACCAATATCACTTCCCCAGACTTGTATTTTGTCAGGTGCGGTTGTTCGTTTGTGCCTCAGCCCTCGGTTCGCCAGTTTTTATATATTGTTTTGGGCACACTGCACTGTCATTAGGGGGTATAAACCTTGATATTAAAAATATGGATTACAATGACAATCGTGAAGAAATGTTTGATGATCTGTTTACTAACAGAAGCAGTGATAATACTGCGACACTGAATCCGTCAGCTGTCAAAAGTGAGGGACTAAGAAGTAAATTTATGTGTCTTGAAAAATTGAAGAAATTGGAGTTAGCGAAATGGTGGGATGGGGCCATCTTAAAAAAGTACATTGAGAATAAACGAATTCCGAGGGGTTTAAGAATTTTAATTTTTCCCAGTTTCGAGGATCTGGATGCAGATCTTCTTGCAGAATGGGAAGAGGGTCTATATGCAGCGTCTTACAAAATGATGACATTAGTGACAAACTCAGAGAGGAAGGTGAAAAAGAATAAAGAAGAAATAGCTAGCTTAGAGAGGGAAATAAATTAAACAAATCTGAAGGATGCAATTCAAAAGGACCTTGAAATTCTGAAAAAAGAATTAAACTGTTGTCAACTCTATTTAAAGGAGAAAAAGCAGAAAAAAATATTGAGAGATGAAGGAGATTACAGGAGGGGGCGAATCTTTACATTTGCTAGAAAATACGATGATATAGTGAACAAATCACAGGTATCTACTAATGTTGAGAAAGACATCAGTGTCTCCTCTAGCAGTACCTCCCTTTCCTCACTTGAGAGTGATCCAGGGGAAGGTCCCAGTAGTGGTTTGGCCAGCAATGCACCATCATTTTTGTTTTTTTTTACAAGAGGTTCAAAGGTACCGTTTGGGGAATCGCAAGAAAGCCACAAACGAATAACAAGGAGGGGTGGCCAAACACACAAGAGCGGGAACCGATGCAAGACAACAAAATGTCAACATGAAAAGATAATTTGTTCAGTTGGTCATACTAATTGTCAACCTAGTGCCCCTTCATCCATCAATGAACTGAGTGTAATCAACTTGTCCTCTAGGAAACTTAATGATAAAGAAATGTTGGTATTATGTAAAGGTTTGAGTTACTGTCCAACCAATAAATGTGATTTTGAGAATGTCCATTTGGACTTGAATAAATGTATACGTAAATTGAAAATAAAAAAACATTTTGAAGAACATCCCATTGTTCCATGTGTTCCGTTGTCTAGTAATAGTGATAATCTGTTATCCATAAAGGATGTTCATGATTCGCACTTAATTGCCACATTATATGATGAAGAACAAGTTGGGGATGTGGTTCAGTTTGCTAATATACTGGGAATATATGAGGACTGTACTAATGACAGTGGTTTACGGCCCAGTTCCAAATACATGCCCCCACAATCCAATGAGACAGTAATAGATGAATTCTATAAAAAAGTGACATCAGACCTCTATAAACTAGAGGATCAACATCAAGGGTCTAACAAATGCAGACATAATACCAACTTGACAAAGAAAGACTGGGCTTTCCTGAATACTCTAAGAGATGATGACAGTTTGGTAGTGAGAGAGGCAGATAAGGGAGGAAATATCGTCCTTATGGACCGTAGAGACTACCTTAATGAAATTGAGAGACAACTGATTAATCGTGCTATGAGGAATTAAATTCCAATCCTATCCCTAGGATTGAGAGCAGCATTAATGCTAAACTGTGGGATTGGCATGAGTCCTGTTTACTTTCTGACCAGGAGTATCGGTACCTGCAGGCCCACCATTCCAGGTACCCGTGTATTTACATCTTACCCAAGATACATAAAGGGGGTCCTTTTCCCCCGGGTAGGCCGATAATTTCCGGGAATGGTGGGCCTACGGAACACATTGCAGAATATGTGGACTCTTACTTAAAACCTATTATACAAAATCTACCCTCTTATTTGAGAGACAGTGGGATCTACTGTGTAAGCTTGAGGATTTTAGGTGGGATCAGACGGATTTAGTATTCGTGATAATGGATGTTGAGAGCCTGTACACCTGTATCCAGAAGGAGCGGGGTGTGTGGGCTCTAAAGCACTTTTTATTCAAACGTGGTGCACAACATCTTGAGCACACACTAATGCTCTTGGATATGTCGGTGATGATACTTACACAGAATGCTTTTCTACATGATGGCAGGTGGTTTCTGCAGAAACAGGGAACGGCGATGGGCTCCAGGTTTGCTCCATCTTATGCAAACCTTTTTATGGGTCTGTATGAGGTGGAGCATGCCTGGGGTCCAGGAGCCCAAAAGTGGAGTAACAGCATAATATTTTATGCTCGCTACAGTGATGACATTATTATGATATGGAATGGCTCAACTGAGAGTCTCAATGACTTCCATACCTATTTGAACATCGATAGGTTTAATGTAAAACTAACAATCAAATATTCCAGCAGTGAGATGGAATGCTTGGATTTACGACTGTTTATTGACGACTGTACCATACATAGTGGCATATACAAGAAGAAGACCTCCTGTAACAGTGTCCTGCACGCTACTAGTTCACATCCAAGTTCCACCATAAGAGCAATACCTTATGGTGAAATGGTGCGTACTAGGAGGAACTGTAGTCAGGACACAGATTATCAAAAATATCCACCAGATTAAAGAAAATTTGAAAAAAAGGGGATATGATATAGGTTGCCTGGATAAAGCAGAAGGACGAGCGTTATATCTAGATAGGAAACAAGTACTAAAACCAGCTGTACAAAAGAACAAAAATAATAAACAATCAATGTCTGAAACTCTGTTCGTTACAGAATGCAACTCTTACAGCAGTCACATATACAATGTGTTAAGGAAAAACTGGTATTTGCTGGATTCAGACAGTATTCCTAAGGGTGTGATATCTAAAAAACACAAGAGTTGTGTACCGAAAGGGGAGAACACTAAAAAACACCTTCTGTCCTAGCTACATTAAAACCAAAAATAGAGTGCACATGACATGGTTACCAGAAAAACCGAAAGGCTTCTATACATGTGGGGGTTGCTGTATATGTAAATTTGGACACAATAACCTTACTAAGTTTAGTTACAACAATTCAAAGGAATATACTATTGGAAATTTCATCAATTGCAACACCACATTTTCTGTGTATGTAATTATATGCTCATGTGAAAAGATTTATGTTGGCAGCAGTGTACGCAATTTGAAATTGCGCATCCAGGAACATGTGAGAGCCATAAAGAATAATGATGCCAAGTATTCTGTTGCAATTCATATAGGTTGTGATCATCCAAATAACAAAACTATCAAATTTCATGCAATTGATCATGTAGTTGCACATGAGGTGGAAACAGGGAATTGTCATTGAGACAACTTGAGGCGAAATGGATTTGTCGCCTACGTAGTGTTAAGTTGGGACTCAATGTTAATAATGAATTTCATCACTTTCTGTGATTTGTCACAGTCAATAATAGAATGGTCAGTATTTGGTTCTGTTTTCTCTAAATCGTTGGCCAACCACTGTTCGATGTGCATTTAAGAACAAGGTAATGGAACCTTATAATGATATGAATGTCTGTTTTTTCTGTTGATTTTTACTACATTTACTGTACATTTTGTAAAACCAAACCGAATTTATTTTGACACAATGAGATATTTGGTCATCTACTGATGATATTGGACTTACATATATTTGATATTGACATATCTGTATATTCTAATATGTGTTTATTTTATTTTAGTAATGACGTAATAGGTAATTTGCACGATAATATTGAGCTTCACTGTTTTTCAAAAGCTAAATTGAATTTTGTTCAACACACTAACAAATGTGCGTCTAGAAATGGCGATGGGTGTATACCGATAGATTTGCACTTTCAAATATGGCGCTCATTCATTCTAACTTAGTGGGATTACATCATATATTCTTCCCGACAGCGTTAATTCGCTAGGAATATCACAAATAATTATCGGCAATTACTAACGATAGGCAGCACTTAAAATGCGTGGGTTGCCTGTGGTTTAAAACGCTCATGATAGAACGAGTGACTTAGAACATACAAGTTCACACCCCATTTAAAGATGGCCCCCATGTAGACTGGTTTTTGCCCGTCTTTAGTTTTTATGAGCACAGGTGTTTCTCGTTCTTTGATCACTATATAAGTGGTAAGAATCATGGCGTTCTGTTTCAACGCATTGAAGCAGACGCCGTGTTTGATCTCTCTGGCCACCATGCCGTACTACTAGTAACCATACCTAGCATATGACGACGATTTAGTAATTTTATCCTTAACTCCTAATGGATTACAGCACCAACTAGACATATACAACAAAATGAATGGTTTGATAGCTAACTTATCTAAAACAAAAATTGTTACGTTTGGACGGTCTACACAATCAAAAACGTGGACTTTAGGAGACAATCCAATCGAGGTAGTGGACCAATATAACTACCTCGGCGTAACATTCGACAAAACGTTATCATGGTTAAACCATACGGTCTGCAAACGTGTAAAATCTATAACTATTACAAAATCAATTGCGAGATTTATGAAACTGTGCGGAGGGAATGCAATTATCCCATCTCTAAAAGCTTTACAGATGAAAATGATTCCGTTTGTTGTATGCATCTCCTGCTATGAACAAGAAAGTCATTTGTGATCTTGAAAAATGTTTAATGAAAAGCGTACGTACCATACTCCATTTACGACAGGCTACTCCACATTGTATGATACGGTTGGAATTTGGCCTAAAATCTCTGGAAATGCTGCATAAGATCAGTTGTGTTAACTACATTATCGATTGTGCTAAGGCCGATTCATGTACATTGAAACATCTAATAATGGAGGAACTCCGGAGTAATAAAGTAAGAGATCTACAACTTTCTATTATAATGATGGAAATAGACTCTTATGAACTGCCTGATATTCAGGAGATGGGACGAATGACCAGGGACGTGCGGCAAAAACTAATAGGTAAAACATTAAGGCTAACACAGTGGAATTCAGATCGCATACAAGCCGGGAAATATAAACACACAGACTTAATAATTGACACATATACCTTGCAGGCTCAAGAATACTTGGGATGGAATGTGACCAGCTACATTAAATGGAAATACGTACGGTTTAGACAACTCTATATTCCGATAGGGGAGTTTGAAGGGACTTGGAATAAGGCGCTTAAAGATACTCAGGGATGTCGGCGTTGTGGAACCGGCAAGGAAACTCTTGAATATTTAATATGCATCTGCCCGAGACTTTTGCCCACACAGAGGTTATATTTACGCCCCATGTTTAATAATGCCAAAATAAGAACTACAGAGGCTATACGTTATTGTTTTAGGCTCACAGGGGAAAGTGCACTTAGAAGGATGGTACAGTTTTTAGAACATGCTTATAAAACATTACTCGACTAGATGATTTTTATCGGCTCTGTATATAGATGCAAAGACAGGTATTACGACCTATGTATATCTTCTTTTTAGGATACTACGCATGGTAAATATGTGATTGTTTTATTCTATTTTTATGCCTGCTTATTTTCTATTTATTGTAATTAAATGATTAATGCAATAAAGTATTTTTACTACTAGTAAGTGCATTAATTGACGCGACAATATGGTTACGCTCGCTATCTGGCCTTATTTAATTTAAATGGATGCCTTAACATTATATTCTTTCTTGGACCCTTTTTGATAATGCAGACGGTTAAAATATGGTGGGTTCCTACAACAGTAAACGCTATTTTTAAATTCGGTTTAATTGCGACTTTGTTTTTTCAAAATGGCGTTCGTTTCTGACATCACAGAGCCGTGTCTAGCTCTGTGATTGTAATATTGCATTGCTGGGATAACAACATTTAGTGGTTGGTTACACCGACTTCATAAATGGATATATGCACATGGTTGTGACATTTCCTCTTAAATCCATGTGTTTGGGCTTCGGCTTTGTTGAATGATCATGCTTTCAATCTTAAGTACGCTTGGTGTGGAATTCAGATCGTAAATAAAAATAAAAAAAGTTGTTTGTCTACCACCTTTAAAATATGTCTACCTATGTGGTGTAAATACCACTATGGGATGAGGGGGTAACAATCTATGGTAAAGCATGTGTCAAATTTCAAAAATAACTTTTGAGTAGACATCATGCACGTATGTAGTATGAGTACAAACCGATAACATTGACTTCAATGTACTCGTGTTCCTTCCCTTTTTTTGATAAGAAATAATACCATGTTAGTACGCTATTTTTTGGGATATATGTGTACCCAAGGGGATTAGATTTATAACTTTTAGGGTCCCACTTGAATTCACAAGAATGGCACATAACCCCTTTTTTTATTGTCTTTTAATCATGGCGTCTGTTTGTAATATCTTGAAGTCATGATTATGATAAAGTGTTTGAATATCACTATATGATGGTATTATACATCATAATGAAATATTCATTGGATATATTCATTGGATGACACTTTCCATACTTTGTATGAAATAGGATTGCATCTTTCTAAAATTAGAATAAACCATGATATTGGCATATATAAATTTTGAATAATAGTGTTTTTGAAAATGGTTTCCTCTCCTTGTCTATAGTGTATTATGATGTATATAGGGATCTGTGTAGATATGGATGTTAAATATTATTTTGTAAATAAATTGAGAAAGTATAAGTGTATAAATAATTTATATATGCAATCTTTATTGTTATAGGTAAATGCACATCATACACAATGTGTGTTCCAAGACATAACTGGTGACACAATGTGGAAAAGTGAACATACACTCTGAAGTCATATTTGAGGTATGTCACTATAGAAACAGATCGTTATGATTGCAAATAGATGGAAGTGGGCCTCTGTTTACCCAAGATAAAACAAGATGTGTAGACAAATACATTTCTCTTTTCTCGTGCACAGGAGTGAATGGCTCCTTGAATAGCTAACTCCCAAATAGTTTTCTCTCTTTGTAACTATTTTTAAAATATGTTCCTGTGCGTCTGCTTTTGTGTATGTATATATATATATATATATATATATATATATATATATATATATATATATATATATTATTATTTTTTTAAATGTTTTTGTATATGTCTTTTTATAGCCTTGAAGAAGTCCCTATTGGGACGAAACGCGTCGGCTATTGGATTTTATCAGTTTAATGTATCATTTTTCAATAAAGAACAATATTTGGAAGAAAACGCCAAAACAACGACTGAGAATTTCTTCATATCATCAAGAATAACTTATTTAATTGACTCTTAGTAGATGTAAAAAAAATTGTGTGCGCGGAATTCCTTCATCATTGATCTTGCTTTTGGGTATTCCAAATAGGCAGTAGAGGGGTGTTCTCCCTGGTTTTCCTGCACCAATATCACTTCCCCAGACTTGTATTTTGTCAGGTGCGGTTGTTCGTTTGTGCCTCAGCCCTCGGTTCGCCAGTTTTTATATAGAGATGATCTAGAAGTTTGGGTCCCCTACATTAATACGTTAACCTGAGCAATCCTTTCGGGTATGGAAATCCCTCCCTCCTGGAATCTAGCCGAGATCATACCTATTCATAAGAAAGGAAATAGGGCTAATCCGGTCAGCTACAGGCCTATCAGTTTAATTGACTGTGAAGAAAATTTTCTGTAAGCAGTTATTGGCCTGTATCCAGGATTGGATTTTAGAACTAAATATCCTGTCTGATTATCAGGCGGGTTTTTGTGCCAATATTAGTACCCTGGACCAGGTCTTCCGCTTCCTCTGCATCTATTGGAAAGATGTCTTTATTAAAGGGGGGAAGCTGTATGTAGCCTTTGTGGATCTGGGTACGGCCTCTGACTTGGCCCCCGATCTAAACTCTGGAAGGTGGTGGCAGAGTTGGGACTCCCCCAAAATCTATTAGATATCCTTATTCGCCTACACTCAGCAAATAAAGCCCAGGTTAGGTGTGGGGATGATGGACAACTGACCGAGCCCTTCACAATAAACCGCGGAGTGAGACAGGGGTGCGTCTTAGCACCCACCCTGTACTCGCTATTTATTAATGGGGTAGTAGGCTTCCTTGAAACGGAGGGGTGCAATACCCCAAAAGTCAGGAAGAGCAGAGCGCCTGCTCTACTCTTCACTGATGACATGTTAATATCAAAATCTCCACAAATGCTCCAACAGTGTCTAAATGATTTTAAACTATTGTGCGATGAGCGTGGTTTGGAGCTCAAATATGAAAAAACAAAGTACATGATATTTGCCAAGGGTACTTCGAAGCCATCCAAGAGATGTATGTATGTAGGGAACCGTACTATAGAATTAGTCTCTGTTTTTGACTATTTGAGGATTCCCTAACCTCAAACTTATGTTGGGCACCCCATATAGAGAAAATACATCTGTCCCTAATTTAACAGACAGCCCACAAAAATAAGATTTATAGAAACACTGTGTCCAGGAAAATGGCTTCAGCATTAGAAATATATAATACTAAAGCTTTAGGAGTAGTTTTGTATGAAGCAGAACTGTGGGGTAGGGGGAACACAGAACGTCTTACCGCCACCGAACATCGTTTCATAAGATCCCTCCTTAATCTACCAGCTAGCACACCCCTGGCCCCCATTTTTCTCGATCTGGCCCAAAGAAAGGAAAATGCTACTTACCAGTATGCATCTGTTCTTGGCATGTAGAGCTGCAGATCCTCACACTGAGCATTAGATCGCCATCTGGTGTTGGGCTCGGATGCTTGCACTTTGTTGTTTTGGAAGAAGTCTTTGTAGTTAGGAGATAGGTGACTCCTCCCTTGGATGATAGTGCGCATGGGCATCGACTCCATCCTCAGATTGTTTTTCGCCATGATGGGAAAAGATGGAGTTAGTAGAAAAGAAAGAGATGTCCATGTGTGTATATCTAAGTAAGATAGGACTGGAACATATACAGGTCCCGGGGAGGTGGGTGGACGTGTGAGGATCTGCAGCTCTACATGCCAAGAACAGATGCATACTGGTAAGTAGCATTTTCCGTTCGAGGCATATGAGCTGCAGATCTCACACTGAGCATAGACTGTACAGCAGTATCTCTCCTAGCGGGGGTCACCTGTATCTGTTGGAGTAGTTTGAAAAAGTGTTTTAAGAACAGCTTGGCCTACAGAAGCTTGTTGCTTGGCTTGCACGTCAACACAATAGTGTTTAGTGAAGGTGTGTGTTGTAGACCATGTGGCTGCTTTACAGATGTCCTCTAAGGGAATGTTCCCTAAGAATGCCATGGAAGCCCCTAGTTTGCGTGTTGAGTGCGCTCTAGGGGGAATTGGTAATGTGCGCTTGGCTTTTTGGTAGCAAATATGGATACATTTAACGATCCACCTTGCAATCCCAGCTTTTGAAATGGGATTACCCTTATGCGGTGGAGAGAAAGCTACAAACAATTGTTTTGCGAAATGACTTGGTCCTGTCAATGTAATACATTAGGGCTCTCTTGACGTCTAGGGTGTGGAGAGCTCTTTCTGCTACGGAGTCCGGGTTTTGAAAAAACACGGGTAGTTCCACAGATTGATTAAGGTGAAAAGGAGAAATGACTTTAGGAAGGAATTTTGGGTTTGTTCTGAGGACTATTTTGTTACTATGTATTTGTAAAAATGGTTCTTGTATGGTTAAAGCCTGGATCTCACTCACCCTCCTGAGAGAGGTGATTGCAATAAGGAAAGCTACTTTCCATGTGAGGAACTGAAGTTCACATTTATGCAGAGGTTCAAATGGGGGTCCCATTGTTGTATTCCTCTTAGGGTGTCCATAAACGGGCTTTCCAGTATCATGTCCTTATATAGGCACAATTCGCCCGGCCCTTATATAGGCATAAATTCCCAGGCCTTATTTAGGCATTAAACCATGCACTCCAAATACAGGCATGGTCTCCGACATCCGTCCACCCTAACGTCACAACGAGTACATGAAGAACAGACCCTTAGGCTGCGGGAGTTTCCCTAGTCCAGGACTATTGATTTCTTCAAGGTCTCATATTATGTATGAACCGTTATTCCTTAGGGGTTCATTCATGACGTCTTTCGCTGTCCGACTCACGTCAATACTAAACATTCCTAGGTACTCTCAGGTATAAATATACCTTCCCTAGCCCTTGTAAACTAGAGACGACCTCGACTTCAGAGGAGCCCGTTTCCCGGCCTGACGCACTGAGAAGACGCTGTCATCCCTGCACGCAGAGAGTCCAGCTTCCAGTGATCTGACTTCCCTTGCGGGGTGTTGGAGCTCGAGTCTGGCAAAGAGATTCCAACCTCTCTCATTCTTCAGGTATGGAGCTGATTAGAACCTAGAGGGACTCTTGGCATACTAGGCTTAACATACTCTTAGTATACCATAGTAAGGAATACTTCACCTACTTCATACCTCTTCCTACACCTAGGTTAGGTTAGGTACATTAGGGTTGAACTAGCTTAGCAACGCATCGTATGAGTACTCGCATTTTTAGTCTGTGTTATTTATGTAACAGCCTATGTACTAAAAGATAATGCTCTCGCAGTATTATTTATTTCTACTGCTCACATTGTACATTATTTATCTCGCATACTGTCTTGTGATCGTAACAGCACATTTTACTTACACCAGAAACACGACTGTTCAATAAATCCTTTATTGAAACGCCCGTCTATTTCTTTCTGTGTAACTTGGAGAAAACTAAGCATGCACGACTGAGCTGAGTGAAATAGTTATCTATTGTTTCCACGACTCTGGGACACGTTCTGATTCTAAAGGGAAACACAGTGGTCATGTTTTGCGGCTGCCAGAAACTACTCCCTTCTTGTTATCAAGGAGTTTCTAGTGGCCTCTGAGCTAGCTGGCACAAGTAATTAAGTTTAATATACTCGATAGGGACATACTGACCTTAGTCCTATGTCAAACCTATAGGATATATTATTCCAATGCGCAGAGCCTATTAGGGAAATAGGAGCTACACTACACCATGAGCCTAGTAAGCACAATGTTAAGATTCCACACTGGAGAGGGTGGTAATCTGGGAGGTATGATTCGTTTAAGGCCTTCCATAAAGGCTTTAATTGCTGGGACCTTAAAAAGTGATAAGTGTTGTCTGTTTTGTAAGTAAGCGGCAAGTGCTGCTAGATGAAGACGTATGGATGAGTATGCCAAATTACATCTTTGCAAATGTAGTAAGTAACAAATGATGTTCTGGATGGAGGCATCTAGTGGCTGGATTTTATTGTTATTGCAGTAAGTGGCGAATCTTTTCCACTTTGCTGCGTAGCAAGCTCTGATGGTAGGGCGTCTGGCCTCTTTAGTGATGTTCACGCAGTCCGGTGGAAGGTTAAGGTAACCGAACTCTAGGACTTCAGGAGCCAGATCGCAAGATTGAGTTGAGTTGGATCGGGGTGCCTTATCTCTCAATGGTTCTGCGTTAGTAGTGATGGGGAGAGGTGTAGTTTTTGGTGTGGGACTAGTGAGAGTTCCAGTAGTGTTGTGAACCACGGTTGGCGTGACCATGTGGGAGCCACTAGGATCATTTTTAGAGACTGTTGCCGGAGCTTGCGTACCACTAGTGGAATGAGTGGGAGTGGCGGAGAAGCGTACACAAATCTGCCTGACCAGTTCATCCATATTGCATTGCCTTTGGACAGTGGGTGTGGAAACCTGGCGGCGAAGGTTGGGCATTTTGCGTTTTGGTGTGTGGCAAATAGATCTATGTCTGGTTGGCCCCACATCCGGAAAAAAGGTAGAAGAACTTGTGGATGTAGTTCCCATTCGTGAATCTGTTGTGTCTGACGACTTAACAGATCGGCAATCTGATTGTGAACTCCTGGAAGGTGTTGTGCGAGAAGGTATATGTTTTGTGGGATGGCCCATCTCCAAATGTTCTGTGCAGGTTGGGACAGTTGTAGAGAATGTGTCCCCCCATTTTTGTATGTAATACATGGCCGTGATGTTGTCCGTTCGGATTAGGACGGCTTTGTTTTGTACATGGAGTTGAAATGATTTGAGAGCTAGGAATATTGCTAGTAGTTCTAGATGATTGATGTGGAGCACTTTTTGCTGAGTGGTCCGTTTGCCCTGTGTTGTGTGAGCTAAGAGATGGGCTCCCCACCCTGTGAGTGATGCGTCTGTTAGTACTATTTGTGGAACAGGCTCGAGGAACGGCCGCCCTTTGGACAAGTTTTTTGTATTCCACCACTGCAGAGAGCGATGTGTGCGGCTGTCCACCAACACCAGATCTGTAAGTTGTCCGTGAGCCTGATTCCATTGATGTGCTAGACATTCTTGTAAGGGACGCATTTGAAGTCTTGCTTGAGGTACGATGAAAATGCAAGATGCCATCATGCCTATGAGTTGCATGAACACTCTGGCTGGGAGAGTGTTGGACCTGAAATTTGGTGATGAGAGCTTGTATACTGGCTATCTTGGCTGGGCTGGGATACGCCAGAGCTGTGGAAGTATTTATTGTGGCCCCCAGATATTGATGTATATGGGAGGGCTGGAGGTGCGATTTGGTATAGTTGATTGTGAACCCCAAGTTGTGTAGTGTTTGAATGGTCTGATGAGTGTGTTGGATACACTGGTTGAATGATCTGGCTTTTATTAGCCAGTCGTCCAGATACGGGAAGACATGGATCTGTTGTCTTCGTAGGTGCGCTGCTACTACTGCAAGGCACTTGGTAAACACCCTTGGAGCAGTGGTGACCCCGAATGGTAGGACTTTGAACTGATAGTGTTGTCCGTCGAGTACGAACCTTCGATACTTCCTGTGAGTAGGATGTATGGGAATGTGGAAGTAGGCGTCCTTGAGATCTAGTGTGGCAAGGAAGTCTTCCTGTTGTAGTAGGGGAAGCACCTGTTGGAGAGTGATCATATGAAAATGATCCAAGTGTATATACTGATTGAGGGGTCTGAGGTCGAGAATTGGCCGTAGGGTCCCATCCTTTTTGGGGATTAGGAAATACAGGGAGTAAACCCCTGTTCCCTGGTGTAGTAAAGGGACTGGCTCTATGGCGTGTTTTTGAAGCAGTGAGAGAACTTCTTGTTTCAAAAGTGTAAGATGGTATGTGGACATTGGACGCTGCCTGGGTGGTATGTTTGGGGGGGTAGCTGTAAGTTCCAGGCAGTAACCATATTGGATAATTTGTCTAACCCACCTGTCTGTTGTGATGGAGTTCCAGACAGGTAGGAACTGTGCTAATCTTCCCCCGACAGGAGTGGAATGGTCGGGGGAAGTGGAGGGAAGTCACTGTTTAGCAGCAGGGAGAGTACGAGTGTTGGTGTTACCTCGGCCTCTCCCTTTACTGTTGTTCCCTCTGTAACCTCCTCTGAAATATCCTCTATTGGGGGATGTTTGGGTGGTGTTTTTAAAGGAAGATGAGCTATCTGTGCCCACGTTCTTGGAGGCTCCTCTATAAAAGGAGCGACGAAAGGAGCCACGTGTTTGCGGAGACTGCAACGCTCCCATTGACTTGGCAGTTTCTGTATCTTTTTTCAAGAGCAGTGTCCACAGCCGGCCCAAAAATTTGGTTTTGATTGAACGGCTGATTTAGAATAGTTGTTTGGACCTCCTGCTTGAAGCCTGAAATGCGCAGCCATGCATGTCTTCTGAGCAGTACACTAGTATTGACAGACCTAGCGGCAGTGTCAGCTGCATCAAGGGCACACTTAATTGAGGCGTTGGCGATTAGTTTGCCCTCTTGGATTAGGTCATGTGCTTGAGTTTTATACTGGTCAGGCAAGTGCTGTAACAGGGTTTCCAGCTGGTCATAGTGGGCCCTATCATATCTAGCGAGCAGTGCTTGAGTGTTGGCTATGCGCCAGTGATTGGACGCCTGCGCAGCTACCCTTTTGCCAGATGCGTCTAATAATTTAGATTCTTTATCAGGGGGCGGTGCGTCCCCTGAGGTTTGTGAATTAGCTCGCTTTCTAGCATTGGAGACTACTAATGAATCTAGAGGCAGCTGACCTTTGATGTACGCAGGATCGTCAGGGGCAGGCCTATATTTTTTTATCGATCCTGGGATTAAGAATCCTGGCGCGTACAGGATCTTTAAATATGCCGGGAGCATGCTTAATGACCCCTTTAATCATTGGCAATATTTGTATAGTTTTGTGGGACCGTTCAAATGTGTCTAAGAGAAAATCCTCCTCTGGTGCGTCTGAGTGCATGTGTACCCCATGAAAGACAGCAGCCCTATTGATGAGTTGTCCAAACCCAATATTATCATCTGGAGGAGATGGTTTTGTTGGGTATGGTGTAGGGCTTGGGAGGTCTGGAGGATCTATTTGATCATTGTAATCCCAATCGTCTTGTGGTGGGTCATCGGGATCAGTGAATGGGTCATCAGGGTCACCACCGCCCCCTAGGTCATCATGATAATAGTGTGGAGGTGGTGTATGTGGTGGAGAAGTTACATGCTCAGGCGGTGTAACAGGTTTGGGGAGAGGAGGGGTGTTAGATGGAAGGACAGGAGAAGAAGGAGGCATAGGTGATGTGGCAGAGTCCTCCTTTTCCACAGGCACTGGTTTGTGGCGTGGTACAGCTGTGAGATGTCCTGTTTTAGGGTTGATGTAGATCTTTTTCTGCTTAGGATCAACAGGATCCAGATGAAAAAGTTCCTCCTCCTCAATAAGTGGTTTCGGCGCCGATTTTTTCGGTTCCGAGCGGGGCTGTGGCTGAGTCTTATGCTCTTTGGCCTTAGGAGACGTGGAAGAATCCTTAGGCTTGGTTGTCGGTTCCGAAGGCTTTGGTTTAGGGGCCGTGGCGTGATTTTTAGGTTTCGACGCCGGCTTGTCACCATGCTTCGATGTGTTCGAGGCCGGTTTGTCTTTGGAGGTGGAAGGAATCGGAGCCGATTTCGGAGCAGAGTGTTCTTTTGGCTTCGGTGCCGAAGGTGCCGGTGGGACTAGCACATGCGGTTTGCTCGGTGCCGAGGTACCGGAAGGCTTGAACTTTTTCTTCGGAGCCGGGCCGGAAGGCGGGGCTTCTGAAGTGTGTTTTCGGTCGCGACTGGGGCCAACGGGCGAAGTCTTGACCGGTGCCTTGTGCTTTGGTATGGGGGTTGGGGTAGGGGCAGTAGTACTCACTCGTTGCCCAGGAGTGATGGGGTCGTCCGAGTCTTCTGCCTCTGACACGATTTGGAGATCCTCGGAATCTTCTTCAGGGACATCTGGGCCTTCGTCGAAGATGTCTACCGGTTCCGGAGCTGATCTCTGCGCCATGACGTGCCGTCGAGCTCGACGATCTCGAATAGTTTTCTTTGATCGAAAGGAGGCGCAGGCTGGGCAGCTGGACTCGTGATCCGGCGAAAGGCACAGGTTACAGACCTTGTGATGGTCACTGTGTGGGAATTTTGCTCCACACTGGGGGCATTTTCTGAAAGGCGTCCTTTCCATGAGCCGTAGGCCTTACGGCGTCGATAGGCCCAGCGGTCCGCGTCGATGACTGAAATGGAATGGATGAAAGGCGCGTCGAGATTTCGATTGGAAAAATTTGTGGAAGTTTTGCGCGTTGAAAAGTTTGAAAACTAAAGTTTCGAACCGGTGCGCAAAAATTGCATCCGAACCCAATGGCGGAAAAAAACAATCTGAGGATGGAGTCGATGCCCATGCGCACTATCATCCAAGGGAGGAGTCACCTATCTCCTAACTACAAAGACTTCTTCCAAAACAACAAAGTGCAAGCATCCGAGCCCAACACCAGATGGCGATCTAATGCTCAGTGTGAGATCTGCAGCTCATATGCCTCGAACACTAGTTTACAAGCTGGACTACAAGCACTCACTGTTTTGGCATCGCCTATGGACGATTGAGGAGTTTGCCCCCTATCGAGTGGCTATCGGAGATCTTTTGACACAGCCCAGGATAAATTAAATTCCCTGGTTTAGCACCCTGAGAGAACTATTGAGCAAATTGGGGATGGAGGGCTATTAGTTAAGATCGGAGGAGCTGTGCTTGATTACGAAGAGTAAGATAAAAGCTATTTATTGGGAGTTTATACTGGCGAAAAGCATGCCAAACTCTACGGGCTCCCCGACCCAGGATTTTATGAATTTTAAATCCCTCCCGCTCTTTGAGGAATCGATCGATGAAATTGTCCTACCACTTGCACGCAAACTGTTCCTCCAATTCAGATACAAGACCCTTCCTACCAAATTGTTTTGTAGCAAATGGCAAACCAGCCTGCAAAGGAAGTCCAGAACCCTTAGCCCTTTTGTTATTTATTTGCCCGCACTACGAGTCCTAGAGGGCTAAGTGAAGTAGTCCCCAATGTAGGCTTATCGGACCTGGCCACTATTTAAATATGCTTAGAATTCTTACCACAGACACCCGTAGAGTAATAGTCTTTGGCCTAGCAAACGTTTTGTTAGCTCTATGGATCAGACGCTCAAAGTGTCTTGTATAATAATTTCTATATTATAGCTTTTTAATTGTATATAGAAGATATGAATTTTTATATGGTTTTTACTCTTACGATATTTTAAATGTTTCGTAGAATTGCTTATTATCTATTGGTTTCTTTATAATCATCCAGGCGTCTGTAATTTATGCTCAAATGTATTTGGATGTGATGTACTTTTAAGATCTTTGTGATCGAAATAAAGGTTTGATGATGATGATAGCTACGAAACAGCTTTCCAAGAGAAGTGCTGTAATCGGGATTTATGAAAGGCCTTTAGAGGGGCCTGCATGAGGCGTGAAAGGACTATGTTGAACTCCCAGGGAAGGGATGGACGATGTATTGTAGGGAAAACCTTTTTCAAACCCTCTAAGAAGTCCTTGATAACAGGAATCTTGAAAAAGAGGTTTGTGAAGGACATTTTCTGTAGGCAGTAATTGCCGTCAAATGAACATTTATAGAAGAGAACTGTTAGCTTGATTTGGCGAGCTGAAGCAAATATCGAAGAATTGCTTCTTCTTGACAGCTCGTTGGATCAAAGTTCTTGTCAGAACACCAGATACAGAATGTCTTCCATTTAAATGAATAAGCTGAACATGTTTAAGGTTGTTTAGCCTCCTTGAGATTGTTCATACATTAGAAGGATCAAATGCCCATATTACACAAGCTCAGGAGCCATGTTGCCAGAATTAAAGAGGAGAGGTTGGAATGAACCATCTGGCTTCCAAACTTTGGGAGAAGGTCAGGTCTGCACGGCAGCTTCACATGTGGATGCTCAGACATGTAGAGAAGGTCTGTGAACCACCATTGTCAGAGGCACTCTGGAGCTATCGAGATCATTCTGGCCCTCGAGTAAGAAAGTATGATGAGAACTGATAGAATCAGAGGAATCGGAGAAAAAGCAAAGACATTTGCCGGACCAGTCGATCCATAGGGCATTCCCCAGTGTCCCTGGTTGGAAGTACCAGAATCAGGGGGAGGGTCTGAATGAAGAAACAGCGGGTCCTGCTCTGGAGGCCTATACTTTTTCTGGAGCCTCTATGGTGCTGATCTGGTTGAAGTCAGCATAAGGAACAGCTCCATGGTTGAATCCAATAGACCCGGAACCAGTAGTAGGAGAGGTCTGGACGATGGCCGTTGGTGAAGCATCTCAAAGATTACCGATGTTGATGAAGTTGGAGCCGGCACTGGAATGTTCCACTTTGATGCACCTTGCAAAAGCACCTCTTGGAAGGTGTTAATGTCATCCACTGGAGAGAACCGTTGTTGGGGAGAATCAGTCAATGTTGGTGAATATCTCCCTGCGCTAAAGGAAGAATAAGTAGTATAGGTAGAACAACGTCTTGAACCTTTTCTAGACTTGGACCTGGACGCATGATGGTGATGTGAGCGACTAGAAGATTGTGGTGAAGAGGAACGTTGAGACCGATGGCGATGTCTTGAATGATGACCAGATCTGGACTGAGAAGGTCTTCATCTTCGAGGAGAAGGTAGAGGTCTCGGGAGGGGGCTTCCACAGGTTGTGCAAGCAGCACTGGCGGAGTAGGCGGAGTCGGAGGAGAGTCTTAAAGCAGTATAGCAGACGATGGAGAATATGCCCCCGAGTATTCAGAATCAGAAGTGGATGGTAGACGTCTTGGTCTTGATTTTCTGACTTTTTCCACAGGTCTGGATTGTCTCGACGTCAATAGACGTCTCAATGTTGATTTTTTTCCTATGTCTCGCCATTGAACTTCTACGCCTCAATGTCGTGGTATCGATGTCGTGGTATCCTTCGACGACGAACCTAGTCTCCTTTTCGACGTCGACTCAGCCCTCGACACCAAACATCTAGTGACTACCTTGTCTCAACGTCTATGCCCATGGCATCGACCTAGAACGACGTCACTTTTGATGTTGGCTTCTCTTTTTGGATCTCCCACGCCTGGAGTCCTCAGAGGAAGGTGGAAGAGCTCTGGTAGAGGACTGACCCTCTTCTCGCTCCCCTGATGTCCCAGCTTCAGATTGTGCCTGCTGCTGCCCGAGTTACTGCATGGTGGCAAATCCTTTCCCTCAGGGTGCACCTGGAAAACTTCCTGCAGTGTAGACACCTGTCAGGAATGTGACTTTCAGGTAGGCAGATGATGCAGACATCATGAGGGTCTGACTTGGCCTTCTTTCTTCCACAGGCAGGACACTTGTCAAATAAAAATGACATTTTATTTGACTAAGAGAAAAAAAGTGGTCAGAAAATGACAGAAAAGGGTGTGTGAAAGATTTAAGCAGTCAAATAATACTTTTCCAGTTAATTTGCCTGAAGTGTGTGTATATATATATATATATATATATATATATATATAAATATATATATATATATATATATATATATATATATATATATATATATATATATAAAAATCTCAAAGGCACAGAGGACGGATGTCAGTGATAGGACCCGGCTTCCGTGAAAACATCGGAGGAAAATCTTTATTGGGCATTGGAGTCCTACAATTACTCAAATACTGCGGAGTTGCCGGCCCGTCATTTCCGTGCCGGCTGGACTGGGGCCTTCTGATTGGACAGAGAACAGCCAATGATGGAGTAGGACAGTTTAAATCTCCGTGGCGCTGCCCATGTTGGTTATTTGCACATGCCGCATTGAGGAAGGCCGACTGCTGAAACGCGTCTGCGGCCAATAAAGCTTGTTGAAAATGCCCTGTGAGTGCTCCAGGTACTTTTGTGGTTGTTGAACGAAGCGGGTCTCACCCCCGCTAAATGGAGGCACCAGTCGCGAGTTCGGCGGCTTTGGTGGGAAACGTCAGTGTGTATGTATGTATATTTATATTTATATATATATATTATATATATATATATATATATATATATATATATATATATATATATATATATATATATATATATATATATATATACTGGGCACTTGCCATAAGATTTTGATTTGATTTGACTTTTTGCCATTTGAAGATGGAATAAAGCACATATCACTTTTTCAACTGCACATTTGAGGTCCGTACCTGTTCTTTCGCCGAGGATTTGGTGTTACAGGATTGTGACATATATATATATTATGTTAATTACCCTGTAGGCATCTGTTCTTGGCATGTAGAGCTGTAGATTCACATGCTTTGCATACTCTTGCCATCTAGTGTTCGGTTTGGCTGTTTGAAAGTTGTTTTTCTTCGAATAAGTCTTTTCCAGTCACAAGGCAAGGTGACTCCTTCTTTCGGTGATAGTGCGCATGGGCATCGACTCCATTGTTTTTTTTGATAAATGTTTATTAATTTTTAGTATAATAACATCCAAAACATTTGCATGACAATCAAAGTAGGCTATTAACATTGGAGATTAGCAATAAAATCGAATGGCATAGGTAGGGGCATAAGGAAGCACTCAGCCAAATAACATTTCCACGTCTACTTATGCTGGCGTGGCTTGCTGCTTCACTCCGCAGTGCCGCACCACTGAACGTAATCGGTTTACAATTAACCTAGCAAAAGGAGAATCGGTCAGTGCTCCACAATTCGAGTTCTACGACACATTGCATACATATGCGTAATGAATGAGTTCAAGCAGAAGAAACATAACAAAACAATAATGTAAAGAAAAAGTAAATATACAACATAAAAAAAGAGAACAAGAACCGATCTCTAGATGGAAGGAGTACCGCAGGTACGTGTGTCGGTCTGGTGCGATAAGAAGTGACGTGTGTCTGAACATAGGGGCTTGATGAGCCGTGTACTGTCGTGCAACACAAGGAAAAGAGTAAATATAAATATATATATATATATATAGAAGAGGGGGAGAAAAGGCGGGCGTGTAGGGTGAGGGGTAATGAGGGAGGTAGCCGGGAGGGAAACCACCCTGAGTCTCTGCCCATGTAGGAGGACCTAGGCAAGGAGGGTACCTGCAGCAATTTTTGTTTCGACCACTGCTAAATATTCCTGCCATCGCGCAGGGGTTTGCCTCGGGGGAGCTGATGCCCTTGCCTCAACCTCTCGCTGATTCGTGCATTCTGAGACCAGTGCTCTCCGCAAGTCTAGTAGCCATGTGTCAATATTTGGGCCCGTTTGCGCCTTCCAGGCCATGGCTATTTTTCGTTTGGCCAAGCCCAGAGCAAGATCCAGAAATGTATTCATATTCTTACGGGACGAATTGCGCCTTGTGACTCCCAGCAGGAAATGGAGGGGGGTCACCTCCACCAGCGCGTCTGTCGCCGCTGTAAGCACAGTAGCCACCTCCGACCAAAATACGTGTATGGTGGTGCAAGTCCAGACCATGTGTGTAAAAGTAGCTCCCTGGGCTCTACATCTGGGACATACGTCCGTGGCAGCAGGGTACATGCGCGCCGGCCTGTGGGGGGGGGGGGGGTGAGGTAGGTATGGTGAAGGTAATTAAATTGTACTGAATGAAATAGTTTTGGTTTGGCTAAGACACTGCTGCCATTGTTTATCTGACAAGGAAATGGACAGTTCGCTATCCCAGTATGCACGCAGTGTCGTCGATGCAGGAGGATCGTCAAGTCTAATGGAGGTGTATATGCCTCGACTCCATTGTTAGACTGTTTTCCCGCAAGAGGGTGAGAATGGAGTAATTAAGTGTAGTATAGAGATGTCCATGCATGTATAATGTAAGTAATGAGAAATGCAACAACCATAGGTGTCCGGGGAAGAGGGAGGGCTCATGTGAATCTACAGCTCTACATGCCAAGAACAGATGCTTACAGGGTAATAACAATCCATTAGAGGCAGGTGAGCTGTAGTTACACATGCTTTGCATAGACTGTATAGCAGTACCCTCCAAAAGTGGTGGCTTACCAGTGAGCGTTGCAGTTGTTTCAAAAAGTGTTTTTAGCACTGCTTGTCCTACATTGGCTTGCGAATACATCCACACAATAATGTTTGTAAACGTGTGTGTAGTCCATGTAGCTGCTTTACAAATTTCAGCTATAGGAATGTTGCCTAAAAAGGCCATAGATGCTCCGATTTTACGAGTAGAATGTGCTCTAAGAGATATAAAGTTCTTTTTGGTTTAATATAGCATGTTTGGATACATTTAACAATCCATCTAGAAATGCCCGATTTAGAGATAGGTTTTCCTTTATGAGGAGGAGCGAAAGCAACAAGCAGTTTTGCGAAAATCTTTTGTTCTATCAATATAATACAATAATGCTATTTTAACATCTAATGAATGTAGTGCTCTTTCTGCTACTGAATCAGGTTCAGGGGAAAAAAACAGGTAACTCAACTTACTGGTTAATATGAAAAGCAGAGACTACTTTTGGAAGGAACTTTGGGTTAGTTCGAAGAACCACTCTGTCTTTGTGGAGTTGGAAGAATGGTTCTTCTAAAGTTAGTGCCTGAAGCTCAAAGACACGTCTTAGTGAAAGCAATCAAGAAAGCAACTTTCCAAGAAAGGAATTGCAGTGGACAATTGCGTAATGGTTTTAAAGGTGGACCCATAAGTCTTGTTAGAACAATATTAAGGTTCCACTCAGGTGCAGGTGGCACTTTTGGTGGTATCACTCTTTTAAGGCCTTCCATAAAGGTTTTAATGACTGGTACTTTGAATAGAGATAAGTTTTGTCTGTTTTGAAGATATGCCGCTACTGCTGCAAGGTGTAGACGTATGGCTGTATAAGCAAGGCCTGCACATTGTAGATGCAATAGATAAATGATTTGTTGTATAGAAGCATCTAATGGATTAATGGTTTGGTTATTACAATATATAACAAACCTTTTCCATTTGGTTGCATAGCATGCTCTAGTAGTAGGCTTTCTTGCTTCTTTAAGAATTGTCATACAGCTGACGGTAAATTTAGGTAGCCAAACTATGACTTCAGGAGCCAAATCGCTAGGTTGAGTTCCCTGGGGTTTGGATGTCTGATTTCTCCATGGTTCTGAGTTAAGAAGGTCAGAGGTGAGGTGAAGCTTCTGATGTGGAACTACTGAGAGTTCTAGAAGCGTGGTGAACCATGGTTGACAAGCCCATGTGGGAGCCACTAGAATAAGGGTGAGGGATGTTTTTCTGGGCTTCTGCACCAGAAATGGAAGAGGGAGAGGCGGAAAAGCGTAAGCAAATATCCCTGACCAATTCATCCATAGGGCACTGCCTTTGGATAGAGGGTGTGGGAACCTGGACGTGAAGTTTGGCCATTTAGAGTTTTCTGCTGTTTCGAAGAGATCTATCTGTGGAAACCCTCAAGTATGGGAGGAGAACTTGGGCTGTGGAGTTCCCACTCGTGGACTTGTCGCGATAACTGGAGAGTAGGTACCCCTGTTTTTTGTACATAGTACATTGCTGTCATATTGTCCATCCGGACTAAGACAACTTTCCCTATTAGGTGACATAGAAATGCTTTGAGTGCTAGGTGAACAGCTAGAAGCTCTAGGTAGTTGATGTGGAGACTTTTGTGTTTTGTGTCCCAGAGACCCTGTACTGTTAGATGTTGTAGATGGGCACCCCACCATATAAGGGATGCGTCCGATGTGAGCATGACTTGTGGAACAGGGTTGATAAAGGCCACCCTTTTGACAAGTTTTGGGTGTTCCACCACTGCAGAGAGCGATGGGTGTGGCTGTCTACCAACACTAGATCTTTTAGTTGACCCTGTGAGTGATTCCATTGTCATGCTAAGCATTCCTGTAGAGGACGCATGTTTAATCTTGCATGAGGTACTATGGCAATGCATAATGCCATCATCTTTAAAAGTTGCATGAAAGTTCTTACTGTTGGATATTGGTTGCTTTGAAATTGTAGTAGCAGTGTTTGAAAATTGTGAATTCAGGCTGCATTGGGATAAGCTAAACCTGTTTGAGTGTTAAGGATAGCTCAGAGATAGGGTAGCAGCTGAAAAGGTTGAAGATGAGATTTTTGCACATTGATTGTGTATCCAAATTGATGAAGATTTGTTGTAATAGGAGTGTGTTGTAAACACTTGAGATGTGTGTTGGCTTTGATGAGCCAATAGTCTATATATGAGAAGACATGAATCTGTTGTCTTCTTAGATGAACTGCTACTACTGCTAGACATTTGGTGAATACTCTGGGTGCTGTAGTTACTCCAAATGGGAGTACTTTGGATTGATAATGTTTTCCTGTTATCACAAATCTGAGGAATTTGCGTTGTGCTGGGTGAATAGGGATGTGAAAGTACGCGTCATTTAAGTCTAGTGCGGACAAAGTCATTTTGTTGTAAAAGGGGAAGCACTTGTTGAAGTGTGACCATATGGAAGTGTTCTGATAGTATGTATAAATTTAGAGGTCTGAGATCTAATATTGGTCGCAGAGAACCATCCTTTTTTGGCATTAGGAAGTGAAGTGAGTAAACCCCTGATCCTTGGTGTTGAATTGGAACTGGTTCCATAGCTCCTTTTGTTAGAAGAGCTTGCATCTCTTGTTTGAGCAGTTGTTGGTGCTCTAGAGAGAGTTTGTGAATGGGAGGTGGAGTATTGGGAAGACTGCTTGTGAGCTCCAGGCAATAACCATGTTGGATAATATCCAACACTTATTTGTTTGATGTTATTGACTGCGAAATGGGAAGAAATTTATGAAATCTTCACCCGACATGGGAATTGTTATGAAGTCACTGTTTGTTTGGAGATGGAGAGGTACATGTTGGGGTACCTTTACCTCTGCCTTTAAAATTGTTCCCTCTGTAACCGCCTTTGTAAAATCCTCTTGAGTGGGAGAATTGATTTTGTGGTTTATAGGAATATGTGTTGGCATGTGGAGGTATTTTTGGAGCCTCCACTATAAAATGAGCAGCAAAAGGAACCTGTTAGCGGGTGACTGTAGTGCCCCCATAGTTTTGCTACTTCTGTATCTTTCTTCATTTTTTAAAGTGATTCATCAACTTGAGGACCAAATAGATGTTCATTGTCGAATGGGGCATTTAGTATGGTTTTACTTCTGGTTTAAAATCAAAGATTCGGAACCATGCGTGTCGTCTAAGGACTCCTCTAGCTGCAGTATCAGCAGCATCTAACGCACATCTAATAGAGGAATTAGAAATTAGTTTTCCCTCTTGTACTAATTCCTTCCCTCTTTTTCTGTGTTATTCTGGGAGATATTGGAGTAAGTCTTCCAATTCGTCCCAGTGGGCCCTGTCGTATCTAGCCACAAGACCTTGGGTATAGGCTATACGCCAGTGGTTGGCTGATTGTGCAGCCACTCTTTTACCTGAGACATCTATTAGTTTGGACTCTTTGTCCGGAGGTGGTGCATCCCCTGTACTTTGTGAATTTGCTCTTTTACGAGCATTGGATACAACCAAGGAATCTAAAGGAAGCTGGCCCTTAATAAAAATTGGGTGAGATGGTGGGGATTTATATTTTTTATCCACCCTAGTTGATATAATACGTGCTCTCACTGGATCCTTAAAAATTTCCTCAGCATGCCTCATCATACCTAACATAGGTAATGACTGTGTTGTCCTATGTGTGGTTCCTAATGTTTTGAATAACTGGCTTGACTGTCCCGGAGCACAACAAACCACGTCCGAAACCGATGGTGGAAAGAAAACAATCTAATAATGGAGTTGATGCCCATGCGCACCATCACCGAAAGGAGGAGTCATCGTGCCTCGTGGCTGGATAAGACTTCTTCGAAGAAAAACAACTTGCAAACATCCGGACCGAACACTAGCTGGCAGGAGTATGCAAAGCATGTGTATCTACAGCACACATGCCTCGAACACACACATATATATATATATATACACACACATACATACATATACCCCTTTTTTAAATGCAAAATTAACGAACAAGTTACTTACCTTCGGTAACGATATATCTGTAAGAACCATAGGTTAGTTATAGATTCCTTACCTTAGAATTACCCCCAGGTGTCAGACTGGATCCGGAAAGTTTTTCGTCAGCAGTACCTCTGCACGTCGACATTTGCCAGGCAGCGACGTGGGAATCCTTGCACACGTTCACTAAACACTACTGCCTGGACAGCCAAGTCCGTAGAGACGGCTTCTTTGGCCGTTCTGTTCTCCAGGACTCTCTGGTGTGAACTTGGTTCGCAGACCCACCACCGGGGTTGGTATTGCTGGGGTATCTATTCTAAGGTAAGGAATATATAACAAACTTTTTCTTTCAGATGAACAAGTTACTTACCTTCGGTAACGATATATCTGTAAGAAACATAGGTTAGTTATAGATTCCTTACCGCCCCACCCATTCTCCCAGTTCTGCGAACTGACTTCTAGGGTTAAGTTCATCCTTTCAGGGCCCTAGTTTAGTGCACCAGTGGTCCCGGTTCAACACAGTGCCGGAGTGAGTTGTTACAGGGCGTACTCGCCAAAGCTTTTCTACGGCGGATGACGCCGCGGTACTTGTTTCTTGCGTAAATGAGGCGTACTGCAATTTACCTTTGAGGATTACAATTGTGGCACAGTAAGCCAGACTTGACGACAGAATTGAAGTAATATTACCTTCATTGAGAGATTTACTGTAATACTGAAGGAAGAAAACACATCGGAGTGACTGTTAGGACCCGCTGGGTCGGAATTATCACCAGCTGAAAGGTCCAAAGACTTATCATACTCTACTCGAGCCCTGAAGAAGTCAAGGGTTATACACCCAATGACGAAACACGTGTTGGCTGGCCTGTGAAGTAACACGATTAAATCTACACTTGACGAAAGAAAACTTTATCATTTTTTTAAACTACGATTACCTTTAATGTTGTAACTACGTATATGCGTGTGCACAGGACTTGTTGTTATATGTATACGGACCTGTGTCCATAATAGAGGGCTTAGGGGTTTTCCCTCACCTGTTGCACCGCATCGATAACCTTCCTATTGTTACACTCACGACACTAGGCAAGTGCCATATCGTACCCTGTGATAATCAATACCCCCCTTTCGTCTCCTCACCAGTGGTCAGTGTCTTGCATGGTTCTGTGCTTCTGGCGCGGAAAGTCGTGTACAGAACGGACGTCAGCGAGCGAGGGCGGCGGCTAAGTAGCTACCGCGACGTCATCCCGGCGACCACGACGCCAACGATGGACGCGGAGCCGACCGACGCCACCTTTCGACGCACAGAGGTACTGCTGACGAAAAACTTTCTGGATCCAGTCTGACGCCTGGGGGTAATTCTAAGGTAAGGAATCCATAACCAACTGTTCCTTTCAGATAAATTGGCCAATGTAGCCTTACTTATAGGCTGCAACACATTAATGCCTCAAGTGTTTCTCCAGGCCTTACTGAAGAAAGACGAACATCTACACTTAAAAAGACTTATTATAAGAAGTACTCCGGGATCCCCGCATGTGGGCGGGACAATTTAGTGCTTATTACTATCAATGGAGATCCTCTGTGAGAGAACATGCATTAACTGATAACACAGAAAAATACACAAGACAGCTCATCTAGAAATAACTTGCACAACTCGGACAGACAATACTTTCTCACCAATGGAACAGGGAGTGCGATTTGTATGAAATGCAGTGAGAAGTCACCTTGCACAATAATCAGTACCCCTTGGAGGATTGTTTAGTGGTCTCTATACAAACTCCAGGGTATGTCCATAGTTAACCAGATCAAATACCCAGGTGTCCGATTTTCTCTCTCCATTGAGAGAGGAAGTTGGTAATATTGGCACTCAGAGAATGGGAAGGAGTGGATGTAGCCTGCACATAGTCTGGGTCACTGTTCACAACCTGCATCTCGACCCCGGTGGGGGGGGGGGGGGGTTGCTTCTGGCGAGGGCCTTGTTGGTTATAATCCATCACGGGTGGTTGACGCTACGCCTGATGTTGGTAGGCTGGTCTGTATCGGGACTGGAAGGGTTGGTGTTGCTGGGAGCATCGATAACCTCCTCTGTAAGTTGAAAAACCTCTTCCTCGATCCCCCCGAAAGGGCAACTTCTTAAATTGAAGGGCGCCTAGGGACCAATCAGTAACTGTCTGTTTTTATCGCCAACAGCGCATCGTCTATATGCTTCCCAAACAGTGTTTCTCTGTCATAGGCCATATCAAAGATCTTTTATTGTACTTCTGGTCTAAAGGATGTTGCTTTAAGCCATCCTGGCTTGGCAGCTCAGACTGGGCTGTTCCCATGAGGAGACTGATGTGCACATGGCTAGGTCCAAACTGGGGTGGCATAGTGAGCAAAAAAATGATGGATTTAACCCAGAACTCTTGAGCGGGGGGGGGTGAGTGTTTGATTTATTCAGCATTCGGTCCATCATTTGTTGCCGCAGCACTTTTCCCCATAAATGGGATGGGCATGCCCAGATGTTGGTCCCTTGCTCGCTGTGCCACTGGATTCAAGCTAGCCTGGCTGATGAGGGGTGATACCCCGAAATGGGTCCCAGGATGCCTTTTCTGGTCCAGGGAAGATCTGGCTTGGCAATTCGGGCTGAGCTGTTCCCACGAGGAGCAGGGTCAAGACTGATTTGCATATGGCTGGGTCCAAACTGGGGTGGCGTAGTGAGCAAAAGACCGATGGATTTAACCCAGATCTCTTGACTGGAATGTTTGCTTTATTCAGGATTACGCAGATCATTTGTTGCTGCAGCACTTTAAGCCATTCTTGGCATCTCAAGACTACTGCTCCAGCTAATTGGCGAAAGCCTGTGGAGGTGATATCCATTGCACAATCTATAATCTCAGAGGAAGTGCGCTCACACTACTGGAGAATCTTTCTTGCTTCCGCCTTCTTGTTATCAGGCACTAGGTCGACGAGGCTGCTGACATCAGACCGCATTTGCCAATCTAACAACCCAGTATCACTAGAGAGTTGGCTGCTTGAACGGTGATGGCAGACATGAGGGAGAACCTCTTCCCTATATTGTCCAAGCGCCTGCCTTCTTTGTCTGGCGGCGTAGAGATGGGAGTGGAAGGATTTTTGGAGGGCAGTTGTGCAGCTTGTGAAATGACAGAATCCAGTTTGGGATGATTTGTGAGGGAAGTGGGTGAATTCTCTGTAGCCTTGTACTTTTTATCCATGCGAGCTGTCCCCGCCGCCACTGTAGCTGGGTTTCTCATTATCCTAATCCTCTCCTTCCAGATATAGTCAATGATGGGGATGGCTCTGACTACCTTGCCTGTTCTTTGAAGTCATAGAGAAAACAATCTGACTGCTTAACGGAGGTGGGGAGGTGAAATCTTGTTGCAGCCCGGTCAATTAGGTTATTTATGAAAGCCCCCGATGTCCTATGGGGGAGAATCTGAAGGATGTGGCGTTGGAGGCGATAGAGTGGGGTCAAGGTAGTTGTCCCACTCATCCCATGGGGTTCGCAGTTCCGGGATCTCGCCTTCTTCCCTTACATCTTCTGAAAATGTTGTCTCATCCCTTGGTGACACCGCTATGTTAGACGCTGTGGTCAATCTGGGTGTCATAGGTGGAGGAATAACCCTTGGAGTAGTCGGAGAGGTAGACTGCTTCTGTGGAGGGTCAGGGAACTTCTTTCTGTAGTCTTGCAGCATGGCATGCAGATCTTGGACACGCGGCATGGGCATCTGTACCTCCTTATACCTGGGTTGTGGATGAGCAGGATATTGATAATGCCCATAATGCCTCTTGGGAGGAGCAGAATACTGGTGGTAACAACGCCTTTTCTATTCTTTGTCGTCTCCATCCTGTTATTTTATTTTATAAATATTTTTATTTTGTTTTTAAAAGAAAACAAAACATCAGACAAAGCATGAATACTCAATACACGATGCATATCAATCCACCACATTTTTGTAAGGCAGTTATAAGGGTAAAATGTCTTTTGCAGGTGAGGCTGCAGCTGGACTTGAACGACCTGGGCGCAGAAAGACAAAGGGTCACATTTACAGTGCTCGTGGTTACCAACATTAGGGTCAAACATTACATCTTTCAAGGCTTCTCTCCTGACCTTTCTAACAGCAATCCCCTACCTTCTTCCTCCCCCCCCCACATCTAGACCATAGTATTCTATCCATGGTGCCCAAATCCTTCGAAATTTCCGAGGGCAACCTCTAGCCTTGTATCTCACCTGTTCCGCCACCATATACAGATCCAGACTTGCCCTCCATTCATTAAGTGTAGGTAGTTGCGGGGCCCCCCAGTATTTAGCTATATCCCGTGTGGCTACCACCAGCCCCAAATTGGCTAGTATGAGTTTGTGTCGCGGGATGTCCACATCCGTAGGGATTCCCAGAAGGAGAAACTTTGGTTCAAACTCCAGTTGGACTCCCAATACGCTATTGAGCTCTCGCACAATCCTTCCCCAATATGTTTGGATTGCATTACATTGCCAAAGGGTGTGTATGAATGTTCCACATTCCGTGTGGCATCTAAGACAGTCTGGGCTCACCGCTCACCCTATTTTATGCAGTCTTGCTCTATCAAAATAAGTCCGGTGCAAAATTTTGTATTGGATGAGGCGCAACCTCAGTTTAATTGCCACCTCACGTGGATGCACGAGTGCCGCCTCCCAATCAATATCGTTCATTTCCCCAATGGTTCTTTCCTATTTGGCTCGAAGTGGACCCAGTTTGTCAGGCATATTATTGAGTAATATTTTATAGGTAAATGAAATGGCTTTGGCTGGGATCTCCTCCTGTAGGAGTCGACCCTCTAGCGGGGCATATTCAGGTATTGTCTCCCCATCTAGCCCCTCTGCAGCCCATGCATGCTTCAAACGGAGGTATGCATATGCCCGAGTATCATGAAGCTGGTATCTGGCTTGGAGTGTGCTGAAAGAGGCCAACACCTTTCTCCAGGACATCCCCTACTTTAGAAATACCAATTAAGTCCCACTGCCTAAAACCTCTTAGCTTTCCAATCTCGGTTAATCTAGTTCCCTCCCACAGTGGGGTCTCTCTGGTTGATTTTTGGTCCCACTTCATTTGCTGTTCAGCGCTTTTCCAAGCCTCTAGTGCCCTTTGGGTCGCTTGTAACAATCGGCTACGTCCCTTACCTCCATAGATATAGTGTAGGTGTGTACGTTCTCTAAATTGCAGCCTTTCCAGCCTATACGTTGGATGATCCCCAGGTGCGTGAATCCATTCATTGATTACAATGAGGTGGGATGCTCTATAATACGCCCTAATATCTGGGAGGGCCAAACCCCCATTATATGGGTTTCTCTGTAATGTTTGAAGTGCAATGCGTGGATGGGCCCCGTCCCAGAGGAGCAGGCGCAATTCGTTATCTATATTTTTGAACGTTGTTCGTGGTAACTTAGTGTAAGTGTTTTGCAACACGTAAAGCAATTGGGGAAGCGTAATCATTTTGTACATGGTGGCCCTAGCCATAACAGTCAGTGGAAGCCTCCTCCATCTAACATCTTCCTGGAAGTTTAAAAGGACCCGCCTAATGTTGCGAGCTAGGCTAGTTGCTACGTCTGTGGTAATGTAGAGGCCCAGGTAGGTAAATCCCTCTGTGGACCATCGCAAACAGCTAGGGTAGGTCTGGGGCTCCACCCTCCCCCCCCCACCCACTGGGTATAGGGTAGACTTACTCCAGTTGATCCTATACCCCGCATGGCGCCCGTATTCCTCAAAAATTTGTAGGATTTGAGGGAGTGTCTCAGTCGGGTTTGTCACATATAATAGAATGCCGTCCGCATATAAAGATATGCGTTCCTCGTCCAGCAATCGGGCTTCGTCTACAAAACGACCCAGCCCCGGGAAGGCTCTCATGACACAGGCCAAGGGTTCCAGTATAAGGGCAAATAATAAGGGGGAAAGGGGGCATCCCTGCCTAGTCCCCCTTTGAATCGGCCAGATGCTCGAGAGAGAGCTCCATTCACCCGGACTCTAGCTTCTGGATCAGTGTATAGCAGCGCCACCCAGTCCTTGAACCCCGGGCCAAATCAGAGTTTCTCCAGGACGTGTCTCATAAAAGGCCAATGGATGGTGTCAAACGCTTTCTCAGCGTCTAGGGAAAGGAGCAGGTGGGCCTCCTCTCGGTCCCGAACAGCATCCATCCAGTTAGCCACGCGTCGCAGGTTGTAGCGTGTGGCTCGTTTCGGCATAAAGCCGGACTGATCTCCGTGTATCAGAGAGGTGATAACAGTTAGGAGACGTGTCGCAAGGATGGTAGCCAGTAACTTGGTTTCTATATTTAATAATGAGATGGGACGATAGGACCCACACTCATCCGGGGGTTTCCCCGCTTTGGGTATCATCACCACTGTTGCCATTCTAAGGTCTGCCGAGAGCGTCCCATTTTCTTTGGAAGCCTGAAACATTTTAAGTAAATGTGGGGCCAATAGGGTATTGTGTGCCTTAAAAAATTCCCCCGGGAGCCCATTAGGGCCCGGGGTTTTCCCCGACTTCAGTGTGACCTCAGCCAGGGAAATATCTTCCTCAAGCCTCTCCCTCTCGTCCTGTGTGAGGCAAGGGAGTTCAATCTCTTCAAGGTATTGGGTTATTTGTGCCTCATTCGTTTGTGTACATGCGGCATAGAGTGCTGAGTAATATCGGGCAAAGGCCTTCGCAATATCGTGGGGTGTAGTGTAAGTATGGCCTTGTTCCCTAATGGACATAACCCATCTCGACTCCTGTTCCTTTCTGCCCAACCAAGCAAGCAGCTTACCTGCTCTATCCCCTGTCTCATATAATCTATGCTGAACTGCGAGCTGGTGCCCCCAGCGCCTCTTCAGTGACCAGTGCCTGGTATTCCCTTTTGGTGATATCAATTTGACGGAGGGTATGTTCACTCAACGTGGAGGAACCACTACTTTCGAGGTCCACTAACCTGCGTTCCATCGCCAAAATCTCCTGGGTTTCCCACCTTTTTTTGTATGCAATAATATTTTGGGCTCTATCACGTAACACCAATTTGAAAGCTTCCCATAAAGTAACAGCCGACTGCACTGAGCCATCGTTTTCTTTAAAATAGAGCTCGGTTTCCACCCTAATTTCTTTGGCCACCGTTTCATCCTGCAATGCTCAGGCATTCAGTCTCCAAGAAGTACCTGGACCTCCCCTTCGCCCTCCCACCTGTAGGTAAAGTGGTGAGTGGTCCGAGATACCCCATGCCAAGTATTCCATCTCCTCTACTTGCTCAATCTCACCAGCTGGGGCAAAGAGATAGTCCAGCCTCGAAAAACACCCTGTGAGCCCCAGAAAAATGAGTATGCACGTGTAGATGGGTGGTGGCGCCTCCAGAGGTCAGTTAACCCAAGGGCCGCCTGGAACCTTGCCAGTGCAGTAGGTTCATGTCACCCGGGTCGAGTCAGTGTACGATCCAAAGAGGGATCACTCACATCATTAAAATCACCTATGATATGCGTGGCGGGGCCAGACTGTAAAAGGAGTTCCGTCAATTTATCCAGCGTACGCTGCTGGAGACGTGGGGGCGCATAGACACTAATCAGTAACTAAGTGGTGTGTTTCCAGGTGCCCTGGACTGCTACATAAGTGCCATCTGGGTCCTCCCATCGTCGAGTGACCTGGAAAGGGGGTGATTTTTTGATGAGGATTGCCACTCCCCTCGAACCTTGGGTAAATCCTGCGTGTGCCAAAGTGGTGTATTGTCCCCTACCCAGGAATGAACAGTGTGGACCCATTAGATGCGTTTCCTGTAAAAATATTACATCTGGTTTGAGCCTTTTAAGATAGTTAGATACTAATCCACGTTTAATTTTGTTCCCTAACCCGTTGACGTTCCACGTCAGCACTGTGTAACCGCCCGCAGCCATTGTGAAAGAAGAGTCAAAGCGTCCCACCCCGGTCCCCAAACAACGCCCAAATATTGCCTATTCTTCACGGTGTCAGTATTCATGCAAACTATCTGAACACAACTGCCCCCCCCTCCTCCCAATAAACCTACTTCAGAACATTTCACGGTATCCAATATGCACCCCTCCCCACACTCTGTAGGCACCCCCACCAACCCCAAGTTCACTGGCGCGGTAAACCACCAAGAGGTCTGTAACCCTCCCCCCTTCCCCTATTTACTCCATCCTGTTATTTGACTTGCAGGTCTGATGGGCTGTGTGCTGCCCCAAAGGGCCCGTCGTCGTCCAACTCCTCTAGGTGTAACAGGAGACTTGGTAGAAGAGGTGATATCTTGCTAGGAAATGTTAACTTGGGTCTTAAAGCTATCTTCATCACCTTTGTAATTTTTATCATTGTCATTGGTCCGGTCGACATCGTCAAGGTGAATTTCTACATCAACAGTAGGAATTTCGCTGTCTGTGTCGAGGTCATCCTTGCCACCGCAGACGATGTTGCAGTCAACTGTGTCCTTGGGGGTGGCACACAATGTCCTAGTAGATGACAGTATTCTTGTCGATGAGATGGGTTCTTCGATGAATGTCGTCGCCTTCGACGTCAATGGTCTTGTGGGCTAGACGGTGGTGACCTAGGCTATTAAACTGACTTTCCATTGCCATTATAGCCTATGATAGTGATGCATACTGCTTTACTATGGTAATGTGGGAATCCCACTTCGACAACGGGGAATGATTCAAGCATGTGAATCTATGAAAGATCCAATACTGGAGAACCCATAATTCTACTGGCCCTGGGGAACAGGATACCCACTATATCAGTGGTCTCTTCTTCTGCAGTGGGAGCTACGTCTGATCAATGATAATCATTGTGAGCAACTAAAGGCCAAGCAACTGCCACCCACTGCCTACCACTGGTTTCTCCCACCCCTGGAGCTTGACTCAATTATCCTGCTCGTGAAGCTACTTTTGTCGCTTTGTTGAAGCATTCCGTAAGAGTGTATGTGCTTGCAGGCCTTCTCTTGCACGTGCTTTTCTCCCCTTCCGCGTGTCGCTTTATCTTACCCTTGTACTTTAATCCCCCTCTGTGTTGGTTGCCCTCTCCCGCTGTTGGTGTTGTTGCTTGCCCGCACCCGCTGTCCTTTATGTTGCTTGCCCCCTACCCGCTCCATGTTGCTGCTTGCCCCAAAAGTGTTGCTGCTCCTCCACTTGCTGTCCATGTTGTTGCTTGCTCCCTCTATGTCGCTGTTTGCCCCTACCCGCTGTCCGTCTTGTTGTTTGTACTCTGTCTGTCCGTCTTACTGCTCGGAACAAGCATTAATTGTTTGTGTTACCCCATCTCTACTTGCCATAACAAATAAAAGCACTATGACTTGGCCAGCACTGGCAGCGTCATAACACTTAATATAAAATAATTTTAAAAAAAACTTTCATCCCTTCCTCCCTTGTCGTTGCTATCCCCCCACTCCACTCCTTTGTCATTGCTTGCCTGCCATAACATCGAAAAGTGCTATAACACAGACTCCGCTGGCAGTCATAGCAAATTTTTTTCTCCAACAGCCTCCCACATTCCAATATGCCTCCTCCTGCCCCCCCCCCCTCTCCACTTGTGTTTGAATTTCACCCCGGTCAGATTATTAGCAAAACGAGTTTAAAATCTGGTACAATGGCTCTAAATGAGAATGAATCACTTGTTGGTTATCCTGAAAAGGCTGTCACGATCACAGCTCTTGAGGATTGAAAGTCATGAACCCTGTTTTAAGAACATTCATCTTTTAAGGAAATGAGCAACTAAGTCACTGGATGGTACAGCATATCCCCAGGTGCACAATATTAGTGTAAGTAGAGAAGCTGTGGCCAAAACATAGCCTCAGGGTACCACTGCTGGCAATCCTGCCAAAAGACCTCCCTTTCTATTGTATTGTTACATTCAGAAGTGTCCGAAGCACTTTATTCATGCACGGAGCTAGCACAATTTCTACTGCACTCATTTCATGTGATGTGTGCATTTTAGCATGCCTTTAGATTAGAAATCTTGAATTGCTTATAAATTTTGAAAACGTGTTACATGCCCCTAAAAATTGTGTGACACGCCAACTTGTGGAGGAGAGGCACACTTATAAATGGCGTGGCCTCTGAACACTTGTGGTACCCTCGCTCAAGTGTGGATGGAAAACAACAAAGTGCTGATACATCAGTCACATGTACACTTCTGGCAAAATTTACCAATAGCAAGAAAACTGGCCTGGTGTCTTTAGGTCTAATCTTGCCAACTGTAGACCTGCGTTTGAATCAGAGCTTTACACGTGACCAAAAATTGAGATTCTGGGTGAATTCCATTACTTCCATATTCATTCAAATGTAAATGTAGTACCATGCAGGTGCACAGTGCAACTTAATTACGTGAAAATGATTTGATAGGCTTCTGTGCAGTACTGTTCTAATTGCATGTCTCCGTTCTCTATTGGACTGCACCCCTCCACACGCACTGTTAAGTGTATAAAACACACCCAGGTTTAAAATGTTCCTGTCGCAAATGTGTCATGTAGAGGGTAATGGTCAGCTAGGACACAAAAGGAGAAAGTGGTAATAGAGGCTAATTTGCCAGCTACTTTTTGCTATCCAAGTCTTTCAAAATGCTTTCCCTTGTTATATACCTTTCACAAACTTAAGCATACAGAAACAAATATTAGGTGTTTAGAGGATCAACAAAGCCCTTAGGCTGGAGGTCAGATGTCACAGGATGCCCATGAATAGCCCCCTGTACTTTCAATCAGCCCTGGCACAGATGTACTAGGCATTTTAAGTGCCTGAGGTCTGTTTCTTTAGAAACCATGATAGACCCAGATTTCCTTTAAATCATAAATTAAATGCTGCCATTTAGGCAAATAGCAGGCCAGAGTAGACAGGCCTATGCTCTCTGGTACAGAAATGAAAGTTGCAAAGTTCTAGCTTCACATAAGTGTACTAATCTTTTACATTACAAATCCTCATACAGGCCATTTGATTTTCCGAACAGCATGCAAATCAGTCTGACCCTGTGCCTCATGGGAACAGTCCAGCCAGAAACCGGTCCTAGGATGCTTGTTTCCAGTCCAGGGAGGACCTGGCCTGGCAGTTCGGGCTGGACTGTTCCCATTGGGCGCAGGGTCAAGACTGATTTGCATATGGCTGGGTCCAAACTGGAATGGCATTGTGAGGAAAAAAACGATGGATTTAGGCCCAGATCTCTGTACTGGGGTGAATGTATGACATTGTTCTGCATTCTGTCCATCAATTGTTGTTTTTGCGGTACAGTGAGTTCTAACGAGAGATAAGTATGGCGTGGGTCACCATGATGCATGAAACAAACCATTTAGGCAAACCTCACTTCAGTAAGAGTTTACTCTGACTAGCTTAGCAATAACCTACGAACCATTGGTCTATTTGACTTGAGTCATTATTCTGTAGCAGATAAAACTTCAAATATGGTTCAATATCAGGAGAATGTGAAGTTTATTCAGATTCAGTAACAGGTTGTAGAAAAACAAATGATGAAATATAATGAGTGAGATGAAACAATGCTGGAACCTTTGAAATTCATCAGCAAATTGTCCTCCAAGACACTATCCCTGAAAAAAAAAATACAAGCACGGTTCTTTATTTGAAAGTGCATGTAGGTCATTTTTTCTGTAATGGCTGAAGTAATGGCCAGGAGGAAAGCTGTTCTCCAAGAAAGGTGTTGGATGGTTGTCCTAGGTTTAAGCTCGAAAGCAGCTTTCATTAATGCTGTCAAAAGTTTGAGTTCAAAAGATGGAGCTAACCACACTGTTGGGGAAAAAGTCTTAAAATACTTCTTGTGAACTCGTACTCTCCCTGAAGAAAACAGGAGTGGGTAATTTGGTCTTCGCAGATATCTGGAAATAGTTGGACTATGTACTTTTATTAACAAATATTTGACCTCGGATATAGCCAAATGAAGAAAATATGGTGAGAACAGACAAGAAATTCAGAAAGTGCTGAGGATACTCCTTTACCGCACTCCAAACAGGACTCTGTTTTGGCGGTAAACACTATTCTAAATCATCAATTCTCAAATCAATAATGCTGCTGTGTTTAAATGTTACACATATATTACTGATTTGTGATGCCACCTGAATGCCTTAATACCCAATGCATTTTAAGAATATCACCCTCTTCATTAGGGACAGGTTTACAAACATTTTAATTCTTTACGGAATGTGTGGAGTTTTCAAATTATTATGTATATCAAGCTCTATTGTTTTCTCTGGTTATGACGTAGAATAACAGGATACTTATTTAGGGTCTGGTATTAGAGATTCACGAAAAGTAGAACGCACCATTGACCTTTTCTTAAAGATCACTTGAATCTTTTCTTGAGTTTGTGTATGAAGAGTGCTCTTTCTGGTAGATAATCTAGCTAACATTCCCAGGCGTCAGACTGGATTCAGAAAATCTTTAGTAGTACCCCCACGTGCCGGTTGGATGATTTCGTGTGGCTCCGTGACGCCGTCATCCCGCTCAGGAAATGAAATGTGAAGTCGCATATGAGCGCCACCCATGCAGAACCCAACAACAAATTGGTGTAAACCAGTGAGCAAATCGCTAGACTTGGAGACTTTTTAGGTGAAACCGGGAGAATGGGAGGGTCAGTGAGGAATCTTCGTTGAAGTATTTACCAGAAAGAGCATTACAGAGTGTAAAACCTTGTTGATATTTCTAATCGCAGATTCCTCACCTTTTGAATTGATACCAAATCAGTACCTCCCAGGTGGTGGGTCTGTGAACAGGCTCAAACAAAGTCCTGCAGGATCGAGCAGGCAAGTGTCATCCTCGTAGAATCTGGCTATACAGATAGGTGTGCTTTGTGAACATGGGGAGTGATGCCCACATAGCAGCCTGGCAAATGTTCAGAGCATACACTCAACGTGCCAACACAGTGGTAGCAGCCACACAAGGAAGCAGAGACTGCACAAGCCAGGATGCAGGACCCTGTCCTACTGCTGCAACAAAAAATCCTCCCCAGGTGGCAGCCCGATCAAAGGAAAGGTGATCACGCCCAGGAGTTCTGGATACCACACTACAGAAACTAGCGTCTGGTGAGGTGTCAAGGCCACTGGCATACTAGAGGTCCTCATACCAGTTATTATTGGTATATGGTTGGGCAATATCACCCAGGTCATAGGGATAATTATCAGAATCCATTCCAAATAAGACATGTAGTGCGTGGCCCTTCTAGGAGGTAAGGGTAGTGAATATGAGTCTGATGGGATACCAAAAGGCTAAGGCCAGGTGAATCAGGTAGTGAACTCAGTCAAATTTCGAGTCGAAATGGATCTTGCCTTCAACCAGTCACGGTGTGGAGTCTTTTGGTGCTTGGCGACAGAGTATGGCTTTGCGTTACAGGAGGCCCTTGGGGTTCATCAAGGCGCTGTCACTGTAGGCCTTAGAGTCATGTTCTGACCCCAGTCACCACAGACAAATCTGGTAAGGATCTGCCATTTTCTTGCAACAGTCCTTACAAGTTTAAACCCTGTAGTTTTAGGAGTTGACATTTCCCTAGCCCACTGGAATTTTAAAAAACAGTTTGGAAAAACAGTCTCAAAAAGACAAGGGGTAGCTCCGGATTCGCGTCTAGTGGCACAGAAAGAAATGCATGGGTGGAGAATACATGCTACTCTGCACATCACTTCAGCACCCAAACAACGTAGGGATGGAGCTGCACGACTCCACCTACGAGTCCCCCGGGGTACACTACTAAAAGATCCAGTCAGATGCCTAGGGAATAATCAAAAAGGTGAGGAATCTGCAGTTAGAAGTATCCATTAGAAGGGTGCAATACAATTCCATAGTAGTTGATAATACCTTGACAAGATGGGAAATGCATTTTCAATCTCACTGAATAAGCCATCAAAATATTTATTAATTTCCCCATGAATTCCAACTTATAACACTCTATTTGGGGAGTCATTCATGGTGTGAATTCATTCCCTGGCCACATTTGCCCTCCAGACAATACAACAGAATCTAATTTAAATTGATTCAGAATGCAGGCAGACGAGATGAGTCAGAAGCCATTTCCAATCTTAACAAATTTACCAAAACTGTAGCTCAAATTCTCATGCGCTATTGATCGTCTTAACAAGTGGTTGAGAATTAAGATTCCCTTTTGTGCATTCTTTTTAAAATCGAAAAATAAACACAAATTTGCCACTGAAGAAATAGCAAGGCTAGATATTTGTGAAGCTCCTAAAAGCTGTGAATCCTTCCAATTTCAGCCGCTGGCAAATGTCAGAGTTTGGTCTCTAACTTGCAGTCATTTGGCTCGATAGTCTGACTATTCAGAATCCTTAACTGTAGAAGGCCCCCGTTACCTCCTGCATCATCATCACCAGGTCATGTTCATCTTGATCCTCATCTGCATCATCCTCATCCATACAGTGGTAGTGGAATGGATGATTGAGATGGAGGAGGAAGCTGAGGTAAACCTGTGACGGCAGTTGATCTGGATCCAGCATAGGAGGCTGCTGCATCAATACCGGTTGAGGTTGTGCTGCTGACAAAGGTATCACTTGGAGGATTTTGTGATAAATGTTTCCATTCACTGCTTGAAGTGTTGTTAATATATACAATGGAACATCTCTACTGTGCAGACGTAATGAGAATTCTGGTTATCAATATCTGCGTATGATGGTGTGGACTAATATCCTATTCTTAAGAATCCATATACAGGACAAGCAAGTCCCTAGGCATGCTAAAACTCTGGTTATCCTCACTAAGAATTTCTTCCTGCTCACTAAAAAAAAAAAGCCTGTAGGGTAATGCAGACCCTGCACTTCCTGACCTTTTTCTTCACCTTCCTGACCTGAGGAATTGTATCATATTAATATATCCAGATTGTAATGGAATTGCGTTTGGCAAAAACATTAAAGTTATTCATGCTTTTGTAGACAAAAGTGGCAATATCACTGAGGTAGATGACACCAGTGAAACTCTGGCCATCGACGATGGCAAATCTGACAAGGCCAATAAACTGACAAGGCCAACACTGATTTTGGCAGCATTTGAAAAACTCACTGCAGGCGAGGCTCAAGCCATCAATGGTGTGAGGATGGACGATGTTCCCATGGGTTGGTACTAAGCAGATGAGGTTGTGGCAGCAAAGTCACGGTTAACGAGGAAGCTTAGTTGCCTAACTGATAGTAATGCAAGAAATTAATAATCTGCTGAGGGCCAGACAACAGACTATGCTCTATGATGCCCTCGACGCCGACTTACTGCATCTTCTCGACATTGACCAAAAAGTACCTTGCTTTGACTGCGAGCATGTTGCCTGTTTTAGACATTAAATGTCTCAACGTTAATCGAGAACGTTGTTTTTTTATCGATTTCCTGTGCTCTTTAGAGCTACGTCTTGGGTAGTCTCTACAGTGTGAAGAGAGCACAGAGATTAGCAGAAAATGTCCTCCTTGCCCCTCCTGGAGTCTTGAGGTTGTCTCCTGAAGCCTTTCCTGTAACCCAAGCAGTCTGATGCTCTGCCTGTCTTTCAGGGTTTTTCTGGACATTTTTGGGCAGTGTTAGCAGTTCTCTGGATGATAGTTTTCAGGAAGACATACAATGCAGAGGTTATGAGGATCTGTCTGGGCTTTTTTCTTGTCACAGGCAGGGCCCTTCGCGAAGGCATTTTGACTGAAATAAAATACAAAATCCGGTCAGAAAAATATTGGAAAACCTGTCTAGTCCTAAGGGATGTCAAGTGAGGTTCGTTAGACCAGCTTTCAAAAAATAATTTTGAGAAAGAAAGCCATAAAAGCTGAGCCCAGTGCTCTAGAATCCGGTTTACAGGAGCGGGGAAAATGAACTGACCTAATAGTCTCCCCTAATGCATGATGGGACACTGAAGCAAAGGTGAGGCCTTAAAGGCACAGTGACCGTACTGCTCTAGTTGTGCATCCTACATGCTAGCATTACCCTGCATTTCCTTTAATTTTTTACTTTAAAAAAGACGTTTAACACAGATATTTCCAGTTACTTCACACTGTCTGTATTACTATAATTGGAAATTTAAATGAAATTTGGCCGTTTCTAGCCCTTTTTTAGGCAGCTGCAAAGGCTATTTTCTTCTGTATAAATACACTCTGTCTCTTGCAAGAGCTTGCGCATATACAGATATATTTATTATGCAAAGTTCTGAGATGGGGGGCGTGGATGGGACACTTCAGTGCTCATAACTACTGATGAAGAAGAGACGCATGCTTCCTGGGCGCATGATGCAGCTTTTCTTGGTATTAGCTTATGAGCCTGGCCGGAAGTCTGACTCTTGGTAGGAGGTTCATGGGGTCATTTAGCCACTGAGGAATTCCAAGGATTAAACAGCAGTAGGCATTGCTTCCAATTTTGCTTTAAGGGGTGATTGAGAAGCAGTCCATTTTTCTTAACGGAGAGCTACACTTAGACTACTTTCTCCATCCTTAGGTGTGTTTTAACACTGAAAAACTTACATACTTCACATTTAGTTTTTTCTAGATTGAGATATTACTAACCGGTATTAGGAAAGCTTTATATATAATATATGAGAGCATGTGTACAAAGAAAGCAACATGAGTACAGGGCCTAGAGTTTCTAGGGTACTTAATGGAAAGTATATGTGCAAGTACAACTGGACAACAGAAAGTTGGCAAATTTATGCTGCAGTAGGTGATGGAGAAAGATATCCTAAACAGTGTCTCCCAAACTATGGGTTGCGACCCACTGGTGGGTCATCAGCAGATTTTTGGTGGGTCAGGAAAGTCCAAGCAATAAATAAAGATGCCTTTAAATTCTGAATTTATCTGGTCAAATTTGCTGTGCTTCGAAGACAGAGGTCTAATGTCAGGCTATGTGTTCAGACTAATTGCTAATGTTTTGTAGCGTGGGAAATGATGTTTAGAAACTCACCTCCCTTTGCAATCAGAGAAAGAAAAGTCAATTATGTGACAATCTTGCTGGGGTACATGAGTGTGAAAGAAAAGCCTGTAGGATGTCATTTTTTCCTAACACAAAACAAACAGTAAATACCTGTAAATTAACTGTACACATTCAGCAGTTAGGAAAGCAAAATGTACCACTTTTTTCTAATTCTGAAGTGTGATGGAAACAAAGATTTTAATAGGATCAGAACAAATTAAGATGCTTTACTTGGTGAGGCACAAATAATAAATATTCAATGAAACTCTATTTCCACACATTATCCTTTGTGTGCAATATAGTTTTATCAGTAAAACTGTGTGTTTGTGCAACTTTAGTGGGCATTTCAATGGAAAATGTGCCGTCTCTCAGTATTGTCCTACCACACGATGCTTTAGTTCCATTAAAAAAAAAAAAAAAAAAAATTGCCTGCCTCGTATCCTACGTATAAAGGTAGGTGGGTTGCAAACGTTTGTCGTTCTAAAAAGTGGGTTATGGTTCTAAAACACTTGGGAACCACTGTCCTAAACTAATGGCCTAATATCAAGCTTAGATTCAAATTCATGTTGAAAGAACACAACATGATTATTGTCAATGGGGAAAAGAGTCTATTCAGTTGATTTCTCTGAATGATTCTAACTTCTGGGGCCATTGCCTCCTTCAAGACTGATCTTGAAAACAACCTCAGCCCTTTTTCTGGAACATGCCTATGGTGTTAACAATACAAGCATATAGTGTGTAGATTTTTTATATAGACCTTCATCTTGACAAACGATTTGCATACTTTGAAGAGCAATACTAAGGCAGAAGACTCAGTCATGGAAAAGATTGGAGGGTGGGGGTGGGGCGTACGACACTAGAATTTTACCCTGAATGGAGGTCTTCAGACTTGCAAACAACACTTGAGAAAATGTTGATTTTCCCGGAGTAAAAATGCTTCTGAGTTTGAAGGAAGAGCTGTGGAGGATTTTGTCAAACTAGGCTGCTATGGCCAGAATAGGCATCATAGATCATCAATTCAACTTTCTTTTATTTTTTTCACGGTAGTTAACAAGATGGGAGTAGGAAGGTATTTTCCGAAATTGGTTACGCATTTGTATTGAAGTTTGGTAGCTAAATGATTGTGCTTGAATCAGCACCAGTAATAACCTCAAGGGGCACATGCCAAGAATGCCTTTTATCCCCAATACTATTTGACCTGTCAACTGAGCCAGTTTATTACGAGAGTTTTATTCATAGAGGCTTGCGCTTTTGTAATAGTCCTATCTTATGCTCTATGTATTGGCTCCCATTATCCGCGAGTTATCTTGTTTTATTGGCACATCTGGTCTGACCACATATTGGAGTAAATCTGTATAATTTCCCCTCATGCAATGCAGTAAACAATGTGAGCTAAAATAACAGAGAGAATTATGGAGCAGTATATCATAAAATCCTGGCTCTGGTAAGACTGTGCATTGCTTTTCCCCTTCCGCTGTCTGGCAATGATGCGTTAATGAAAATGGAGGTCTTGCTATATTTAACAAGTTACTTCCCTTCAGTAACGATATATCTGTAAGAAACATTAGTTAGTTATAGATTCCTTACCTTAGAATTACCCCCAAGCGTCAGACTGGATCCAGAAAGTTTTTTCATCAGCAGTACCTCTGCGCGTCGGAAGGTGGCGTCGGTCGACTCCGCGTCCGTCGTCGGCGTCGTGGTCGACGGGATGACATCGCGGCAGCTACTTAGCCACCGCCCTCACGAGCTGACGTCAGTTCTGTACACGACTTTACGCGGCAGAAACGCAAAGCCCTGCAAGACACTGACCATTGGTGCACAAAACTAGGGCCCTGAAGGATGACCTTAACCCTAGAAATCAGTTCGCAGAACGGGGAGGATGGGTGGGGCGGTAAGGAATCTATAACTAACTAATGTTTCTTACAGATATATCGTTATCGAAGGTAAGTAACTTATTCATCTGAAAGAAACACGTTAGTTATAGATTCCTTACCTTAGAATAGATACCCCAGCAATACCAACCCCGGTGCTGGGTCTGCGAACCAAAATCACACCAGAAAGTCCTGGAGAACAGAACGGCCAAAGAAGCCATCTCTCCGGACTTGACTGTCCAGACAGTAGTGTTTCGTAAAGGTGTGCAGCGATGCCCACGTAGCTGCCTGACAGATGTCATTTAGAGGAACTACTCTTCCCAAGGCAGTAGTGGCTGCCGTCGCCCTGGTGGAGTGAGCGCGTAGCCCTACTGGAGGCTCTTTTTTAGCCAGAGTAACAGGCTTCAATACACAACACTACCCACCGCGAAATGGTGCGTTTGTGTATGGCCCGACCCTTCTTTGCGCCCACGTAGCCAACAAAAAGTTGATCATTCACCCGGAACTGTTTGGTGCGATCCAGATAGGAGAGCGCACGTTTTGGGTCCAGACGGTGGAGCCTCTCTTCCTCCTTCGAAGGATGCGGAGGCGGAAAGAAGGTGGGCAAGGTAATGGTCTGCCCAATGTGGAAGGCAGTGACCACCTTAGGAAGGAAGGATGGACAGGTTCGGAGAACCACCTTATCCGGATGGACAGATAGGAAAGGAGGTTTTGAAGAAAGGGCCTGGAGCTCGCTCACCCTTCTAGCAGAAGTGATGGCTAACAGGAAAGCAGTCTTAAGAGTTAAGAGCCGTAAGGGACAGCTATGAAGCAGCTCAAAGGGAGCGCACATTAGATAAGTTAGCACAAGATTCAAGTCCCACTGAGGCAGAACGAAGGGGATTGGAGGAAAAAGATGTGTTAAGCCTTTTAAGAAACGGTTAACTACCGGGGACTTGAAAAGAGAAGGCTGATCTGTCAGCCGAAGGAAAGCAGAGATGGCTGACATATAGCCCTTGACAGTGCCCAGAGTAGAGCCCTGCTGGGCCAAGGAGAGAAGGAACAAGAGTACTTCAGAAAGAGGGGCAGAAAGGGGATCCACAGCCTTTGCTGTGCACCATGCCACAAATTTGTTCCACCGGCAGGCGTATACCGTCTTAGTGGAGGGACTCCTGGCTGCCAAGATTACGTCACAGACTTCGGGAGGCAGGTCGAAAGACGTCAATTGCCACCGCTCAATCTCCACGCAAGGAGGTGGAGACTGGACAGGTTCGGGTGGAGGACCGTCCCCTGCTGCTGCGACAGAAGATCCTCCCGAAGATGCAGTCTGATAGGAGGATCGATGGCCATGTTGAGCAGCTCGGGATACCAGACTGTTCGTGCCCAGTCCGGAGCCACAAGAATGACTTGGGCTCGGTCGCGCTTGATCTTCAGCACTCTGGGCAGAAGTGGTATAGGCGGAAAGGCGTACAACAGACCGCAACTCCACTTGCGACGAAAGGAGTCGCCTAGCGAGTGCCGCCTTGGAAATTCCAAAGCGCAGAATTGCTGACATTGCGCGTTCTCTTCGGTGGCAAATAGATCTAACCAAGGCTCTCCCCATTGTTGAAAGAGACCTTGCACCACTTCTGAGTGGAGACGCCATTCGTGATCCATCATGCACCTGCGGCTGAGTTCATCCGCCCTGGCGTTCAGTGAACCAGCCAGGTGTTGAACCACCAGGGATATGCCCTGATGTTCCAGCCATGTCCAGAGGCGGAGGGCCTCCTGACATAGGGTCCACGACCCCACCCCGCCCTGTTTGTTGCAGTACCACATGGCGGTGGTGTTGTCCGTGAACACCTGCACTACTCTTCCCCGGACAGAGGGAAGGAATGCCTTGAGTGCAAGATGAATCGCCCAGCGCTCCAGAAGGTTGATGTGGAGCCCGGACTCCGCCGGAGACCAGAGGCCTCTGATCTCCGCCTCTCCCATGTAACCGCCCCATCCCAGAAGGGACGCGTCCGTCACCACAGTGTGGTCTGGTTGGGGAAGGGAGAGGGATCTGCCACTGACTCAATCCTGGTTCGTGAGCCACCACTGCAGTTGACCTGCAGTGCCCTCCGAGATCTAGACGCAATCGGACAGATTCCCCTGATGCTGCGCCCACTGGAACTTCAGGTCCCACTGCAGAGCCCGCATATGCCATCTGGCATGATCGACCAGCAGGATGCAGGAGGCCATGAGGCCCAGCAGCCTCAGAGTCATTCTGACCGAAACCCGGGATAGAGGCTGAAAGATCGGAATCATAGCCTGAATATCCCGGACTCGCTGCTCGGGAGGATAGACCCGAAACCGCGTCGTGTCCAGAACCGCTCCGAAGAAAAGGAGCTTCTGAGAGGGGATCAGGTGTGACTTCGGCACATTGATGGAAAACCCCAGCAAATGCAGGAGGTCGGCCGTAGTCTGGGGGTGGGAGACGACTGCCTGGGGCGAGCCCGCCTTCAACAGCCAGTCGTAGAGATAGGGGAAGACTGAAACCCCTGATCTGCGCAGATGAGCTGCGACCACCGCCATCACTTTCGTGAACACCCGAGGGGCGCTGGTAAGGCCAAAGGGAAGCACGGTAAATTGGAGCATGGTAAATTGAAAATGCTCGTGGCCTACCGTGAACCGTAGGTAACGCCGGTGGGCCGGCAGGACGGGGATGTGAAAATAAGCGTCCTGCAAGTCCAACGCTACCAACCAGTCTTGCGGGTCGAGGGCAGACAAGACCTGAGCAAGCGTCAACATCTCGAACTTCTCCTTCCGGAGGAAGCGGTTGACGTCCCTGAGAGCCAAGATAGGACGGAGGCCCTTGTCCTTCTTGGGGACCAGAAAGTAGTGGGAGTAACAACCACGACCTACTTCTGGGACAGGAACGCGCTCGATGGCTCCCTTGGCCAAGAGAGCCGTAACTTCCTGCTGGAGAAGGGCCAGATGATCCTCCGACATGCGGTGGTATTCTCAGTGGCATGGCTGGAGGGGTAGCCTCGAAGGGGAGGGAGTAGCCCCTTCGGACTATCTGCAAAGCCCACCTGTCCGATGTGATGGTGCGCCAGTGGGGGAGGTGATGGCGAATCCTGCCGCCCACTGGCGTTTGATTGGCCTGAAAGGTCGGACTAGGAGGGTTTGGAGGCTGCTGCGGAGGGGGGGTCGGTGGACTGGCCCGCCCGCTGGCCCCCAGAACCACGACCGTTATTCCCACGTCCCCGGCCGCGCAAAGGTTGGGTAACTTGCTGCGGCCTGTGGCTCTGGGCGGAACGTAGCGGGGCACCCCTTCCGTAGCCACAAAAGGGGCGAAAAGCAGACTGCGCAGGGCGGGTGGAGAGGCCCAAGGACTTGGCCGTAGCCCGTGAGTCCTTGAAACGCTCTAGAGCGTTGTCTACTTTGTCGCCAAAAAGGCGACAGCCATCAAAGGGCATGTCCATCAAGGTGTTCTGGACATCCCCTGAAAATCTAGTCGACCTCATCCAGGCGTAGCGCCGAAGCGCCACCGACGTTGAAATGGTCCTGCCCAGAGAGTCGGCGGTGTACAGCCCACAGCGTATGGCAAACTTTGCTGCATCTCTCCCGGCGGCCACAGCCTGAGAGAGCACTGTCCAGGCCTCCTCCGGACACTGAGGCAGCACCTGCGCCACCGTAACCCACACGGAGTGGGAATAACGGCCCAAGAGACATGCAGTGTTTACCGACCGCAGTCCTAAGCTGGCGGATGAGAAAATCTTCTTCCCAAGGTGATCCAGCTTCTTGGATTCCCTTTCCGGGGGAGCGGTAGGGAATGCGCTTTTGGAAGTGGAGGCTTGGACAACCAAGCTCTCCGGGGTGGGGTGTTGGGAGAGGAAAGTGGGGTCGCCCAGAGCCGGGCGGTGGCGTCTGGCAATCATCCTATCCACGGGAGGCCCTGTGTTGGGCCTGGACCAGGTGCCCAAAAGGACGTCGGTGAGGGCCTCGTTGAACGGCAGCAAGGGCTCCGAAGAGCTCGCAGCCGGCTGAAGCACCTGTCAGGATGTTAGTCCTGACCGCCACCGTAGGAAGCTCGAGGTTGAGAGCCTCGGCCGCCCTACGCAACACCACTGCGTATGACGCTCCCTCCTCTGTAGCCACAGTAGGAGGAGACAACATGCCAAGGTCAGGGGAGGTGTCCAAACCACTGGCATCCCCCAGTTCCTCTCTCCAGTCCTGTTCACTTTCCAACTGGTCAGTCAAAGGGTCACCTGACCCCTCCCAGTCCTCTTAATCGTCCTCTGGGTGCCACTGTGGTTGAAAAGGGACCCCAGGAGTGAATAGGGGCATGAAAACCCCACCCGGCGACGGATCCGGCGTCGGGCGCGGTAGTGGTGCAGTCGGAAGCGGCGCCGGTGGAGGCGTAACTAGGTCAACCGGCGCCGATCCGGATCCAGGCCTGGATCCAAGGGGGGCCTGCAATGCCGGGACCGGAGCCGCGGGCAGCGAAGACCTAGGCCCCCCCCAACCGAGTCCGCGGGGCCTGAAGGCGCGCCGGCGGGTTCAGTTCACCCAAAGATGGCATGCATCGTCTCGTAGAACGTACGAAGATGGGCGGGAGTCGCTCCGGGTCCCGGAAAGGGAGGGAAACTCTGAGTCGGCTCTGCAGGCTCCGAGCGCAGAGCCGCACCACCCGCGTGCCTCGTCGGATCGGCCGACCGACGAGGAGAAGTCGAAGAGCGACGATGCTTCTTCAACTTCTTCTTGTGCTTCGACTTACCCGACCCAGAGTGCGAAGACTTCGATGATTTCGAACCGGAATGGTGGTGGCTCCTCGACCGGGACCTCGAACGGCGCGGAGCCGACTGCCGATGTTCAAGCAGCTTTCGGGACCGCTCCCGCAAAGCCTTCGGCGCCATCGACCGGCAGCCGGAGCACAACTTGGGGTCATGGTCGCGTTCCAGGCAGAAAAGACACACGCGGTGCGAATCCGTCACCGACATCAGTCAGCTACAGGAACTGCAAGCCTTGAAGCCGGGCATCCCTCGTGCACCTTTTCGGAGTCGGAGACTCGAAGAAGTCGACAAAAGTCGAGAAAAAGTTAGTCAAAAAATGACTGAGGTACCACTCTTCCCGGATCTGCGCTGGCTGGCGCGGAAAAAGAAAGAACTGACGTCAGTGTGCGAGGGCGGCGTCTAAGTAGCTGCCGCGACGTCATTCCGGCGACCACGACGACTGACGCGGAGTCGACCGACGCCACCTTCCGACACGCAGAGGTACTGCTGACGAAAAAACTTTCCGGATCCAGTCTGACACCTGGGGGTAATTCTAAGGTAAGGAATCTATAACTAACGTGTTTCTTTCAGATAGTTATATCTCTTTGTGAATAACACAGTTCCACTAACTAAAATTCTTCTGTAACCTTTGATCACTAATTATCAAGATAGACTGGCCAGGCAAACAACTTTATTTCAAATGCAAACGCTGACGTTGCCATACAGGGCAGAGGGTTTTCAGCTCCAGATTACAAGCATTCCTACTCCACACCAGAGGCAGTTTTCACACGTCTGCTATTATTCCACACAATGTAGTAAGGGATGCGGCAATGATTTGGTGTTGTGTTCCGTACACTTCCTTACTCCTCACACCCTTATCAAACCCAGTCATCTAGACTCAAAGATATACGAGACCTTTTGTGCCAACTGATACAGAAAAACGAAGCTGGGCACGGGCCTGGGACATGTTTTTTCTGGGTTGGGGACACTGCCGCAATAGTCCACTATGGGAAGCCTTTCATACACTTTGCTTATGCACACTGATTCATGTAGGTGTGGTGTTATTTGAAGTTGTCAAAAGACATGTTGTGCTCTGCATTATTTATCACTGTACTGTTCTGTGTCCCAGCTTCATCCTTAAAGATATTGTATTCAACTGAAGAAAGAATATGGTGATTGCATTACTCCACAGATTGCTTTACTTGAAAGGATGTAGATACACAAATAATTAAAAGATAATTTAAGTAGACAAAACTTTAAAAAACAAAGTAGCTGCTTTCAGTGCTATTGAGTGTCTATATACACTGCTGTTACATTAACATTGACTATATGGTTTAAGCATGACAAGTATATGTTTATGCATTTGAATATATAGTGCTAATGCTGAAAAAATGAAGGATTTCCACAGTTTTTTTTTTTATTAGGATTGTGGTGGGGCCATGGCAGCTTCAAAGTGACAGCACATGTTTTCTCTCTATGCTCTGCTGTACGCCAGTGAGTACAATTTCCTTTTATTTTTTGCTTTTCAAAGAGGGAAAATAATGGTCACAGATATGTTTTTGAATACACATTTAATTTTATAATCTGTTTTGCATTTTGTCTATTTGGTTTTAAAACATTGAATAAGTAAAGTACATGTTGTTTGCTCATAGGCATTCTCATTTTGCTTTGGAGAGTTTGTTTCTCCATTTTAAGTGTGCTGAGATATGTCAGGTGGTTGGTACTATTTAGCGTTAATTAATGAACACTCAGTGATGAACAGAAGATCCAATACTAAATAACAGTTGGTACAGAAAAAAAAATAGTCTTAACAAAACGAATGATCTCAAAACTCTGTTTCTAGGTCCTCTCCTCTCCAAAGTTCCATCTAAGGAAGTCCTTTTACATCTAAGAGTAAATTGGTGCACTCTGCAAACAAAGAACAAACACCCCCATTCAGGTTCCATTAACTTACAAAGGTGCCTCTCGGTCTGCTGGGACCAGCAAAACCTAAATAATCTTTCTGCTCCTGCTGGCTCCTGAACTCTTCGTCCCGCTCTTTCTTCTTTGTCTTTTCTTCTCGAGAAGAGGAGGAGGAGGAGGGAGACTGGGAACGTTCCTGTTCATTGTTCTTGCGCTTGCTGCAAAAGAAAACAGAGTTAAGGAAAGCAGAAATACTCATTTTAAATTGGCCTTTAGATAGGTCTAACAAAAGAAGGCCTAAGCGCTCTGCTTTAAACAACATTGGCTGACTCAATTATTTTCTTGCAATGAATGTTCTTGCTTACTAACCATCTTGTCTTATAAATTCACCAGGAGGAATATCTGTAAGAAACATTATGTTACATATGAGTCAAGCTATACCACTAAACCTCCGGAACACTTTTGAAATCTTCCCTGTTCAAAAGAGAAGGTCACAGAATTAACATTATAGGTTTTCCTCAAGCTTTTTTATTTTAACTAGAGAACTGACTTCATCGCAATAGAATGCATCTCAGGTATGTCGAAAACAAAGTTCAAATACCAACTGACACCTCAGCTCCTATTTAGCATACATGCACTAAGATAAAATCGTATTTTTAGTAGCACATCCATTCCATTTGAAATAACCCAAACTTCAGCCAACGAGATGGAAGCTTAAGCTCTCCTACCCCTGCCCCCTAGAGGCCACCATAGCTCCGACTTCAAAGCACAAGTGTGAGAAAAAAATACGATGAGCCTCTGACCCAGAAGGAGGGAGGGTCTAATGTGAATATATAAAATATATCCATGTTGGAGAACAGGAGTTACAGGTAACTAATTTCTTCTCTAACACTGGATCTTTTATATATTCACATGCTTTAATCAGAATAGCAAGCTATACACATTATAAAATACAACAGAGCAAGAACCAGACTCACCTTTAATGGAACAAGTTTTTCACTTCTGCGTTCACATCTAGGCATTCGTGCTTCCTGAACGTACGCCTGGTCCTCCGGGTGGCTGCATGGCAGATGTCCTTCAAGGGCTCCCCAGAATAGAGGGCCACAGCGGAGGCAATGCCTCTGGTGGAATGCGCCCTCACTTTCCCATGGAGAGGACACTTAGCTTTGGAATGACAGAAAGCGATGCAGGCTGAGAGCCAACAAGTTATCCCCTGTTTGGGCAGGGCTTGACCGCTTCACGGTTGACCCAACAACACAGCTGGTCTTATGTGCGTATGCCCTTTGTCTTGTCTATATAGAATTTGAAACATCTACACAAATCCAAAGAATGTAATGATCTTTCTGCTGTTGAAGATGGGGTTGGAAAAAAGATCTGAGAATGACAGGTTCATTTAGAGGAGTCAGTTGAAACCTTTCAAATTAATTTATGGTTGATTCTAAGAATTACCCTGTCCTTCATGAACCGGAGAAAATTATTATTATTATTATTAGGAAGTTTGTAAAGCGCAATGGTTACTCCAACGGAGTGTCCCCGCGCTAGGACAACTGGAAACCGCGAACCCATACCACACTAATCGATTACCTACATAGCCTCTAAACAGAGAAAGGCAGCTGAGTGGTTAACGACCGCCCCCCAAGTCACGGAAGAGCCAGGTTTTCAATTTCTTACGGAACCAAGGTTCTGACTCAGATGTCCTCAAGTCCACAGGAAGTTTATTCCAGGCCTTAGCTACCAGGAAACCAAAAGATCTTCCACCCACCCTGGCCCTCCGTACCTTAGGCACAGTCATTCTCATACAACCAAGAGATCTCAAATTCCGAGAAGGTTGGTAAACCGTCAGAAGGGGAGTCAAAAAGCGCGGCCCTTTTTTCCTAAGGATCCTGTGGCTAATACAAAGAGCTTTAAATGTAACTCTGGCCTGTATAGGGAGCCAGTGAAGTTTTTAAGGCTTCTCCTACCGGGGCCCTCCTGGGAATATTCAGGATAAGCCTAGCAGCGGCATTTTGGACCTTCTGCAAGATGTTCAGATTTTTAGCGGGCACCCCTAGATACAGAACATTGCAGTAGTCAAGACGAGATGTGACCAAAGCCTGTACAACAGTTCTTTTAGCATCCAGGGGGAGAAGGTCCAGAATTTTCCGCAGCATTTTCAGGATGCCAAAGCAAGTTCCGGCCACCGCAGAAATTTGCTGGGTAAAGGAAAGTGCTTTGTCAAACCACACCCCCACATTTTTCACCTTATCCTTCGGCACCGGGCAAAGTCCCAGTTCCTCAGGCCACCAATGCTGTGACCAGAAAAGGCTCACAGATGGTGAATGCTTGAATCTCTCCCACTCTCCTCGCGGATGTTAGAGCTAGGAGAAGTCTGCTTTATGTACAGTCTCAAAAGGAGGTACCATCAGCTGACTGAGGACTGTATTAAGTTCCCATGAAACCGGAGAATGTCGAAGAGGTGGAAATGCTCTGGAGAGCCCTTTCACAAACTGAAGATCCTCTGGGAAACAGAGTAGACGATGTATCAGTTCTTCTACATCTCGAGACTGCAGCCAGATGGACCCTGACTGGAGAATATTTGAATCCACTCTTGCTAAATTTAACAAATAGGGAAGGATCTGAATAGGTTATATCTGAAGTGAATGATGACCATTATTCCTGCACCAGACACAGAAGCATTGTCTTATGAGTCGCTGGAGCTCGAGCTTGTGCCAGAATAGGTTTACATTCTTGTGGTAGATCTAAATGGTCAATTTATAGGTGGTCAGGTAAAATGCTGTCAAATTTAGTGACTTGGGATCGTGGTGGAGACTCTCTCCCTGATGTCTGTAAAGTATCCTGGGATGCGCCCTCAGAGGAATGGCTGGACGTGCTGATAACCGCAGTAGCTCGCTGTACCAATACTGGTAAGGCCATGCTAGAGCAATGAGGATCAGAGAGCAATGGTCTATCTTCGACTTCTTCAACATCCTGCGGATCAGGGAAAAAGGAGGAATGGCGTAGGAAAATATTTCAGAGCAACTAATCGAAAGAGCATTGCTCATCGTCCATTGATGTCAGAACCTGCTTGCGAAGCACGGCAATTTCCTGTTCAGTGTGACAAACAGATCGACTGTGGGGTGGCCCCATTGATTGAAAATGCAATCCATCTGTTTCTGTTCTAGTTCCCACTTGTGACAATCCTTCGTGCTTCGCTATGTAGAACATGGATGTTGTGTTGTCTGTTCTGACTAGGACTGGTTGACCTACCAATCCGAGTAGGAACGCTTGTAAACCTAGTCATATGGGGCAAAGTTCCAATACATTGATGTGGAGCCTCTTCTCTGCATCAGACCAGATGCCTCTGGTTGACAGTTCCTGCAGGTGAGCTCCACATCCATTCATGGAGCATCCATAGTGAGTATTAACCTTTCTGTTATCGGCAGAAAAGAAAGACCTGCGTTTAGATTTGCTGGAAACTTCCACCAAATTAAAGTTTGCTTCAAGCGCCTTGTGACATTGACCGTATCTTGGTTCACAAACAAAGGGATGGGGCGGGGGTCCGAGGAGAATTTTAAAGACCTACGAGGGTTGACTCCCCAATTCAACAGTAGTCACAAAAAATAGAACCCGTGTGTCTAAAATTTTAACAAGAGCAAGAGAGATTATCCGAAAGATATCACAGCATCCCCTGGGATATTCCTTTTTCAGGACGAAAGGTGGCATGCTTCATTATTGGGATTCTCCTTGTACAGGGATACCTAGTCCGGGCACAGGCTTCAATCCCCTCATTGAGAGGGAGGAGCTCAGGGATGACCATATCTTCCCATGAGCCTTCTATCTGTTTCCATTGCAAATCCAGTTATTGCTGGGCAGGTTTCATACGGAGCTTGCAAAATGGAATGAGGCCTATACATGATGCCATCAAGCCCAACAGGGATGGACTTGTATTGCCTCACTGTGATTGATTGCTTTCCAGCAATAGTCTTTGGCACTGCCTGCTACGTTCTCACCCTTTCTGGCGATGGAAATCCTTTTCCCAACTGTGCGTCTTCCAGAAATTGGATTTTTTGTCTGGGATTCCAACGACGATTTCTCCCTGTTCAGTGAGGCCAAATCTCCGGAAAAAACTGATGCAGGCATTCATAAAAGTTTTTGCTCCTTCCCTGGATGGCGCCAGTCGACCAGGTATGGGAACTCCTAGTGACATTTTCGCCTTTGAAAATCGGCAACTGGGGCGAGGCATTTGGTGAATATTTGAGGCGCTGATTTGAGTCCAAAAGAAAGTGCCTTGCCCTGGGTGCTGCCCCGCTACTGAGAATCAAGAGTACTTTCTGTGCTTTTGATGGAGTATGCAGAAGTATGCATCCGAAAGGTCATAAAATCCCCTTCCTGCATCATCAGGAGGACTTTTTTTTTTTTTTTTTTAAAGTAATCATCCGAAATCACTGTTTCTTTAAAAACTTGTTCAGCTGTCTCAGATCTAGTATTGGTATCCATTTACCCATCTTCTTTTTTGATCAGTAAGAACCTGGAATAAAAACCTTGGTTCCTTTGTGATTTGGGTACAATTTCTATGGCACCTTTGAAGAGAAGCATGAGAATTTCTATTTGATTTTCCTTCAAATGAAGATGATGCTCTTTTCTTGGTGGGCAAACTGGGGGTCTCTGAATGAACTCCAACTTCTGAGAACCAGAGGGAAAAGTGGTACAAGCTGATTGTCATTACTTCATGCTTGTGAAGAATCTCTTTTCCTTCCTGAAAACCTCCCGTAAGACTGTCTTTGGTTCAGATTGAAGGAGTATCCTTGATCGTATTCAGATTGTCTTTGAGAATAATATGAACGTCCCCGACCTCCATATTGATTGACTACTGAACTGTTGTGATCTTCTTGAGCTACAAAAATTAGACATCCATAATCTACGATACTGCAAAAGCCTAATGCCTTTGCATTGTGCGTGTCAGTTTTAGGAACTTGCAAAGCCACATCTACATGCTTGCAAAAGAGTGAGGCCATCAAAAGTCCAAAGAATATTAACAAAATAGCTTTCCAAACAGGACGCCACAAAACATTTATATCATTACTTCTTACTTTTTTAATTGAATCCTGACCTGTCTATATGAAGTTGTGTGAGTAAAAGCAACTATCATTGAGGGGAATCTTGTTGGGACTGTCCCCAACATACAAATCAAAACAGTAACCAAAGACATGGCAAAGTCAAAATGTTTCATCATAATTACTAAGTCTTGATATCAATCATTTTTGCCTGACAATCAGGAGAAGACCATGCATGTGTTCTTACATTTTCTGCAAAACAGCTGTTTCAATCTACATTTGCAGCTCAATCAACGTCTTCCAGTCAACTTCTTGCTTCTTCACTGATGTAGACTCACTCCCATATTGTTTATGTTGCTGTGGTAGACATACTTTCAAACAGCACAGTGCACACTTAGTATGGCCAGGGATTGTGACGATGCAGCCTATAATAGCGTTTCCATACGGAGTCGTCATTGGATTTCTGGTAGGTCGCGAAAGAGCAATAAATAAAGATGCCTATACATTTTGTATTCATCTTGTCAAATTTGCTGTGCTTCCAAGACAAAGGTCAACTGTCAGGCTGTCTTCTGACATATTGCTATTCAATCTTTTAACATGGGGATTGGTGTTTACTTTTCTTTCTCTGACTGCAAAGTGAGACTTTTTGGGTGAACTATGGGACAATCTTGCTGAGTTACATGGAGGGTGAAAGGAAAGGCTGTAGAATGTCATTTTACAGTAACATTTAAATACCTCTAAATGAACTGTATACATATCTCAGAATATGTTGGCAGTTAAGAAAGCAAAAATAAAGCACTTCTTTTGCAATTCTGAAGTATTATAAAAACAAAGAATTTAATAGGTTCAGAAAAAAAAATCAAGACACTTACTTGGTGATGTGCAAATGAAATATTCACTGAAACCCGATTTCAAAACATTATCATTTGCATGCTATGTTGTTTTATCATTAAAACTATATCTGTGCAAATTTAGTGGCCATTGAAATGGAAAATATGCCGTCTGTAAATGACTGTGCGCTACTGCACAATGCTTTAGTAATATATTTTTGATAGTGTGCTCCAAAATGCCCCACCAGCTACATAATACACCCCTACCACTCCCCCCTGAATATATTTGTTACACATTGTGTGAAGATAGGATTTTTCACAATCGCTATGACTTCAGTATCAGCCCCATCACTCTGAAAAATGTTGCAAACGTGCTGAACTATGTCCCAAAGTCCAGTTTTAAAACAAAACCTTGCAAGTATTCCCAAGCAAGACTTCAGGTGAACCTTCCAGTATTATCTTTTTTTTTTCTTCACAAACCCATTTCAACAGAGAATGAGCTCACTATTCGTAATCATACACAGTCATCCTTACCTGTGTATGACTTTCTAGAATCCAGATCGAAACAATTGTGTCTTGTAAATTTGTGCACAGACCTCCAGGTAGCCCATCTTTAGATTTCAGCAATGCAGCCTTGGCTGCCTTACTATGGGAAGAGTGGACTTTTGGCTAGCCAGGCAAAGTTTTATTTGCTTTCCGGCAGCCACACAGAATGCAAGAAACTATCCTTCTGGATAGTGAATGCTTGGACATGGATAACTCCTTGAGTAAAGAAGCAAGAATTTACAAACAATGGTTTGGATCTTCTTATATCTTTAGTCTGATCATACAGAATTTTAGCACTGAAATCAAGAGTGTGGCAAGATCTTTCTGCCGGAGACGATGGGTACCAAAAGAATATTGGTAAAGTAAACATCTGATTAAAATGGAAGTCTGACCGAACCTTGGTCAGAAATATCAGATGCGTTTCCATGACTACCCTGTTATGGGAACACTATATATGGTTCATGGGAACACAGTGCCTGTATCTCGCTGACCTGTGCTCAGATGTTCTAGCCACAAGGAAAGCAGCTTTCCATAAAAGGTGTTGCAAAGAATCTTTTTGCAAAGTATCTTTATGAATTGCTTTGAATGGTGAACCCAAGAGATGTCAATTTCTAAGCAGGTGCACACGGTTTCAGCACATAAAAGCCTACAAAAAAAGCCATTCCAAGATTGAGCCCCAACCTTTGCCAGATACCTCTTCGCTTCAGGCAATAGTGTCACCACAACAGGTCTAAGGGAACATTTGATAGCATGATCCACCATTGTATAGGTGAAGGTCACAAGAGGATATTTAACATCACGTCTAAAGCTTAACCGAATGGGGCACAAGCTCGGAAATGAGCATCCAACTTATAGTGATGGCAAAAAGGTTGCGAGCCAGCACAAGGAGCTGGGAACTTCTCTGACACAGCCTTGGTTCCCGGAGCCTCAATATGAAGCTTGGGAGGAACTGTGTGGCTCTCGAATCCAAGACACAATTCACTGTGATACTTCACACACCTATATTTGCCTGGGATATGTACACAATACAACATTTGGTTAAAAAACTAACATACCCTTGAATCTATATTAAGAGGAAAAGGCCACTACACAGCAACATCACAGATTCATTCTATTCTCTGAGAAATAAGAAAAAGAAATCTGGTCCCAATACAATCTTGAGTAAAAAAGAGGAGCACTAAAATGGTCTCATGTTACCAGCTTAAAGTTAATAGGGGCCATGGGTTCCAAAGAATTATCTACTAATGCACTCAACAGCCATTGTAATCCTTAGCCAAATACAACTTCTAAATAACTGAAAAAACAGAAGCCATGAAACTCCTTTTTAATCAGCATGCTATGTAGAGAAATCTTTATACAGTATCCAACACGGATTCTAGCAATATAGGCCTTAAAGGATTCAACCTAAATTCCCAGCTGTACTAAGTAAGATATATACACACACATATAAGTATATATACACACACATATAAGTGTGTGTGTGTGTGTATATATATATATATATATATATATATATATATATATATATATATATATATATATACTTGCTGTTTTAATGTATCCACTGGCAAACATTAAGACATTTTCTCCTCTGTCACTTTCTGTTATGGGCTTGCTGGATGCTTGTATATAGGCAAAATATTCTTCAGCCAGATTATGGCAAAATTATACGAACATCTACACTAATTTGAAATGTCTGCCACTGCCACAGGGGCACATCGTCTCAAGTGGAGAAGCCACTGCTGACCTCCCGCCAAGATCATTAGAACTGAGAAACTTGGTTGGGTCAGAATGGAAGCAACTCATCAAATCAGATTTCAATGATGAATCTACAAAGAGTTGGAGGGGGAAAAAAGTTTCTAAACACCTAACATTCCATCATCCTACAGGAGGTGGACCGCTACATCTAGGGCTTGTATTTGGGACACCTGGTCGTCTTGAGGCACAAACAAATTTGTGTGTGGGGTGGGGGGGAATAACCACTTTGGAAAAATTGGGTTCACTCAATTTAGGGCAGTTAGTGAATATTTGACAGAAATCTCTTTAACCTGTTACATCTTGCTTAAAAACATTTGATCTGGAAGTTCTATTAGAGATTGTGTTTCAAGTTATCAAACCAAACGTTCCAATGCACGAAGGCACTGAAGGCATTAAAATCTGGTCACTAAAAAACTTGATACACCATTTCTCTTCAATGTGCTTTGGCGACGGGACAGCTTGACTCTCCTGTGTTCAACAGCCCTTAATAGATAACTTTGTGAATGATCTCTGACTTTGCATTTGCAAACAAAACTTCATAAAAAATGTTTTTTAAAAATCCTCAACTTTAAAGAAAAAGGAACGTATTACTATCTCACGCAGCTAGGAATAAATATGTTTTCCTTTCCTGAGCAAAAAGACACTGTTGAAATGACACTGACTTAGACAATGAGGCTGACATGAAGACAAAGTGTAAATTGGGATTAAAAAAAAAAAACACACACACTTACAAGTATCAGAAACATACAGTAGGTCGGTCATAAAATACTGTGAAGTTAGACATCTTGATGTGTTTAAAGAAAGCCTCAAACCCTCCCAGAGAGTTGCAAGCCTAAGTCATGATCATGAAATGTTTAACCCTTTTGTCTCTTGCTGAAGAATACTTATGGAGAAAAAAGCTCAGAGGATTCAAAAAAATAAGAGGGCCTTACTTTCTGCTTTACAACATGTCCGCCATTTCTAAACACTGTAAATAGCAGGTACCACTACTATATAATTTAATAGTACACAAATAACTGAACTCGAAGGGTGGAAAGTCGAATCAACCTTTCCAGTATTTTAACTTTAAGACAGTGATTAACTAGTCTCATTGCAATTGTGTGTGGCATGTGTAAACTCACTGAGCAATCAGGACAAGTTATCATCAAAGTGAAAGTAGATCAATCACAGCTGAGGAATACGAAAATAAAGGCATGTTTGCTTTTCTAGCAACCTAAAGAAATATTGGCAAAGGTCTTTTCAAAATTTCGTAGACTAACAATGTTATGTCGAAAGAAAACTGTTAGCAGTAAGCGTGTAGAAAGGGGACAAAAGTGCACTGGAGCAGGAAACACTTGAAAAGTCAAACAGCAGAAGTGGGGGCCAGAACTAGAAAAGGCTATCCTGAAACTTACAAATTCTATAGATTGCAGCTTACAAGTCCTAAAATGAGGGCAGCCAAAGGAAACTGAAAATCCTAATGTGATTCTGTGGAAAAACAGAAAATTGTTTAAAAATGTCGTCTAGTGCAAAAACTAAAACTGAAATTAGAGAAGCTATGCGAGGATAGTGGGGGTGGCGCCTTGAACCACTCAATAAGGTTCCTGAATACTGTTAGTGCAGAGCACCTGCTCTGGTACTGTCAATACATGAACATCCGATGCATAGGGCAAAAAGGAAAAATGGATGAAATAGTAATGCCAATTGATTATTTACAAAAGCTGTTTGAGAAACAAAAGAGCAGTGTAACAGTTTAGTAACCATCAGAAATTCAAAATACTCTGGACTCACAGATATCTGTCTATTCCCAAATAGAAAAACAACTAGTGAAGTGGACTAGTGAAGAAAGTTAACAAGTATATATACAGCTATTTTTAAAAAGTACTCGCATTCAAGTTTTATTACAGATTACATGGACAAGGAGTTTCAAAACTTGTGAGGTATATTAAACGGATGGGCTGCATTCTGTGGACTCATTTTTAAGGGGGCACATTATCAATAAACTTTAAGATGTTAATGTCCCTCCAGAAGTAACGAGCTAGTCTGTCCATCGAGAAGATTCTGAAGTTATGGTTACCTGATCTGCAGTAGAAGCAAGGTCTACCAGCTAAGAGTACATTAAAATATTACCATCCCTTACACATTTAAAATAAATGAAAGAACACAACACTAACCCATGCTGAATAAGTTCCTTAGAAACTAATAACTGAAGCAAGGAGTATCTTATCTTACATTTGTGAAACATGCTTAATTGCTAAAACAGAAAATAGAAATGATTTCAAGGGCATAGTAACATAGTCTTGCACAGTGGTGTTGAGTTGGTAAATGAGTTGAAAAATTGTGGAATCAAGCATAACAAACCAAAGTTCTTACACAAACGTTCAGGAAATATATGATATTGAGGTCCAAAATCATGATGTAGCCTTGATAATAGGACACACTAATTTAGTGTTATCTTACAATTCCAAAGTTTGTGTCCCCATCCTCCATCAGCTGTGTAAAAGACAGATAATAAATTGTTGGTAAATCATCTCAACTGTTGTAAACCAAGCACCCCACATCGAAAATATAAGACAAACCTCACAAATGTTAGAAATGTGAAATGTTGATATTTTTAGAGACATTCACCTTTCCTCTTTGTATAATTTGAATTCCTTATACTCCTTTTGCAGTTTTTCTTGCTTTCGTGATCCACTGGATTCTCTGGAGCCCTTTGAGTTGCCTCTATCTTTGCTTCTATGTTTCCTGCGGCGCTCCACTTCCTGCCGCTTATCAGTGGTGATGCCCTTTAATTTCTTATCACTCTATTAAAAATGTGGAGAAAACAGGCCAACAGGTTAGAAACCGGGGTTGTAAAAAGTTATATGTGAGCACTCAATCTGCAACCTCCACTAATTTTCTATGCATAGCCTGCTTAAAAAAACACAACAAAAATCTGAAACATTCAAATGAGCACAGTGCCAAACAGGCCGGCACGAGAGGCTGACAATGCCTCCACAACTGAATATTCCCTTATATTATAATAGGTGTGCAACAGAACAGTATATCCTCCTTCGAGTAACAGTAAACGGCCAACAAAGTACACAACAATTGGAAAATGATAGTACACAGTCCACAAAGGTAGTAGATGTTTTCATATTATATTGAGATCACTTATTTAGGTGCATTAAAAAAAATATTTAGACGTTAAGTTTTATTCTCTATGTTGTGCACCAATAAACTAATACAATTATTTATTTTAAAAACGTACCTTGGTTGCTTGATCTTTAAAAACCTTTTCTTCACCTGCTAGTCGGGTGTGCTTTTTAAGGATGCTTGGGGAGATGTCAATCCTTCTGAAATACACAAAATACAAATATATTGGTTAATCCACACAAGATGCAAAAAGAACTTGTGAAATATAGCCTCTCAATTCAAACGCTACTCTAATTTACAAAGTAAATTCCCTAAAAGAGCTTATTATGAAATAAGAAAGGGCAAACATGGGCTGAGATTTGCAAGTATTGCCTCGTTCATCATTAAAAACAACATCCACAACAAACTTAATAAATATGCCTCAGTCTAGTTTCTTATGAAGATGACTGATTAGAAATGTTAACAGGTGAAAGTGTAACAACAGCAGCAATACAATGCCTTGTTTGGGAACTAAGGACGTCTTACGTTCTATCTTCCATCAATGAGCTGAACTGACTGTATTTTGTGAGCTATGGCATGAGTTGGATTTTACTCCAAGAAAGGGGTGATGACAGTGAATATATGTCCTTGCTGAGTCTAGCCCAGGGCTGTAGTCAGACCTGCTTGCAATGGGCAGGTTCCTCTTAAAGTCATGCATGATGTTCTCTGCCGTTAGAATACGAGCAGGTGGAGGTGGATGTCCAAATGGAGAGCAGCACAGTGGCTCATCTGGAACCGCGAGAAGAACAACTAAACAATACAAGATGGCAGCTGTAATGTGGTCAAATGTACTTTTCCAGTGAAGGACCTCACTAGGGGCAGAAGAGAGAGCGCCCTTGGCCACTGCCAAGATGGGCTGCCCATTCATTGTTCACAACAGTGGGAGGGGTCGCCAGCCACAAAATATGCCCTCAAGGAACCAGAGCTCTGCTGCAGTCCAGTGCTCAAAAGCAGGATCTCAACCCCTCTCAGAGATGGCTTCAGTGGCACAACCAGAAGCTGGGAGCGTGTGGTGCATTGGCAGGCTCTCCTAGTTGGTGATTGCGGGCCAGTGGTACCGCAGGAGCCGCCGATATCTCAGAGCTCGAGTGGGAAAACTGTCTGGAAAACAAGCAGTAGCAGTGGGGAGGGTCAGAGGTAACAAGGGGGGAGCGCTGCAGCCTTTCTGCTGGCTACTGGTTACCATCCTTGTGGCAGTGGATGTACCTGCTGAGTCAGAGGTGAGCAGAGAGGCTGATGGGCAGATCCCAACTGAAACATAAAAATTGAGGAGGCCCCTTGACTACCAGCACAGCTGCGGCGAGAGTTGGGCAGAGGGGTTTGGGCCGAGATGAAAGCCTAGGTCATAGCAGGGCTTGTCCTGCCTTATCCGGATTATAAAAATTATCTTCTTCCACAATTCATCTACGAGGCCCAAATTCTTTAACGCAAGTTCCCAAAACAAACATTAAGGGAAGTAAACAACTATGTTACATTTTCCCTGTGCCAACAAATCACTCGGACTGACAAAAGCACAAGTTACTAACTTGTGTAACGATATATCTGTAAGAGACAGTAGTTAGTGACAGATTCCTTACCTTAGAATATCCCCAGGCGTCAGGCTGGATCCGGAAAGTTTTTGCGTAGCAGTACCCTTTGCGCGTCGGTAGGCGGCGCCGTGCGGCTCCGCGTCCGTCGTCGGCGTCGTGATCGCCGGGATGACGTCGCGGGCAGTACTTAGACGCCGCCCTGCGCGCTGACGTCAGTTCTGTACACGACTTTCCGCGCCAGGAACGCAGAGCCATGCAAGAAGCTGACATAGGTGTCTGAAAAATACTAGGGCCCTGAAAGGGATGTCCTTAACCCTAGAAATCAGTTTGCAGAACGGGGAGGATGGGTGGGGCGGTAAGGAATCTGTCACTAACTACTGTCTCTTACAGATATATCGTTACACAAGTTAGTAACTTGTGCATCTGAAAGAGACACGTTAGTGACAGATTCCTTACCTTAGAATAGATACCCCAGCAATACCAACCCCGGTGGTGGGTCTGCGAACAAAGATCAGACAAGGAAGTCCTGGAGGACAGAACGGCCAAAGAAGCCGTCCCTCCGGACCTGACTGTCAAGGCAGTAATGCTTTGTAAACGTGTGCAGCGAGGCCCACGCAGCTGCCTGACATATAACCGGCAGCGGAACACCGCGGCCCAAGGCCGTGGTAGCAGCCGTTGCCCTGGTGGAATGGGCACGCAGCCCAACAGGAGGCTCCTTCTTAGCCAAAGAATAGCAGGTCTTGATGCATAAGGTAACCCAGCGGGAGATGGTCCTCTTGTGCACCGCCCGACCTTTTTTGGCGCCCACGTAGCCAACAAAGAGCTGGTCATCCACCCGGAAGTGTTTTGTGCGGTCAATATAGAAGGAGAGCGCACGTTTTGGGTCCAGACGGTGGAGCCTCTCTTCCTCTCTGGAAGGATGCAGAGGCGGAAAGAAGGTGGGCAAAGTGATGGTCTGCCCAATGTGGAAAGCAGTAACCACCTTTGGCAAGAAGGACGGACGCGTCCGAAGAACAACCTTGTCTGGATGAACAGACAGAAAGGGAGGTTTGCAAGATAGAGCCTGGAGCTCACTCACCCGCCGAGCGGAGGTGATGGCCACCAGAAAGGCTGTCTTCAGAGTCAGAAGACGAAGAGGACAGTTATGTAGAGGCTCAAAGGGAGCGCACATTAAAAAGGTAAGAACCAAGTTCAAGTCCCACTGAGGCATCACAAACGGAACAGGAGGGAAGAGGTGTGTAATGCCTTTTAAGAACCTGTTAACAACAGGGGACTTGAAAAGGGAGGGCTGATCAGGGAGCCTGAGGAAGGCCGAGATAGCACAAAGATAACCCTTGATGGTACCCAGGGCAGAACCCTGTTGGGCCAGAGAGAGAAGGAACAGAAGGACCTCAGAAAGAGGGGCAGAAAGGGGATTCACAGCCTTTGCTGTGCACCATGCCACAAATTTGTTCCACCTGCAGGCGTATACCACCTTAGTGGAGGGACGCCTGGCTGCCAGAATCACATCACAAACTTCGGGAGGCAAGTCGAAAGGAATCAACTGCCGCCGCTCAATCTCCACGCAAGCAGGTGTAGACTGGACAGGTTCGGGTGGAGGACCGTCCCCTGCTGCTGCGACAGAAGATCCTCCCGAAGAGGCAGACGGATCGGGGGATCTACGCTCATATTGAGTAGCTCGGGATACCAAACTCTTCGAGCCCAGTCCGGAGCCACAAGAATGACTTGGGCCCGGTCGTGCCGAATCTTCTTCAACACTCTGGGTAGAAGTGGTATAGGCGGAAAGGCGTACAATAGACCGCAACTCCACTCGTGACGAAAAGCGTCGCCGAGCGAGTGCCGTCTTGGAAATTCCAACGCGCAGAACTGATGACATTGCGCGTTCTCTTCGGTGGCGAATAGATCTAACCAAGGCTCTCCCCATTGTAGAAAGAGTCCTTGCGCCACTTCTGAGTGAAGACGCCATTCGTGATCCATCATGCACCTGCGGCTGAGTTCGTCCGCCCTGGCGTTCAGGGAACCTGCCAGGTGTTGAACCATCAGGAACATGCCCTGATGTTCCAGCCATGTCCAGAGGCGCAGAGCCTCCTGACAAAGGGTCCAAGACCCCACCCCGCCCTGTTTGTTGCAGTACCACATGGCGGTGGTGTTGTCTGTGAACACCTGCACTACCTTCCCTTTGACAGAGGGAAGGAATGCCTTGAGTGCAAGTCGGATCGCCCGGAGCTCCAGAAGGTTGATATGGAGCCGGGACTCCGCCGGAGACCAGAGGCCTCTGATCTCCGCCTCTCCCATGTGACCGCCCCATCCCAGAAGGGACGCGTCCGTCACAACTGTGTGCTCTGGCTGGGGAAGGGAGAGGGATCTGCCCATGACCCATTGCCGGTTCGAGAGCCACCACTGCAACTGTCTTGCAGTCCCCTCCGAGATCTGGACGTGATCGGACAGGTTGCCCTGGTGCTGCGCCCACTGGAACTTCAGGTCCCACTGCAGAGCCCGCATATGCCATCTGGCATGATTGACCAGCAGGATGCAGGAGGCCATGAGGCCCAGCAGCCTCAGGGTCATCCGTACCGAAACCCAGGATAAAGGCTGAAAGATCGGAATCATAGCCTGAATATCCCGGACTCGCCGTTCGGGAGGATAGGCCCGAAACTGCGTCGTGTCCAGAACCGCTCCGATGAAAAAGGAGCTGTGGAGAAGGAATCAGATGCGACTTCGGCACATTGATGGAGAACCCCAGCGAGTGCAGGAGTTCGGCCGTAGTCTGGAGGTGGGAGACGACTGCCTGGGACGAGCCCGCCTTCAGCAGCCAGTCGTCGAGGTAGGGGAAGACTGAAACCCCTGCCCGGCGCAGATGAGCTGCGACCACCGCCATCACTTTCGTGAACACCCGAGGGGCACTGGTAAGGCCAAAGGTGAGCACGGTGAACTGAAAATGCTCGGGGCCTACCGTGAACCGGAAGGTAACGCCGGTGGGCCGGCAGGACGGGGATGTGGAAATATGCGTCCTGCAAGTCCAACGCTACCAACCAGTCTCCAGGGTCGAGGGCAGTCAAGACCTGAGCTAGGGTGAGCATCTTGAACTTCTCCTTCCGGAGGAAGCGATTGACGTTCCGGAGGTCCAAGATAGGACGCATGTCCTCCTTGTCCTTTTGGGCACCAGAAAGTAGTGGGAGTAGCAACCACGCCCTACTTCTGGGGTCGGAACATGCTCGATGGCCCTCTTGGTCAAGAGGGCCGTGACTTCCTTCTGTAGAAGCACCAAGTGATCCCCTGACATGCGGTGGAATTGAGGTGGCATGGCTGGGGGGTGGTCTCGAAGGGGAGGGAGTAGCCCCTTCGGACAATGTCCAAGACCCACCTGTCCGAGGTGATGGTGCGCCAGTGGGGAAGGTGATGGCGGACCCTGCCCCTACTGGCGTGCCGTGCACCTGAAAGGAGGGACTAGGAGGGCTTGGAGGCCGCGGACGGGTTGGAGGTGGTGGCCTGACCCGCACGCTGGTTGCCCGATCCGCCACGGCGGAATCCACGTCCTCGGCCACGCGAAGACGCCTGCTGCGCGGGCCGGTGGCTGGGCTGCTGACGTGAAGGGGCGCCCTACCGTGGCCACGATAGGGGCGAAAAGCAGAAGTCAGCGGAGGGCGTGTAGCAGAAAGGCCCAGGAACTTGGCAGTAGCCCGTGAGTCCTTAAAGCGCTCCAACGCATGGTCTGCTTTGGACCCAAAAAGACCGACTCCATCAAAGGGCATGTCCATGAGAGTATTCTGGACATCCCCTGAAAAACCAGTGGTTCTCAGCCAGGCGTGGCGTCGGAGCGCCACCGTCGTTGCAATAGACCTGCCCAGCGAGTCGGCGGTGTCAAGGCCACAACGTATAGTGAATTTAGCCGCATCCCTTCCTTCCGCAATGGCGCGGGAAAGCAGTGTCTGGACCTCCTCAGGACACTGGGGCAAAACATCCGCCACCGAATCCCACAGGGAGTGGGTATATCGGCCCAAAAGACAAGCGGTGTTAACGGACCGCAAGCCAGCACTGGAGGAAGAAAAACCTTTCTTCCCAAACTGATCCAGGCGTTTGGATTCCCTATCCGGAGGGGCGGTAGGGAAGGCGGTTTGGGAAGCGGAGGCTTGGACAACCAAGCTCTCAGGAGTGGGGTGGACAGAGAGAAACAGGGGGTCGCCCGGAGCTGGGCGATGGCGTCGTGACACGTTCCGATCCACAGGAGCCCCTGTGTTGGGCTTGGACCAGGCGCCCAAGAGAACGTCAGTGAGGGCGTCGTTAAACGGCAGCACAGTCTCCGCAGAGGAGGCTGCCGGCTGAAGCACCTCTGTCAAGATGTTAGGCTTGACCGTCAAAGCAGGGAGTTGGAGACGTAAGGCCCCAGCTGCCCTACGCAACACCGTACCAAAATTGGCTCCCTCCTCCGTAGCCACGGGAGGAGACAGCATGCCAATGTCAGGGAAGTATCCAGACCACTGGCCTCCCTAGACTCTCTGTCCAGTCCTCATCGTACTGACAGTGTCGTGTCAGAGGGTCATCAGACCCCTCCCAGTCCAACTGGTCCTCCTCTGGTTCAAAATAAGGAGGAGGAGGGACAGTTGGGACCCAAGGTCCCATCGGCGCCGGAGCCGGGCGTCGAGCGACGTCGGTCCGGAGCCATGTCCGGAGCCGGAAGGAATTGGGGGACGACGCCGCCCGGAGCCCAGGGCGGCGTCGAGAACGGCACCGGAGACATCGGCGCCGGTGGAGGTGTCGTTAGGTCGACCGGCGTCGATGGGGGTTGTGGAGCCGGGATCGAGGCCGGGGCCGAAGCCGGAATCGAGGCTGGAGGCACGGGCGACGCCGGGCCGGAGCCGTCGGCGACGCCGGAGCAACCCCATCAGGCCCGCGGGGCCCGAAGGCGCACCGGAGGGGCCTGAAGGCCCGAAGAGGCGGGCCATGGCCGACAGGAATTCCTGCACTTTGGCCGGATCCGCCCGAACCCGGGAAGGGCGGGTATGGCGGGGGCGACTCCACAGGCATGTCCGGGGCCGCGGGGACGGTGCCGGAGGGGCCTCAGCCGAGTCGCGAGACCGGCGAGGCGAAGTCCTAGAGCGATGATGCTTTTGGACTTCTTGTGTTGCGACTTACCGGACGAAGAAGACTTCGACGCCGACGACCGGTGTGGACTCCGCGATCGACCCCTGGACCTCTCACACGACCGGGGCTTCCGCGGAGCCGAGTGCCGGGCCTCGAGGAGCTTTCGAGACCGCTCTCGCAAAGCTTTCGGGTTAAGGGCCTGGCAGTCGGTACAAGACTCCGTGTCGTGGCCTCGGCCGAGGCAGAAGAGACACTCCCAATGCGGGTCGGTGACGGACATCATCCGCGCACAGGCGCCGCAACGTTTGAAACCGGGCATCCCTACGACACCTTGAGAGATGAAAAAACAGTGAAAAAATTCACCAAAAAGTATGGTCAAAAAATGACCAGGGCACTGCTCTTCCCGGATCTGCGCTTGCTGGCGCGGAAAAAGAAGAACTGACGTCAGCGCGCAGGGGCGGCGTCTAAGTACTGCCCGCGACGTCATCCCGGCGATCACGACGCCTACGACGGACGCGGAGCCGCACGACGCCGCCTACCGACGCGCAAGGGTACTGCTACGCAAAAAACTTTCCGGATCCAGCCTGACGCCTGGGGATATTCTAAGGTAAGGAATCTGTCACTAACGTGTCTCTTTCAGATCCTACACTACATAGAAAACGACTGGTGGAGGGTGGATTGGGTCTTCTGGAAATAGCCAGATACTTACCAGCTTCCCAAATCAAGTTAGCCCTAGACTGGATAAATGGGCGTAAACTATAGCAGTGGCTTTTAGTTTAGGAAAGTTACTCCTCAGTCCCCTTTATTAATTCTCACATCAAGCACATCACAGACTGTAAGCTGGGTACATACTTCCAGCCACAAAAACCATGTTCGGCCACGGGGACAACTGGACATGTAGCAAAAAAGTAAGGATTTTTCCATCCCCAATGACATCTCTACCATCCAATGCAGATTTTATCCTGTGGCTTAATGATACTTTAGTTCTAAACTCAGACCGCTGAGGACCACTAGATTAAAAGATTTTTACTCAGACTGGAAACTAAGGGATAAACCAACTGCATGGAACTGCATGGAATATCCCTGGAGAAAGTTCTAAATTGACAAAAGCCTTACATTGGGGACATGCACATACACAGAGGTAGAGAATTAACTCCTATCGAATCAGCGTTTCCATATGCTTCTACACGCAGGTGTATCGCTAGCTTGTAATCAGCCCAGGCTGGGACATCAACCAAAGTTGGATATAATTACAAGGTGAGGTGGAGTCGAGCCAGGCTGTATCAGAATATTACTGGAATATGAGATGGCACAGGGTGGGGGAAAATCTAAATATTTATCCAGCACAAGGAGAGCACTTTAAAAATCCTTACACTTCTGCCTCAACTAATATAAGGCTTAAAGCTATTTTTGGGAGCTCCAACCTATGATGGAAGCAGCGCCAAAAGCAGGGTATAATGATCCATGGGTGGTGGACATGCCCTAAGATTAACCTACACTGGGCCACACTTACCAACCTTGTGAAAGCCATCACATGACTGACTTTTAGAGCAATCCAGGAGAGGAGAACATATAACAGTCCCTTTGGCAAACTAATTTCACATTGTCTATTAGCAGGCCGATTAACCGTAGCTCAATGCTGGAAACAAGAAAAGGCAGACAGCAGGCTAAAATTTGGTAGGTCTATGCCGTGGAGAAATTAACTGCGATTCTGGCAGACAACACTTTCTCTTTTGAAAAGGTCTGCAAACCTTTGAGAAAACGTCTAAGTGTACAATTGGGAGGATGGAGAATGTCTTGGACTTAATACGCAAATGAGAAATGCATAAGATGTTGGGCTCTTCAGAAGATGAGGAGGAGTTAGTAGGTGATGAAGAGTCCTTCCCAACCATGGGAGGCGACCCCTACAAGTGGGGATAAGTTGTTACTGTCTGCATACATTTTCTAACCACTGAACGTCAGGAACAAACCCTTTAAAAGCATATCCCTAATGTAATAAGTGTTCTGTGTGGAATGAAACAAAACTTGAAGTTTTGAATCCCATGAACATTATCAGCTCTGATACAGTTATGTATCTCGTGGTTTTCTAAGCAATTTCCATTTTGGACTGCATATTTTTCTTTCCTTTGTCTTACCACTTACATTTCTTTTTACAGATTCTCAAATTTTTTAGTCATTTTATTGTTGGTCCACAACACTGATTCTTTATGGAGCGGTTTTTAGAATTAAACAGATCGCAAACATTTAATGACCAGAGCGTTAAAAAAAAAAAAGAATGGATACAACAAATATAAAGTGTGCAGTATAGACTAAAGTTTGCTAAAATGTACAAATGGCTACCTTAAGCCAATATAAAAATGTTTAACTTTGTTCATACAATCAGCCTTTACAACAGCAACTCTGTCATTACACCAATGGGCAGAAGCCCATTATCGAAATAGCAATAGCACAACATGCACAGATCCTCCCAGGATGGTCTTGTGGTTATGGCAAATATTAACATGTGATCTTGACATTCACTATAACACATTTAACGCTACAGCAATTAAGAGGACAAATAAAAGCTAGGAAGCTCAAGTTATACATTTCTATGATATAATTATCACTTTGCAACCTCAGATTTCTGTATTCACTATTGACATTGTTACCCCAAAACGTGGTCACCGATTATATTCATATGAATGACAGCTTAATTAACAACTGCTGTAGTTCATATACTATGCTAACACTTCACTTTCTTGCCCTTCCTAATAAACAAACTCACATTAGGTATGGTATATACAAATGCTGACCCCTCTTGTTGCCAGGGATTAGCTTTCAACTAGGACATAAAAGTATGCACTAGCTTCCCTATGGCTCACATACCCCTGTATAGAGCTAGACACACAACACTCGAGAAGTAGGACATACCAACCCTTACCACCACAATGTGCATGTAATGGAGACGCCACCCCAACCTCACTTGATGTCACACAGATTGAATATGTCAACCAGTAACAATGGCCATGAACACCACTGTGGGCACTACTACAGATGACTGTGCAGTTGTCTGCAGTCAAACACACACACCTAAGAGAGTCTCTACTAGCCATCTTGCAAGAGTGACCGTGGCCACTGCTGTCCTTGCCAGGGCTGCTGGAAACCAAGAACTGATGAGGCCTAGACCACAGTATTTCATTTCTGTCAGTGCAGTAGCGGAGTATTTTCTTTACGTACGCATCGCTTTTCCAACCCTACACCTAAGCAGCATGGCGAAGTTGAAGATTCTAAACCATCTTACACCTGAAACATTGGTTCAGGTCTGAAAAGAGACCTCGTTGGAATGAAATAAAACGTACAAATCCTTGGCGGAGAATGCCTGAAGTTCAACCTCCCGTCTGGCCAAGGACACAGCCTAGAAGAGTATTTTGAAACTGAACAACTTTCACATGAAGTAAGCTGTAATTACCTTCCATCTTGACTCTAGCCTACCTGATGGGTGCAAACCTCTACAGTAAGCCTTTAAACACATGGTAGACTAATACAGTGCTCTTGCTGTGATATTTCGTATAGCAAGACATTGCCACCAAATGCACACTTATGGATGTGAGTTGCAGTCCAGATTTGGTGCAGCCCAGTTAGTAAGTTGACTGTTCGTGCGGTTCACTTAGCACCTGAAGTAAGGTGCTCTACAATCACTAAGCAAAGAACCCCATCCCTTTCACTGTGGAGCTGCAGAAATATGTAGAGTGATTTCAGTACTTCGAGACTGAACCCCTTCCCACATTGTATTGTAATTGCATTTATATAGCACTTAATACCCCTGACTAGGCGTCGAAGCACGATTTCAGCAAGTAGCACGCTACTCCGGAACCCATAAAGGATTAGTGTTGAATTAGTATAGTGAAATATGAAAGTAATTTGAGTGGTGGATAGGTTAGTCAGTTATTTGGATTCAGAAGGATAGCGGAGGGATAGAAGAGAAAAAAAGGTTTGCATTTATATAGCGCTTGTTACCCCTGATGGGGTGTTGAAGCGCTTTTTTCCGGCGAGTAGCAAGCTACTCCGGAACCCATAAAGGATTAGTGGTGAATTAGTATAGTGAAATATGAAAGTAATTTGAGTGGTGGATATTAGTCAGTTATTTGGACTGAGAAGGATAGCGGAGGGATAGAAGAAGGAAAAAAAGGTTTGCATTTATATAGCGCTTGTAACCCCTAATGGGGTGTTTATCGTGATATCATTTCTCGTGACGTCATTATAAATTGGATATGTTAATTACTTCCCCCTTTATTTTTCTTAGAAGTTGTGCTCTGCTTAGAAGTAGCGGAGGATAGATCTGAGGTGATTAGCTCCATCTAATGTCTGTACTACTCCCACTACGGAGGTGCACAGTGTGGAACAGCCTTCGCTGATTTACACCGCACTGATCAGTTGTTAAACTGATTCTAGTTAATTTAACTGTGGCATAAGGGACTTTGAATAAAGGGCTGCACATGACCAGTAGAAGAAATGAGATATCCTACTGATTTAACAAGAATTCCCAGTGAAATTAATGGACAGCAACAAAAAAATGGCATTAGAAACCAGTTCCACTGTAACCCAGATCACGCAGGATATCGCAATCGATAAACTCAGTGCGCACATAACCTGCATGCTGTATTATCATGTGCCGACCTCTCACAGCTGAGGGAATATAGGCACGAAGGACAATTACCAGGCAACAAGCGTGCAAAGCCTGCCGTGCCCCCGCCCACCTGAAAGAGGCAGGGTCGATCTATTATCCTCCTACTTTCCCCTGCAGCAGGTAAGCAGGCATTGAAATGATTAGTCTGACCAGGCTGCTGCAACCCATGCCCCTTGCCCCATACAGTGGTGGTCAATGGCCGCAAACACCTTACCTGTGGACCCCATGCATCCTCTTCTCAGCCTAGCGCTCAAAACACAACAGCAACCTCTTCCCAGCTGCTCTGCGTGCACCCGGCAGGTGACGTCATCCTCTTCCACATGACAGGGACATGTTCGCATTTGTAATTGGTACTGGTTGTGTACATTCTTGAAGGCAACTAAGAGGACACCACTACATGAAAATGAATTGTCACCCACTGAATGAATACATGACAATTATTAAACCTATTGTGTAAACAGCAGAGAAATTGGGTTGGACCAATCATTAGATGAAGGCATTTCTTATTCCCAAATCTCCTATTCTGAATACTACCTAAGATTAAGAAAAAACTTGAGAGGATCTGTCTTTCTAACAGTTTCTGGAACGGACTCTATATTTCCAAATATAGCGATATTTTTGGATTGGTTTCTACAACTCCCAATGAATAACAGTCCATCTTATATCCTAAAGAAAATTTCAAGATTGCTCAAAAGGAAATGGCTAGCTAACTTGTACTTGTTCATGTATAGGCTACTTCAAGCCTATACACAAACATTTCACAACAGCAAGTCTTGGAATGCATTGAATTCATATTACTGAATTTTAACACATGGTATGGCTAAAAATTCATTTGATAACTATTACACGAATATTATCTTATAACTATGTTGAATGGAACAATTATTTACTAGGTACCTCTACAATGATGGTCTCCAATGTGGCCTCATTGTTTATCTGTTTATGGATAAACATGAAGAAAAATACGACTTACGACAGGAAGACTGAAGTGCCATTTATGATTTTATGTACAATAGAATGGAATAGTGATTCTGTGGCTCTGCAACTGAACTGAAATTGCAGTTTTCTCCAGGGTCATGGGCCCACACTCCCTTGGAGTAATACATCACTGCTGTTACACCGATGTGAGATGGGCTGTTGCCCATCCGTGGTTTATCACTGCTAGCCCTAGACATGGTGACACATGACTGTCTGCCAATCCATGGTTTATCACTGCTATCCGAAGACAAGCTGACACGTGTGGGGTCTCTCTGCCCATCCGTGGTTTATCACTGCTATCCCTAGACACGCTGACATGTGGGACGGTCTGTCTGACCATCCGTGGTTTATTACTGCTATCCCTAGACACATAGACACGTGTGGCGGTCTGCCAATCCATGGGGTATCACTGCTATCCCTAGGCATGGTGACACATGTATGACAGGCTGTTTGCCCATCTGTGGTTTATCACGGATATCCCCAGCCACGTTAACACGTGACGGTCTGCCCATCTGCGGTTTGTCACTGCTATCCTGTTGCAGGGATTCTGCACATACACAGAACTATGCGCAGGAAAACAGGACCTCAGTGTGTAGGGGTGTACCAACCTACCACATTAGTACCCAAGATCCCAATACCGACTAGCTATAGTGTCTCATTCGTTCTCCTCCAAATATCACGAAGCTACAAATGATTAGACAACCCAGAACACAACACTCCCGACTCTCTCAGGAATCGCGAGAGCAAGACATACTCTTTCGCTCACTCACTCGTACTTGTCCACAATAAGAATTGGCAGAGTCACTGTAAATAGTTCAAAATGTTTATTTGAACTATCGTGCTCTACTATACAGTATACGAGCCACTACCAGCAGCAAAATGCATAAACTCAGCACAGTTAGCATTGTTACAATTCCATAGAATACAAAGGGAGTAGTCATTATATAAAGACTGTGGAAAAAAAGGGGGCACTCAGGCCTGACCACCCTCCCCTTGGCTAGAAGAAGTTTATTTTATATAAAGGAAGATCTCTGGGCTTTGACAGCAGACCCCATACCTTAAAGCCTGGATGGAAGGTTTACATCATAGGAACAGCGGAGCTCTTCTCCATGGAACGGCTTTCTCCAAGTGTGTTAAAACAACATGCAACAACGTAATATCAAAGCACGAGTCTTCAGTACTGCAGCTGTGTGTAGCATGTTATGTCTAGGTGCTAGGGACTGACCAGAACAGAATAACAAGGGGCATTGTTTATCGACCTTGCACATCGTGTTCAGGCTAAACTCCAGGAAAGGCAGAGAACGCGAAAAGCAACCCGTTCTCCTGTGAAAGGCACAAAGTCTTGCAAAAACAAAGTCATGTAGTAGCGTGCGCAAAAGCAGCATCATGGCAGCGAAGCTCATGCCAACTTAGCAATGTCGATAATGTGCCTAAGAACCATATAACACCCTCCCCTTGGTAAGGTCATAGGAGATAGGCAAAGGACCAAAACAGAGTTCACCAGTCAAGCAGAGTTCAAAGCGTTTCAAAAAACCAAAATTGGAAAAAATCGAAATTGCAAAAAAAAAAATATATATATATATATATATATATATATATATATATATATATATATATTTTCAATATTGTCAATGTGGCGTATTGAATGAGAGCAACCTCCGGGCCAACAAAGTTATTATCAAGATGTTATAATGACGGAGGTGTTCAATCCATCAAGGTGTATGAACCGAGGAATGCCATTCCCTCCAAAAGATCATCCCCATCGTTGGTAAAAAAGAGGGATGCCATCCAATTAAGTAAGTTGAAGGAACAAACGTGCTCCTCGTAATCAGACCCCTCTGAAAGCAGAAGTGGGCAACTTGCATGATATTCGATGAAACTCCGATGCAGGACATTCTGCGCAGCCACACAGACATCCCATTCAGCCAATACTCCAAGTGCTGCTGCACGCGCCATACGGCCACCCCCAGAACAAGCATGGTCATGAGCCTCTAAGGGACCCATCAACTGGTTAAAATCCGGGACTGGGCGGGACGTATTGGAGAGGCATACATCCATTGCCCAATAGAAGGGGCATCGCCGACAGTAAAACACTGGTTGCACGCAAGTAAAATAGGCAAAGCAAAAAGTCAATCCATAACCGACGCCAAGCATGGCTAATGGCAAGCATCCAAAAACCTGTTGCATGCGATCACGGTACAGCTGCAACTGGCCTGGTCTGTGCATTACCACAAGATGAGCAGCCATTGCTCAGCAGGAACAGGAGAAGCAGGATTCCAGCGCCTAACGCCAAGATTAAGGGGAACCCTCCGAAAACGCTGGAAAAAATAGAATGAATAAAACCCGGTATTACTCCAAATACAGTCTGAAATGAAGTCACAAGGCCAGATCCCACACATTTAAAAAAAATGTGCAAGGCCTGTGGTGTCAGACGCATTAAATATTTGGTGTATAAGCTCCCCAAAATGCTGTGGGAGGTTGGTGTTCAGAAGGGACTGTATCTCACTGGAAGTCCTAGCCACCTGTAACTCGAAGGTCTCACGGGCCGAAGTGAGAGCCACCTCTTGTTGGAATAATGGCACTTTGAGCCTTCTCAATTTGTTGAAATCCGTTTTCAAAGTCGGCATGGAAGGCCAAATTTAACTATCTAGACTCCCATGCGGGGGTGGAAAAAGCACATTGCTACAACAAGTTACGCGCTGGGAAACAGTTACTAAATACGGGACTCCCGCCCGTAAACCACAGCAGTCTTGGTTATTCAAAATAAGATAACTGCCATTTGTAAGCAAGGTGAAAGCGGGAATTATTGACGGTACTGGGGCCCCTTTCAAAAAACAAGCAAGATTGGGCGCCAGCACATTACAAGCGCAGTGCAATTTAACGTGTTTGCAAACAAGGGAATGTCCTACTGTGGAATCGCAGTCCTCCCCTGTAAGGAAAACTTCCTTACCCTCCCCCTGACATATGTAAGTGAAAGGCAGGGACCACAATTCATATAGAAATGCACTACCCAGGGGTTCGAACGGCCAAACGGAAAATGTTGCATGCATGATTTAAATTGAAATAGTGAAAAAGGGAGAGAGATAACCCCATGAATTAACCAAACAGCAGAGTCCGTTTCCGCTACGGAGAACGGCAAGGGCTCCAATTGTTCAATATGCAAAAGTGTATATGCAGCATCTTTCATGGACATAAATCTCTGTGTATCAGTTAGATTAAATGGCAAAAACAAAGCAGTGGAATTTAAGTAATCCCAGGGCACTTTCCCCATTTTAAGAGTCTGCAATGTCCAAGCAAATTGCATAACAGATCTTAACTGATTTTGACCACGATATAACACAGATGCGTCACTTTGAACAATATCAATAACAGATGAAACAATATTATCCAAGGTAAAAATGCTTGAGGAAAGTGTGTTTATGCTATTGTCTACTACGGCAAGGACTTTTTCTAAATTGGCCCGATCAATTTGGCGCAGACGAAATGCTGCTTCCATCTGTGAAAGTTTCCAAAATTCATTGTATGCTTCATAGATAAACCTCTTAGACCTAGGATTCCTAGGGCCTAGGATGAAATCAGCCAAATTGATGTCATCCGACAAAATAGCGTAAGGTGTTGTTTCACAGATGCTAAGGTGGAATGTTCTAACCATTGTTGGCATAATTTACCCACCGAGTATGTGGTGACCGAATGTGTTAAGTGGTAACGGGGATCAGGTCTAGACTGAATGAAACCAGGTGTAACATTATAAAAACGCAATTGGCATGCATTTGTATTTGTTTGCCACACCAGCCACCCGGAAGAATCAAACTCAGACATTGAAAGTCTTATTTCGAAGCAAAGCTTGTAGTGTTGAAATGGTAAAAGGCATTCGTAGGTCTATTAATCAGAGGTGGAAGTACAGAGTCCGCCTGATGTTCTCGAGGACTGTTCGGCACCTCACCCACGGACTCATCAGGATGAAATATATACTCGACATCCATAGTGGAAGAGAGAGGTCGGACGGGTGAAATATCAATTACAGTGTCCAGCACTTTCCTAGTCACATGCGACCAATAGAAGATGAAGTCGTCAGTGGATCCAATGAAATTGCGGTGCACGAAACTGCAGGTGTGACGCTATTCAGAATCGGCCACATGGTGTAACTTGACATTGTCCACTGAAATGTATCTGTTGTCTTTGAGACCAGGGAACGGTGGTAAAATGACTGTACGAGTACCCTTCAGTTCAAGCACTGGAACCGGTGCACGATAAGAGGGACCAAATTCTTTTTTGTTCTCCAGCTTTTCTCGTACCAGATCTCAGATTTTTGGAAGCCAACCGGCAACTGGAATCAGCAGTGCTGCATCAGTGGAAGAGGGTAAATGTTCAGTTGCATAGCTGTCACGTGTCTTTTGTAGATCCTGTAACACAGTAGAATGATTATCTACATCAAAGGTCTACATCAACGTCTAGACCATCAAGGTCTGGCACAAACATTTTAATGCCAAAGAGCATTTCGTATGGGGTCCGCCCACCCAGAGATCTTCTAGGGAGATTATTAAGTGCACGTTGAACCCCATACAAGTGGGCCAGCCAGTTCCTGCCAGTACCTAAGACTCTAGCTGGATTGCTTTAAGTCACGGTTCATTCGCTCCACAATTGAATTGCCCTCAGGCCTGTATGGAGACAAAAACTGCACCAGCACCCCCATTGACTTCATCGCATCCTTGTACGCCTTAGAGGCGAACGCTGGACCTTGGTCAGAATGGAAGGTGCCACAGGCAAACATCCCGACAAAGACACGCAAATCCCTGATGACATTTTGAGTGTCAGCACTGCGTTGTGGCCAAACCCAAAGGAATCTAGTGCACGAATCAACTGCAACAAATATGTATTTATACGCAGTATCAGAAGAGAGAGGACCGCAGTGATCAAGATAAATACAGCCAAAAGGTTGATTAGAAATATACAGCTGAGTTTGTGGTGGGCGCGTGACCGTAGACGGCTTGATTTGTTGACAAATGTCACAAGAAAGTACATAATTACGGGTCTGTTTATATAAACCACGCCACCAATAACGTTGCTGCAAAATCGAGACGGTCGCCGACACCCCGGCATGTGCAGAAGCCATGCCCTCGTGCACGGCTTTGATCAAAGTGGCTTGATCAAAGCGGGCTTTAATCAAAGCAGGTCTGCGGTCCAAGTTGGGAATCATCCGATCCCCAACGGAAGGAATCAAAAGCATAAGGAACCTGATCGGGAGTCATATGATAAGAGTATTTCGAAGGGAAACCCTGAGGATAAACAGTTCCCTCCCTCATTGCAGCTACAGCTGCCAAAATATCATTATCTATTTTAGTCATGGACCTTTCAACTGCTGCTACGGAACATGTGGCTACTGCAGATTTGGCCGCTTCATCAGCCAAAGAATTACCAAGAGCATGTGCTCCCACACGCTGATGGCCAAGAGTATGTATAACATGTGTGAGGGGCAGACGTTGTTTAAGATCTGCCACTCGAACCCAAAGCATTTTATGCTTGATTGCGCTGCCTTTAGAATCTCGATAGTCATTCCGAGACCAAAAGAATAAGTTGTCATTAAAAGACTGGACACAGTAATAAAAATCGCACACAATAAGAGTACTCACATTTGGATCAGCAAACTCGAGAGCAAGAACGAGAGCACGCAGCTCCGCCAATTGCGCCGTACAGTCTCCAAGTGTCTGAGTGTGCACAATGGAAGACTTAAACGCCCCATTCACTATTGAGCCGGCAACAATTGTGCAAGCTGCCGAATAAGCGTGTTTAGAACCGACGGCCGGTTGAGCCGAGCCATCGGTATAGATGATACATTTGTATTCATCCAAAGGAAGCAAGGACAGAGGAGGAGTATGAACATGCTCATACTGTAAAAACTCCTGTGTCTGAAGAGAAGGATCAAAGATAAACGTGACATCAGCCGATGTCAACGATGCAGCCCATTGTATCCAACGTGGATGTAAAGCCTTAGAGTTTGGTACACTTGCCTTAGTCACGGCTTCCAAAGCAGGAAGTGGCGTGACCATAAGAATGCGTTTGCCTTGCACCAGAGAGCGTTCCTTCATGATCGCCATCTGAACAGCCGTCAAGATTTTTTCAATATTAGAAAATCGCATATCAGCCGACGTGTATAAATGTGATTTGTAAGCAACGTTAAATATGTGAAACCCACCGTCCCCGGCACGATACGTATCACCAGGTTTGTGGTGTTGTCACGCGTCAACAAGAAGTTAGTTGCAAGCAAGTCAGATTGCAAAGAATGTAGGATAGAGGTATGTTCCGGTAGCCAGCTGGCAGAAGAAAAGGTTGGTTGTATCAACGAATAAAGCGGTTTGATGCGCTGGGCATAATCGGGAATGTATGTCCTCCCGAAGTTCAAAAAACCCAGCAAGGATTGAAGTTTCTTCAGGCTATTAGGGGGTTGCAAATGTGCACATTTCTCCAGGAAATGGGGAGCTAGCCCCTTTCCTTCATTATTGAGCTCATAGCCCAAAAAGAGCACCACCAAATGGGCGATATGTGACTTCGCAAAATTAAATTTGTATCCATAGTCGGCAAAGGACAAAATAATATTGTCGACTCGGACTAGATGCGGCATAAGTTCGTTTGTCAGATAAATGTCATCAACGTACGAGAACGCATCTGGATCTATGTCGTGCAACAATGACACGACATGTGCCGCAAATGCCCCGGGGCTATTCTTATACCAGATAGGCAAACGCGTACATTTTTTCTGATTTCCGACGGCGGTGAATGCTGACAAGTCACGACGCTCAGGTGCGAGATTATGACTGTAGAAACCATTGGAAATATCCAGGGTAGTTTTGTATTTTTTACGAACAAGACTGTTCACCAGCGCTGAGCTGTGAGTGTTTTGCACTGCAAATGTGCGACAATGACTATTCAAATTTCAGTAATCCAATGCAATCCGATATGAACCATCAGGCTTTGATACCGTAAAGAGAAGATTATTCATTGGTGCTATACATGGTTCAAACACACCCTGATACTCTGAGTTAGAATGTCAAAAACGCGAGCCTTCGCTTCACGTCTGATTGGATATTGCGGTTGTGGCTGTGGCATAGAACGTAAGAGTATTTCATGAGCCGGTGAATCAACATCCCAACCCACCTGATTACGATACACTGCCGGGGCAAGGGCCGCTGCCCACCCTGCAGCGAAAGTCTGGGCATGCTCTTCAGGGACGTAACACGAAAAACTCGAAAGTATCACGTCTTCCCCCCCTAGGAGCTGCCAACACAAAGGGTGGAGGCCAATCTGCCTTCGCTAACAGAATGTCATACGAGGAGGTTAAATTCTCCAAGAACACCGCCTTGATTGGACGCGGTATATCACCTTCAATTTGAAAAATAACGTCATAAAGTCTATTCGGGGGGGCCACCCGGGTGTCAGCTGTCTCTACTGTAATGAATGTATCAGTTGCTGTCGCCTCCAGACAGGGACGCAGAACCTCCTGCACTATGGTAACCTCCGCTGCGCTGTCGAGCAGTCACTGCCCATGTCCAATCCAGGAGTCGCGTTCTCACCGTCCGAGGCATATCTCGCTGTTAAAGCGGCAATTTGTTTCTTCTGAAACGGGGGTCGAAAACGAGGGAGATCCTCTTGTTTTCCTTTGACTTCAAACTGTCGAGGCTGATCGCGTCCCTGTGGCGCAGGTTGACTTTTGCCACGATCTTGGCGTTCCCCTCCACCGACTTGAGAGCCAGATGTGTCCTGTGAAGAACGAGGAGAACGCTGATCAGGGACTTGAAATCTATCAGGAGTCTTCATTTTCGCGCGGTCGCGCAAGTCATAAGTACGCTCAGAAGACTCAGGTGTCGGTGAACCAGCACGCAAACCAGCACCTTGCTTTTGCTGTTGCTGCCCCCGTTTCTTATTCTTCCAGTTCTCTTTAGAAAAGAACGGACGCCCATCTTTATCAGTCTGGGCTTTTTGTTGCGTTTGTGATTGAGTTTGCGTTTGAGTAAAAGGCTTAACTCCCAGGCTATTGCGGCCTATGGTTTTATAAGCCTTTGCAATAATCTTTGGCAATTCGCGTGGTTTGTCTACATCAGGGACAGCCTCCAAGCGATTTGCCACTTGAAAGCTTACCGCATCACCCTTGACATTTGCACGGGTCATATCAGCAACCACGTCAAACACCCCTACCAGTCTCATCCCAAACTCTACAGCCGCTTCGGCGCCGTATTCATCTTGAACACGCTTAATCACAGAAGGGAGTACGGTCATGGAAGGAGTGCCGAAACACTTCGAGTATACCGCTGCAAACACCTTACCCCAGGTGTTACAATCAGCTAACTCGGAAAGTAAGTCTTTAGGCGAACAAATAGTCAATATCCTGTGCATCTCCACAGGAGATGTATTTGAAAAAACAGCCTCTAGTTGTCCAAATTTTTCAGCAAGCCAATAAGGTAACTCATCCTTATTCTGTGGACGCTTGCTCATCACTGAATTAACCATAACGGGACTGATAGTTACACCACCAGGTCCGGATGGTTGCGCAGCAACGCCAGGTGGTCCCACCTGGAAATTGCGCATGACATACTGTATAACAGCCCTATGTACGCGTATCAAAGACGTATGTAACACGCGAAGGTCTGCAACTGCAACAGTTAAATAACGTGGGTGTGGGGTATTCCCAGCCAAAACGGGTCACGTGGCCCCATCTTTCGAGAAAGGGCCTAAGCGGACCGGCGATACTGGGTGAGGAAGGGCGCCAGTAAACCAAATCTGGTGTTGCCAAGCTGTAAGCAGAACCTCAAGAGCCCTATAAGGCTGATAAGCGTGAGGAATGGCTGTGGCAGAGTATTCGTGAAACAAATCATCTGTTCCATCCACCGCCGGAAAGGTGGCCCAAGAGTAAAACACCTCAAAGTGGTAAGCAGGATTTGCTTCCACTACAAAGATAAGCTCGGCACCCGCATCAGGCACTCCATATGGAGCTAAATATGCCTTGAGAGCGGCGCGGCTATGAGCCGGAATATCAATTGCCATCACGAAAAATAAAGAACAACCTAAAGCGCGGCAGCGCAATAACGGGTAAGAGAAAAAAACCTTTTCAAGACTTCAAGCTTGAAAAAACATAAAACATCAATATAGGAGGTTACACCGTAACAGCTGTCTCCAGAAACAGAAGTGAGGGGATTGTGGACAAGCACAAGCACTACTCAAGCGTCTCGCAGATAAGAACCAGACCAAACGTTGGCGGCGCCATGTTGCAGGGATTCTGCACATACACAGAACTATGCGCAGGAAAACAGGACCTCAGTGTGTAGGGGTGTACCAACCTACCACATTAGTACCCAAAATCCCAATACCGACTAGCTATAGTGTCTCATTCGTTCTCCTCCAAATATCACGAAGCTACAAATGATTAGACAACCCAGAACACATCACTCCCGACTCTCTCTGGAATCGCGGGAGCAAGACATACTCTTTCGCTCACTCACACTTGTCCACAATAAGAATTGACAGTCACTGTAAATAGTTCAAAATGTTTATTTTAACTATCGTGCTCTACTATACAGTAACGAGCCACTACCAGCAGCAAAATGCATAAACTCAGCACAGTTAGCATTGTTACAATTCCATAGAATACAAAGGGAGTAGTCATCATATAAAGACTGTGGAAAAAAAGGGGGCACTCAGGCCTCACCACCCTCCCCTTGGCTAGAAGAAGTTTATTTTATATAAAGGAAGATCTCTGGGCTTTGACAGGAGACCCCATACCTTAAAGCCTGGATGGAAGGTTTACATCATAGGAACAGCGGAGCTCTTCTCCATGGAAGGGCTTTCTCCAAGTGTGTTAAAACAACATGCAACAACGTAATATCAAAGCACGAGTCTTCAGTACTGCAGCTGTGTGTAGCATGTTATGTCTAGGTGCTAGGGACTGACCAGAACAGAATAACAAGGGGCATTGTTTATCGACCTTGCACATCGTGTTCAGACTAAACTCCAGGAAAGGCAGAGAACGCGAAAAGCAACCCTTTCTCATGTGAAAGGCACAAACAAAGTCTTGCAAAAACAAAGTCATGTAGTAGCGTGCGCAATGGCAGCGAAGCTCATGCCAACTTAGCAATGTCGATAATGTGCCTAAGAACCATATAACAATCCCTAGACATGGTGACGTGTGTGACTGTATGCCCATCCATGGTTTATCACTGATACCCCCAGATACGCCAACACGTAGCAGTCTGTCTGCTCATCCGTGGTTTATAACTTCTATCCTTAGACATGGTGACACGTGTGACGGTCAGTCTGCCCATCTGTAATCTATCACTGCTATCCCTAGACACGCTAACACGTGTGATGGGCTGTCTTCCCATGCACGATGGTCTCACTGCTATTCCTAGACACTGTGACACGTGTGACGGTCTGTCTGCCCATCCATAGTTTATCACTGCTATACGCTGACACGTGACCGTCTGCCCATCCCAGCAGGTGGTCATGTGAGTGTGCTGATATTGCAACTGGGCGCTATGCGAACACCCCATTTTTAGGAAATGTTCTGCAAAACAACCGAGGAGGCTCTATCTCCCACAACCACTACACAAGTAGGTTAGTCACTTACTAAAATGTTCTCTCTCCAATACACTACCCTATTTCTCACCCTATCCATCGCTCAATAAATCCTCTACCTCCACTCTCCGACTAAAATGATCCCTCAAAATAACCTTTCCTAGACTCTTTCCTGTTCTACCCTTAATATGATCCCCAAAATAACCCTTTCTAGACTCTTCCCTCCTCTACACCTCCCTTGCAGCATCTCAAATCTGTTTTGCTATTCAGATCTTCCAAGCTAGCCTTTCTACACCCTTCTCTCTGACTCCCCCCCCACCCACTCATCCTAAACCTGCTCCTGCTGCTATGATCTCCAAATAAACACCTTCTAGACCCTTACCTCTTATCCTCTTCAATCCAAATAACAGACTCACTTATCCACTGCTCAAATTAATTTTATATTACCTTATACTAATTCACCACTAATTATGTTTGGGTTCTGAAAAGGTGAACCTTGAAAAGGTGTTCGAGATTACAGCACATCATTTCAAAAAGGGATTACAATGAAGAGATTCTGAAAGGAAGGATAACTAAAGCTGGTGGCCTAAATAGGAATGATCTGATGCGTTATCAACATAGATGAATGAAAATAGAATAACTCCTGTTAGCACTCTACGTAAAATTCCAAAAATAATTTATACAGGCAGATAGTTTGAGAAGATAATTTCTTTACAAAAAAACTTTTATCATCAGAATATTTCCAGTTTAGGAAGGCTACTCATAGTTCAATCTTGCACTGTTGCAATTTTGAACAATTTTAAGACCCTTCTGTATGATGGGATGGATCTCTATCCCGGGAGGAAATTTTGAACCCTGCCCCAACAATTGGGCATGCACTACTGAGGGCAAATGGAAGTGGATTAAATGCCATTGTAGCAGGGGGAGGGGAACTGGAGGACTGATGCCCCTACTAGCATGTATGCTAACTCATAAGGTTTAGGGTGCTTGCTGCATAAAGTTGGAAAGGCAGCATCTGACCATTTGTGGGCCCTCTGGAACAGTCTCTAAACTTCGTGAACTATGCAGTGGTCAGGAGCCAAAATGAGCGTGCCATAGTTCTACTGTCCTTAAAGTGCTAAAAAGCAGTCTCCGCCTTCTCACCGAAAAAACAGGACCTATAAAAGGACAGGCCTATTCATCGCCGGAGAATCCTCAAACGCATCCATGAATGCTGCCGAAGTAAACTAGTGCCTACTGCCATTCCCAGGCAATCCGTAGTACCCAGACCTGAGTGGATAACCTATTTGGTCGCATCCAGTCCATCATGAATGGTCCGAGACTAAAAGGCCCTAAGGTCCTCTGGGCTTCCAGTAAGATCTCACTGATTCGGTCCCCACACAGATTGTGTGAACAACTATCAGGAAAACATTCACGAATGGTAATGCTAAACAGGCAGAAGAAAACATGCTCTTGCCAAAAGCCTCAATCTTCTTGGAATCTTTGTCCGGAGGAGTGGTTGGAAACGAGTTAGGATTTACCTTACTCGTCAAGGCTAATGAGATGGGGCTCTCTGAGCTGGGGTGCTGAATAAGAAATCTGGGTCACCGGTTGCCGGTCTGTGACATCTATCCACCTGCCTATTAACAGGAAACAACATGGCTTAAACCATGTAGCAATCAAAGTTTTGGACTTACTGGAGTAATTTAAGCTCAAAGTTGAATATCAATCAATCATTTGTTTGTTAAGCGCGACTACTCACCCGTAAGGATCTCAAGGCGCTGGGGAGGAGGGGAGGTGCAGGATCCAGTCCATCAAGGAGGTCTATCGAAGAGCCAGGTTTTGAGGTTTCTTGCGAAGATGGGGAGCGATGTTGTCTGTCTGAGGTGGAGCGGTAGGGCGTTCCAGGCTCTGGCCGCGAGGAAGGAGAAGGAGCGGCCTCCCGATCTGGTCTTTCTGGCGCGGGGGACCACGGCGTAGGAGAGCTGGGCTGATCGTAGGGTCCTTTGGGGTGCGTGGAATTCGAGTCGGCTGTTCAGGTATGCTGGCCCGTGTTGTGGAGGGCTTTGTGTGCGTGGGTGAGAATCTTGAAGGTGATTCTAGCCTCGTTGGGGAGCCAGTGGAGTGTGCGCAGGTGCTGGGAGATATGGCAGTGTCTTGGCAGGTTGAGGACCAGTCTTGCGGCGGCGTTCTGGATGTTTTGTAGCTTGCGGGTGAGGTTTTTGTTCATTCTGGCGTAGAGTGCGTTGCCGTAGTCAAGTCTGCTGGTGACGAGGGCGTGAGTGACGGACTTTCTGTGCTCGAGGAGGATCCATCTGAAGGTCTTATGTAGGAGGCGGAGGGTGTGGAAGCAGGAGAATGCGACGGAGTTGATCTGACTGGCAGTCCATTTTGAGCTCGGAGTCCAGGATGATTCCGAGGTTGCGTACGTGGTCCGTGGGGGTGTGCGGGCTTCCGAGGGCGGGGGGCCACCAGGTGTCGTTCCAGGCATCGGGGTGTGGGCCCATGATGAGTACTTCTGTTTTGTCAGTGTTGAGTTGTAGGCAGCTGCTTTTCATCCATTTGGGGACAGCTTCCATGCCTTCTTGAAAGTTGTGTTTGGCTGCGTTAGGTCCGTTGGATAGGGAGAGGATGAGTTGGGTGTCGTCTACGTATGAAATAATGTTGAGTCCGTGGGTTCTGACGATGGGGGAATAGTCACAGGAACAAGCTCAGTACCGGGTCCACGCCACGGCATGGAGCAGTAGCGGGACCTAAGTGAAGACCGCAACTTCTACTAACGTTCAGCAATATATAGCGTTGCCTCCCGGTCCAGATTCACCTTCTGGTTCATGACGCCACACTTAATGCACAAATTAGATTTAAGTCCAGACTCCAGAGGGACATCTGCTGCAGGTCCATGACCGACATCTGCTTCCTGCAGTCGAAGCGTGGCTTGAAGCCTCTTGTTTTGGTAGGAGACAGCGTTCCCTGGCACAATGGGGAAATTGCTTGAGAAGTCCCAGAAAAACCTAATAAAGTTGAGTTGAGAGCAGAGCTCCGTACGCACATCAGAGGGTGCAGGAAGAAAGGAACTGACATCAGAGCTCAGGGGTGGCGCTTACATGCACTTTCTTTCCATCAGTTCTGGGCCGGAGTTTTACATAGCGTGAACTAGGCCCGAAGGTATCAGAGCGCTTTACATGAGCACCAGTTGCGTACACAGACTGACACATTTTTTTTTTTGTTAGGCACGGGGAGATTAAGTGATTTGCCCAGAATCACAGGATGCTGAGGGCCCCTGCAGAGACTCGAACCCGGTTCCCCAGCTCGGAGGTCCACCGCTCTATCCATTAGACCACATCCTAAACCCATAGTACAAGGTAACCACATGCAATAAAAAATATTTAGCCCATAACTGGGTTCTGAAAAAAATGAAATTGCTTATCTTATTTAGGACAAGCCTATTAGACATTGCATGTGCTATCTGTTGCGAGACACATGTGGGCTTACCAAGAACATACTGTAGCATGCCCACTGCTTATCACGGTTTAGCTTTCCTGTCACTCATCTGTATGCTTGTTATCCATGTCCCAGATTGTCAGTTTTGCGTTTGACCCTCCGATGGAGCATTTTCCTTTTACCACCTCTTTTGATTATCTGGATTCTATGTTTTCACTGCCTGCTTTTCAAGCACTACTTTTTTCTTTTGGATTCATGTGAGAAAGTGCCGCTTTTTGCGTGGTTAGCACCCACTTTTTGCCTAGTTTTGATGTGGTTTCAATTGTAGTGCACAGGGTCCCTGCCAACCAGGACTTCTTCCCTAAAAACATATCCCCAATTGGTAATTCTGCCCCCTGTAAGTCCCTAGTAAATGATACCCTGTGTAACTAGGGCCTGGGATCTGTAGAGGGTACACTGGAACCCCACTCACTGGGACCATGCCACTGCCCTTGCAGCTTGCAGGCCCCTGTAAGAGGACAAGCATTTGCAATGCAATAGGTCTCGCATTTGCAAGAGTTTAAGCTATTGGCATTGTAAATGACAATGCCTTTTATTTATGTGTAGATTTTTAAAACATAAATAAAAGGCATTGTCATTTACAATGCCAATAACTTAAACTCTTGCAAATGCGAGACCTATTGCATTGCTAATGCTTGTTCTGTATCAGGCATTTGTGAAGTGCAAAAGATGGGAAAATGCAGAAAGTGTAAAGACAGAGGAAGAAAAAGACAGAAAACCCATCACAAACGGAGAACGCAGGAACCTGCAAGAGTACGATAAAGGGGCAGGAAGAGTCTGGTAGTGGATTAAAAAGGCATGAGATGGATTCAAGACCACACAGCCCTGGTATTAGGCATCCCGACATTTAATTGCACCGGCCGCAGGCTTCTCAGCAGAGCTTTGGGCACCAGCACTCATTCATTTACAAATTAAGCACCGTAGTACACTCTTTTCTCTCCACATCTCCTCTATCTGCATATCTTACACCGCATCTCTTTCCTCTTCAGCACCCTCTTCTCGCTCTCTCCTGAATGTACTTCCTCACATCTCCTTCACTTCATCACCCCAAGCACATAATGCACCCACACCCCTGTAAGCACAGCATTTTCTTTTTGCCTTGTCATTATTTCAACAACTGTGAACCCCCTTCACACACGTTTTAAGAAAATCACAGTTACAAGTGGTATACGTGACCATTGCTCTGTGTGCTCAGCAGAAAGGCCCAGGCTTGCTTGACTACGTATTCTGGGCACCTTATTTACCTATTGACAGATACTGTGAGAAACTCGCACTGCCTTCAGCCTCTTCTCCAGAGCTCTCAATTGTGGCACGTATAAACACCAGAAGGCGACTCAGTTCAAAGTAAGCACTATAAAAGAGTAATATGCTACACAAAAATAAAATACAGAAATGCAACATCCTGGAAATAGCTCACACTCTTAGGGAAGGAAATATAAATAGGAACTAAATTGCTGACATGGATTACCTCAACAATTTATATATTCAGTGTTCAGAAATCGATCAGTGTTGTTGCCAGTTAAGTTAAGGACATGAATATAGGGCCTGATGGACCTGATGTTCGTTTTTAATTACTAGCGAATCTGGGACCTGGAGGAACCTAGCCCACTTTAAGCCCTGTCACAACTGGATTCTATTCCTAGCTTCCCTTTAGGCTATCTTGTGTTACCCCGGGATAACCAATTTGGCATCTGTTGCAACGGTTTTGGGTATGGCTACAGCAGCCTTTATATTAGAATCACCCCTTTTCACAGCTGCATGAATCAGAAAAGCTTGGTAACCCAGGTAACCCTCCTTCCTACCTCAGCTACACGTCCTGCTGTTAATGAATACACAAACGACCTTTACATATCAATGAATGAAAGGTCACTGTTTGATCACACTTTGCCTCAGAGTATCTGCTCAATTCTTGTTCAGGGCAAACCAGAAGATTGTGGGCAATTTCATCTGCAGTGTATAGGTTGCCAGCACGGTGTGGGTAATTTATTTGGAAACGTTTTAGGCGCAACATGTCTCGAAAACCCCATGGCTGAGAGCTGATTTGTCAATCAGAATGCATAGATTGTGGAAGAAATTACTGAGGTTTATTTATGTTCAGTAAAACTGTGCTTGTGGGAAATGAAGCAGGTCCAACAATGCCAGTAGGGCAATTAATAGGGACAATAACGTTTATTTTGAAATTTAGAAGCTCAATTGAAGATGATGTAGTTAGTGGCAAAGAGCGTATAATGTTTGGAATATGTATTGCTTTCATATAATGAAATGTATTTGTTATAGGACAGATCCAGCTCGAGGGAGAATGGGTCTGAATTTGTGTACTGTACCATTAACACCTTTTGGATATATTTTTGCTTATAGTACAGTATGGCGCGTGCAAATAGACGTTATCGTCATTTAGGTTTTGCTAGGGGTCGCATCTGCGACCCCTGTCTTGCCCCTTGCAACCTCTGGCATTTCTTTTGCGACCCCTGGCTTTAAGAGGAGGCAAAATCAGTAAAAGGAATACAGGGGCAGCTGGTCCTTATGGAAGTCGGTTGAGATCCACTTCCTTTGTTTCCTGTTAATTTTGTATTTCACTAATAGTGAATAATGGTATGCTATTCACTGTTAGTGTAATCAAAAAAATGGAATCCAATTAGCTGAAATATGACCCTCCCTGGCATCTGAGATAAGTAAAAAATGTTTTTAAAATGTATGTTTTGTGTGTGCTTGCGGGTGAGAGTGTGTTTATGTGAGAGAGTGTGTGGACATGTGTGCCTGAGTGAAAGAAAAGGTCAAATGGCGCGTGATGGCACTTCCACTACCCCAGGCGAATTTGTTGAATTGACGTTCATGCACGGGCATTGAAATATATATATAGAACCTTGCTTGTGCTGGCGAGGAGTGGTACAATGCAAAATGGCACCCGCTGCAGGTGTGTTTCTTGTAAAATATTTACATTGTTCATTTGTGTTCATTAACCTACACACACAAGTACAAACTGAAACACCGGGAGATAAAGATTTGTCGATAATCACACATTTGTACTCTTGCCTTGAAACCGGAAATAAACGTATTTGCGTTCCACCGTCAGCAATGTAGCCCGTTTACACTTGGCCTCAACATTCCAATGTTCGTGTCTTGTCACTTCCTCTTCTAATTACAATATTTTGCCTTGATGAGTAGAGTGTTTTATTTGCATCCGTTGTCAGTTGTATGCCACCTGCCATATGTAAGGAGCAGCCATATAGCAGCCAATACTACTGTGAATCAACTTCAACGAGTAACTGATGCTAGGCACTCCTTCCAAAACATCATTTTGCTTCTGGGGTGCTCCCCGCCTGCTTAGAAATAGCCTATCCTTGTAATTTGAAAGCACCTAGAGGCGATGGCCTACAGCTGCTGCCTCCCTTGCCCTGACCTCAGTATATATATGCAGTTCCTGGCAGGCGCAGAGAAAAGCCCTTTCGCTGGAATGAAGGAGTGTTGAAGTTTGCTCCCATGTCAAACCACACTGGCTCAAACCCACTAAACTACCAAGGTGAAAGGCATTTACAGACCTCAAGTGATCACACCATATAGAAACGAGTTTAAGCTATTGCCATTGTAAATAACAATGCCTTTTATTTATGTTTTAAAAACAAAAACAAAAATAAAAGGCATTGTCATTTACAATGGCAACAGCTCAAACTCGCGTAATTGCGAGACCTATTGCATTGCAAATGCTTGTTGACCCATGTGTCAGGGTCTGGAACCTCAGTCTACTAACCAGACAGGGGAAGGAGGTGCTGCACACGTGGTCACTAGTTGGGGTGGGGGGCGGTCGTGTGTCAGCGCCTCAAAGTCTTGGATCCCGGGCCTGATTTCTTCAGCAGCTGAACACTGGACTACCTCTCTACAAGAGACTGCGGGGATGCTGGTAACATGGTGAAGGAGGCTTGCCCTGCCATCTACCCCTAAATGCATACCTCTGCTCCTCATATCTTTGAGTGCTACATTGGGGAAGTTTGTGTTTTTCTTGGTTTGTCATGCAGCCGGTTGAGCCCATTGAGAGGGACTGTATGGCTGTGTGGCTTTATTCTACATAGATTTATATGGGGGCGTTCGTGGCAGGAGAAGTGGAGGGAAAGTAATGCACCCTCATTAGGAGCAAGAATGACTGACAAAGATGGGACACTGAAGGGGAAGGTTGGTGAACGAGGAAAACTCTGCAGCTGGCAAAACATATGCAACAGCAAAGGCATCCGAGAAGGAAGAAAGAGCCAGCATGTTCCTGCAGGCGCAGAGTCGGGTAACATGCAATGGTTCAGAAATAAAGGTGGTAATCCAGAAGAGATCCCAGCAGACAGCGCCCACAAAAGGGATCTAGCTCAAATTGTGGATAGCGCAGCAGTTCAACCAACACTTCCAATTAACATCTCTGCCCTGATTGTGCCAAAGTATAACCAGTGGTGCGCGCGCACCACAGAGGAGCGGTGGGGCGAGGGAGCCTGTCTGTGCCGTGCGCTGATGCGCGTCCTAGACACGGACGGGAATGGGCAGAGCAAAGGCAGGACATGCGCCCGCCTTTGCCCAATTGGGTGCCGTTTAAAAAAAAAAAAAAAAAAGCACGCTACAGCCAATGCCAGCCTGCGAAAGCAAAACCACACGCACGAGCGTGGTTAGCTTTCTGAAGCCCATACAAGAGGTCTCGCGCTGCGCGAGCAGTTCTGCGCACTGCAACGCTAGGCGCGAGACCTAAAAATGACAAAGTCGACATAGCACCCTGCCTGTGTGCCATGCCAGCTAGCACTATCTGATGGTTTAGGTACGTCGCCCCTCTCGCAGGCCTCACAGCCCTAAGACAGGGTGCACTATACCACAGGTGAGGGCATATCTGTATGAGCAGATACGCCCCTACAATATTGGGGTCCATTCCCTAATATTGTAAGTGCCAGGGAAGCCATAGAGAGTACATGGGCTGGAAACTCAACAACTTGAGTTCCACAGCACCATGATGGCTGCACTGATCACAGGAGTGTTTGGTACCAAACTACTTCTTTCAATAAATCCACACCAATGCCAGTGTGGGATATATTGTACCATGTACCCAGGGGGCACCTAAGAGGTGCCTCCTGAAATCCTACCAACCCTGGTGTGGTCTTTGATCGGCAGTAGGCAGCCAGGCGCCACCAGACATGTTTCTGGACCCCTGGGTAGAGAGCCCCTGCTCTCTTGGACCAGAAACAATACACATCCTGGGCAGAGGTGTCACACCTCCTCCACCAGGATGGGCCAGTGTTCGAAGAGGGAAGCTTCAAAGGCCTGCTACCTTTGTAATGTGACCCCCAGCCCCTGCTGCTAGCAGCAGATGGCAGCCCCTGGTTTACACCTCCACTTTGGGCGGGAAAACCAGCAGGAAAACTCAGGAGAATAGGTGTACCCACTTCTGCCAACTCCACCCCCAAAGGTGGGGGAGGCGAGGTGAAGCACACCTTTCAGTCGCCCCCCCCCCGCATCTTGAAGACGGTGAGACCCCTCCAATCAGGGCTTGGTCTATGTCCCCTCCCACAGGAGGGTGGCATAACAGAGGGTGGAGTCACCCAAGGTAAGGTGCCCATTGGCCCTACCTGCTACTCTCCTAAAATGCCCCTAAATCTAGTATTTAGGTGGCTCGCCCAGACCTAGAAACCAAATCTGCGACAACCTAAGAAGCAAGAAGACATCTCTGCAGAAAAGACTGAAGATGACAACTGCCTTGGCCTCAGCCCTACCGGCCTGTCTCCAGCTTCTGCGCACCAGTCTTGCAGCCAGTGACCGAAAACCCTAGGAGGTCTGCTGCCTTCCAAAAAGACTCCAATCTCACATGGACAGCGGACCTGTCCAGAAGAAACAAATTTAAAGGGCTTCGGATCCAGCTGGAACCACGATCCCTGCCCACTCGGACGCCCATGGTCTGAGTGGCTCATCTGTGCAGTGAAATCTCTCTAGCGAACCTGTCCTCGTGTCCAAAATTTCCTGTGAGGGAAACGCCTTCCTTAACGGTTGTATCTAGAATCGCTCCTACAAACAATACCTTGGTAGTTGATGCAATGTGGGGGTGTTCATAGCTAGGAGAATTGGCGCCTATAGAGTTTGCGTCAGTCTGCGGTGGTGATCAATTCTGGCGGTGCCCGAGGTGAGGGAAAACACCCTGAGCTCTCAAAATATTTGACCCTATGGTCAGACAAAACAATTTCTATCCTCTGCAAACGCTCAAGTCAATTGTGAAAATTTCTTAATAAATCAGTGTAAAATGACAATGAAAAGAGTGATCCATATGTTTTTTCTTTTTAATCGACGAAACACGTGTTGGCTGGGCGTTGTGGATTAAAAAGAAAAACATACGGATCACTCTTTTCATTGTCTATTTACACTGATTTATTAAGAAATGTTTACAATGGACTTGAGCGTGTGCAGAGGATAGAAATTGTAATGCATTGGTAATTGTCAACTGGGAATTGGTCACGTTGGGCGTAAGGTCCATAGTTTGCAATAGGTTAATAGGATTTTGTTAGTGGCGTTGTGCTCGTTTCTCTACGGAGTCTGCATGCAGATGGCATATCAAGCATGCAAAAGTAGTATCAGGTGTTCTATATTTTTTAGAAAGACAGGGCATCATAGCAGGGACAGGTCCCTGTGCTCGTTTTATTTTATCTCCTTCCTACCAGTTAAACTTTATTATGGGGATCTCCTTGAAAGACCTCCTAGGAGCATCCTTGAAATGATTTTAAAAAAAGCATTCCACATCCAAAACTGTGTCTGGCAAACTGAAATCTCTTGGAGGTTCTCTCCACAAGAGAATAGAAACAAGTGACGTCACCCAGCTGTGAATACGAAAACTGTGGTGTTAGCTCCGACATGGTTAGTGCAGTGCATTCCTCCCACTCAGGGTGATCCATAAGGTGTTCTGGTATTCTTCACTCTGATAATGATCCGATGTATAAGGTGGAGATGTAGGTGGTGGTCTAAAAACAGTGTCCACTGCAAGGGTTGGTCTTGGTTGTGGCATACGCATTCTGGGTCTTTCAGCCTAAAGTTGTGGTTGAAGCGGATGTTGTACAGTATCAAGAGTCATGAAAACTGAAGAAATCAACATCATCTGATGCAGCTCACTGATGTGCAGGGTACATCATTGTAGGCTGCTTGTTATGTTAAGGTATACAAAAAGTGATGGATGGAATGCTTGAATTAACCTCAGCCTCTGGTAATTACTCCGGAATCAAGCTATACCTGGCTGATGAGCCCATATTAAGGGCAAAACTGGTGTTAGGTTGCTTTTATTTCGGGTTCAGGGAGGACCTAGCTTGGCAGTTCGGGCTGACTGTTGCCATAAGGAGCAGGGGCAAGGCGGATTTGCATATGGCTTGGTCCAAACTGAAGTGGCATGGTGGGTGAAAAAAAAATGAGGTACTTACTTGTAACTCTAGTTAGCCATTATTGGTATATTTCATAGATTCACATGCTTGAATCAGACTAGCAAGCAGTATTGTAGGTAATTTAAGTACCCTTGGAAGATGGTGGGTGAAAGCAATACACCTTTATAGTAGTCGATATATAAAGAAAAAAGAAAAAAAATTACACATATAACAAACCCATATTGAGATTGTAAGTTCAGATCTATAAATTTTTGAGAAATAAACGTTAGTAGACCAATCAAGTAGCAATATATATATATATAGCAGACTGAAAAGAATTTGAAATTAAAATGAATAAACACCTCTATTTAAAGAGGCACACCGTATTGGAATAGATGGCATAACACTGCCTGGCCTAGGGCTGCGTCGCTGTGCTGTGTCGATTCTAGGCAGTAGTGCTGAAAGAACACATGGGTGCTCTTCCGCATCACAGCACGGAATATCTTTTCTAGCGGAATGCCTGCAAACAGAGCTGCCAAAGTTGATACTTCTCTTGTAGGATGAGCCTTAGCTTTTGTGGTTAGGAGTTTGCCTGCTTTGCAGTGGCAAAACTGAATTGTTGCCGAAATTCATTGTGCTATTGTTGCTTTAATTATTGCAGTCCCATGATGACCTTGTCCACAAGAGACTAGTAGTTGATCCATTTTGCAAATATACTTAGTTCGGTAGAGGTAAAACTTGAGACATTGTTTAATGTCCAATGTAAGTGTGAGAAGTTGGCCTGGCATATGCTGTCCACTAATTATAGTGGGCACCTTGCACCAGTCCAAACAACCCCTTATTGAAGATAGGTTAAAGACAACCTTATTGAAAGCTATCCTAGTGGTAGCTATGGAGAGCAGCCTTCAGGCTAAGTCTTGAAGGAATGTAAAGCAGCTTGTTTTACCAGTCTATAATCTCTTGAGTGATCAAATGAAAGAGCACCACACCAGGTATATATTCAAAATATATGTATTTATTGCTAAACACACCCCTCTAGTCTCTTTATGAGGCTAGAGTTCAAAGTACATAAGTTAGAAGTTATTTAAACACAGTAATAGCACAAATACACGTTTGGGCCCTAGGGGCGTACTCAAACCATATACCAATAAAGTGGTATAAGAACCACGACTGAACTAGACACTAGGCCTAGAGCCTCTAGAAGTGCTTGGACCACAAGGAACCACCCAAGGTAGTGACACAGGGGACCCACGGGAGACGCGTGCAGTGTAAATACACAACCGCGATACGCTGTTGACTTCTATGGAGAAAGTCGTGATCGGGAAATTAGAGAAAAGGGACACTTAAAAGAGGACTTGGACCAAACCCTTTGAGATCTAGGACTTTGAAGAGTCTCTACCCACGGGAGCACCGGAGTACTCGTGTTACCTCACCCAGGGAAGCCGGGTGCATAGGTGCCTTTCGGGGTCGGGTTTCGTCGTCGATTTGAATGGCGATCTGCTGCAAAGTGCTGCTGGCGACCAAGTGGAAAGTGTCCAGGTGGATCCAAGAGTGGATCGGAGTTCTGAAGAACCTGAAAGCAGAGGCGACAGAGTCTGGGTCACTAGCCAGTGACCAGGAAGGCGATGGACAGATGCCCACCGATGTCGAGTGCTTCAGGTGCGTTGACGGTCGTCTTGACTCTTCAGCCACGAGGTCCAGGAGGCGTTGTCGGTGACCAGGAGCAGGATTCGGGCTGGTACACGATGTCTGTCGAGTGCTGAGGTGTCGGCGACCGGATTGGACCCAACAAGCCTTGGCAACGGCAAGTCTCGATGCATAGGAAGATCGTCGATGGTGCAGACCAGCAAGGTCTGGGAACTCACCCAGCGAGGGTAAGTGAGGGCAGGCCTGGAGCAACCAGGATGCCAAGTTAGAAAAAGATTGGCCTTCGTTAAGGGCTACTAGCCAACGGGCTAGCGACCGCGAAGGAGCCTCGTGACGCCGCACGTGGATCTGGCTCACAGGACACTCGTGGAGTGGAGGCCAGTGATCTTCGGTGCAGTTGGTGCTGGAGGCTAGGGCTACTCGGAGCCCAAAGCACGACTTCTTGGGAGACCCAGAAGAGGATGCACTTGCAAATGTGCTCAGTGTCCAGGGGTCACGGCCCCAAGTCACCCACGATAGCCACGGGCCTCAGCTTTGCTGGGGACTCAGGGTAGCCTCGGGGAAGTCTGAGAATCCACCTCTGGTGATGCGATGACTTCGGCGTCCGACGGAGCTTCAGAAATGCGAACCGGACAGATGCTTCTTTGGTGCCTGCCAAGCAGGGGAGTCACTCCTTGACCCCAAGGGAGATTCTTCTGTCCTCTAATCGTGAGTAGAGCGTCGAAGGTCCAGGATTCAGTTTCAGAGTTTCGTCCAGGGATAATCTAAAGTCCTAAGGACTGGGTTCCTATACTTATACCAAGTTTAGGGGTTGGACTACTCTGTGGCCCCACCTATGGGTGGGTCAGGGCAGAGGGGTGGCTACACCCCTTTCCCTTTGTCCAGTTCGCGCCAAAGCAGGGGCTGCAAGCCCCTGATCCGGTTTGAACTGGGGTATGCACAGGGACACCAAGTGTGCCCCCAGTGCAGGACTTCAAAACACCCGAAAGTGCTCCCGCCCAGCCCCAATACACATTATCCTGTCTGGGGAGGTGGTCACACCTCCCTGGGACAGGAAACCTATTGTCCAGGCCTCCCCTGCCGGAGTTTCGTCCAGCAGCAGGAGGCCAGACTCGTGTCTGTGGCAGCAGCATCCATTTTGTGATGCCAGGGTTTTGGAAAGAAGTTACCGGGCTAGCCAGTGTTAACATGTCTTTCCCTCTAGAAGGGTGGAATGCTACCCCGCCGCCAGAATTGGCGGGGGGGTAGTATTCCAAGATGTTTGACACCAAACACGACATGTTTAGGTGCAGCCATTCCAAAGTTAGCATTTAACGCGAGGTTATAATGCGCTTAAGAGTATATGGTCAGGCTGCACTACAAACAGCATCAGAGAAGGGTCTCCGAACGCTGCAGAGGGGCCCTGCTCATGCAGGGGCACCCTCTCACATAGGAACCATGCACTCTGCCTTCAGGATTGATAAGGCCTGCCTTAGGAGTGACTTATAGGTTTATATGTGCGTATGTATTTAGTGATATAGGTAACCTATATCACAGTAAGGGGTGCATGCACCACCTTACCCAGGCTGCAGTAGCAGACCTGTGGTGTCAGTTTGGATGGCTTTCCAGGGGTGGCATAATACATGCTGCAGCCCCTGGTAGGCCTCTGAGGTACCTATGCCCTTGGTACATAGTATACCATATACTAGGGACTGATAAGGGCACTCCAGATTCCAATCAGAGATGTGCCTAAGGCACATGGAAACCTTTTTACAGAGAAAGCAGATAGACTGGGGCCCTGAAAAGCAGGATCCCAGTCCAACTAAGTCATAAACCAGCAAAACACCATAAAAAAGTGGGGGCAACCATATAGTCAGATTCCACCTTCCTACATAACCCCCCCAAACGAAAGGAGATAAGGCTAACCTTGGCCAGTTGAGCCTTCATTGACTAAGTGGCCATATAAGGAAGCACCTGCACTAGCATGGTTGCCCCCTGTCTTATGGTCCACTAAGCAATCCCTCACCCTAAGGGTATGAGAGGGTCTCCACCATGGGGAATCACTACCTGTGGTGTGCTTAGGTAAAGTACAAGGCTGGTGAGGTGTCTGAGTAGGGAAGTGAGGCCCTAGGAATGTTGGCCTCAGCTTCCTCAGATCACTGGTCACCATGTATGCCTGTCTTTCCATGACTGAGTTGCACTTTGCTCTAAGGGTCAACCTTTGGCTGCCTACAGCTGGGGGTTGGGTCCCTTTGGATGGACTACTGGAGGGACAGTGCAGGTTTGGAACCTTGAGGTCCCAGGTTTGCCCTTGCCTACCAGAGTCCTTCTGGGGAGGTCCCTACATAAAGGCATGGGGGATCCCTCAGTGTGTAGAGGAGTTTTCACCTGGCTAGGGCTACTAGACTGGGTGCCCCTAATCTGCTGATGGGGGGTTCCTCTGGACAGGGGGCCCTGGGGGTCCACTGACCTCCCTGACCTCTGCAGCCCTGGGCTGGCTGAGGCAGGGTAGAGAGGGGCAGGTTACCTGCTCCAGACTGGGTACCACCTTGGAAGGGTCCTCTGCCATCAGGGGTGTGGCCAGGCCAGGCCTGACTACCTCTGGGGCAGTTCCTTCACTAGGGGTAGGGTCAGTTCCCTGAGGAGGCTGACCCTTACCTACTGTCTGGAGGGAAGAAGACTTTTCTTCAACCCTTGTGCTCTCTTTTGGGGGAGAGTGGGCCATTTTTTCAGGCTCCATCTCTCCAAATTCTTGGGCTGGGGCTGTGGCCATCACCGCCCCACTAACCTTTACAGGGACGCCCAACATCCTAAGATGGGTTTGGTGTTCAACTTCAGCCCAGGCTGAAATTTCCAAATCATTGCCCATCAGGCAACCTACAGGTAAGGTGGGGGACACTGCCACTCTCTTTGGGCCTGTGACCCCCTCCCAGCTGAGATTGACTATGGCCATGGGGTGATCTGTTCTGACACCATCAATGTTGGTCACCTGGTATTTAAACTCCGGTAAAAACTGGTGAGGGGGGACTAGTTTCCCTGCCACCATGGTGACACTAGCCCCTGTGTCCCTAAATGCCACAGCTTTCTGACCATTAATGATTGGCTCCAATCTGTACCTGCCCAACGCTGTGGGACCCATGGTAAAGGTGGCAAATCCTATACCACCATCAGAGTCAGAGGAGTCTGTTGAGGGGTCCCTGTCTAAACTAGGGCTCACCTCTGTTCCTCTTGCAAGAGCACCCAACTTTTTGGGTGCACTACTTCCAACTGGAGGATTACTACTGGTAGTACCAGGAGGGGTGGTAGTAGTTGTGGGAGGAACATTTTCTTTATTGCCAATCCTGGGGCAACTGGGATCAGTTTTCCAGTGCCCAGGCCTTTTACAGACATGGCAATATGGTTTCTTTTCAGGAGAGGAAGGAGTTTGGGACCCACCCCCAGAAGAGGAATTTTGGGGCCCTGTAGGGGACTTATCCTTAGATTTATCCCCCCTTTCTCTTGGGACTTAGTAGAATCTTTCTTCTGGTCACCACCCTGATTTCTAGTTTTTACTCTGGTTCTGACCCATTTGTCTGCCTTCTTTCCCAATTCTTGGGGAGAGGTCAGATCAGAGTCCACCAGATACTGGTGCAAAAGCTGGTTTTGACAATTATTAAGGATCTGCTCCCTCATATTCAAATTGTACAATCCTAAAAAGTCATGGACTTTGTTGCCATGTATCCAACCTTCCAGAGCCTTTGTAGCACAATCTACAAAATCAACCCAGTCTTGAGTCTGAGCTTTTTGGGTGTCTCTGAACTTCAACCTATACTGTTCAGTGGTTAGGCCAAACCCATCTATCAGAGCACTCTTCAAGACTGTGTAATTGTCAGCATCCTCTTCTCTTACAGTGAGGAGCTTGTCTCTACCTTTGTCTGCAAAGGAGAGCCACAAGATTGCTGCCCACTGCCTCTGGGGGACCTTCTGAACCTTACAGGCCCTCTCTAGAGCAGTTATCCACTTGTGGATGTCATCCCCATTCTGATAGGGAGGGACAATCTTGCTCCGGTTCCTATGGTCATAGGACCTTTCCCTATCTCTAGGGACATGGCTGCCACCATGGGACTCTAGTCCCAACTTTCTTCTCTCTCTAAAGAGATCTAGGGACTCCCTGTCTATGGCCAGTTGCTTCTTTTTGATTTCAAGCTGAGCTTCCTCATATTGAACCAGCCTCTTTCTTCTCTCATGAGAGGATTCCCTCCTATGAGATGAGACAGAGCTCCCTATTGAGGTGCCAGAGTGGTTAGACTCCTGAGAAGAAGACCTACACCTTCTGGGCACACTCACAATCCTTCCTGGGGGACAAAGAGGGCATCATTCTGATCATCCTCTTCATCTTCCTCAGGAGGGGTTGGATTATCCAGGTCAGGGCCATTGTCGCCCTCCTGGCCAGTTTCAGAGGGGGCTGGGGGTACTGGTACCCCTGGTCCCATCCTCATCTTCTGCCCCACCCTCAGCTCCTACCCCTTCAGTCCCCAAGGGCTTACTAAGGTCATAAGCCACCAACAACTCCTTGAGGTGTTGGGTGGTGGGGCTTTGGCCTGTCCTTATTTTTCTCAAGTTGCATAAAGCTCTCAATTCCAAGAATGGGAGTGTATCATACTTGGAGGGTGGAAGCTCAGTGGCTTCCTGCAAGGATTCTTTAGATCCTACCCTTAAAGACATTACTAGTGTGGTGTGGTGTATGCACTACCTACTCTAGTGTGGCCTACTAAACTCTCTTGAGTTGTAGAAAGGGTTGTGCTATCCCTTAACACACAACTCTAAGTTCAGTAGAACTTACTGTATTCTAAGCTTAAATTATATGTACCTTAGGTACCTTTAGTGGTTTTCAGTTGATCAATTCAATTGAGATTATCTGGTAAAACAATAGCAAGCTGGAATCCCACACGCTGCACACCAATGTGAGAAGTTGGCCTGGCATATGCTGTCCACTAATTATAGTGGGCACCTTGCACCAGTCCAAACAACCCCTTATTGGAGATAGGTTAAAGACAACCTTATTGAAAGCTATCCTAGTGGTAGCTATGGAGAGCAGCCTTCAGGCTAAGTCTTGAAGGAATGTAAAGCAGCTTGTTTTACCAGTCTATAATCTCTTGAGTGATCAAATGAAAGAGCACCACACCAGGTATATATTCAAAATATATGTAGTTATTGCTAAACACACCCCTCTAGTCTCTTTATGAGGCTAGAGTTCAAAGTACATAAGTTAGAAGTTATTTAAACACAGTAATAGCACAAATACACGTTTGGGCCCTAGGGGCGTACCAAACCATATACCAATAAAGTGGTATAAGAACCACGACTGAACTAGACACTAGGCCTAGAGCCTCTAGAAGTGCTTGGACCACAAGGAACCACCCAAGGTAGTGACACAGGGGACCCACGGGAGACACGTGCAGTGTAAATACACAACCGCGATACGCCGTTGACTTCTATGGAGAAAGTCGTGATCGGGAAATTAGAGAAAAGGGACACTTAAAAGAGGACTTGGACCAAACCCTTTGAGATCTAGGACTTTGAAGAGTCTCTACCCACGGGAGCACCGGAGTACTCGTGTTACCTCACCCAGGGAAGCCGGGTGCATAGGTGCCTTTCGGGGTCGGGTTTCGTCGTCGATTTGAATGGCGATCTGCTGCAAAGTGCTGCTGGCGACCAAGTGGAAAGTGTCCGGGTGGATCCAAGAGTGGATCGGAGTTCTGAAGAACCTGAAAGCAGAGGGGACAGAGTCTGGGTCACTAGCCAGTGACCAGGAAGGCGATGGACAGATGCCCACCGATGTCGAGTGCTTCAGGTGCGTTGACGGTTGTCTTGACTCTTCAGCCACGAGGTCCAGGAGGCGTTGTCGGCGACCAGGAGCAGGATTCGGGCTGGTACACGATGTCTGTCGAGTGCTGAGGTGTCGGCGACCGGATTGGACCCAACAAGCCTTGGCAACGGCAAGTCTCGATGCAGAGGAAGATCGTCGATGGTGCAGACCAGCAAGGTCTGGGGAACTCACCCAGCGAGGGTAAGTGAGGGCAGGCCTGGAGCAACCAGGATGCCAAGTTAGAAAAAGATTGGCCTTCGTTAAGGGCTACTAGCCAACGGGCTAGCGACCGCGAAGGAGCCTCGTGACGCCGCACGTGGATCTGGCTCACAGGACACTCGTGGAGTGGAGGCCAGTGATCTTCGGTGCAGTTGGTGCTGGAGGCTAGGGCTACTCGGAGCCCAAAGCACGACTTCTTGGGAGACCCAGAAGAGGATGCACTTGCAAATGTGCTCGGTGTCCAGGGGTCACGGTCTCAAGTCACCCACGATAGCCACGGGCCTCAGCTTTGCTGGGGACTCAGGGTAGCCTCGGGGAAGTCTGAGAATCCACCTCTGGTGATGCGATGGCTTCGGCGTCCGACGGGAGCTTCAGAAATGCGAACCGGACAGATGCTTCTTTGGTGCCTGCCAAGCAGGGGAGTCACTCCTTGACCCCAAGGGAGATTCTTCTGTCCTCTAATCGTGAGTAGAGCGTCGAAGGTCCAGGATTCAGTTTCAGAGTTTCGTCCAGGGATAATCTAAAGTCCTAAGGACTGGGTTCCTATACTTATACCAAGTTTAGGGGTTGGACTACTCTGTGGCCCCACCTATGGGTGGGTCAGGGCAGAGGGGTGGCTACACCTCTTTCTTTGTCCAGTTCGCGCTAAAGCAGGGGCTGCAAGCCCCTGATCCGGTTTGAACTGGGGTATGCACAGGGACACCAAGTGTGCCCCCAGTGCAGGACTTCAAAGCACCCAAAGTGCTCCCGCCCAGCCCCAATACACATTATCCTGTCTGGGGAGGTGGTCACACCTCCCTGGGACAGGAAACCTATTGTCCAGGCCTCCCCTGCCGGAGTTTCGTCCAGCAGCAGGAGGCCAGACTCGTGTCTGTGGCAGCAGCATCCATTTTGTGATGCCAGGGCTTTGGAAAAAAGTTACCGGGCTAGCCAGTGTTAACATGTCTGTCCCTCTAGAAGGGTGGAATGCTACCCCCGCCGCCAGAATTGGCGGGTGGTAGTATTCCAAGATGTTTGACACCAAACACGACATGTTTAGGTGCAGCCATTCCAAAGTTAGCATTTAACGCGAGGTTATAATGCGCTTAAGAGTATATGGTCAGGCTGCACTACAAACAGCATCAGAGAAGGGTCTCCGAACGCTGCAGAGGGGCCCTGCTCATGCAGGGGCACCCTCTCACATAGGAACCATGCACTCTGCCTTCAGGATTGATTAGGAGTGACTTATAGGTTTATATGTGCGTATGTATTTAGTGATATAGGTAACCTATATCACAGTAAGGGGTGCATGCACCACCTTACCCAGGCTGCAGTAGCAGACCTGTGGTGTCAGTTTGGATGGCTTTCCAGGGGTGGCATAATACATGCTGCAGCCCCTGGTAGGCCTCTGAGGTACCTATGCCCTTGGTACATAGTATACCATATACTAGGGACTTATAAGGGCACTCCAGATTCCAATCAGAGATGTGCCTAAGGCACATGGAAACCTTTTTACAGAGAAAGCAGATAGACTGGGGCCCTGAATAGCAGGATCCCAGTCCAACTAAGTCATAAACCAGCAAAACACCATAAAAAAAGTGGGGGCAACCATATAGTCAGATTCCACCTTCCTACAGTAAGGAGAGCTCTTTCAGTCGGTGTAGCTGGATTGGGGAAAAAGTTCAAAGTATGACAGGTTCCTTGACACAAAATTGAGAAGGAACCTTTGGAATGAATTTTGGGCTTGCTCTGAGAAGTACAAACTCTTCTGTGAAATGTAGAAAAGCCTTTTGTGTCGTGAAGGCCTGTATCTCGCTAACGGTAACCCTTCTAGTAGATGTGAGAGCGAGAAATAGAGCAACTTTCCATGTGAGAAACCTTAGGTCAGCCTTGTGAACTGGTTCGAAAGGCAGTTTCATTAATTGCGAGAGGACCACATTGAGATGCCATTTTGGGGGAGGAGCTTAAACTGGTGGGAAAGCTCTGAATAGCCCCGCCATGAATTGCTTTATGACTCTTAGTCTGTGTAGAGTGTCTGTACCTTGAAATAGATAAAAGGTGAACTTTGGCAGATGCATGAACAAGGTCCGACTTGGCAAGTGAGAGAAGATAAAGCAAAAGCTGCTCAGGAGAGACTTTAAACGGGTGTAAGTCATTCTGCTGACACCATGAACAGAATGCTTTCCATTTTAAATTGTACGTATAATTTGTGCCTTCAGCCCTTGCTTTAGATATGTCTATGCATTCTTGAGTGATCTTTAAGTCTCTGAACCCACAGAAGTCAGGAGTTCTGCGTGCAAGTGGAGAGAGGCTGGCTCCGGGGTGTAGTATTTGGCCCTGGTTCATTGTCGGGAGCGTTTGTGTTGTTGGAAGGCGTATGGAACTGGTCTAAGACAGGATGAGCTCCGTCCGTAAACCAGTGCTGCCCGGGCTACCAAGGAGCGATCAAAATGAGGCAACAGTGTTCCTCCACTTTCATTTTGCTGGGAGCCTTGGGATTCAGTGGGAAGGTGGGAAAAGCATATACATAAATTCCAGACCATCTCATCGAAACAGCAATCCCCCACGACCCTTGGAGGCGATATCGACTGGCGTAGAACTGGCATTTGGTGTTTCTTTTTGTCGCAAAGAGATCCAGTGCTAGTTTCCCCTACAGCGAGAAGATCTTGTCGAGCACTAATTAGTCCAATTCCCACTCGTGGCACCTGTCTTTGGCACTGCCGAGAGTGCTCGCCAGGGTGTTGTGCACTGTGGATACGTGTTCGGCCTTCAGGGATATGCTGTGGGCCGTGAGCCAACTCCAAAGCTCCTGGGCTTCGTGAGCCAAAGTGAGAGATTTGGTACCCCCTTGCTTGTTGATATAATACATGCTGGTCGTACTGCCCGTATGGACCAGCACGGAGGATCCTGCTAGCCTTGGAAGAAAAGCCTGCAGGGTGAGAAAAATGGCTTTCAGCTCAAGGCTCTTTATGTGCATAGCCTTTTGACGAGTCAACCACTTTCCTTGGATCTGTAGGTGCTACAAGTGGACTCCCCAGGCTTTCAATGAAGTAGCTCTGGCAACTTGCGTTAATGTTGAAGCTTTTAGCAGCCAGTCGTCTAGGTAAAGGAATACCTGATTACCTTATTTCCTGAGAGCGGCTGCTACCGGTGCCAAACACTGGGTGAATATGCAAGTGGCTGACTTGAGGCCAAATGGGAGGACTCTGAATTGGTAATGGGCATTAGCTACAGTGAAACAGATATTTGCGGCGTTTGGTCCAGAGATATCATGAAGTCTCCGCTGTGTAGGAGTTGAAGGATGTCGGAAAGAGTAATCATATGAAAGAATTGCTTGCGGAGGTATCCGTTTAGCTTCCTGAGATCTAGGATGGGTCTCCATTACCCTGATTTCTTGCGCATGAGGAAAAAACAGGAGTAGAATCCTCTTCCCTTTTGAGCAACCGGAACCTTGTCTATTGCTCCCTTGCAAGCATTATGAGGGCCTCCTTTCTCAATAAGTAAGACAAAGGGGGTGCGCTCCCCTAGGCGGAGTATTGGGTGGTCTTTGCGTAAATTCCAAGGTATGGCCTTTGGCGACTAGGTCCAATACCCATCTGTCTGAGGTTATGCTTTCCCTATAATTGAGGTAATTGGAGATATTCACACCTACGGGTTGCGAAGAACATGGTGTAGCTTGCATCTGGATGAGGTCATCGTTTGTGACCTGTGGCCCGGCTTTGAGGTGGTGGCTTTCTTCGGGGGGGGGGGGCTTGATTAGAGAAGCGAGCTGTGGATGGTTCACGGTATGTTTGCTACTGGTAAGCAGACCTGTTTTAGGGCTGGTAGGACTGGTATTGCTGGGAGTGTTGGTAGCTGCTGCTGCAGATTGAGAAACCTCATTCACACGCCTCTCGAAAAGGCAATTTCCTGTACTGTAGGGTGCAGAGGGATTTGACTGTATCAGTGTCCATCTTAATGGCAAGAAGAGCATCAATGTGCTTGCCAAACAGTGTGTCCCCATCATACGCCATGTCAAGTATTTTAGATTGGACTTCGGGCCTAAAAGAAGTTGCCTTAAGCCATCCCTGGCGCCTTAAAACAGCTACACCTGCCAGTTGACGGAAGCCTGTGGAGGTGATGTCCATGGCGCAATCTATAATCTCCGAGGACGTGCATACGCTCTCCTGTAAGATCTTCTTGGCTTCAGGTCTTTTGTCTTCCGGGATGAGACCAATTATGCAACCGATATCTGACCACATCTGGCTGTTATAGTGGCCCAGAATAAGGAGGGAGTTGGCCGCACGAACAGTGATGGCAGACATGGTGGAGAACCTCTTGCCGATGTTGTCTAAACTGCGCCCTTCTTTGCTCAGCAGCACAGATATAGGAGCGAACGGGTGTTTGGATCTACATTGTGCTGCCTGAGGAATGACAGAATCGGGTTTTGGGTGTCCTGTCAGGCATGCAGAGGAATCCTCTGGGGCTCTGTACTTCTTGTCAATACAAGGCAGAACCACTGTCAGTATGGCAAGGTCCTTCATTATCTTGCCACCCTTTTCCATATGTAGTCGATGACGGGTATAGCCCGGACTGACTTCCTTGTCTATTCCTTGAAATCATAATGTAAACAGTTTGAATGCTTAACCAATATAAGGCGGTGGAACCTGGTTGGTGCTCCTTCCATGGGGTTATGAAAACCTACCATGTCCTCTGGAGGAGAATCGAGAGGGTGTTGAGCAGGTGGGAACGGTGTGGGTATGACGTAATTATCTCAGTCATCTACTGGAGGCTGAGGCTCATGAATCTCGCCTTCCTCTCTTTCGTCATCAGATGATTATGGATCGTCCCTCGGTGGAACTGCTATATGGGAAGAAGGCGTCATTCTAGGAGTTGCTGGCGGAGGGATAGGTACCGGATTACAGGAGAGATAGGTTGTGATGGTGCCACTGGTTGCCCCTTAGGAGATTGCGGAAAATGTTTCCTGTAGTCCGTGAGCGTAGCCTGAGGATCCTGGACCAAGGATCTAGGCATTGGAAAGTCATCCTGCCTAGGTGGATCAGGGTAGTATCTGAAGGGCTCATAATGTCTTTAAGCAGGAGGAGGATAATAGTCCTAATAATACTGTCCTTCCTCATCGAAATCATCATCTTCCTGGCATTTTACGTGCAGCTCTGAAGGGCTATGAGCTGTTCCGAAAGGACCGTCATCATCGGACTCTTCAAGCTCCAGTAATTTGCTTGGAGGCAGAGGTGACACTTTACTGGGCCAAGTAACCTCAGGACAAAATGAGGTCTTTGGTTATTTTTGTAATCTGGATCCTCGTCGATAGTGCCATCACCAGAACAATGCAAGTATCGTGTTTTGATACATTTAATGATCTTGTACCCCTCTTAGGCGGAATGGTCGCCGACGGGATCGGCACCATCGTCGCTGGGGTCATCGTCGGCAGGGTACTCGTCAACAGCCTCATCGATGGGGCTGCTGTCGATGGTGGTAGCTCCGACGAGGTAGTCAACGGGAGCGCCGGTGGGATCTTAATTTGATGCCTCAATTTTCATCTACGAAATTAGAGTATTCATGGTTGCTGTCGTAGTCATTTTAGCCATCGACGTTCTTGACAGTGATGGTGTCGTTGACGAGGCCTTGATAGAGGATTTGCACCTCATTATCGATGGATCTGAAAAGGTACAGGAGTGATGGATTAGTTACTTACCTGTAATCCTAGTTCTCTTCCAGGGGTATACTCATCAAAGTCATAAGCACTGAATTATCCCCGCCCACCTGCGGGATCCCGGAGCATATAGAAATATACATATATATGAGTATGTTGGGGGATCACAAGTGCATAGCACTTCCGCGACATACATATATACATGTATATAAATACGTAAATATGCAGCCTAACAAATTCCAATAAGGCAAAATGCCAAAATTACAAAGGTTTTCCCTGTACAGACAATCTCCTATATACACTCTGTAATAGAGAACATACACTGTAATAGTGTTATGCAAGAAAACCTTTATTTTCAGAGAAAAACATGTAATAGCAGGCAGTTGGCCCATAGGCTGCATAGCTGAATAAATATCACCGTACAGTAAAACACTGGCACCTTGCCTTTAAGGCTTCCAAGAACTTGGACACTTTGTCTTTAAGGCCTCCAGGAGACCCTCTGCTCCCATCATGCACCACAGGTGACAGTTAGGTCAGTTCTTTTGCACGGTGTACTAACTTGTAGCAATTACTAAAAATGCTCGTCCGGGGAGGCGGGAGGGTTGCTTATGACTTTGATGAGTATACCCCTGGAAGAGAACTAGGATTACAGGTAAGTAACTAATCCTTCTCTTCCAGGGGATACTCATCAATAGTCATAAGCACTGAATAGAGTAGCAAGCCCATACCCACTACCTCGCGGACGAGCAAATAGTATTAAAAACAGATCTTAACATGACATTAAGCAAATAAATTCCTCAGTGAGGCTTGTCCCACTTGGGCATCCTCCTGAGCATCTGAATCTAAGCAGTAATGGCGAGAGAAAGTATGAACAGACCGCCATGTAGCTGCTTTGCAGATTTCTGCTATAGGGACGTTCCTGAGGAGGGCCGTAGTAGAGGCCTTTCCTCTGGTTGAATGCGCTTTAGGCTTTCCCTGAAGAGACTTATTAGCTAATTGATAGGCTAGAGATATGCAGGAGACTATCCATCTTGAAATAGACCTTTTAGAGGATGCCAATCCTGTATTAATGGGGCCGTAGTTGACAAACAAGCGGTCCGTCTTTCTTATTACCTTGGTCTTATCCAGATAAAACTTCAACACCCTCTTAAGGTCTAACGAGTGTAAGGCCCTTTCAGGAGGTGTAGAAGGATTAGAGAAGAAGGTAGGCAAAGTGATAACCTGATTAATGTGGAAATCTGAAACCACTTTCGGCAGAAAACTTGGATGAGTTCTGAGAACTACCCTATTTGAGTGAAAAACAGTGTAGGGTTCCTTACAACATAATGCTTGTATCTCGCTGACTCTACGAGCCGACGTGATAGCAACCAAAAAGCCACTTTCCAGGACAAGTGCTGCAAGGAGGACTTGTGTATTGGTTCAAAAGGTGCGCCCATCAGTTTGGTAAGGACCACGTTGAGCTCCCAAGGAGGAGAAGGGGCTCGTACTGGTGGGTATACCTTTTTTAACCCTTCAAGAAAATCTTTCACCACTGGCATTTTGAAAAAAGAACCTTGTGAAGGTGATTTTCTATAAGCCGTTATTGATGCTAAGTGTACCTTGATCGATGTAAACTGCAGGCCCGACTTAGCCAGGTGTAAGAGATACGGCAAAATGACCTGTTCCTGCCCTCTAACTGGGTCATGACCATTATTCAAACACCATAGGTAAAAACGTTTCCACTTGAAAGCGTAGGAAACCCTGGTAGAAGGTCTTTTCGCTTCCTTAAGTATGTTCATACAGTCCGCTGGCAAGTCTAAGTGACCATACTGCAAGACTTCAGGAGCCATGCTGTCAGCCTGAGGGAAGGAAGGTTGGGGTGAAACACTCCCCTGGCTCTTGGATAGTAGGTCCGGACGGCAAGGCAATCTCTGTTGCGGAACTTCGGAAAGTTGTAGAAGATCCGGATACCACCACTGGCGTGGCCACTCCGGAGCGATCAGAATCATCCTTGAGTTGGTCTTGTAGAACTTCGTGATCACTGCTGGAATGAGAGGCAGTGGAGGAAAAGCGTAGAGTAAGCTCTGAGACCATCTTATCAACAGAGCATTCCCGCCTGAACCTGGTTGGTGATACCTGGACGCGTAGACAGGGCATTTGGAGTTTGTTGCATCTGCGAACAAATCTATGTCCGGCACACCCCATCTTTGAAAGATATCCTGAGCCACTTCGGTGTTTAGCACCCAGTCATGCGCTTCTACGAACTCTCTGCTTAGGAAGTCCGCCTGTACTTTTAGGACGCCCGGCACATGGACAGCCGTGATGGTGAGATGCCGTGCCAGAAGCCACTTCCAAATGGCTTGTGCCTCCTGAGACAGAATTCTGGACCTGGTGCCTCCCTGCTTGTTCAGATAAAACATCGTCGTGGTGTTGTCTGTCTGAATCAAGAGGGAGTTGGACTGAAGAGACGGAAAGAAGGATTTTAGGGCTAGTTGGACAGCCCTCAACTCCAGAAAATTGATATGGTATCCCCTTTCTGTGTCCGACCATAGCCCTTGCACTTGAAGGCGATTCATATGAGAGCCCCAACCTTGCAGGGAGGCGTCTGTCACTATAGTTTGAGTCAGAGTCTCTTGATGGAAGGGAACACCTTTCATTAGATGTGATCGCTTTGTCCACCACACGATGGAGTCCCTGGCAGACTGGGACAGAGTGATCCGATCCTCCCAGCTGCCCGATGCTTGCACCCACTGGTCTTCCAGAGCTTGCTGCAGGGGACGCATGTGCAATCTGGCATTGGGAACTATGAAGATGCAGGAAGCCATGGAACCCAGGAGAGAGGACACTTGTCGGACTGTTGGGTGGTGAGTCCGCAGGAGTTCTCGGCATTTGATCCTGATTGATGAAAACCTCTCCGCCGAAGGGGACACGCTTGCTTCCACGGTGTCCAGCGACGACCCTAGGTAGTGAATGTTCTGGGTCGGTTAGAGAATCGATTTTTTGAAATTGACTCGTAGACCCAACTTGTTCATTAACTGGAGACTGTAGGAAAGATGAGACTGAAGCAGGGAAGGAGTTGAACTCTTCAGAAGCCAGTCGTCCAGATACGGGTAAACTAATATTTTGCGTCTGCGGAGAAAAGCTGCCACCACTGCCATGCACTTTGAAAAAGTCCGTGGGGCTGACTTCAGTCCGAAAGGTAGGACTCGGAACTGAAAGTGACGTAGAGCAACTTGAAAACGGAGAAATTTTCGATGTTTTCGGGACACTGGAATGTGGAAATAAGCGTCCTGCAGATCTATGGAGCACATCCAGTCTCGATGTAGATGGGGAAAGATCTGGTGCAGGGCAAGCATTCGAAATTTCTCTTTGCGGATGTATTTGTTCAAGATGCGCAAGTCCAGAATTGGTCTGAATTCTACTGTCGGACCTCTTTTTTTTTTTTTTTTGACCAGGAAATCGAGAGTATATCCCCTGGCGCCTCTGTTGAACAGTGACGTATTCTTTGGCTTTTTTCTGTAGAAGACCGTTTACCTCCTCGTGTAAAATGTGATGACACAAGCGGACTCGTCCGTCTGGAGGAACCGATGGAGGTGGGATCTTGAACCGTAGCAAGTATCCATTTTGAACAATATTCAACACCCATTTGTCGATGGTTATGTTTCTCCACTCCTCCAGATGTAATGCGATACTTCCTCCTACCGGAGTGGCACACGTGTTTAGAGGAAGCACTCCCTCATTGCTTTGATGGCTGCTTTGAGGTAGAGGCCTGCTGTCTATTGGTCCCTCTTCCTGGTCTCCGTTGGTGGAAGTGAGACCTCTGCTGCTGCTGACCCTGTGCAGACCATTGAGGGGTTTGAACCCTTTGTTGGAACGGGCGTTTATCGTAGGGGCGGGAGCGCCTACAAAATTCCTTCCGTTTTTCGAGACCCACAGCTTTCACCGTGTCCAGCTCTGCTTTCATCTTCGCCAATTCTTCGTCCGCATGCGGCCCGAAGAGAGAAGAACCGTTGAAAGGCAGGTTGGTTATCTTCCGCTGGACGTCGGGTTTGAGGCCAGTCAAGCGTAACCAAGCAGAACGCCTCGAACAGATACCATGGGAGTATCCGTGGGCAGCCAGATCGGATGAGTCAGCGGAAGCACTAATCACCTGATTAGCCACTAGACCTCCCTCTTGCAGAATTTCTCGAAAGTCTTGCTGGTCCTCTTTGGGAGTTTGTCTGCAAACGTCCCAGTGAATCCCACAAGGATCTTTCATACCTCCCCAGCAGAGCGGAGGCACTGGAGACCTTCATGATAGAAGCTGAAGTGTTGCACATCCTTCTACCTAAAGAGTCCATCAGTTTACTATCCTTATCCGGAGGCGCTGAGGAGGAAGACATAGATGAGTGCGTCTTTCTAGCCGCCGCCACAATGATGGAATCCGGAGGAGGATCCGATCGAAGGAACAAAGGATCTTGGTCTGGAGCCTTGTACTTTTTGGCTATTCGGGAAGGAACAGCTCCCACCGTTGCCGGTGTCAAAAAGGTCTGCATAGCAGGTTCGAGAAGGCCTGGGACAAGAGGAAGCAAAGGCCGAGCCGAGGAGCGATGATGAAGAGTCTCGAAAATCACTGAGGAGGTAACAGCCGGGACAGACAGAGATGTTCAGCTTATTCGCTCCTCTACAGAGAACTTCACTAAAGGTGCTGAGGTCATCGATTGGAGAAACTCTATGGAGGTGTAGCCGTCAAAGTTGGAGAATAGTCTCTGATAGAGGACCTGGTGGAAGAAGACCGGGTGGGAGACCTATGCCGCCTTCTCTTCGGAGAAGAATGATAAGAGCGAGATCTGTCCCTTGATCTAGCATGGCGGGCATGTGGAGATCGTGATCTGCTTGGACTCCTCCTTCTGGAAGAAACCACAGTCGGTGACCTTGATCTTCGAGGTGTTTTAGGGGATGGAGAATCCCTGGACAAGCGTGAAGGAGAATAGGTACGGGAAAAGTCAGACCTCGGGCTACTGAGGGCCCTAGGCTTCCTGCGCCGTACATCTTCACCAACCACCGGAGAGCCTTCCGGGGAGATCTGGACAATATGCAGTCCTGGAGAAGATCCAGATTTTGAAGACGATAGAGATGCAGCTCTAACCTCATCCGAGGCAACAGCAGGCTCTTTAGCCCTCGACGTCGAGCGCCTCGACGTCGACCTGTGTTTTTCCCTCGACGTCGACTTCTCCCTTGATGTGGGATGATGGCTAGGAGGAGTTAAGGACTTCGCTGCCCTCGACGGCGACCTCACCTCCCTCAAAGATGTCCTCGACGTCGACCGTCTACTCAGGGACTGCGACGTCGAACGCTCTCGCCTCCTCGAAATCAATGGCCTCGAAGTCTTCGACGCCGACTGGTCTCGAGGCACCCTTGCCGTCGGCAAACTTCTCGACGTCGACCTACGGGGAGGTGACGGAGAGTGCCTTGACGTCGACGGATGTCTCGACGTCGATGGGTGTTTTGACGTCGATCAGTCTTTGCCATGACCATACCTCGAGCCCGAGGCAGTATGCTTCGATGTCAATGCCTTTCTCGACGACGGAGACTCACGCCGTCTCGACGTCTGAGATTGTGTCAGTCGCTTCTTCGACGGCGGCAACGACGAACAGTCCGGAATCTGCCGTTTCCTCGATGTTGAAGAGGCAGAATGATGCTGGCGTCGGTGTTCTTGAAGAGAGGAGGGCTCTTGACACGCAAGGCCACTTTCCAGCCGGGCTTTTCCTCTCTCGAGCACAGCTTGAAGGCGAATCCTCTCCCTGTCGCGAAGAGTCCTCGTAGAAAGCTTACGACAATGATAACAAGTGTCAGGCTTGTGACTGGAAGGAAGACAGGCGATACACACGGAGTGTGGATCAGAGATGGCCATCTTCTTTCCACAGGATGGACATTTGCGGAAAAGAGCTGACATTCTGACAGAAAAAGAGTGAAATTTTGTCAGAGAATGGTAATAAACCACTGCCAGCATAGGAAAATCGCAAAAAACCAAAGAAAAAAACAATTCCTGACAGAAAAGTCAGAAAAACTGTCGAGCTCAAGCTCCAGGATCCTCATAGAAGGAGCCGGAAAAAAGAACTGACCTGTCACCTGTGGTGCATGATAGGAGCAGAGGGTCTCCTGGAGGCCTTAAAGGCAAAGTGTCCAAGTTCTTGGAAGCCTTAAAGGCAAGGTGCCAGTGTTTTACTGTACGGTGATATTTATTCAGCTATGCAGCCTATGGGCCAACTGCCTGCTATTACATGTTTTTTTCTCTGAAAATAAAGGTTTTCTTGCATAACACTATTACAGTGTATGTTCTCTATTACAGAGTGTATATAGGAGATTGTCTGTACAGGGAAAACCTTTGTAATTTTGGCATTTTGCCTTATTGGAATTTATGTTAGGCTGCATATTTATGAATTTATATACATGTATATATGTATGTCGCGGAAGTGCTATGCACTTGAGATCCCCCAACATACTCATATATATATATGTATATTTCTATATGCTCCGGGATCCCGCAGGTGGGCGGGGATAATTCAGTGCTTATGACTATTGATGAGTATCCCCTGGAAGAGAACTTTATCTCCGTTAGAAGGCGTAGATGACGCAGATAAGGCTGTCTGAGGAGAAATTATTTTGCTTCTCCTTTTTCTTAGAGTCCTTAGCCTGATGAGAAGTCTTCAGTTATTTCCTGCTCTCCTCAGAAGTCCCTTCATGGGACCTAGCTTGCTTGTGAGACCTAGAAGAGGTATCACTGTCATCCTCAGGAGATGTTCTCTGACCAGCCTCCCCTCCCTGTGCTTCAACGTTTTTGAGGAGAAAGTGCAACAAATCTTGCACTCTCCTACCTTGTGCCGGGGGTAGAGGCAGCAAAGGTAATACTTATGAGGGGCATTCACATGCACCCTTTTCTTCCCACAGGTCTTGCAGGGACGGAAAAGGCTTTTTCTGTCAGACATTGTAGCGGTAGAGAAGCTTTCAATATTCTTCAAAAGAAGAAAACTCCCTTCACCCACAACGAGCGGGGAAAATCTGAGAGACTTAGGCTCTTCTGGGAGAATTCTAGAGGGTACTAGCACCCAATTGGTCATAGTTCAAGTTTGGTCCTTTTTTAAAAAGGACATAGATGGGCTATTAAACCGATGGCCTAGTGCCATTATAGCCTATGACAGTTATACATACTGCTTTACTATGGTACCGTGGGACTCCAACTTCAACGACTGGGAAAGATTCAAGCATGTGAATCTATCAAAGAGCCAATACTGGATAACAAAGGATTGGGATGCAGGCCTGAGCAATCGCCAGTGGCTGAAATTAATTAAAGCATTCCATCCATCACTTTGTTTTTTGATGCCCCAAGTGTGACTGGTATGCCCAGATGTAGGTCCCGTGCTCACTGCATCCCTGGAATCCAGCTATACCTGCAGGATAAGCCCATAATAAGGGTAAAACCGGTCCCGGGTTGATTGTATTCCAGTTCAGGGAGGACCTGGCCTGGCAGTTTGGGCTGGACTGTTCCCGTGCGATGCAGGGTCAAGGATGATTTGCATATGGCTGGGTCGAAACTGAGGTGGCATGGTGGGCGAAAAGCGATCGAATGAGTTGCGGCCCCAAAAGAAAGCGCCAGTGGCTGAGATTAATTCAAGCATTCCATCCATCATTTTCTTTTTTGATGCTCGCTTGTTATGTTAATACTCTTCCTAATACTCATCGTATAAGCAATCTTAAGGAAGATGACTATATCAAGACTGATTCCTCTGCACTTTCGTCCTCACAATAGCTCCAGCACAACTGCCCATATTGCACCTTGTCCTAATCATCCAGATATCTGACATGGAGTAGAGTCAAGATGATGGTTCAAAAGAACCCTCATCCAGCGATTCCCCTTAGGTGTCAAAAATCATGTTGGGTGGACAAGGCAAAATCTTGCACCGAGATGTATCTCATAGTTTTAGAGTCACCAGATTGTTTTGTATGTTTTTTGGTACAGTGCCCATATGGAATGTTCTCTATACCATTAGTCGAATGTGGGTAAAGTATACTGAACTGAAAACATTGAAAAACATTTTAAGGCAGTATAAAACATGATTAAGTAGCAAGATGGCCTGAGCCAGTAAATTCCTGGTCAGCTCATTTTAGTGCTTAGTCTGTATTAGCTTAATCAGACATAATGAACAAGTTACTTACTTTTGGTAACGATATATCTGTAAGAGACATATATTAGTTATAGACTACTTACCTTAGAATTACCCCCAGGCGTCAGACTGGATCCAGAGAATTTTTCTTCAGCAGTACCCTTGCGCGTCGGTAGGTGGCGTCGGTCGACTCCGCGTTAGTCGTTGGCGTCGTGATCGCCGGAATGACGTCGCAGTATCTACCTAAACGCCGCCCCTGCGCACTGTCGTCAGTTCTTTACACGACATTCCACGCCAGAAGCACATCGCCATGCAAGACACTGACCACTGGTGCACAAAACTATGGCCCTGAAAGGGATTCCCTGACCCTAGAAGTCAGTTTGCAAAACGGGGAGGATGGGTAGGGCGGTAAGGAATCCATAACTAATATATGTCTCTTACAGATATATCGTTCCCGAAGGCAAGTAACTTGTTCATCTGAAGGAAAATGCTACTTACCAGTATGCATCTGTTCTTGGCATGTAGAGCTGCAGAGTTGTACACTATGCATAGATCGCCATCTGGTGTTGGGCTCGGATGCTTGCACTTTGTTGTTGTCTTGGAAGAGTCTTTTGTAGTCACAAGATAGGGGACGACTCCTTTGGACGATAGTGCGCATGGGCATCGACTCCATTCTCAGATTGTTTTTCGCCATGATGGGAAATGGAGTGAGTAAGAAATAAAGAGATGTCCATGTGAATGTATCTAATTAAGATAATACTGGAACAGATACAGGTTCCGGGGAGGCGGGTGGCGTAGTACAACTCTGCAGCTCTACATGCCAAGAACAGATGCATACTGGTAAGTAGCATTTTCCGTTCGAGGCATATGAGCTGCAGATTGTACACTATGCATAGACTGTACAGCAGTGTCTCCCTAGCGGTGGTCACCTGTATCTGTTGCAGTGGTTTGAAAAAGTGTTTTAAGAACAGCTTGGCCTACAGAAGCCTGTTGCTTAGCCTGCACGTCAACACAATAGTGTTTGGTGAAGGTGTGTGGTGTAGACCATGTTGCTCCTTTACAGATGTGATCTAAGGGAATGTTCCCTAAGAATGCCATGGAAGGCCCTAGTTTGCGTGTTGAGTGCGCTCTAGGGGGAATTGTTAATGTGCGTTTAGCCTTTTGGTAGCATATTTGAATGCATTTTACTATCCACCGAGCGATCCCAGCTTTGGAGATGGGGTTCCATTTATGAGGTGGTGCGAAGGCTACAAACAGTTGTTTTGTTTTTCTAAAGGGTTTAGTCCGGTCTATGTAATAATGTAGGGCTCTTTTGACGTCCAGTGTGTGAAGAGCCCTCCCTGCTACAGAGTCTGGGTTTTGGAAAAACAATGGTAACTCCACTGATTGGTTAAGATGAAAAGCAGAGATTACTTTGGGAAGGAATTTTGGATTTGTTCTAAGAACCACCTTGTTATGATGTATTTGTAAGAATGGTTCTTGTATGGTTAAAGCCTGGATCTCGCTAACCCTCCTGAGAGAGGTAATTGCGACAAGAAAAGCTACTTTCCATGTGAGGAACTGTAGTTCGCATTTGTGTAGAGGTTCAAATGGGGGACCCATGAGCCTGGTAAGAACAATGTTTAAATTCCACACTGGAGAGGGTGGCAGTCTGGGGGAATTATCCTTTTAAGGCCCTCCATAAAGGCTTTAATTGCAGGTACTCTAAATAGTGACAAGTGTTGTCTGTTTTGCAAATAAGCGGCAAGTGCTGCTAGATGTAATCTTATGGATGAATATGCTAGATTACACCTTTGTAAGTGTAGCAAATAGCAAATGATGTCCTGGATTGAAGCGTCCAGCGGATTTATTTTATTGTTGTTGCAGTAAATGACAAATCTTTTCCATTTTGCTGCATAGCAAGCTCTAGTAGTAGGGCGCCTGGCTTCCTTAATGATGTTCATACAGTCCGGTGGAAGGTTAAGATAACCAAACTCTAGGACTTCAGGAGCCAGATCGCTAGATTCAGTTGACCTGGATCGGGGTGCCTTATCTCTCCATGGTTCTGCTTTAGCAACGTTGGGGAGAGAGGTAGCTTTTGGTGTGGAACTACTGAAAGTTCCAGTAGTGTTGTGAACCACGGTTGCCGTGCCCATGTGGGAGCTACCAGGATCATCCTGAGAGACTGTTGTCTGAGCTTGCGCACTACTAGGGGAATCAGTGGGAGTGGCGGAAAAGCATACGCAAATCTGCCTGACCAGTTCATCCATATCGCATTGCCTTTGGACAACGGGTGTGGAAACCTGGCGGCAAAGGTTGGGCATTTTGCATTTGCGTGTGTGGCGAACAGATCTAGGTCTGGTTGACCCCACATTTGGAAAAATGGTTGAAGAACTTGGGGATGAAGTTCCCATTCGTGTATCTGCTGTGTCTGTCGACTTAGCAGATCCGCAATCTGATTGTGAACTCCTGGAAGATGTTCTGCAAGAAGATATATGTTTTGTGGAATGGCCCATCTCCAAATGTTCTGTGCGAGCTGGGACAGCTGCAAAGAATGTGTGCCTCCTTGTTTTTGCAGGTAATACATGGCTGTGATGTTGTCCGTGCGGACTAGCACAGTCTTGTGACGTAGATGTACTTGGAATGATTTTAATGCTAGGAATATTGCCAGTAATTCTAGGTGATTGATGTGGAACACTTTCTGTTGAGTGGTCCATTTGCCTTGAATTGTGTGGTTTAGGAGATGAGCTCCCCAGCCGGTGAGTGATGCGTCTGCTGTTAGCACTATCTGTGGAACTGGCTCCAGGAATGTCTGCCCTTTGGAAAGGTTTGGTGTGTTCCACCACTGCAGAGAGCGATGTGTGCGGCTGTCCACCAACACCAGATCTGTAAGTTGTCCTTGAGCCTGGTTCCACTGACGTGCTAGGCTTTCTTGTAAGGGGCGCATCTGAAGTCTTGCATGAGGTACGATAAAAATGCAAGATGCCATCATTCCTATGAGTTGCATGAATACCCTTGCTGGGAGGGAGTGCTGTGGCTGAAATTTGGTGATTAGTGTTTGTATACTGGTTATCTTGGCTGATTTGGGATATGCCAGAGCTCTGGAGGTGTCTAATGTGGCTCCTAGATACTGGTGTATGTGGGAGGGCTGAAGATGTGACTTGGTGTAGTTTACTGTGAATCCTAGGTGGTGTAGCAGCTGGATGGTTTGATGAGTGTGATGAACACACTGTTTGAATGACTTGGCTTTTATTAGCCAGTCGTCGAGGTATGGAAAGACATGGATTTGTTGTCTTCTTAAGTGTGCTGCTACGACTGCAAGGCACTTTGTGAAAACCCTGGGTGCGGTGGTCACTCCGAATGGAAGGACTTTGAACTGATAGTGTTGTCCGTCCACTATGAATCTTAGATATTTCCTGTGAGCTGGGTGTATGGGAATGTGGAAGTAGGCATCCTTGAGATCTAGTGTGGCAAGGAAGTTGCCTTGTTGAAGTAGTGGGAGGACCTGTTGAAGAGTGATCATATGAAAATGATCTGATTGTATGTAAAGATTGAGGGGTCTGAGGTCGAGTATTGGTCTTAGGGTGGCGTCCTTTTTGGGGATTAGGAAATACAGCGAGTAAACCACTGTTCCTTGATGCTGTAAGGGAACTAGTTCTATTGCTTGCTTTTGAAGCAGTGAGAGAACCTCTTGTTTTAAGAGTGTGAGATGTTCCGTGGACATTGGACGCTGTTTGGGTGGTATGGTGGGTGGGGTTGCTGTAAATTCCAGGCAGTAACCATACTGGATAATTTGTCTTACCCACTTGTCTGTAGTGATGGAATTCCAGACAGGTAGGAACTGTGATAGTCTCCCTCCGACCGGGGTGGAATGGTCTGGAGGGATTGGAGGGAAGTCACTGATTATTAGTGGGGGAGGCGCGAGTGTTGTTGTTACCTCGGCCTCTTCCTTTGTTATTTCCCCGGTATCCGCCTCTAAAATATCCTCTGTTGGGGGATGTTTGCGTGGTGTTTTTGTAGGAAAAAGAGGCGGTGTCTGTTCCGATATTTTTGGATGTTCCTCTATAGAAGGAGCGACGAAAGGAACCACGTGTGGATGGAGACTGTTATGCCCCCATGGATTTAGCAGTCTCCGTGTCCTTTTTCATTTTCTCTAGAGTGGTGTCTACAGCCGGTCCAAAGAGTTGTTCTTGATTGAACGGCTGATTGAGGATTGTTGTTTGTACCTCCTGTTTGAAGCCTGAGATGCGTAACCAGGCATGCCGTCTGAGTAGTACACTAGTGTTAATGGACCTAGAGGTTCTGTCAGCTGCGTCAAGGGCACACTTGATTGAAGCATTGGTTATTAATTTGCCCTCCTGATTTAAATCATCTGCCTTGGTCTTATATTGCAAAACCAAAGGGGATGATGGACGGAGTGTTGAACATTGCAAGCACTCACCCCCAGTCAACTGATCTGGGTTTAATCCATCATTATTCTTTAGCTCACTCCGCCACCCCAGTTCAGACATGGCCATATGCAAATCAGTCTGACCCTGTGCCTGATTTGCATATGGCCATGTCTGAACTGGGGTGGTGGAGTGAGCTAAAGAATGATGATGGATTAAACCCAGATCAGTTGACTGGGGGTAAGTGTTTGATTAGCTCAAACGCTCCGTCCATCATCCCCTTTGGTATCGCTTGGTTTTATATTGATCAGGTAAATGTTGTAATAGGGTTTCTAGTTGGTCATAGTGAGCCCTATCATACCTAGCAAGTAATGCCTGTGTGTTGGCTATCCGCCAGTGATTAGCTGCTTGGGCGGCAACTCTCTTGCCGGAAGCATCTAACAACTTAGACTTTATCCGGAGGTGGTGCCTCACCGGAGTTCTGAGAGTTAGCACGTTTCCTAGCATTAGCTACCACTAGTGAGTCTAAAGGCAGTTGACCCTTGATGTAGGTGGGATCATTGGGAGCGGGTTTATATTTTATCAATCCTGGGATTGAGAATTCTAGCCCTAACAGGGTCTTTGAATATGTCGGGGCATGTTTAATGACACCCTTTAACATTGGCAGGGTTTGTACAGTTTTTTGTGACTGTTCAAAGGTGTCTAGGAGAAAGTCCTCGTCTGCAGGGTCAGAAGGATAAGTTACTTACCTGTAATCCTAGTTCTCTTCCAGGGGTATCCTCAAAGTCATAAGCACATGAATATTCCCGCCCATGCGCGGGACCCCGGAAACACATTACATATATGTGAAAACCATATATGTAGCTCTATATATATATCCATATATATATATAAAAAACACAATGTAGCCTCCCATAAACATGCTGAGCAATGTTGCAATGAATTCTCTTGCACAAACATATTCCAATAAAGCAGGGAGAAAGAAACTTTGAAAACTGCTTTAATACATAGCAGACAACACAATCCTGCAAGGAATAATGAAGAAAACATTGCCAGCACACAGGCTGCATTGTGGGAACATTAGTGTAGAAAGCTGAAAAGCTAACCCACATAAACACACAGATAAACACACAGATAAACTGGCACTGTGCCTTTAAGGCAGCCATGACCCCTAGCTTCCCATCATGCCTCAGGGGTGACAGTTAGGTCAGTTGTTCTTTGCGGATATCCGCAGACCTTTTTACAAAGAGATGTATGAATCATGTTCACTTGCCCGGGGAGGCGGGTGGGTTGCTTATGACTTTGATGAGGATACCCCTGGAAGAGAACTTGGATTACAGGTAAGTAACTTATCCTTCTCTTCCAGGGGATCCTCATCAATAGTCATAAGCACATGAATAGAATAGCAAGCCCATCCCGTCATCCTGCGGGAAAGTAAACAGAGTACCATCAAGATACATAAATGCCATAAGGCCTATACAGACTCCAATAGGTTAGCGTTGGAACAGATTCCTCAAGGAGGCCTGGCCCACTTGTGTATCTGCTCTGGAGTCAGAATCCAGACAGTAATGTCTGGTAAACGTATGGACCGATTTCCAAGTTGCCGCCTTGCAAATCTCGGCCATCGGTACATTATGTAAGAATGCAATCGTAGCAGCCTTACCCCTAGTAGAATGAGCTTTAGGGGAGGCAAACAGAGGCTTATTTGCAATCTGGTATGCCAACTTTATACAAGATACTATCCATCTTGAAATGGATCTTTTAGAAGTTGGGAAGCCTTTTCTAACAGAACCATAGTTTACAAACAATTGATCTGCTTTTCTAATGGATTTCGTTGCATCCAAATAGAATTTGAGAACCCTCTTGAGGTCTAGCGAATGAAGAGACCTTTCCGCTGGTGTGGATGGATTGGGAAAGAAAGAGGGTAGAGAAATTGTCTGATTAACATGGAACTCTGACACAACCTTAGGTAGGAAGGAAGGGTGAGTTCGCATAACCACCCTATTATGGTGGAAAACCGTATAGGGTTCTTTAGAACAGAGTGCTTGTATCTCACTCACTCTGCGTGCTGATGTAATTGCTACTAGAAAAGCTACTTTCCAAGAAAGGTGTTGCAATGTAGACTTATGAATGGGTTCAAATGGAGGTCCCATCAATTTAGACAGTACCAAATTCAACTCCCAAGGAGGAGAAGGAGGTCGAACAGGGGGATAAACCTTTTTCAACCCCTGCAGGAAGTCCTTAACCACCTGAAGCTGAAAGAAAGAAGGCTGGTTAGGTGATTTACGATATGCTGTGATAGCCGCCAAATGCACTTTAATGGAAGAATATTTCAAACCAGATTTGGCCAAATAGAGCAAATACGGCAAGATTACCTCCTCTTGCCCGTTAATTGGACTCCAATCATTACGGATACACCACAAGTAAAATCTTTTCCACTTTAGAGAGTATGATGATCTTGTGGAAGGCTTCCTTGACTCCCTTAAAATATCCATGCAGTCCTGAGGGAGGTTCAAATGTCCGTACTGCAGGACTTCAGGAGCCATGCTGTCAAGCTGAGCGAGGGAAGGCTGGGGTGCAGAATTTTCCTCCCATCTTGGTGAGAAGGTCCGGCCTGCACGGAAGTCTCCGATGAGGGCGAACTGAGAGTTGCAAAAGGTCCGGATACCACCTTTGGCAAGGCCAGTCCGGTGCTATGAGTATCATCCTCATTCTGGATCGCAGAAGTTTGGCCACCACCTTCGGAATTAGAGGGAGGGGTGGAAAGGCGTATGCAAACATCCCTGACCAATCTATCAAAAGAGCATTCCCTCTCGTTCCTGGTCGGTAAAACCTGGATGCGAAGGCGTGGCATTTTCTGTTTTGATCGTCTGCAAAAGGTCGATGGAAGGATGACCCCATTGATGAAAGATTTCTGCCACCACTTCGTCGTTGAGCACCCAGTCTTCTTGCTCTTGGAAGTGACGACTGAGGGCGTCTGCTCGCACGTTCTGCTCTCCCGGCAGATGGATTGCCGTGATCAATAGGTTCCTGGCTAGCAGCCAGTGCCAGATTGCCTGGGATTCGAGAGACAGAGGGCGAGAGCGAGTTCCACCTTGTTTGTTCAAGTAATACATGGTGGTTGTATTGTCCGTTTGCACTAGGATCGATCCGATCTGAATTGACGGTTGAAAAGCTTTGAGGGCTAAATGAACCGCCCGCAGTTCCAGCATATTGATGTGATATGTCTGTTCTCTGCTGGTCCATCTGCCCCGAGTTTGCAGATGACCCAGATGCGCTCCCCAGCCCTGAAGTGAAGCATCCGTGATCAGAGATTGTTCTGGCAGAGGTTGATGAAAAGGGACTCCCACCAGTAGGTTCTGTGGTTGCAGCCACCAGAGAATGGACTTCTTTGCTGCAGGAGAGAGGACAATCCGGTCGTTCCACTGACCCGAGGATTGATTCCATTTGTCCTCGAGATCTTGTTGTAACGGTCTCATCCTCAATCTGGCGTTGGGTATGAGAAAAATGCACGAGGCCATCGAACCCAGTAGAGAAGCCACCTTTCTTACTGATGGCTGATAAGCCTGAAGGATGATGTTGCCCTAGTCTTTCATTGATGACAATCTCTCCTCCGAAGGAAACACTTTTCCGAGGTCGGAGTTGAGGTTGGCGCCCAGATAGTGGAGTGATTGAGTTGGGTGAAGGATCGACTTGTCCAGGTTGACATGCAGGCCTAAGCGCTGAAGGAGATCTAGGCAGGTGCAAAGGTGTTCCTGCACCATTTGAGGAGAGGATCACTTCAGCAGCCAGTCGTCCAGGTATGGATATACGAACAGGCCTTGGCGATGTAATGCTGCCGCTACCACTGCCATGCATTTGGTGAATACCCTCGGAGCTGATTTTAGGCCGAAGGGTAAGACTTTGAACTGGTAATGTCTTGTTCCCACCGTGAATCGCAAGAACTTGCGATGTCGTGCTGTGATTGGGATGTGAAAATACGCATCTTGTAGATCCACCGAACACATCCAATCGCCTTTCCTTAGATGTGGAAATATTTGGTGGAGCGCCAACATCCGAAACGTTTCCTTTTGATGGACTTGTTCAGAGAATGTAGATCCAGAATTGGTCTGAACTTGTTCGGTTGATCTTTTTTCTGAACAAGGAAGTATCGTGAGTACACTCCCTTTCCTCTCGGAGCTTGAGGGACCTCTTCTATTGCTTGTTTTTTGAGAAGGGTCAACACTTCCTGACGCAGGAGGTCTATATGTAGATGACGAGATTTCACAGGAGGAATGTCTCTTGGGGACGTCCAAAAACGTAGTGTGTACCCATTTTTTAGTATATTTAGCACCCACTGATCTTTGGTTATGTTGCGCCACTCTTGAATGTAACTTGAGATACTTCCTCTCACTGGAGTGTGCAACGGTGCTAGAGGAAGCAGAAACTCATTGCTTCCTGGAGTTTTTGATGCAGAGGAGGACTGCTGTTGATGTCCTCCTCTTCCTCTCGAGGAACGGCGGCCTTGATACTGGGATTTGCCCTGTTTGTTTTGTGACCATTGAGGGGTTTGAACCCTCTGCTGGTAACTTTTCCGATTGTAGGGCCGGTACCTCTTCCTAAACTCCTTTTTCTTTTCTAGGCCCACCGCCTTTAAGGTGTCCAACTCGGCCTTCATCCTCGCCATTTCTTCGTCTGTGTGAGCACCAAACAGTGAAGTGCCAGAAAAAGGGAGATTCAGGATGCGTTGTTGTGCTTCTGGTTTTAACGCTGTGAGGCGCAGCCAGGAAGATCGTCGTGCACAGATGCCATGTGCATACGAGTGAGCCGCCAGGGACGCACCATCTGCTGCAGTGCCTTTTACCTGATTAGCAACCAGAGCACCTTCGTGAAGGATTTCAGAAAAGTCCTGCTGATCCTCCTTTGGGAGCCTGTCCTTGAAGCGCTCCAGTGAGTCCCATAGTGATCTGTCATAACGACCCAGCAGAGCCGCAGCGTTGGACACTTGCAGAGAAGACGCTGCAGAACCACAAGCCTTCCGTCCCCAAGAGTCTTGTGCTCTACTCTCTTTATCCGGAGGAGCGGAGAAGGAAGATGCAACCGCATGCGTCTTTTTCGCTGCTGCAATTATAACAGAGTCCGGAGGTGGATCTGATCTAAGGAAAAGAGGATCCGATGCAGCTGGCTTGTATTTTTTAAGAATCCAAGCTGGAGCTGCTTTAGTCGATGCTGGTGTAAGGAAGAGATCCATTACCGGCTCGATGATGCCTGGGACCAAAGGAAGCAATGGTCTAGTCGCAGACCTTTGGTGGAGAGTCTCAAAAATGATGGACTTGGTTGTCTGAGGAGCTGACATGGTGATGCCCAGCTTCTGAGCCCCTCTGTTGAGAACATCATGGAAAGTGTTCACATCATCAATAGGCGACACTCTGGAGGGAGGACTATCCGTCAGGGTAGGTGAGTAATCCCTTTTGGATGAATGTGTCGAAGAGGAAGACCAAGATGGTGTACACCGCCTCTTGCGATGTCCCTGAGACGACCTGCGTTCAGGGGATCTGCCTCGGTGTTCCCTGGCCAGAGTGGTCCACTTCCTGCACAAGACGCTGTAATGGTGATCTGTGCTGCGGACTGGAGTAGGTCGTAGGTCGTTGAGCGTGACCTGTGGACCCAGTCTGCCAATGATGAAGTGGTTGAAGCCATCTGGGAGAGAGATGGATGGAAGGAGATCGCTGTCTCCTTGGAGAACCTCCTGGCGGTGCTTTTGTAGGTTCCTGTGAGTGAACAGAAGCACTGCGTGATGACGCAACCGTCTGGGGTGAGCTCCGGATGGAGTGAGAGGACTCTCTGCAGCTTCTGGAGCGTGATCGGCGTCTGGATGAGCGATGTGACGTCGAAGGGGTGTGTCTCGACGTCGACCTGCTCTGTGTCACCATCACTGGTGAATTTCTCTTCGACGTCGACCTCTCAGTGTGCCTGGAGCCCATAGACCTCGCCTTCGACGTTGAGCCCTCAACGATGAACGGGTAGACGGAGAAAACCTTCTCGACGTCGATCTTTCTCTCGACGCTGATCTTCTCGCCGTCGACGGATACCGCCGCCTCAACGTCGATCTTTCTCTCGACGCCGACCTCCTCGCCGTTGACGGAGACCGCCGTCTCGACGTCGAACGACGTCTGGTATATTTTACCCTTGGTCTTGACGTCGAATACCTCGCCGTCTGAGAGGATCTTGCCTTCGACGTCGAACGCCGTCTGGGCGACGGCGGAGGCGATGAGTGTCTATCCTCAGGTGACGAGGTGTGTCTCGACGTCGACTGTCGTCTGGGTGACGTCGACTGAGATGCTTGCTTCGACGCCGAACGCTGGAGACCCTGCGACGGCAGAGCCTGTCTCGATGTCGAACGCCGCATCGACGGCGACGACGGAGATCTGTGTCTCGACGCTGGGCGAGCCCGCACTAACGGAGAGCGACTCCTCGACGCCGATCGTCGCCCGGTTGACGACGGCGGAGGATTCGACGTACCTGCGTTCTTCGACGACGACCGGTGTTCTCTCGACGGCGAGCCCGCCGTCGATGGTCTTCTCGTCTACGTTTTTGCTGCCAATGAAGGGAATTGAGGCGCCGAGCCCGACGCCGATGGAGAGCATACTGGAGTCTTACTTGTAGATAAGCTCTCTTTCCTCTTCTTCATCGGAGGCTTGTCTTTAGAAGGTGATTTTCTCTTCTCAGCTAATCCATGGAGACGAATCCTTTCTCTGTCCTTTAAAGTTCTGTTGGACAGCAGCTTGCAATGCTGGCAGGATTTAGGATTATGCTCAGAAGGAAGGCATAGAATACAGACAGGGTGGAAGTCTGATTTGGCCTTCTTCTTGCCACAGGAAGAACAAGAGTCAAAAAGAGAGGGCATTCTGTTGTAAAACAATGCTCAACTCTAAAAAAAAAAACAGTAGAGAAATACTTTAACAAAAAAAAGATGTCGAAGTAAAAGCTTTTATCAAAAATTGAAGAATTTTCTGACAGAAAATCAGAAAAAAGAGGTAGAGCTGAAGTAACCAGGGTCCTGACAGAAGGAGCCGGAAAGAACAACTGACCTAACTGTCACCCCTGAGGCATGATGGGAAGCTAGGGGTCATGGCTGCCTTAAAGGCACGGTGCCAGTTTATCTGTGTGTTTGTGTGGGTTAGCTTTTCAGCTTTCTACACTAATGTTCCCACAATGCAGCCTATGTGCTGGCAATTTTTTCTTCATTATTCCTTGCAGGATTGTGTTGTCTGCTATGTATTAAAGCAGTTTTCAAAGTTTCTTTCTCCCTGCTTTATTGGAATATGTTTATGTGCAAGAGAATTCATTGCAACATTGCTCAGCATGTTTATGGGAGGCTACATTGTGTGTTTTTTATATATATATGGATATATATATAGAGCTGCATATATGGTTTTCACATATATGTAATGTGTTTCCGGGGTCCCGCGCATGGGCGGGAATATTCATGTGCTTATGACTATTGATGAGGATCCCCTGGAAGAGAATGCATCTGAACCCCATGGTAGAGAGCAGCTCTATTTACAAGCTGACCAAAGCCAATATTGTCATCTGGGGGAGACGGCTTTGTTGGATATGCATGGGGATCAGGGAGGTCTGGAGGATCTATTGGGTCATTATAATCGTCCCAATTGTCCTGTGGTACATCTGTATCGTCATCAGGGTCAGTGAAAGGGTCATTGTTGCCTCCCCCATCCCCTAGATCATCATCATCCTGTGGTGGTGGTGAATTTGGTAGAAGTATAGGAGAATGTGGAGGAGAGACAGGGTTAGGAGGAAGAACAGGAGAAGAGGTATGTATAGGTGAAGTGGCACAGTCTTTCTTTTTCACAGGCACTACGGGAGTGCCTGGTGTGTCCAGTTTCCTCTTGTTGTGTGGAACAGCAGCCAAATGTCCTGTTTTGGGGTCTATGTGGAGAGTTTTTTGTTTTGGATCAATAGGATCCGGCCGAAAAAGTTCTTCCTCTTCGGTAACCGCTTTTGGCGCCGATTTCTTCGGGTCCGAGCGAGGTTTAGATTTCTGCTCCGAGGCCTTGGGAGATGGTTTGGGGTCCTTTGGCTTAGCTGTGGAGGCGGAAATATTTTTCAGTTCCGAAGGTTTTGGTTTCGGATCCGATGGCTTTCTTTTCGGCGTCGAGATGTTCGGTGCCGATGTCTTTTTGGGAGTAGGCTGCACGCTCGGTTTCGGTGCCGATGGTGCCTGCGGAACACAGATGCGGTTTGCTCGGTCCCGAGCTACCGGAAGGCTTGTCCCTTATCTTCGGAGCCGGGCCCAGGGGTGGGGCTTCTGAAGCTTGTTCTTGGTCGCGACTGGGGCCAGCAGGCGAAGTCTTGACCAGGGCCTTCTTTTTTTGGGGTGAAGTTGGGGTAGGGGCAGTTGTACTCACTCGTTGACCAGGAGTGATGTGGCCGTCTGAGTCGTCTGCTTCGGACACGATTTCCAGGTCCTCAGAATCGTCCTCCGGGACATCGGGGCCTTCATCGAAGATGTCCACCGGTACCGGAGCTGCTCGCTGCGCCATGATGTGTCGTCGGGCCCGGCGATCACGAATGGTCTTTTTAGATGTAAAAGAGGCGCAGGCTTGGCAATTGTTCTCGTCGTGTTCGGGCGAGAGACATAGGTTACAGACCTTGTGGTGGTCACTGTGTGGAAATTTAGCTCCACAATAGGGGCATTTTTTAAATGGAGTCCTTTCCATGAGCTGTAGGCCCGAACGGCGTCGAGAGGCCCAACGGCCCGGGTCGACAACCGGAATCGAGTAGTTGAGGTGCGCGTCGAAGATCACGCGGATCGAAAACAATACCGTCGAGTTTTTTGATAGTTTGCGCGTCGAAAAGGTTTGGAGAATATGGTGCCGAACCGGAGCGCAGAAGTTACATCCGAAACCGATGGCGGAAAAAAAACAATCTGAGGATGGAGTCGATGCCCATGCGCACTATCGTCCAAAGGAGGAGTCACCTATCTCGTGACTACAAAAGACTCTTCCAAGACAACAACAAAGTGCAAGCATCCGAGCCCAACACCAGATGGCGATCTATGCATAGTGTACAATGTGCAGCTCATATGCCTCGAACAGAGACGATTAGTTATGGATTCCTCACCTTAGAGTAGATGCCCCAGCAATACCAACGCCAGAGGTGGGTCTGCGAACTAAGTTCACACCAGAAAGTCCTGGAGAACTGAACGGCCAAAGAAGCTGTCTCTCCGGACTTGGCTGTCCAGGCAGTAATGTTTGGTGAACGTGTGCAATGAAGCCCACGTGGCTGCTTGGCAGATGTCATGAAGGGGGACTCCACGTCCCAAAGCAGTAGTGGCTGCAGTCGCCCTGGTGGAATGGGCGCGCAGCCCTACTGGAGGTTCTTTTTTCGCTAAGGAATAACAAATTTTGATGCAAAGAACGACCCATCGAGAGATGGTCCGCTTTTGCACGGCCCGACCTTTCTTGGCGCCCACAGAGCCAACATAGAGCTGATCATCCACCCGGAAATGTTTTGTGCGATCCAGCTAGAATGAAAGCGCACGTTTTGGATCCAGAAGGTGGAGCCTCTCCTCCTCTTTATGTGGAAAGAGGTAACCACTTTGGGAAGAAAGGAAGGCCTAGTGCGAAGGACAACCTTGTCCAGATGAACAGCCAGGAAAGGAGGTTTTGAAGAAAGAGCCTGAAGCTCAATCACCCTGCGAGCAGGGGTGATGGCAACCAAAAAGGCAGTTTTGAGTGTCAAAAGCCTGAGAGGACAGTTATGTAGCGGCTCGAAAGGAGCGCACATAAGGTAGGTCAGAACAAGATTCAAGTCCCACTGGGGCATTACGAAAGGAATAGGAGGAAACATGTGAGTAATGCTAACGATTTACAATAGGGGACTTGAAAAGAGAAGGTTGATCTGGGAGGCGAAGTAAGGCCGAAAGATAGCCTTTAAGAGTGCCCAGCGCAGAGCCCTGCAGGGCCAAGGAAAGAATGAAGAGGAGAACCTCTGAAAGAGGGGCAAAAAGGGGATCCACAGCCTTTGCTGTGCACCATGCCACAAATTTGTTCCATCTACAGGCGTATACCATTTTGGTGGAGGGAAGCCTGGCTGCCAAGATAACATTACAGACTTCGGGAGGAAGGCCGAAAGCTGTCAACTGTCGCCGCTCAATCTCCACGCAAGGAGATGGAGGCTGGACAGGTTCGGGTGGAGCACCGTCCCCTGCTGCTGCAACAGAAGATCCCCCCCAAAGGGGCAGTCTGATCAGAGGATCGAAGGCCATGTTCAAGAGCTCCGGATACCAGACTCTTAGTGCCCAGTCCAGAGCCACAAGAATGACTTGGGCCCGGTCACGCTTGATCTTCTTCAGCACTCTGGGCAGAAGTGGTATAGGCGGAAAGGCGTATAGTAGACCGCAACTCCACTCGCCACGACAAGCACTGAATTTAATGTTGTTCATCAGTGGTGATAAATAACTAGAAAGAAAACAATATAAGAAAGAGGCAAACAGTATAATAAGAAAGACAAAAATCAACCATAAAAACATTCAAAATATATTCATTAGATGGTATACCCCTAACACGATTTATATAGGTCCTAAAACAAGGTTCTTAGTTCACACTAAAAAAGAACCATAGCCCTACAACATACCTGTGTATTTCAGGGCTCTTTTGCTGGCCGGCTTGCTCTTCAACAGCTTTCTGATAGCCCCCAAATCGTTCATGAAGACTCATTCCAGCAGATCTGAAGTAATGCTCTGTTGGTTGAGGGGAGAAAGATGCATTGTTGTGCTGAGTACATAAAGATGTAGAGTTCTCAAAGGTGGGTATTCAGTACAAAAGAGAAAAAGAAAGCATGAATTAAACTTTGCAAGACGTATTATAAGCAGAGTCCTCAAGTCTACTATTTTCTGCTTTTCATATATATATTCCTAAGTATTGGCAAAGCCAACAGGTCTTGCTTTTGAGACCTTTGGCTCTGTGAATTTCTTTAGCTCATGCCATACAGCATCGGCAAAAATGCCTATGCTGCATAGCATGAACAAAATGAGAAAAGTAAAAGCAGTGGTTGGTGGCCACGTCCTCTTGCAGGCGCATGCATGCATCTTGACGCATGCGCATAATGTGGGCGCCAATTTCTTTTTAGAGATTCAGATGGATCGGTAAATAAGAAAAATTAAGTAGTGGGAAAGCACTTATATTTATTAAGTGAAAGGCTGGCAGCAATTACCTGCCTGACTTCCCAAAAAAAAAAAAACTAAAATGAAAAGAGGGGAAAAATATGATCGGGGTTGGGAGGTGGGGTTGCAATGAAGGAGTGGGATGAAGGGAAAATAAGCACACAAGGGAGGGAGAAACAAGAAGGGCAGGGGAAGACGCACAAGGACGAGAACAACAAGGAAAAAGCACACAGGCAAGAGGAACCCGGAGCAGGGAGGTAGGGAAGCACGCAGACACAAGCGAGCTGAACACAGAGCGCGGGCAGCAAGAAGCACACAAGGGAGACCTGAAAAACACATGCACTCGCATTGGGTGCTAAAGCTTTAAAAAGTAGTTCCCTAAAAGTGAGAAATCGAAGGACACAGGCAAAGAGGCTATGCTCCGAGGGACAAATACAATGGACAAGACAAGCCTTTGAAAAAGCATGCAAATGTGAATGAGAATAAAGACGACCAATGGTAAGCAGTGGTTGGGCTTTAAGTCCACTACAAGTTCTTCGTAAGTGGACAACAGATCTTTTGCTGTCGGGAAGGCTTGACCTGACAATTACCAAGCAGACATAAGCTTCCGTTTCCACAACGATCAGAAATTAAGCACATTTAAAAAAAACTTGCAACACAAAAATAGGCATTTCCCTTAGAGAGAGGTTATGTACCAGTTTCCTATTTGTTCAACATACCAAGTTACATTCTTAAGAAGTGTCATGTCAAGTAATGTGAAGTAACAATATTAATAACAAATCCCCTTTGAAGCAAAATCAGTTAGTGTTAGCACCATGAGAAATTCTGTCCACACAGACGGCTCTAATTGAATTGCACAAGATCCAGCAAGGAATCCCGAATTTTAATCCCAGCTTCCTAACTTGACTAAACGGCATGAACCTATTTAAACCACTTTACTCCACTATGCCTCATTTTCAGTGATAGCGAAATCCGCAACCAACTTTAAGGAATTCAGATTAGAATGTACACTAAAAAAATCACTTGTGTATGGTTTCAAAATAATGCAGCTCCACATACAGAGTAAAAGGTATGTAAATATTGCAAATAAGCTGTGTTCTCAGGGAACTTGAGGTGGGAATAGTACATGTGTAAAAGCGATTACTTCTAAAATGTGTTAATGCAGAAATATAATGTAATGTATTGAAGTGAAACAGGTGTACAAGAAATAGTCTATTTTAAATCTGAAAAAATCTTTATCCTATTTTTACATGACAAATCTTTTGATGGCTCTTTGTTCGACGCAGGATTCCTGACCCGGCTCTCCCTATGAAAATGCTGACTTGCCCACCTCTAGCCACTATAACGTTTCCTCCTATTGGGCATTCTTCATCAACCCTAATTCTTAAAGTCCCAAGCCGACCACATTGGCCAGCTAAATAAGCATTCAAATGAGACTTCACTGCCACAAACCAAACAGGTCTTCTTTGCTTCACACAAAAATTGCATACAAAAGCTCCAACTCCTTGCATGTTAAGGTATAATTAAGGCTCCCTGTTTTCCGTTTTTACAGATAAATACAGACAGAAACCATTTTTTTTCTTGTCTGTATTTATTTTTAAGTGTGGATAAAAACGGAAATTGGGTGCTTTTTTGAGTGACTCTAAATACACTTTTCCATGACTGACGGGCCAATAACTGTGTGGATTGAGAGGTAAGGGGGTTAAAAAAGAAAGGAATTTTAGTAAAGAGGCTTAAACAGCAGTAGATATGCACAAGGCTGATACTGAAATGTGCATATTTTCATATAGGTGCATTGATTTATCTTCTGCGGGTGTTCATATCACTTAAACCTGGCAGGCATTCCAGCATGACTGCATATTTATTGGTTAAATAAATGTGGAAATATACCAATTTCAGCCTTATTTTATTCACAAAACCCATCATAAATATGGATAAATACAGATAAAGTTGACAAAAATAAATATCAATAAATACAGAAGGAAATATATTTTAAAAAAATAAAACCGGGAGCCCTAGGTATAATGCAGCATTAATATAATGCCTAGAAAGCTTCATAAGCCAAACCGGACGATTAGAAATAAAATGTGAATATATGTGCCACAGATCACTTTCTAAAAAGGTGTCTTAGTTTACCTATTCATTTATATTCTTTTCAAAGAAGGCAATTCCTAATATAAGAATCAAAAGTAGATGGTTATGTCTCTTCTCAACAATGCAGACTTCCCCTCCTATGCCGGAGAAGTATCTGGTGTCCTAGAGAGACAAATGTTACAAGGGCTGAATCTTGCAGAGACAGATGTGGGTTAACATTACTTTTGCTCTTTTGATTACGAAGGAGAAAAAAGTTAACACCCTTAAAGCTTCAGATCTGCCAATCCAAAATGATGCTACTGGGCCCCTCAAGTATCGACTCGGTCATCATTTGCTATACCCCCCAGTCACCAATGGAAATTGGTTACTCCTTTAGTGGCAAGTTAATACAAGTAGTGTTCCTTCGGAGCAGTGTTAGGTGGAAGATGATGTTTATTTAAGGGTCTGTATAGCCAACTGTGTGTTCTTCAGGTACACGGTCTATTTCAGACGTAGTGTAATGAGATCCTGTGGAGCACAGCCTCCTTTCCTTTGTACAGGGGCAAACAGCATTTCCTCTGTATTTGAATTTGCAATGAAGACGAGTGTAATGAAGGAAAGTGTGCCACTGTCCATCCCCTCTCAACTCTTGCCATCAAAGTCTGCCTCTAGATTAAGCATATCTGTGTTAATTTTCTGCATGTTGATTGACTAGAGGCTGTTGCAACAAATCAACGTTTGCAATCAAACAGGGGCAGACTCCCAGCACACTGAGAAAGATCATCAAAAGATATACATGGTCCCTATAGTTATGAAGCTGGATGTAAAATAGCAATAATTTCCATGTATATAAGCTACCAGTCAGCAGAAGAAAAACCATCACATGATGCAGAGTGACCAGGTGAACCACATCAAATACCATCATTACTGGAGAGAAAGTGATGTCTTTCCACATGAAAACTATAGAGACATAGATTTTGCTCAGGACAACAGCTGGAATTTGGGGCACAAGACATGCAGCTTTTGCTATTCAATTGGAAGAGGAGAAAGTTAGCAAAAAAAATCTTTCCAGACAGAATACAGATGGGACCCTGAAAGTACAAAAGAATCTCACTCCGAGAAGCCAGCTCAAGGAAGTATTTCTGGTTCACACCTCAAGTACCCAGCGATCTACTGTAAGTAATAATTGTAGGTACAATAATCTAACCAATATCTTTCTAAACCAAGAAAAATAACACAAATCTATAGCAAGGTTAAGCCATTACGTAAAGTGCAGATGTCTAAAAGAACTCCTTTCCTGAACCCATTACATGAAGGGCTCGTAGACTGGCTAGTTTTAGACAGAAGAACAAGTTACCTAACTTTGGTAACATTCTTTGTGAGAGAGATTATCTAGCCACAGATTCCTCACCTTTTGAATAGGCGTCAGACTGGATCCAGAAACTTTATCAGTACCTCTGCATGTCTGTACATGGAGCCATTCCGCTCCGCACAGACATCGCTCCGCTATGGAAATGACATGCGGGTCATGTGTAGACACCACTCCCACGCGCGGACATCAGTTCCTTTCGAGACTGTCCATGCCCCCAAACGCAGAGCCCCAAAACCAAACTGGTAGACCAATGTGCTGATTCCAAGACTTGGGATTTTATTAATGGATAGAGTCCAATCACAGAGCGGGGAGGATCGGTCAGGAATCTGAGGTTCGATAGTCTCTACAAGAAAGAGCGTTACACAAGGTAGTTAAATTGTTCTTCTCCTAGAAACATCTAGCCACAGATTCCTCGCCCTTTGAATACATACCAAAGCAGTACTACTTGGTGGCACACTGCGAATGGACTCAAACCAGAAAATCCTGTAGAAAAGAGCGGGCAAAATGCCCTTCTCAGCGAACATGACTATCTAGACAATAGTCCTTTGTGAACAAACGGAGCGACACCCATACTGTCACCTTGCTAATGTCTAGGACAGGAACTCTGGGTGCTAAAGCAGCGGTAGCAGCTTTGGCCCTGAAAGAATGAGCACACAGTCCTACCGGAGGCTGCTTTTTAGCCAATGTGTTATAGATCTTAATGCACCACAATAAAGTATACAAAAAAGGCATAGATGGAATGCTGATGAGCACTTACTAGCGCTAAACCGGCCCTGGGTTGCTTGTGTTCCAGGCCTGGTAGTTTGAGCTGGATTGTTTCCATTGGAGCTGGGTCAAGCCAGATTTGCATGTGGCTTGATTCAATTTGAGGTGGCATGGTGTGCAAATTAATGATGGACTGGAATGCGGTTCCAAGTTACTAGTGGCAGAGATTAATTCAAGCATCCCATCCATCATTTTTTTGTATACTTTAGAACTTAATGCAGAGCACAATCCAGAGGGAGATGGTTCTATTCTGCAAAGCCTTGCCTTTTTTTTACTCCAGCAAACCTTTCAATTCTTTGTTACGATCTATATAGAAACTCAGTGCTGTCTTGGTGTCCAAACGAAGTCTCTCCGCTTCCTTATTTGGGTGAGGCAGAGCATGGAACGCCGGTAGGGTGATTGTTCGATCAATGTGGAAAGGCGTCACAACTTTTGGCAGATAGGATGCAGAGTCCGCAGAGCCAGTTTGTCCCGTAAGAAGGTGGTGCATGGCGGGTTGACAGAGAGCTTTAAGCTGGCTCATGCCATGCCAATGTTATGGCATTGAGAATACTGTTTTGAGGGGGAGGAGCCGCAAGGGTCAGTTTTGAAGCAGCTCAAACAGAATTCACATTAATAAAGTGAGGACAAAGTTACGGTCCCACAGTGGCATGGTGAAGGGAGATAGAGGAAACAAATGTTGTAACCTTTTCAAAAATATAAAACAGAAGACTTAAACAAATAGTGCTGATCGGGCAACCACAGAAAAGCCGAAAGAGTTGAAAGGTGCCCTTTAACTGTGTTCAAGGCAAGGCCTTGCAAGGCTAAGGACAAAGCAAACAAGTCAGACAACTTGGCCTGAAGACGTCAATCTGCTGAGAACCGCACTAAGCCACAAATTTGTCCCAACAACACGTGTATACAGTTCGAAGGACACCTGGATGCCAAGACAACATCAACCGCCTCCAGAGAAGGGTCAAAGGTGTTCAGCTGTCGACACCCAATCTACATGCATTAAGATGGAGATTAAGAAGGCCCGGGTGCAGAAACCTGCCCTGTTGCTGCGACAGTAGGTCCTCCCGGACGGACAGCTTCATTGGACGACAGATGCTTATGCTCAGATGCTCTGGATACCATACTCTCTGTGCCCAATCCGGAGCCATTAAGATAACTTGTACCCGGTTGGTCCTGATCTTGAGAACTCGGGGCAGTAGTGGTATCTATAGAAAGGCAAACAGAAGTCTTGAGTTCCACTTGAGGCGAAACACGTCTCAGAAAGAGAGAAACCTGGAAAACTCCAACGCACATAAATGCCTACATTGTACATTCTCAGCGGTGGCGAACAAATCAAATGAAAGCTCTCCTCATTCGCCGAACAGACCCTGCCTTACACCTCTGGGTGTAACTGCCACTCGTGAGCTGCTAGGCGCGACAGTCCTCCCAGGTAATCAATGATCCTGCCAGGTGGTTTACCACCAGGAATGTTTCTTGGTGGTCCAACCGCATCCAGAGGCGCAAAGCTTCTTGGCACAGGGTCCTTGACCTCACCCTGCCCTGTTTGTTGCAGCACCACATGGTAGTGTTGGTGTCCCTGAGCAACTGTACCAGCCTCCCCTTGATGGTCAGAAGGCATTCAGCGCCAAGCTGATGGGCCTCAGCTCCAGAAGGTTGATATGGATTCAGGACTACACTGGAGCCCAGAGGCCTCTGATCGCCATTTACCACAGGTGGCCATCCCAGCCTAGAAGTGATGCATTGGTCACCACGGTTAGTTCTGGGTGGGGAAGGGAGAGGAGTCTGCGGTGGTTCCAATCACAGTCCAGCAACCACCACTGCAGATATTTAGCAGTCTCCTCTGAAATCTGAACGTGATAAGAGAGGTCCCCTTGAGGCAGGGCCCCCAAAGACTTCAGATCCCACACTGCAGAGCCCGCACATGCCACCTGGCGTGCTCAACCAGCAAAATGCAGGCGGCCATCAGTTCCAGAAGCCTCAGTCAACCTCACTGAAATCCAGAACAGAGGCTGAAAGATCGGGTTCACTACCTGGATGACCTGGACACACTTTCCCGGGGGAAAGGCACGAAAACAGACCGTGTCCAGAATGGCACAGATGAAGGGCTTCAGCAACTGAGGAGTCCGGTGCGACTACAGTACGTTGATAGTGAACCCTATAGATGATAGGAGGTTTGCTATAATATGAAGGTGATTGATAACTGCCTTGGGCAAGTCCGCCTTCAACAGCCAGTCGTCGAGGTAGGGGAAGACTGGCATCCCTGAACTTGGAAGCTGTGCTGCCACCACCATCACTTTCGTGAGCACCCAAGAGCCACTGATGAGACCAAAGAGGAGCACAGCAAACTGAGACTGCTCCTCTCCCACCACAAACCTCAGGTAACGCCAGTGGGCTGTCAAGATGGTTACATGGAAATAGGCATACTGCAGCTCCAAAACTATCAACCAGTCTCCAAGGTCTAAGGCAGACAAGATCTGGGCCAATGTGAGCATTTAGAATTTTTCCTTCTGGAGGGCGCAGTTTTTTTTAATAGGCCGGGGTCCTCTGTCATTTCAGGGCCACAGGAAGTAGCAGGAGTAACAACCACATCCTATGTCTGCTGCAGGCACCCTCTCAATAGACCCTTTGGCCAAAAGGGCTTGCTTTTCCTGCCGCAAAACACAAAAATGGTCCTCCGGCAGTCATTGGGGAGACAGTGGAAGGAACAGCAGTGCAGAAAGGAAGGGAAGGGCATAGCCCTTCCTAGCAATTTGCAGGACCATCTGTCTGAAGTTATGACCTGCCAATCCAGCAAGAATCATCGGATCCTGCATCCACCAGATGGCTGTGCTCGACTAAGAGCACACTAAAGTGGTTTTGCAGGTGGGCACCACAGCTGCAATTGTGAAACTGCTGGGCATCATGCTGGAGTTGTATTGGCTGGAAGCATGGGGTACTCATACTAAACCGCAAAAGGAGTGGTAGGGCAGATAAGCCCAAGACATGTGCTGTGGCCCTGGTCTCCCTGAACTGCTCAAGAGCAGCGTCTACCTAGTCCCCAAACAGACAAGTCCCATTGAACGGAATTGTCTATGAGGGGCAACTCGGCATTACCTGAAAAAATGGTGGACCGCAGCCAGGCGTGTCGTAGAATGGCAACACTGGTGCCGATGGCCAGCTCAATGGAATCGGTGGTGTCCAAGCCACAACAAATCCTGAACTAGGCAACATCCCGGCTGCCCTGAACAACAAATTCTGAACATGGCAACATTCCGGCCGTCCTAAAATGGCCTCTACCCCCACGTAACCTGGGCAGAGTACTCAAAAAAAGAAAAGGTGGTATAACGTTAATTCATATACATTCCATAATACTTTAACGATCTCTGGGAGTCCTGGGGCACCTGCTCCCTTGCTTTCTCCTTATGACTGTGCTGATTAATTATCAATGTATCTTGCTAGACTCCTCCTACAGAAAGATTGATGCATTTCGTCCCACAGTGATTCAAGTTCTCTTCAGGACTAGGAAGAAAAGAGAACCTGAGCTAACAAAACAATCAATATTCCACATGTCAAAAAAGGTGGGAACATTCTGCATATATACATAACTAATTTGTACAGATTTTCGTTATCACCTCATATGCCAGAGATCAGAACTGCCATAAGAGCAATAAACCCAGGACAGAAGGAGTTACCGATTGCCTGGTAAACTGCATGCAAGTGCCAAGACTACATAATTCATGCCAGTGTGCACACACTTATGAAATAATCATGCAAAAATTGGCTACCAATGGGCTTCTGAAAGCCTTACTAGAATCAATGAAATAGGTGCAAGACCAAAACGGAACAAAATATCAAATGTCTGGAAAAATGTGGGTCGAGTGCCAAGGCCATGCTACACATGCCAGGGAATTCATGCTTATAAAGGTCGCCATGCAAACGTGGACTACCAATAGGTCTACCTAGTAGTTGATCAGCACAGACATAAGGAGAAAGCAAGGAGCAGGTGACCCAGAACTCCCTTGACTTGACTACCTTCGGGTATATTTTAAGTTGGACTTCTCATGCAACCACCCTTTTATCTCTAATAAGGAAACAAGGAGGAACAAATGGACAACAAAGCTCTTCCTTTATTTGCGGGCACTTGGAATATATTGACTGTTTGAGTCTTGCTTTTGTGTAAATTGATTCATCTTTACCTTTCCACCAGAGATGTATAAAAAGTATTATGGAATGTATATGATGTACAGATAAGGCATCCGTAATTTATGATAAAGTAATCATCTGTCAAGACATTTGCTTGCGACAGTCCATACAGGGCTTAAAACCTGTCGTTTTAGGGACAGACCTCTCTTGCACACTGTAAAGATTTGAAAGAAATAAAGGTAAAGTATCTCTGAGAGACGAGAGGAAGCTTCGAATCCACGACACGAGGCACAGAAAGAAAGGAACTGACATTAGTGCACTGGAGTGTCATCTATATAAGGTCTACATGTCAAACTAGAGCCAAACAGCATCATTGCGGAGCCGCAGGGTAACACATACAGGCACGCAGAGGTACTGCTGAAAAGTTTCCAGATCCAGTCTGATGCCTAGGGGATATTCAAAAGGCGAAGAATATGAAGCTAGAAGCCTATATCAGAAAGAGGACGTTTCAACTGTGTTTTTGGTCTAGGAAGCTGCAAGATGGAGAGAAAAATGCCCTACAGACTGCCTGCCAGAAACCAGCTGGCATCCAATAAGCATTATCTTGCGAAACAGAAGAGAATTTCCTTCAAAGGCAAATTCAAAACCCTAAAAGGAAGATCAGCTGGATTACCGATATCTCGAGATTGGCCCTTCCCACTCATGCACATAAGTCCTATTGAGAAACCTTTGCAAAATCTAAGAAAGGGGAGGTAGTACTTAAGGTGAAGCCATGCTGGCTTACGTTTCAAGTAATCAGTCAGGCTGATCTCAAACAGAATAGGATCTAGCTACAAACTGTGTAGAGGGTATTATAATTGTGCAGCTTTGAGAAAGAAGACAGTTACTCTTAACTTTTAACTCAAAGAACCTGCCTTCAGAAGGGTTCCAACTTCTCCCACAATTATCTGAACATACAATGGTAAAATTGAGTGGGTTGGAGGGTTGGGATGGGTGGTGTAAGTCAAGCTATCTCATCTCTGACAGCACTTTATTTCACATACCATAACTTGGGTCAAAGCAGAACCCAACAAGTGCCAGATTGACAGTCATTTGTTAAAGACAGAACGTTCAGAATGCTTAACCTATTAACAGATTCCAAAATGTAAGGGAGGTAAGCAATTTAAATTAATATGTGGGAAAAAAATCACTTTAAGTGATGGGGCAGGCAACAAAGTACACAATGATAAAAACTCAAACACAAAAGTAACAAAGACTTTAATGACCGGAATTGGTTACTGAATTCCCATCGTTCTAACTTCAAGAAGATTTTTCTCTGTTCATATGTAAAGGGGCATTCTGGCAAGATCGGTGCAGGAAGTAGTACTACTAATACTGGAGGATCAGTAGAGGCCAGACTGTGTGAACCTGTGGAGAAAGTTCTGTATATTGAATAAAGTTCTTACCAATACTGCAGAATGTAGACTGTGCTACATGAAGTGTCAACAGGAGATATATATACCATTATAGAGAAAACCAGAATTTTTGCAATAAGTTTATAACAAACAGGTGGCATTGCAAAGCTGGATGAATGCCTGAACACATCTTCTCAAAAGAGAGACGCAAGTGCTACAGCATCGAGACAAATACATTTAATTCGGTTAAATTAAGCTAATCATACTCTCAGTATAGCCAGACAGAACTGGATGAGCTACCAACTTTGTTGAATGCATTTAGTCCCAGTAAGCGCAGACTTATGTGCAGAAGAACTCTTAGCTGTTTTCAGAACACAGGAAGCTGTAGGATAACTATATGGCTATTGTGTAAATGCATTACCAGTACTAGACAACACCAAGCCTAAATAGTACCCTGGCATAGAACCACATCTTAATCAGTGTGTTCTTGTCTTAAAAGGGGAATGAGATCAAATGCTGAGACCAGTAAAATAATTTTCAAACCAAGTCAAAAAATTAATAACGACTTGTCAAGACATTAACAAATGCAACAGTCCTGGAAAAATGTTAGCATATTAACACAAAAGACGTTCTAGGATGCAAATAGAAATAGTCTCACAAAGTATTATCCAGCCTCGTTAGACTAAAACAACCCCCAACCCCATCAAAACGTAACCCATCAAAGAAAATAATTGATGTCAGAGTGAAGGAGAACATCTTTGTCAGTGGAAACAAAGTGATGCATTTCTGTAGTACAAGCATACGTATCTTGCTTGTACACAAAAAATATGTTTACATCATTTAGTAGGCAATAATTCTGAATACCATTGATGCAAGAAAGTTGGGATCAAGCCAACTAACCACAATGCCTGTTTTGTAAGGACAAAAAGAAGTTATTTACCTGTAATAATAGTTGTCCATGATCTGGATTCTCTCCAACAGCAGAACAGCTATGTGCATATGGGGAGCTCCGAAACATTTCTGAAACTTCCATTGTAAAGCATGCCTACGCGAGGCAACATTATCAGTCTTCTTAGAATGCCGTCAAATAAACCAAACTAGTAATATTTAAGTATACATATATATCTCACTGACACCCCCACCATAGAAAATCATTTAAAACTGCAAGAATGGGAAAGAGTGCTTCTTTATTAAATAGTAAAAAAAAATGAAAACTGACAATGCTGCTTTGGGAGTTCCTACACTTGTGCGGTCTCATGATGAAATGCAGTTTCAATCCTATGGCATATTTTTGGATATCATTTGGAAAAATTCTCTATTGAGACCTAGAGGCATGCTTCCCCCCCCCCCCCCAACTTAGAGGCATGTGTTAATGCAGTTTCCAGAAACACTGCTATGTAAGATGATTATTCAAGCAAGCTTAATCCACCAGAGCATCAGTTCTGTAGTCAAAGTCTGGGATTCAAACATTTCTCACGACAGTACGCATGGTGGCCTCCCCTCTGGTGTAACCACCCGTAGTTTACCGAGTAACAGCCTGTCAGATTTCTAGTTGTGAGGGATGATATGGGGATACTACCCGCCTTAAATGGTCAGTTTAGAGGAAGCCAAGGTAGTGCGAAGAGCTCCAGAATTAAAGGGCTGTTTTGATTTACAGACACTGTTGGTCTTAGTAATACCCTGGAACTCTTGACATCAAATTTCGAAACGCAGGGGGTTTAGCTGCCAGAATGGGAGGGCTTGGAAGAAATTCAGTAACAAAATGGTTTGGATAACGTTAACATGTGAAATGACCCTGGGTAGGACAAACAATTGAGTTCTCAGAGTTACATTACAGAATTACAATAGAAAACAGTACTTAGCTCACCAATGTATATAGCTCACAGCTCTCACTCTACTGGCAGAAATCACAGCCACTCAGTCATTTTCCAAGTAAAGTGTTGGCTATCTGACTTACTATGTTCTACTCTAAAGTAGGTATGGTCTAAAAATAAAAAGGGGGCTTAAGTTCATAAAGCTGATCTTTAATCATGGGAATAGAGAATAACATTTAGAAAAGGTAGGTGCATTATGCCGAAATGGCAGCCGAATATACTTAGACATATAAATACTGAAAATCATATTTAGTCCAATAAAGATAAGTCTACACAGTTTATTTTTGGAAAGTTCTGCCACCCACCAACTTTCTAGGCACCTACAACAGACCCTCTGGAAAGTTCAGGTGGCATTATAGCAAATCTCTGGGGTTGGTGGTTAGGCTCAATTATGGTAGGCTGCAGTGTAGGATGTTGCCTTGTACTATGACCAGGGGATCCAGCTGACATTGAAGCATCCTATGTTATCACATGTATAGATAAACCAGGTCTCAGAACCACCACCAATAAGGCCAGTCAGGAGGAATTATAATGATCTGATTCATGCAATGACTGTTTGCCAGTCATCTTTATTAGGATCATTAGAAAATTCATACAAAATGACTGCTACTAGTCTATCAAAAGCACAATTTCCTTGGAACTAGGCCTGGATAAAATCAGGATATAAAGTCTCTGCATTTTTTAATTTGGTTTTATGGCAGAGGTTAGGATCAGACATATCATAGGTTTTGTTTCAGAGACGTGGGAAAGCAGTCATTTAATACCAACTCGTACTTTTGTAATAGACACCTGCTTAGTTTGTCTGTGCTTGAGGTCTGTAAGGCTAGCAGGTGCACTGGTGTGATTTGGATGATATTCATAGTAATGAATGGCAGTTCAAATGTGCCTTTCTTGCAAGAACTCTGGACTTTGTTTCCAAATCTACTAATGTAGTCATTCGTGGTAGTGTGATCTGCACTACAATGGAGTCAAGGGAGGCTGCTGGCAGGAAGAACTTGAAGGCCCAGAGAGACACCCTCTGCATCAGCACGTTAATGCAATATTTTTGCTCGCTGAAGTCATATCTCCCACGTGGGCTCCAAATCTCTCCAGGGAGGAGTCTGTCTCAACTGTCTAACTCAGAGAGACTTACTGGAACGACAACCTGATGCACGTGCCTCTGCTCATAACACCACAAAAGAAATGAGAAAGGCCTCTCAGTCTTTGTCCTCCACAGAACACACTGATGAGATCCTTGTATCCAAGACTGGAAAGTATTGAATCGCTAGCATTCATTGGAGGAGTGAACTTGATGCATCAATTTCTAGATCTCAAAAGAAATGTTAAATTGTCTTCAGGCACTGCACTTACCTATTCTTGAGCAGCCTATCATCCTAATAAGGGCTGTGATCACGACAAGCTACAATAACCATCATGTACTCTGAGAATGCAGGAGGAGCTAATTTTAAGCAGAAGATGAAGACTGTTTTAGAAATGATCTTTACCAATCTTGAATGTATGCATCGCACACAATTGGAGTGTTAAAGTAAGTGTATTGGCAGTAGATGTGCATCCAATCATCTCATGGTAGGTGAGAAAAAATTGGGGGGGAGGGGGGAGGATGGATGTTTTGGAACTTGTTTAACTGCAAATTGATACATATGACTTCATGTAACAGTCAGTCCAGTAGGAAAGGTCTTGATATTTTTGGAGGAGAGCAAGACAATATTTATTTAATACTTTTTGTAAAATATCTCGCACCCCTATCAATCTTTCAAGTTATCCTCTGCCATGTTTGTAATACTACAGGGCTCGAAAAATCCACTCGACCTAAATTTAACGAGGGCGAGCTGTTTTTAGGTCCTACTCGCGCTTTCTGGCGAGTAGGAAGACAAACTAACTTTTGTCCTCTGTTTCTGAAAACGGAGCAAATGTGACAAGATTTAAAAGCATTTTTATTGCTCACAAAGTTAATGAGCAATAAAGATGCCTTTACATTTTGTTGTCACATTTTCTCCACTTTCACAGACGGAGGTCAAATAGGTTACAGTTAGGTCAAGGAGATTTTTCAAGGTACTAGACCTGCAGGACTAGTACCATTTTGGGGATTTTGCAAGCCTTGTACTACCTCCATCATGGTGTCCAGCAGTGGTAGCAAGATAACTGGCTCTTTCATTCCTATGAGGCCTTTTCAGCAGTGGCAGAATACTACTGTTATCCTCTACCTCTCATTAATTTTCACCATTAAAAATGGGCTTCAGGTATAGATCTAAAAAAATATTGCAGCTGCCTTTTCCAGTAGTGTATAAACCTACAGTTGACCTCCACAATATACAGTGACATGGATATTTAGAACACTTCAAATTTGACAGAGTACTTCAGTCTTCAATTTCTGGGTCTTACCAATAGTATGAGAGCCAAAGAGACAGACTAAAAGATCAAGGGTCTTGTGGTATCAGAGGACGTTATCAGACAGTCTATGACAGCAACCTGAGAGGTCTTTTATGTCCTAGGCTGCATGGATGGTCTTGTATAGTGTATTCATACCATCTTAAGATTTCCTGGAAGTTGTCGTGCAAGATCCTTGAACTGCCTTTTAGATTCCCAGAAGGCAGAGTTGTAGCAAACAGACTAGTCGTGCCACATTTGTGGACCCAAAGAATAAACTGAACCTTGTTTTGCTTCAAAGATATGATTAACTAGAGAAGGGTTGTCTCTTAAGAAAAGAATTGATCCAATTCCAAAACTTTGCATTTTTTCTTTTGCTCTTCTCTGGTTGAACTGAAAAAGGCACTAGAAAGATGTACATGGTAGGTTATTACATCCCTGGAAGTAGTGATACCAATGGTCTTACTTGCCAAGTAATCAGTGTTCTGAATAATGTAAAGATGCTAAATGATCTCAAACAATGATATTACATTAACCAGTATTGTCCAACCTTCTTCAATGGAAGTGTGTCTGGATTCAATCAATGGAAGTGTGTCTGGATTCAGGAAGGTATTGTTGCCCAGTCGAGAATGATTATCCAAAGTTGTTTTTCTGGATTCTTCTCAAAGGCTTGGTTCTACATCTCTTGGAGGGTCTTGCTTTGAACCAGAATCCCTGAAACATTCCTCTCCAGAATGCATGCTCCTGGTGCGGGAACCACTGCCCTGGATATATCATCTATACCATCCACTAATCCACAGAGTGCATTCCAGGGTACTTTCCTTTAGAGAATTGCCGCTTGAGTCTTTTTAAATGGTCAGTTGGTTCTCCATCAAAACCTATCCACAACTAGTTCTGAAAAAGTGTAGGGCATGGCAGCAAAGGTTGAGGAAGTTCAGACATAGCTTTGGGTGGGCAAATTGCTTTAAGGATGTTCAGTGCTGCATCCGGTTGCGCTGGAGGTGCTGTACAATCAACTGATGCCAAACTGGCCAAGAATTCCCCTAAGGAGGTTTCTGCAGTGTCTGGAGTAAAAAGCCTATGAAATCCCAATGTTTGGAGCCACAACTAGGAGCAGCAATGGCCGAGTTTGGTACATGATCTCTTAAAATAGTCTGTGCTTCTTACTCGTGCAACTGTCTGAAAGACATGCAAAGGGTAGCATACTCAACCCTCCAGGATTCCTTTCTTCCACAAAACGTACACCTAACAAGAAGAGCTGGCATGGCAGCCATACAGCTGAAGAGGAAAGAAAATGCATACAGAAAGAAGGTGAAGCTTGCTTTTTTGGAATAAAAGGCTGACTAATCAAGTAGATGATATGGGATATGTAGTTAAAACAATACTATCAAAAACTGAGTTTTCAATCAAAAGATTGTCTATAAATAGACTGTAGAATGCTGGGTTCCTTGGTCCTAAAAGGAATAATCTGCTGAGCAACTACTAAAATTCAGTGTCTGTTTTCACTGTTATATCTTAAGTATAGCAGCAACACTGAATTATGTTTCAGCTTACAAAATAAATAAAAGCAATGTTTTCTTCACATGAACTTTGTTATAAGTCACTTGGTTTAATTGGCTGAATTTTAAAAAGTGTCAGAAGCTGATGCTGCTAATAGGCAAGGGCTGTTTGGTAAATTATTTAAACATTTAAAGCAAATACTTCAATAACGTACTGTGGGATCTCACATGAATATTTGAGAGAATGCCATAATGGACAACTACCATTATTAGACTGCAGGTGCCCTTCGCTGCCACTCATTCACTGCATTCATTCCTCCCTACAGTTCAAGCCCAAAATGATAAAAATGCTTTATCAGCCATTAGCACACCCGATGGAACAGCTAATCAGAAGGCTCCTATGCGCACTATAAGTATTATTAAAAGCCAGCGAAAGGGATTATTCAGTTTTTCCAGTTCTCAAGATCACTGCGGTGTGCTGTTGACACAGGGAGCACTGCAAAGCAGGCACTGTCTCTTACCTTATGCTGCAAAAAAAAAAAAAAACTCTTTATTCTTTGTGGTGCTCCCTCAGCCTACAACGAAGCAGTCTGTTCACAGATGGCGTCAGGGCTCCTCCCCTTGTATTTACCAAAAGGGGAGCACATTCTGCCCAAAACCTTTTTTTCTACTTTTTTTGGCTGATTGAGCTTCCTTCTTAGCAAAATCAAAGGGGGGGGAGCCTGGACAGCCATCTGACTGGTGGCTTCTTCTGAATAATTTGAGAGAACGCTGCAGGAGGATAGAGACTCTTTCCCCTTTCTCGTAAGCGACAGCTCTAGCTCCCCCAGATCTCCCAGTTTGCTCTTAATTGCAGGGCCTTAATGACTGTTAATTATCCTACCCTCTTTACAAGCACTCGCCTATGACTGTCACCCATAACTGTGGGGAGGGTAATTAACAGTTGTTATTGCTCACAGGTACAGGTCTTAACACTTAATTGCCCGCAGAAGAGAGCAGTAAAGCTAAGGCTTGGATGAACTGATGAAATGCGGTTTTATATTTTCAAATCTGTGTGGAAAAAATATAAATTCTTGGGCTTTTTCATCATATCACTCCCAAAGACAGAAAGGATGAGACTGAAATTAGCAGTTGTTTTGACTGGGCTCATCAGGTTCTCGAGTTTTGCAAGGTGCTACAAATATCAATTCTTCTGCAGAAAGCAAAAGAATTCTTTAATATTTCAATAAAACTATCTAAAGGTGTATCGTAATTTATAATGTAGTTTTTAGATGGCAATCTTACAAAGATTTTACGTTAAAAATAGTTTTGAAATATTGAGGTCAACAACTGTGTTTTAAAGTGCTGGTATGCCGAAGAATGCAGAAGACAAGGTCAGAAGACTACCTAAACATTGATACAAAACATTCTGAAATTTGTGGTGGGATAGTGGGCTGACCAAGAAATGTCAAATGACTGGACAAGGAAATGCAACAAAAAGTGAGAGTAAATGCTGAAACTGCACACTTTAATGGAAGTAACTTGGCATTCTTACTCTGTTTTGTGTACTGGAAGAATTGTCACAGTTGTGATTACAATTAATTAGCACTAATAAACTTAGAATGCCTTAAAAGGTGAAACACACTGGCAGTGCTTTCGGCTGCCAAGCATAAGGGTGTAGTCTGAGCACAAACTCAACTCATACTAGAACAGATACTTGTAAAGTACTTCTACCTAAACTTCGCAAAAAAATAAAAAAAAAGATAAAATGCAAGTGCAAACAAAAATGAAATCAAGGAATTACACATTCCCTAACATATGTACCAACATATTGTATGCTTTGTTCTTGCAAGTAAGAAAAACAACAAACCACAGATACCACCATTTCTGCTGATTAGCAACACATTGGAATCAAACCTAGGACGAAGCCTGGTGTTTGCTCAAACAGAGGAAACAAATGGAACATATAACCCATTTAAATTGAATGAAAGAGCTATGAGGAAAAAAATATACACTAATGTGGAAGAAGGCTTAAGAACTGCTTAGTACTTCTTAAGGACCAGCATGTCAGTCTATTATAGTATTTCGAGAAAATTTAGGTATCATTCAGCCAAGATTGTAAGAGGAGGCAGAAGAATAACGTTAATTCCACTAGGAGGCCTTGATAGAATGAAAGATGAGGATTAAATGAACTGTGAAAATATGCAGAAAATGTGATTAAACAGAGAACATTTTGATGCACAATTATTGGATTATGTACTGCAGCGCAGGTACCTGTAAGCAAACCCCGAACAAAAGTCATTAACAATTTACAAAGCCATTAATGGCACAAAGTGATCTTATTTCACACCTATAACAACCTAGCCTTCTACAATATTGGTGCCACTTTAATTAAGATAAAAGACACATTTAACAATAAGGGCAAGCTGTACAAATTTATCGCAACAAACGTGCATAATAACTGGAGACATTGCAATGGAAATTTGAATAGTTATAGGTCAATCAAGTTATCCTCTTAACATGTCAACATACATCTGTGTTAACTTACCGCCCAGAATCCAGCACATGTTTCATAACCAATCATTACAACAGCCACTACTAGGGTAGTGCCTCAATCAATTCCATCAAACTCAGGAATTTGAGCTAGCAAGTCAGTTTTGTGGCCATTTTGTCAGGAAGACAGAAGATTCAACTTTGCCTGTCTCTTTCAACAGTTATTTTATTGTATAACATGGGTTTTGCCATTTCAAAACATATTCCAGGACCTAGTCATAATAAGAAAGAAATAGTCACTGGGAATTTTCCGCTCCATACGAATTATGAGCTTTTCAGACCTCTTGCATGACACCAAACATGAAAACAGCCATCTAAAGCAATTTACCCAAAGCATACAGCAGACGTTGTTTTGAATTAAACTAAAGAATGGTTAGACACAAAACAATTGTAAGAGCCTATGAGCTTGCTAGAGTAGCAGATGTGCTGTGGGAATAAACCTCTAATTAAAACACCACAATAACCCAGACAGCTTTAGTAAAAATGCAACAACGATCTTTCTTGATATAAAAAGTTGATGTTCATCCCTGAAGTGCATGAGCTATTTTAACCAAAGGCTACCCATATATTCTGTACGTTTACTGGACAAAGCAAAATAGGCTTCATTGTTTCACTCAAGTTTTAGAAAATACTTTTAAGAATCATAAACTTCTGATAACATACAGAAGTTGCAAAATGAGCATAAGCTATTTCCATGCATGGTCTATAAATATTGAAGGTGCTTGCTATGCTCAGAAACTAGCTATTCACAACCATTTAAAAACAAATGAAAATGTGGTCAATTACTTACCCTGTAAATATCCAAATATGTTTATACACCATTCAGCGGAAAACTTCAGTGATACAGTCCTTTAAAAAGGAATATGAGGATGGGAGTGGAGATAAGGAGCTTGTAAGTCTGCTGAAACTCCACACAGCTGCCTTTATGAACTGACTGCAGATTGAGACAGTGGACGAGGATCAGAAATCCATGTGGGAATATCGACTGGAGATGTTCCAATCTCTTCTGCCATTTTTTTGTGGAAGGACAAAGGACACCCACCACATCAAGTTTAATTAGCAGTGTATTATCATCGCTCCTAAGGAGGTCATGCAGAGAGGTCTGAGACAAGCAGCACTTGTTCTCACTTTGCCTCGCTGCTGATCTTCGAAACCTGGAAGATGCAGAGGACGATTTCAGACAGACCATCTTGTATGAGTGTGGAAACCTGCTCTACGACCTACTAGAAGATATGAGGACCATGACAACAGAGATAAATAAAAATGTACTGCAGATGGAAGATCCACCAAAGAAAATAAAATGCAAGGTGAGCCTAAACCAGGAGCAGGAGATGGACAGAGGATTTCAAGCGTCAACGTCATGGTGGAGTTATACAAGGCTGCTATCCTGTTGTGCCAGGATTTCAGGAACTGCACAATCACGTCTGTGCTTCAACTGGAGCAGGAGCTGGAGTGCTTACAGAATCAAATGCCTTCCTAGTTAACTAACATCTAAACTAGCTGCCTGAAGGTTTTCCTGCTGTCAATGCTATTGCCAACAGAATATCAGCCACACCTCTCCCCTTCCTCGATCACCTCATCCAGACCTCTTGCATTCTACCTTCCTTTGCCTTTTTCATTCCTAGTTTTTCGTTCTTCAATACTTCACATATCTTCCTTCAGTTCACCCATTTACCAGTTATTCATCCCAGTTAGCTCCCACTATTGGTCCTAGTCATTTTACCTTTATTTACCCTCTCTTCAAATAGAAGGCCTCTCCTACTCTTTTCTGCCATTTCCTCTTCGATCATCTCCTTCCTCTCTCTGCCTCGTGTTCGCTCTCCATCTCAACATACCTCCACAAGGTTCATATGTTTATGTTTAACATTCCATGTAAGTTCACTTGTTCTCTGTAACATTATGACCCAGGGTTTGCCCAGTCACACCCTTGTTACCGTCACCTTTTCTTTTCTTCGCCACTACTTTTTCCCATCTAAACCAAGCTTGTATATGTTTACTATGCTTATGTTCGGTAGGCTTATGTTCAACGTTCACTGCAGACAGAGATTTCTGTTTCCCACAATCCGACTTGACTCAGGACTTACTGGAAGCAATGCAATAGCAACTCCATCTTCGCAATCCCTTACTTTTTCTTGCCTTGAGTCCTTCTAGATGTGACTGTCATTTTCGGATTTGAGATTGCATAACTTCTTTTTATTTGGGACTTCGTACACCATGACATTCAAATGCGCTTTTCAAATCTGAGCTGCTGTTTACCACAACATCTTGCACCCCTATAACAATCAAACATATCTTATTTGCGTTCACAGCCACCGAATAACTTCTCCTATTACAGGACCTTGGTACAATATTTCAATGAAAAAAAAAGTACCCATCTAAAAGCAACATTTCTTTTTAGTTATGTTTTAATAAAACATATGAATACGAAGCAAATAAACTTCGGTAAAATGAAAATTGGATTAAAGAGAATGGAGCTTGACTGCCGACCAATTTTGACCCAAAACTAAAATAGGAAAAAGTAAGTGAAACTGCATATGGTCTAATATGAAATAAAGAAACTGTCAAATGAAGGCAACCACAAAGCTTAATTGCCAGAGAATTTAGTCGATTGTGACAGTTTACTGAAGGATGTCAAGTCTAAAATTAAACGATTCTGCTGAAGACCAGTGTCTGTTGGGGAGATGAGAGAGTTGTATGTGAAGTTAGAGGAAAATGTTACTTACTTTCTGTAACATGTTAACCTGTAGAGACTGCCCAGCTGCAGATTCCTTACCTTAGAATATTCCCCAGGCGTCAGACTGGATACGAAAATTTTGGTGAGCAGCACTCCTACATGCTGGTATTCGGCATCATTTGCACCAGAAGTGATGTGTGCAGTGCCTATATAGGTGCCACCCCAGCATGCAGACAAGTTTCTTTTTGTGACTTTCCATGCCAGAAGCGCAGAGCCACGAGGAAGACTGACTACTGGTGCGCTAAGCTAGGGCCCTTAAAAAATCCATTGGCAGAGCTGGGAAGATGGGTGGGACGGTAAGGAATAAGCGACTAGATAGAGTCTCTACCGGATAAGTCGTTACCGAAGTTAAGTAGCTTGTTCATCTGACCTGCCCTGTGCCAGTGCTCCTTCCCTAAAACAAACTCTCAATTGGTACTTCTGTCCCCTGTAAGTCCCTAGTAACTGGTACCCTGGGTACCTAGGGCCTGAGAGCTGAAGAGGGTCCTTTGGGACCCCCTCTCATTGGGACCATGCCACTGCCCTTGCAGCCTGCATGCCCCTGTGAGGGGAAAAATGACAAAGTTGACATTGCACCCTGACTGGGTGCCATGCCAGCTAACACTGCCCGACAGCATAGGTAAGTCACCCCTCTAGCACTCCTCACAGCCCTAAGGCAGGGTGCACTATACTACAGGCGAGGGCATATAAGCATGAGCAGATACGCACCTACAATATTGGGCAACATTTCCTAATTTTGTAAGTGCGAGTGAAGCCATAGAGAATACATGGGCTGAGAACTCGACAACTCGTGTTCCACAGCAGCATGATGCCTTCACTGAATACAGGAGTGTTTGGGACCAAACTACTGATGCCAGTGTGGGATTTATTGTACCATGTACCCAGAGGGCACCTCAGAGGTGCCCCCTGAATCCCTACCTAAACTGGTGTGGTCTCTGACCAGCTGTAGGCAGCCAGCCACCCCCAAAACATGTTTCTGGATCCCTGGGTAGAGAGCCCCTACTCTCTGGGACCAGAAACAATGCACATCCTGGGCAGAGGTGTCATGCCTTCTACCCCCGGATGGGCAAGTGCTCGAAGAAGGGAAGCTTCAAAGGCCTGTTGCCTTTGTAATGCGACCCCCCAGCCTCTGCTGCTAGCAGCCAATGGCAGCCCCTGGTTTACACCCCCACTTTGGGCAGGAAAATTCAAAAAGATAGGTGTGCCCACCTCTGCCAACCCCACCCTTCAGGTGGGGGGAAGCGAGGTGAAGCACACTTTTCAGTCCCCGCCATCTTGAGGATGTGGGGACCCCTTCAATCAGGGCTATGTCTATGCCCCTACTACAGGAGGGTGGGACAATAAAGGGTGTAATCACCCCAGGTGCGGTGCCCATTGGCCCTACCTGCTACTCCCCTAAAACACCTCCTAAATATAGTATTTAGGTGGCTTCCTCAGACCTGAAGCCCAGACCTGCGACGACCTAAGAAGCAAGAAGACACCCTGCAGAAGACGACAACTGTCTTGACTGGGGCCCTACCTGCTTGTCTCCGGTTTCAACGAAGCCTGTGACCTGTCTTGCAGCACAACCTTCAAAACCCCTAGGAGGACTGTTGCCTTTAATAAAGGCTTTAATCTCCAGAGGACAGCGGACCTGTCCAGGTAGAACCAAACCCCAAGAACAGTCACAGGAAGGACCAACCCTGGTCGATGCGACTCCCTGCTGCACAAAGAACTACAAGAACCGCCTGTAGGACGCTGCCTCTGTATATACTAAACCAAAATGAGGTATAGCGTGCACAGAGTCCAGTGGAACCCCAAAGGTAGGCAGCGGTAAAAGTAGATAGCACCTTACTCTCTATTTGTGGTAGTGTGGGTGAGCAGTAAGGCTTTATCGGAGGGTAGTGTTAAGCATTTGTTGTACACACTCAATCAACAAATGATGTCACACACTCAAAGACTGAACTCAGACCAATTTGATTTGTATAAAAAACATTTAGTTATATTTATTTTCTAGAACCAAGCAAGCCTGGTACAGGTAAGTGTAAATGGTACTCTTCAAGGCAGGTTGAACAATACAAGCAAGCTGAATGAAAATGACTGTTACAGGTTTGTAAATGCTTTCAATACAGTGGAAATTACTGTTAGATTACTTTACAGATTGCTTTAAGGATTACTTTTTCTACTCAGTGTGATATGCCTAAATATCACACTGGAACAATTCCTAGTGAAAAGGTAAGTTAAGCAGTTTTTAGTTATTTGCAGTTTTTCAATGTTTCATACAAAACCAACTTCACACAAAATTTTTAGGAAAAAGCAGTCAATGCAAGCCTATGGAAGGAAATTGAGTTATCGGAGCACAAGTTACTAACTTGTGTAACGATATATCTGTAAGAGACAGTAGTTAGTGACAGATTCCTTACCTTAGAATATCCCCAGGCGTCAGCCTGGATCCGGAAAGTTTTGCGTAGCAGTACCCTTGCGCGTCGGTAGGCAGCGTCGTGCGGCTCCGCGTCAGTCGTCGAGATCGCCGGGATGACGTCGCGGCCAGTACTTAGACGCCGCCCATGCGCGCTGACGTCAGTTCTGTACACGACTTTACGCGCCAGGAACGCAGAGCCATGCAAGAAGCTGACATTGGTGTCTGAAAAAATACTAGGGCCCTGAAAGGGATGTCCTTAACCCTAGAAATCAGTTCGCAGAACGGGGAGGATGGGTGGGCGGTAGGAATCTGTCACTAACTACTGTCTCTTACAGATATATCGTTACACAAGTTAGTAACTTGTGCATCTGGAAGAGACACGTTAGTGACAGATTCCTTACCTTAGAATAGATACCCCAGCAATACCAACCCCGGTGGTGGGTCTGCGAACAAAGATCAGACAAGGAAGTCACGGAGGATAGAGCGGCCAAAGAAGCCGTCCCTCCGGACCTGGCTGTCAAGGCAGTAATGCTTGGTAAACGTGTGCAGCGAGGCCCACGTAGCTGCCTGACATATATCCTGTAGCGGAACACCGCGGCCTAAAGCCGTGGTAGCAGCTGTCGCCCTGGTAGAATGGGCACGTAGCCCAACAGGGGGCTCCTTCTTAGCCAAAGAATAGCAGGCTTTGATACACAAGATTACCCAGCGGGAGATGGTCCTCTTGTGTACCGCCCGACCTTTTTTGGCGCCCACGAAGCCAACAAAGAGCTGGTCATCCACCCGGAACGGTTGTGTGCGGTTGAGGTAAAAGGAAAGCGCACGTTTTGGGTCCAGACGGTGGAGCCTCTCTTCCTCCCTGGAAGGATGCGGAGGCGGAAAGAAGGTGGGCAAGGTGATGGTCTGCCCGATGTGGAAGGCAGTAACCACCTTCGGCAAGAAGGACGGACGCGTCCTAAGGACAACCTTGTCTGGATGCACAGACAGAAAGGGAGGCTTGCAAGACAGAGCCTGGAGCTCACTCACCCGCCGAGCGGAGGTGATAGCCACCAGAAAGGCAGTCTTCATAGTAAGAAGACGAAGAGGACAGCTATGGAGAGGCTCAAAGGGAGCGCACATAAGAAAGGTGAGCACCAAGTTCAAGTCCCACTGGGGCATCACAAACGGAACAAGAGGGAAAAGGTGTGTGATGCCTTTAAGAAACCTGTTAACTACAGGGGATTTGAAGAGCGAGGGCTGATCAGGTAGTCTGAGAAAGGCAGAAATAGCGCAAAGATAGCCCTTGATGGTACCCAGGGCAGAGCCCTGTTGGGCCAATGAAAGGAGGAACCGAAGAACCTCAGAAAGAGGGGCAGAAAGGGGATTCACAGCATTTGCTGTGCACCATGCCACAAACTTGTTCCACCTGCAGGCGTATACCACCTTAGTGGAGGGACGCCTGGCTGCCAGAATCACATCACAAACTTCGGGAGGCAAGTCGAAAGGAATCAACTGCCGCCGCTCAATCTCCACGCAAGGAGGTGGAGACTGGACAGGTTCGGGTGGAGGACCGTCCCCTGCAGCTGCGACAGGAGATCCTCCCGAAGAGGCAGTCGGATCGGGGGATCGATGCTCATACTGAGTAGCTCGGGATACCAAACTCTTCGAGCCCAGTCCGGAGCCACAAGAATGACTTTTTGCCCGGTCGCGCCTGATCTTCTTCAGCACTCTGGGCAGAAGTGGTATAGGCGGAAAAGCATACAACAGACCGCAATTCCACTCGCGACGAAAAGCGTCGCCGAGCGAGTGCCGCCTTGGAAATTCCAACACGCAGAACTGATGACATTGCGCGTTCTCTTCGGTGGCGAATAGATCTAACCAAGGCTCTCCCCAGTGTAGAAAGAGTCCTTGCGCCACCTCCGAGTGACGACGCCATTCGTGATCCATCATGCACCTGCGGCTGAGTTCGTCTGCCCTGGCGTTCAGGGAACCTGCCAGGTGTTGAACCATCAGGAAAATGCCCTGATGTTCCAGCCATGTCCAGAGACGCAGAGCCTCCTGACATAGGGTCCACGACCCCAGCCCGCCTTGTTTGTTGCAGTACCACATGGCGGTGGTGTTGTCTGTGAACACTTGCACTACCTTCCCCTTGACAGAGGGAAGGAATGCCTTCAGTGCAAGTCGGATCGCCCGGAGCTCCAGAAGGTTGATATGGAGTCGGGACTCCGCCGGAGACCAGAGGCCTCTGATCTCCGCCTCTCCCATGTGACCGCCCCATCCCAGAAGGGACGCGTCCGTCACAACTGTGTGCTCTGGCTGGGGAAGGGAGAGGGATCTGCCCATGACCCATTGCCGGTTCGAGAGCCACCACTGCAACTGCCTTGCAGTTCCCTCCGAGATCTGGACGTAATCGGACAGGTTCCCCTGATGCTGCGCCCACTGGAACGTCAGGTCCCACTGCAGAGCCCGCATATGCCATCTGGCATGATCGACCAACAGGATGCAGGAGGCCATGAGGCCCAGCAGCCTCAGGGTCATCCGTACCGAAACCCAGGATAGAGGCTGAAAGATTGGAATCATAGCCTGAATATCCTGGACTCGCCGTGCGGGAGGATAGGCCCGAAACTGCGTTGTGTCCAGAACTGCTCCGATGAAAAGGAGCCGTGGAGAAGGAAATCAGGTGCGACTTCGGCACATTGATGGAGAACCCCAGCGAGTGCAGGAGTTCGGCCGTAGTCTGGAGGTGGGAGACGACTGCCTGGGACGAGCCCGCCTTCAACAACCAGTCGTCGAGGTAGGGGAAGACTGGAACCCCTGCCCGGCGCAGATGAGCTGCGACCACCGCCATCACTTTCGTGAACACCCGAGGGGCGCTGGTAAGGCGAAAGGGGAGCACGGTGAACTGAAAATGCTCGAGGCCTACCGTGAACCGCAGGTAACGCCGATGGGCCGGCAGGACTGGGATGTGAAAATATGCGTCCTGCAAGTCCAACGCTACCATCCAGTCTCCAGGGTCGAGGGCAGTCAAGACCTGAGCTAGGGTGAGCATCTTGAACTTCTCCTTCCGGAGGAAGCGATTGACGTTCCGGAGGTCCAAGATAGGATGCATGTCCTCCTTGTCCTTTTTGGGCACCAGAAAGTAGTGGGAGTAACAACCAAGCCCTACTTCTGGGGTCGGAACGCGCTCGATGGCCCCCTTGGCCAAGAGGGCCGCAACATCCTTTTGAAGAAGCACCAAATGATCCCCCGACATGCGGCGGCATTGAGGTGGCATGGCTGGGGGGGTAGTCTCGAAGGGGAGGGAGTAGCCCCTTCGGACAATGTCCAAGACCCACTTGTCCGATGTGATGGCACGCCAGTGGGGAAGGTGATGGCGGACCCTGCCCTCCACTGGCGTGCTGTGGGCCTGAAAGGATGGACTAGGAGGGCTTGGAGGCCGCGGACGGGGCGGAGGTGGTGGCCTGACCCGCACACTGGTTACCCGACCCGACTCGGCGAGAGCCACGTCCTCGGCCACGCGAAGGCGCTTGCTGCGCGGGCCGGTGGCTGGGCAATGGACGTGACTGGGCGCCCCTTCCGTGGCCACGAAAGGGTCGAAAAGCAGACGGAGGCGGAGGGCGCACAGCAGAAAGGCCCAGGGACTTGGCTGTAGCCCGTGAGTCATTAAAGCGCACCAGAGCGTGGTCTGCTTTGTTGCCGAAAAGGCCGACACCATCAAAGGGCATGTCCATAAGTGTGTTTTGGACATCGCCCGAGAAACCAGTGGTCCTCAGCCAGGCGTGACGGCGCAGCGCCACTGTCGTCGCAAGCGATCTGCCTAGCGAGTCGGCGGTATCAAGGCCACATCGGATGGTATATTTTGCTGCATCTCTTCCTTCCGCAATGGCGCGGGAAAGCAGTGCCTGGGCCTCCTCAGGACACTGGGGCAGGATCTGCGCCACCGAATCCCACAAGGAGTGGGTATATCGGCCCAAGAGGCAAGTGGTGTTGACAGAGCTCAAGCCAGCACTGGCGGAAGAAAAAACCTTCTTCCCAAATTGGTCCAGTTTTTGGGATTCCCTATCCGGGGGAGCGGTAGGGAAGGCGCTTTGAGAGGCAGAGGCTAGGACAACCAAGCTCTCAGGGGTGGGGTGTTGGGAAAGGAACAGGGGGTCGCCCGGAGCAGGGCGATGGCGTCGGGCTACATTCCTATCCACAGGAGCCCCTGTGGTGGGCTTGGACCAGGTGCCCAAAAGAACGTCTGAAAGTGCATCGTTGAACGGCAGCAGTGGCTCCGAGGAGGTAGCCGCCGGCTGAAGCACTTCTGTCAGGATGTTAGTCCTGACAGCCACTGTAGGTAACTGGAGGTGCAGGGCCTCAGCTGCCCTACGCAACACCGTAGCAAAGTTTGCTCCCTCCTCCGTTGCCACGGAAGGAGCAGACAGCATGCCAATGTCAGGAGAGGTGTCCAGACCACTGGCATCCCCAAGTTCCTCAGCCCAGTCCTGATCATACTCACATTGGGCAGTGAGAGGGTCCTCAGACCCCTCCCAGTTCTCTTCGTCCTCCAAATCAGGGTCAATGTAAGGAGGAGGGACATGTGGGACCCAAGGTCTCATCGGCGCCCGAGTCGATCGACGTCGGTCCGGCGCCGAGTCCGGAGAGAACCTGGGGACGACGCCGCCCGGAGCCCTGGGCGGTGTCGTGAACTGCACCGGTGAAAGCGACGCCGGTGGAGGGGTCGTTAGGTCAACGGGCGTCGACGGGGCTTGTGGCAGCGCCGGGGCTGGTGTCGCTGGCGGCGCCGGGACCGGAGTCGCCGGCGGAGCCGCAGGAGGAACCCCACTAGGGCCCGCGGGGCCCGATGGCGCACCGGGGGGACCTTTAGGCCCGAAGAGGCGGGCCATGGCCGACAGGAATTCCTGTATTTCGGCTGGAGTCGCCGCAGAACCCAGGAAGGACGGGTAATGCGGCGGCGGCTCCACAGGCACTCCCGGAGCCGCGGGGACGGTGCCGTCGGGACCCTCAGCCGAGTCGCGCGAGGGGCAGTCGTCGAGCGATGACGCTTTTTTGACTTCTTGTGCTTCGACTTACTGGAGGAGTGCGAAGACTTTGACCCCGAAGAACGATGAGGACTCCGCGACCGGCCCCTCGACCTCTCCTGGGGCTTGGATTGGCACGGAGCCGACTGCCGGACCTCGAGGAGCTTTCGAGACCGCTCTCGCAAAGCCTTCGGATGCAAGGCCCGACAGTCAGGGCACGACTTGGAGTCGTGGTCGCACCCGAGGCAGTAGAGACAGTCTCGATGCGGGTCCGTGATCGACATCATCCGACCACAGGCGTCGCATGGCTTGAAGCCGGGCATCCCTACTGACACCGTTGGAGTCGAACGACTCGAGAAACAGTGACAAAAAGTCACAAAAAGTCAGTCAAAAAATGACTGGGGCACTGCTCTCTCCCGATCTGCGCTTACTGGCGCGGAAAAAGAAAGAACTGACGTCAGCGCGCACGGGCGGCGTCTAAGTACTGGCCGAGACGTCATCCCGGCGATCTCGACGCCTACGACGGACGCGGAGCCGCACGACGCCGCCTACCGACGCGCAAGGGTACTGCTACGCAAAACCTTCCGGATCCAGCCTGACGCCTGGGGATATTCTAAGGTAAGGAATCTGTCACTAACGTGTCTCTTTCAGATTTACAGGTTAGTACAAGTTTGTGGGAGTTGGTATTCTGGGGTTGGAACCAGGGTTCCCCCAGGGTCAAGGATGCACTCTCAAAGCACCCTCAGCAGCACTAGGGCGGCCGGGTGCAGAGTGTCCAGGCCTAATGTTATCCAATGGGGGATAGGGGGCCTCCAATTGGTGGCTGCTCATGAGCAGGCCACGGAGTTGTGGGAGCAAAGTTCCTGGTGTTATGCTAAGGGCAAAGGGGGGTCCGAGGTAGCACCAAAAGTACACCTGCAGCGGCGGCTGGGTGCAGGGTGCTGTTTTGGCGTCTAGTGCCCTGTTTTCAATGGGGATTCTCCGGTAGCAACAAAGACTGCAGGCTCAGGGATGAAGATCTTCTGGAGGTGACCACCGGTTGGAGAGGTAAGTTGGGATGCCTGGGGATGCTGGGACACAGTCTGTTGGGCCACCCAAGGCCGTGGGGCGTCGGGTGCAGGGGTATCTTTAGGCGTCTGGTTTTCTTACCAGCTCCGGTCGCAGTCGGGTGGATCCTCCAGAAAGAGGCTGCCGGCTTCGCTTGGAGATTCGAGGCAGGTCAGAGATCACCAGATCTCATGTCAGGGTTGCCGGGGAGACCACCTCGTGGTGTTGGGCCACTCGAACTCGGGCTGTAGGCGATGGATGCAGAGTGGTGCAGACTCGCTGATTTGGCCGGAGCCAGAGTCTGTGGGTGAGCAAATCAGGTGCTCACAGGAGACAAAGTCTTTCTTGTGGAAGGCAGGGAAGGTCCTCGGGGTTCTTTAGGTTGCTGGCTGCATGACACACCGGGATTTCGCTGAAGCAGGTTCGAGGTGGGGACAGGCCGGTAGTGGGCGGCGTCCTCAACATAGTTTCAGCACGGCTCTTCGGTCCTTCTTCTTGGTCGGTTCTTGTCGGAGGAGGCAAGGTTCGGGGTTGCCCCTAAATACTAGATTTAGGGGCGTTGCAGGTAGGTAAAGGTTGGGACCAATGGGTCCCTTCCTTGGGGTGGATACAACCCCTATTATGCCATCCTCCAGTGGGAGGGGGGCATATGCCTCACTCAGGATTGGCTGGGTCCCCCCCATCTGCAAGATGGCGGGGACAGAGTTGTGCTTCACCTCGCCTCCCCCACATGAGGGGTGGGGTTGACAAAGGTGGGCACACTTCCCTTCCTCACTTGGTTTTCCCACCAATTCTCCCACCCAAAGCGGGGTTTAGAACTGGTGGGGGCCAGTTACTGGAAGCAGCAAAGGCCTGGGGAACCACACAAAGGCGGCAAGCATTTGAAGCTTCCCCTTCGTGGACCCTGCCCATCCTGGGGGAGGAGGCTTGAGCACCTGGTCCCAGGATGTGCATTGTTTCAGACCCCTGAGAGCAGCAGACAAACATGTCTGGTGGTGGCAGCTGGTGAGCAGCCACTCAGCCTGGACACTCGTGTTAGGTCGTTTTTCACGGGGCATCTCTAAGATGCTCTCTGTGTGCATTTTTTATTAAATCCCACACTGGCATCAGTGTGGGTTTAATGTTCTGAGAAGTTTGATCCCAAACTTCCCAGTTTTCAGTAAAGCCATTATGGTACTGTGGAGTTCGTAATGACAAACTCCCAGAACCATATACTCTTAATGGCATTACTGCACTTACAATGTCTAAGAATTGGCTTAGACACTGTAGGGGTACAGGGCTCATGCACCTGTATCCTCACCACTGATATAGTGCACCCAGCTAGAGGGGTGGCTGACCTATGCCAGGGCAGTGGGTTGTGGGCATGGCACACAGGGATGTGTGCCATGTCGACTTCATTTTGTTCTGCACCAAAACATGCAGCCTGCAAAGTGTGTAAAGGTACAGGCGCCTCTAAGGGTGGCACAATAAGTGCTGCAGCCCTCAGAGGCCTTACCTGGCCACAGTGTCCTTGGTACCTGTGGTACCATTTACAATGGACCGACCTGTGGCCAAAGAGTGCCTATTGGGTTTTGTTTTCAATGCAGTTTAGGGAAAGAACATAAGCCCTGGGTACCTGTTTGGCAGGAACGCAGGGCACACTCAGTCAAAGTACATCAGCAGTTTAGCAAAAAGTGGGGGCAACCATGCAAAAAGAGGGCACTTTCTTACACCTCTGCAGTTGAGGATCAACACTGGTGTCAACACGACTCACTGCTACCAAAGATCTCCCAAAAGCTGCAGTGGTAGAGGACCGGCAGTTGTCGAAGCGACTCTGCACTGCCCACAGAACGCCCTGCAACTGGATGACCTTGAGGACTCCTCTCAGCCCCATGACCCGAGTTGCCCACAGCTTGGGCCCGAGAGCGTGTACCCTACTGCTGGAGGCCCTGCCGGTCGCCTCCTGCACTGCCGACCCGACTGCGATCTCTCCAAGAGGATCCGACAACGGCGGACCTCCATCCGAACTACAGCCATCGACCGTGACTAACTGTGTCGGCTGAAACCTATCCCGCACCTTGCCTCTGCCTACCGCGAGGGCAAAGACCATCACCGGTATCGACCACCTCAGCAAAGGTACTGAAATCCACACCGTGCTGGTGCTCTGGTCCCCCACAACCGGCCCTGCACACCGTGTGGGTCTGACCACCCGAGGACTGTAACTAAGTTGTATTCTCAGTTGATTCCCTCCACAGGAATCTTGAACTATTCGAATATTGCACTGTCGATTTTTGAACTTGAAACATACTTACCTTATTACGAAGTCTTGGTCTTAAAAATAAAATGCAAGTAGAATTTTATAAAATTGGAATGGAGATCCTTCTTGAGTCGTGTGTTTATTATTGATCATGTGTGTGCAATATATGTCTTACACTCCTCTGTGTTAGGTCTAAAGCTGCTCGCACACACTGCCACTAATTGAGAAATTTGGGTTTTGCATTGAGCCCTGTACACTTTTGGGGAACCCCTGGACTCTGTGCTCGGTATTACCACCTAGTGATCATATATGCAGAGCCAGCTTCCTACAGATACGGATTAACTAAGAAGTCCTACAGGACTGAACAGGTAAAGTGACTGTCATGCCGGACCTGACGGTCCAAGCAGTAGTGCTTAGTCTAAGTGTGCAATGAAGACCACGTTGCTGCCTGACCAATATCCAGAACATGAACTCCACAGGCTAACGCTGTGGTCGCAGCCTTGGCTCTGGTAAAATGAAAGTCTTCAGGAGGTTGCTTTTTGGCCAATGCGTAGCAGACCTTGATGCAAAGCACTATCCATCGTGAGATGGTCTGCTTCTGTACCACCTTCTCTTTCTCTGCTCTGACGTACCCAACTAAGAGTTGATCGTCCAACTGGAATACTTTTGTGCATTCAAGGCAGAACGACGACTCTTTTTGGGCGCAGCCGATGGAGTCTCTCAGTTCTTTAGAGGGGTGAGGCGGAAAGTAAAAGGCAGTCAGAGTGATGGATTGGCCTACGTGTAAGAGGTACCACCTCTGGTAATACGGATGCTCAAGGCCGAAGGGCCAACTTGGCTAGGTAGACGATAAGGTACAGAGGATGTGTCAACAGAGCCTATAATTCACTGACCCTCTGGGCAGATGTTTTCACCACTAGGAAGGCCACTTTGATGGTGGGTGAGAAACCTGAATGAACAGATGTGTAGTGGTTTGAAGGGGGCAAACATCCGAAATGTGAGAACTAGGTTTAGATCCCACTGTGGCATAATAAAAAGTCTTGGTGGGTACATATTCTAACGACCTTTCAGGAGTCTATGTACAATAGGGGATCTGAAAAGGGATGGCTGATCTGACACCCACAGAAATGCAGAAATATAACCTTTTAATATGCCCAATGTAGATCCCCGCTTGGTTAAGAAAAGAATTAAAAAAAGAACCTTGGATAGGGGTGCAGATCGAGGGTCAGCGTGCTTATCTGTACACCATGGGCGAGAAAGCAAAAGACACACAATTGATGGACGGAATGCAGAACAAATCAAAACATTCACCCCCAGTCATGAGATCTGGGTTAAATCCATCATTCTTTTGCTCACCATGCCACCCCAGTTTAGACCTGGCCATATGCAAATCAGTCTTGACCCTGTGCCTCATGGGAACAGTCCAGCCCGAACTGCCAAGCCAGGTCCTCCCTGGACCGGAAACAAGCATCCTAGGACCCGTTTCGGGGTTTCACCCCTCTTCAGCCAGGATAGCTTGATTCCAGTGGCACAGTGAGCCCAGGACCCACGTCTGGGCATACCTGGCACACTTAGGGCGAGAAAGCAAAAGACACACAATTGATGGACGGAATGCAGAACAAATCAAAACATTCACCCCCAGTCAAGAGATCTGGGTTAAATCCATCATTCTTTTGCTCACCATGCCACCCCAGTTTAGACCTGGCCATATGCAAATCAGTCTTGACCCTGTGCCTCATGGGAACAGTCCAGCCCGAACTGCCAAGCCAGGTCCTCCCTGGACCGGAAACAAGCATCCTAGGACCGGTTTCACCCCTCTTCAGCCAGGATAGCTTGATTCCAGTGGCACAGTGAGCCCAGGACCCACGTCTGGGCATACCTGGCACACTTAGGGCGAGAAAGCAAAAGACACAATTGATGGACGGAATGCAGAACAAATCAAAACATTCACCCCCAGTCAAGAGATCTGGGTTAAATCCATCATTCTTTTGCTCACCATGCCACCCCAGTTTAGACCTGGCCATATGCAAATCAGTCTTGACCCTGTGCCTCATGGGAACAGTCCAGCCCGAACTGCCAAGCCAGGTCCTCCCTGGACCGGAAACAAGCATCCTAGGACCGGTTTCGGGGTTTCACCCCTCTTCAGCCAGGATAGCTTGATTCCAGTGGCACAGTGAGCCCAGGACCCACGTCTGGGCATACCTGGCACACTTAGGGCGAGAAAGCAAAAGACACACAATTGATGGACGGAATGCAGAACAAATCAAAACATTCACCCCCAGTCAAGAGATCTGGGTTAAATCCATCATTCTTTTGCTCACCATGCCACCCCAGTTTAGACCTGGCCATATGCAAATCAGTCTTGACCCTGTGCCTCATGGGAACAGTCCAGCCCGAACTGCCAAGCCAGGTCCTCCCTGGACCGGAAACGATGGATTTAGGCCCAGATCTCTGTACTGGTGTGAATGTATGACTTTGTTCTGCATTCTGTCCATCAACTGTTGTTTTTGCATTTGTCACCCCGAGTGGGACGGGTATGCCCAGACGTGGGTCCCGTGCTCTCCATGCCACTGGAATCAAGCTATCCTGGCTGAAGAGGGTGAAACCCCGAAACCGGTACTAGGATGCTTGTTTCCAGTCCAGGGAGGACCTGGCTTGGCAGTTCGGGCTGGACTGTTCCCATGAGGCACAGGGTCAAGACTGATTTGCATATGGCTGGGTTCAAACTGGAATGGCATGGTGAGCAAAAAACGATGGATTTAGGCCCAGATCTCTGTACTGGGGTGAATGTATGACATTGTTCTGCATTCTGTCCATCAACTGTTGTTTTTGCATTTGTCACCCCGAGTGGGACGGGTATGCCCAGACGTGGGTCCCGTGCTCTCCATGCCACTGGAATCAAGCTATCCTGGCTGAAGAGGGGTGAAACCCCGAAACCGGTACTAGGATGCTTGTTTCCAGACCAGGGAAAACCTGGCTTGGCAGTTCGGGCTGGACTGTTCCCATGAGGCACAGGGTCAAGACTGATTTGCATATGGCTGGGTTCAAACTGGAATGGCATGGTGAGCAAAAAAACGATGGATTTAGGCCCAGATCTCTGTACTGGTGTGAATGTATGACATTGTTCTGCATTCTGTCCATCAACTGTTTTCGCATTTATCTGTACACCATGCCACGAACCTGCTGTAACAGCGGGTGTTTACTATCCTGGTTGAGGGACGCCTGGCAGCCAGTAAAACATTGCAGACTTCGGACGGAACGTCAAAAGCTGGCAACTGTCGCCGCTCAATCTCCAAGCATGAAGGTAAAGAGTTTTCAGGTTTGGGTGCAGAACCCTGCAGTGCTGCTGCAACTGAAGATCGTCCCAAAGAGGCAGGCTGATTGGGTGACCAGTGCTCAAGCTCAATAGCTAGGGATACTAGACTCTCCGTGATGATGCGGAGCCACATGAATGACTTGGGCCTGGTCATTCCTGATCTTCTTGACAACTCTAGGCAGGTGTGGTATTAGCGGTAAAGCACACAGGGGGTCAGAGCTCCACTCGAGATGAAAAACGTCTCCAAGCGAGAGCAGCCTTAGAAACTCCAGTGCACAAAACTGCTGATGTTGTGCGTTCTCAGCAGTGGCGAACAGACTTAACCAAGAATCTCCCCACTCTCAAAAGACACCTTGCGCCACCTCTGGATGGAGATGCTATTCGTGGATCCACTAGGCACGGACGGCTGAGTTGGTCTGCTCTGGCGTTCAGAGAGCTGCCAGTTGTTGAACCGCTAGGGATATGCCCTTATGTTTCAGCCAAGTCCACAGGCGCAAAGCCCCTTGACAAAAGATCCATGACCCCATACCACCCTGTTTGTTGCAATACCACATGGCGGTGGTTTTGTCCATGAACACCTGTACCAGCCTTTCCCTGACTGAAGGCAGCAGGGCTTTCAATGACAATCGGATTGCCTGAAGCTCTAACACATTGAGGTGGATGCTGGATTCCGAAGGAGACCAGAGTTCTCTGATCTCCACCTCTTCCAGATGGCTAGTCCAGGAGTGAGGCATCTGTCACTTTAGTCTGCTCTGGTTTAGGAAGGGAGAAGGGTCTGCCACTGACTCAATCATGGTTCGTCAGCCATCACTGCAGGTATTTTGCAATTAACTCTGAGATCTGGACCATGTTAGAGGGATTTCGCTGATACTGCGCCCACTAGAACTTCAGGTCCCACTGCAGAGTTACATATGCCAGCAGCCATGTGTCACCAGCTGGATGAAGGAGGCTACTAGGCCCAGCAGCCTCAGAGTCAGTCTCACCGAAATCCAGGATAGAGGCTGAAATACAGGCATCAAATCCTGAATTTCCTTGACTTGCCACTATGGAGAATGAGCCAGAAACTGCACCATGTCCAGAACAGCTCCAATGAAAGGGAGCATCCGAGAGGGAGTCTGGTGTGACTTCCGTAAAGTGATAGTGAACACCAGAGAATGCAGAAGGTTCGTCGTAGTCTGGAGATGTGAGACAACTGCCTGTGGCGAGCCAGCCTTCAAAAGCCAATTATCGAGGTAGGGAAAGATTGTAACTCCTAACCTCCGTAGGTGATCTGTGACCACCAGTATCACTTTCATGAACACCCGAGTGGCGCTGGTAAGGCCGGAGGGGTGCATAGCAAACTGAAAGTGCTCTAAGCCAACTGTGTGCGTGCAGGGCGGGGATGTGAAAATATGAATCTTGCAAGTCCAGCACTACCATCCAGTCTCCTGGGTACAGGGCAGACAGGACTTGCACGTGTGTAAGCATCTTGAATTTCTCCATTTTCAGGAAGAGATTGAGAAGGCGCAGGTCTAGACAAGGACAAAAGCCTCTGTCCTTTGTCATCAGAAAGTAGTGGGAATAGCAACCAATATCTACCGCTGATGCTGGCACATTCTCTATAGCTCCCTTTGCCAACAAAGCTAACACTTCATGATGGAGCAAGGAGAGGTGATCAACTGTCAGCTTGTCGTAAGTAGGTGGCATGGGTAGGGGGGTGGTCACAAAAGGAAGGGAGTAGCCCCTTTGGATGAGCTGCAAAACCCAACAGTAAGATGTTACTGATCTCCAGTGGTGCAGGTGATGGCGTATCCTGCATTATTTGGTGTGGGGGGGGGGGGGCGGTGGCGCGACTGGCCCTATTTCTGGTCACGTGTCCCACATGCTCTGTGGGAACCATACCCACAAAAAGCCTGTGGTGTTTGGGTGTGTAGAAACATTGATAAAAGCCCCTTCTGTGGCCACGAAAGGGGCAGGAGGCGGACTGGGGTTGTCAAGGGGCCATGAAAAGGCCCAGGGTCTGGCCATGGTCCTGCTGTGCTTCAAGCACTCCAGCTGCAAGACCGTCTTCTCTCCAAACAAACGAGAGCGATCAATGGGCATGTCCATGAGCGAAGCTTGGACGTCCCTCGAAAAGTCGGTGGTTCTCAACCACGAGTGGTGCGTAAGGGCCACCTACGATGAAATCGCTATGCCCAGCGAGACTGTCATGTCCAGCCCACATCTTATGGTTAACTTGGCTGCCTCCCTCCATTCAGCAAATACTTTAGGGAGCATGGTTCAGGCCTCCTCGGAGATCATGGGCAGCACTTCAGCAACAGAGTCCCAGATTGTATGGGAGTATCAGCCCAAGAGGAACACAGTGTTAAGGCTGGCAGAAGAGAACATCCTCTTACCAAAGGTATCCAGCCTTTTGGATTCCCTATCTGGTGGAGTGGTAGGGAATGCGCCAGGATTGATTTTGGAGTTGGAGTTCTGGACGACCAAGCTCTCTGTGGTGGGGTGAGGGGGAGGAAACTGAGGTGATGGTGGCGGCCAATTGTACTATGCACAGTTGCCCTTGTACAGGTCTTGGACAAGGCCCAGAGTAGTAGGTTGGTAAGGACTTTATTGAATGGGATTAATGGTTTGGTGGGGGCAACTCCCGCCTGAAGCATTTTTGTCAAGTAGTCTTGACTGCTACTTAGGGTAGCTAAGGTCCAGGACATTAGACGCCCTACGCTCCACCATTGTGAATGAGGCACACTCCTCCATAGCCACAGGCCAGTGTCTTGGGAGTAGTCCAGTCCAGTCCACTGGCAGCCGCTAGATCTTACCAGCTGCCCTTGAGATTGTCGTATGTCAGATAGCCATAAGGGTCTGCAGACCTTTCCCAATCATCACCCAATCTAGGCTGGTCATATGAATAAGGCATTGGCTCAGATATGATGAGTCTGCCCCCCCGAGTCGTCTACGGCATCGGAAAACACCCATCCAGTCCCATATCAGAATTGGGAATGGGGGCGACGCCACCACTGAGCGTCAGTGGCGCTGGCACTGGAGTGGGTGTCAGGGAAGGTCAAGATTGCTCGACCGGCGCCAGTTCGGATCTATCAATTGAACTTTGGGGCCCAATTGGCACCATGGGCGAACCCACCGTCGGAAGACCAATAGGGGCCCATCTCAGACCCATGGGGCCCGAAGGGGCTCCAGAGGGGTCGGGCCATCCAAAGATGACATCCATGGCCTCGTAAAATTCTTACGTTGGGCAGTGGATCGCTCCGGCTCCTGGAAATTCAGGAAGGCGCGGAGACAGCCCAGGCTCCACCACAGAACTAGACCTCATCCTAAGACTTGCGCGGTGAAGTTGAGGACCTCCTCGACTTTTTTCTTCTTGTGGGACTTACCCGACTTCCCTGATGACCTGGAGTTAGACGATGATTGCCGGATACAACTTTGAGAATGATTCTCAGGACATTCCTCGCGACTGAGACCTGCAGCGTCACAGAGTCAATCAACATCAGGTGGCGAGGAGCTTGAGAGAGCACTCCCTTAGAGCCTTAGGGTGCATGGCTCGGCAGTCCTTGCATGTCTTGGCCTCGCTCAAGAGACCAGAGGTAAACCAAGTGAGGGTCTGTCTTGACAGGCACTGCATGGTTTAAAACCTGCCTTTCTGGTGGACATTCTGCACACCAGGACACAGTCTGAATAAAATCTTCAACAAAAAGTGGAAAAAAGGTTAGCAAAAAAATACTTCCCTGGATCTGCGCTGACTGGCGTGGCAAGAAAAGAACTGGCGTCAGCGCATTGAGGTGGTGCCTAAGTAGGCAACGCACACGTCACTTCTGGTGCGGATGACGCCACGCGGAGCTGAATAGTGACACCCACCGGCACGCAGGGGCATGGCTCACCAAAAATTTCCAGATCCAGTCTGACGCCTGGGGAATATTCTAAGGTAAGCAATCTGCGATTAGTAGTCTGTATCAGATACTAGATTCATAATGGGAAACTTGTGTTACAGGAAATACGTTTGACCTTTTCCATAATATGATTGCCCTAATATTCATATAAGGTGAACGGAAACCCTTTCTAAAAAAGGTGGGAGTATCCGAAGAAATGAAAACAGGATGAATAAACCAAAGTTTCATGAGTAACTAAAATATTCTTTTGCCAAGAAAGCCAAGCTATTTAGAACCAGCACTGAAATCCAGAACGAAGCAGCAGGATGACAGCCTGCAAATTGGATGTATGGATATCTTCTGTCTGATTGAGTGGTTTCAGATCTAGTTTGCGACGCAAACCATTGTTCTTTGGAATGAGAAAGTACAGCGAGTAAATTCCCTCACCTCACTGGAGTAGAAGCAATGTCGCTCTTCTGGAGGAAGGCTGAGTCCTCTTCTTGCAAAACGGTGATCTGGTCTTGGCTGAGGCATCTGGGTGTATGGAATTTGAGCTAGGAGCCCTGCTTGACTACTGCTAGACCCCAAAGATCTGATGTGATTTCCAGCCAGCAGTGTTTGAAATCAGATATTCTCCCCCAACTGCTACTGGATGAACTGGGAGATTGATTTGGGGTGGGGGAAATCAGTGCTTACGAGCAGTGGGCTCCCTTGCAGGAGCTGCCTCTTACTCTGCCCTTACCAATGTTGTCCCTATAGCCACCTCGTAAGAAACCCCTACTTGCATGGGTGTCATGGAAGGCAGCTGTCACTGGTATGACTACGCCTGGGTTGGTGGCGTCGTCTTGTTGCTCCCTCTCATCTGGTGCCTACGATAGGATCACCTTGGATCTGAGGATTATAGTGCACTCGTGGACTTAAAAGACCTCAGTGTCTTAATCTTCTCTTACATCTCGTCGACTAGCGGTCCAAAGAGATATTCCCCATCGAACTGGACATTGACACGGTGTTGTTGCATCTCTGGCCCTGAGATGCAAAGTCATGCATTCCGGTGGAGGAGAACACTAGTATTAACACTATGGGTAGGCTATCTGGTTTTAGGTTTAAACTTATAATAACTGATAAAACTCCACCGAAAGGAAAATAGCCATCACCGGTGTAAACATATAAACACTGAAAAAATACCTTCGCAACCACAAACTAAGCGCCATTCAAAGAAAGGAAAAGATGAGTGAAAGGGGCATTTTTATTTCTTCCTGAAGGGGCCAATACAATGCAACTTTGTTAATCAATCAAGGGTTATTAAGCGCGCTACTCACCCGTGAGGGTCTCAAGGCTCGCGGGGGGGGGGGGGGTCGCAGATCTGTTAGCCGAAGAGCAAGGTCTTGAGGGCCTTCCTGAAGGTGTTCAGGGAGGGGGAGAGTCTGATGTCTGCCGGGAGCTCGTTCCAGGTTTTGGCCGCAATGTGAGAGAAGAATCTTCCACCTGCTCTGGCTCTGCGGATGCGCGGGGTTTCGGCCAGTGCGAGGTTGGAAGATCGGAGGTTTCTTTTGGGTACGTGGAAGTTGATTCTGTTGTTGAGGTATTTGGGTTCGGTGTTGTGTATGCATTTGTAGGCGTGTGTGAGGATTTTGAAGGTGACTCTTTTCTCCACGGGGAGCCAGTGGAGCCTTCGAAGGTGTTGGCTGGTGTGTTTGTGCCGGGGGATGCCGAGGACGAGTCGGGCAGCGGTATTCTGTATCGTCTGGAGTTTTCGGAGTAGGGACTTGTTTATGCCGGCGTATAGTGCGTTTCCATAGTCCAGTCTGCTGGTGATGAGTGCGTGGGTGACTGTCTTCCTTTATTCTGGGGGGATCCATTTGAAGGTCTTGAGGAGGATGCGGAGGGTGTTGAAGCAGCTGGAGGTGACGGCGTTGATCTGTCGGTTCATGGTGAGGGATGAGTCGAGTACGATGCCGAGGTTTTTGGCGTGGTTCGAGGGGGTCGGTGGGCTTTCAAGGGCTGTCGACCACCAGGTGTTGTCCCATGCTGAAGGGGTGGTTCCGAGGTCGAGGACTTCTGTCTTCTTGGCGTTGAGCTTAAGGCAGCTGTTGGTCATCCAGACTGCGGCCTCCTGCATCCCTTTCTGGAAGTTGAGTCTGGCGGTGGCAGGGTCTTTGGTGAGGGAGAGGATGAGCTGGGTGTCGTCAGCGTAGGAGACTATGTTGAGGCCGTGTTGTCGGACGATGGCGGCGAGGGGGGCCATGTAGATGTTGAAGAGGGTCAGGCTCAGCGATGATCCCTGTGGGACTCCGCAGGTGATTTCCGTGGGATCGGAGCGGAAGGGCGGCAGTCTGATTCTTTGGCTTCTTCCGGTGAGGAATGATCGGATCCTGTCTAGGGCTGTTCCTTGTACAAGGCGGCAGCAAGAAAGACTGGGCTAACATTCTGCTTGACTTTTGTTGTTTAGGGATGTCACTAAAATATTGTCTCTTCTTCCTTCTGCTTTTTTCAGTTTTGTGGTCTTTGGTCTAAAGATGCAGTGTTTAAAAGCATGTTTTAGGTCTTTTTTAGTTATTTTAATGGAGAATCAGGAAATATCAAAATCATATTTGATATTTTGGCTACATTTGATTTTACTGATAGGTAAAATGGCTGGTTTCATAAGAATCTTTCCCAATATGTACCATCACATTTACCCAGAGAATGGGTGAAATCCTTTGATACATCAGCCCCCTTTTCTAGCGAGTCAGTATTGATTGTAGGTGAATTGCCAAACACCCCAGGCTTTAAACATTCAATGCAAGGTGTAGTGACAGGTATATGTGAAAAGAATGTTGTCACCAAGCATCTGAGATAGCGTTGAAAACATGACACCAGACGTTGGTAAACATGAAACACTGTCACTTGGAATGCTGCTGGAAAAAGTTCCTACCAAGTTCAATAAAGATTGGAGTGATATTGTTTGTATCTGCAGTAATTCAGCTACGTATATGAAAAAGTTGTATGATGACCTGTCAAAATCGCTACCCGAGCTGAAGTGCTTCCTTGTAAGAGATCCTTGTCACTTGCTGGATGGTATGCTGAAAGCATCTTTACATTCTTTAGAATTAATGAAAAATGCTTTTGACTTTGTAGTCTATTCTGGTACATTGTTTTGTTATGCCTGGGAACTAAAATGCAAATATTTCTCATTTTGTGCTTTGTGTGGCATCAAAGAAAGAGTCATCCTAACTGTGTCATTTAGCCGATGGTTCCCAGTCCTAGGAATGCCATTTATCCATGTGGCGACCGTTTACGGAATTTTTGCTTAGTGATGATGCCAAAGGCAAGAAATGTGATAATCTGTGGTCACCTATTGATAGTGATGTGAAAAAATTACAGTCTACTGCATGCTTAGGTTTTTACGGGAAAACATGACTGCTGTAGTGGACTTAATCAAAATACTAGAGTCTGAAAACACCATTGTCTACCAAGTGTTCAGCGTAATTGGTGTAGATGTGAAACATCTCCTTGAGAGTAGGCTGGGCGACACTTTTAGTGAATTTGGCACTGCAACATGCTCCATGTTAGAATTTTTGCCACTTGGTAAGCAAAGAAATGTTGAGGAGCAATTCAGGAAATTTTATTTTACAGTCTATGGGAAATGGCTTGCAATGATGCATAGAAATGTCCCTTCACCAACCATGGCATTTGAAGTTAATTAAGCCTCACTGAGGTGCTCTGCACAAGTTCTAGATCCCTTCTGAATTTTCTCCAGACTTTGAAAAGTACTGCTTCATTTTTGACCACTTCAATAACTGAGGGCATATGTGCCCAATTCAACGCATATGTTGCAGAACATGTCCTAGACAATCACAATCTTCAGGTGCACCACTATTGGCATCGAAAGCTATGCCATTTGCCAGAGTTAGCAAATTGTGTACTGGCTGTTTTGGCGTTGCCCGTCTCAAGTGCCAATGTTGGAGGGCCTTTTCACAGATCCTTTACATAGGAAGGAAAGAGCGAGCGTGCATGACCAAAGACTCACTAAAGAAGTATTGTATGGTGTACTACAATAAGTTTGATTTGTAAAAAATGTATTTGGACCTCATATACCCTGTACACACGCTATCTATACACATGCATTATCAGTGCAGAAAGCAAGCAATAATTAAAAGCAAAACATTCCATAAACACCGGAAAAAATGTTCGGTTGTTTTTAATGGCGCGAAAATGTGTATCCACTAATAACCACTGTTTTTTTAAGGTATTGAAAAAACTGAAAAAACCCCACCAGAATTTACCAAAAATAGAAACTGAAAACAGGAAAGCCTAACTATGGGTTGGGGTGGCAGCAGTGTCAGGAGTGCACATTATGGTTGCGTTAGAGATGGCTTTCCCCTCCGCTGCCAATTCCACACTCCTATTACAGGGTTCTGAAAGGTGTTGTACAAGAGCCTTTATTACATCCAAGTGATATCTGTTGATAGGGACAGTAAAACTTCTGAGCTGGCTACTCTCCACTGGATAGCTGCACCTACTGCAAGATTCTTAACCCCAGGGTCAAGGCACTTGCTTTCCTTGTCTGGGGTGGGCTTTCCTTGTCTGGGGTGGGCATCCCCAGTTGTCTGGCCAGACGCCCTCTTCAATGCGGTACGAAAGACTAAAGAGCTGGTCACTGGGAGATGCAGTGAATTTCCGCTCTACAATGGGCGCAACTCCCTTTGCCGTAACTGGATCCTTAAAATTCTTGGTGGAAGTTTTAAGCATCCCTTTAAGGATTGGTAGAAACTGGACTATGTGCACAGTCCCTGAAAGGGTTCACTCAAGGACGTCATTCTCCTCTTCTATTGTGTGCATCTCAACCTTATGGTGATGAGCCGCCCTATAAATCAATGTGTGATATGCATTAGTATCCTTGGGTTGACGGCTTGATGGGATAGGGTCCGAGGTCTAGGTTGTCTTGGTGAGAGGGGTGGGGGTGATTGACATAGTTGTTTCAGTGGTCATCCCCCTGCTCCTGCACCCCAAGATTGCTCACATGCCCCCCCCCCCTATAGTGGCTGGTGAAGTCTGAATTAGAGTGGACTGCCCCTGTGGAGAATGTGGAGTAGGTGGGGTGATGGAGGTATGTTAATGGCTTATGGCCTTGTCTTTGTGCCTTTGGCATTGGGTGCAGATGTTCTTTAAAGGCAGTTTCCTCCTCGAAGGTGAGCCTTCTTTTTTTGGTATCAGTGGCAATGTCCTTGAGATTTTCCCCTGGGGCTTTGCAGAGATCTTCCCGATGTTGGAGTGAATTAAATGTCTTTTCTGACTTGCATCCAGTTTCTCTGCCAGTCTTTTAAAAATAGGTCCTTCGGAAACATCCCATTTTGGTGTCGAAGGCCTGGTTGTGGGTCTCAACTCATAATTCAGCACCGACTTAGGCCCCGAAGGTGGTTCCCCAGGGGCCACTGTAGGAGTGGAGGCCTGGTGCTAAGTTCCCTTCCTCCATATCCTGCTTGGCTGTGAGGTGTTATCCTGGTGTCGACTGGAGACCAAGGGAGGCAGTGCACCAGATGACGATAGCTTTTGCCTCAAGTGTTCGGGACTGGATGCCTGGCTCTCACGGCGCTTCTGTGAATGGCTTCAGGACCGTACCGGAGTAGTACTCCCAGCTACTCTGGGAGTGGAGCAAATTTTCTGTCCCATTCGCTTTGACCTCAAAGGTGTTCCCACAATCTCCTCCCCTTCAGAGGTGATGGAAGACAGTGTCTTTGTGATTAGTGTTGACTGGTGTGCTGAGACTCACGGGGCGCTGAGACTCACGGGGCACTGAGACTTCTACGTCGGAGCTGTGGGGTCTTGTTTGCCAAAACATTTGGTGTCTTGGCAACCGACTGTTCATGCATTATAAAATGTGTCCAACATCTCTCCCTCTCATAGTGTAGTGTCTTATTGCACCCAAGCGTTGTGCACCACTCGCACAAAGCCTCACTGTGCTCAGGGGGGCATCATAGATTGTATACACTGTAGCAGTCGGTCCAAGGTTACTAGTATTGCACTGTAGGAAAAAGCCGAAGGGTGTTCAATCGATCACCCTGTATTTGCACACATTCTCTGAGATGCGCAGTCCGGGGGAAGTACGAATCGACAGAGGCCTCAATTAAGCTACGAGGGGCACTTCAGGTAAAGATGAAGGGAGAACTTAGAGAAGGAGAAGTGCTGCAAAAATGAACACAACTGAAGAAAGCGGGGAGGAGGGTAATCGTGGTAAGGGAGAACGCTAAATCTGACTCCTAGAAGTGGACATTCACAATTATCCCAGTTCTTTCAGGGAGAAAAGAAAGCAGAGAAGTTGTTGGCCAATAAACTTAGAGGTCTTCAGACTGGGAGTCATATCACAGAAGCAAGGTGCACAGCGGTGGTGCCCTGCAAAAAGAAGGAAAAGTAGAGTACTTTTGACAATTTTATAATGAGCATTCTTCTGCAGAGCACACAAATGACCATAACAGACAAGAGTGTATACATTAGCTGGACATCCAAGGGTTTCTGAAGACAACGGAGAACAGTTTAGCACTCATAATGAAGGAGTGAGCGCTGATGGCTATCTGCACCCTTAAATGCTAGAACTCTTCGGGGTACAGCGGGGTTCACAACAGGATTTTACCACGCCACTGCACCAAATCTATTGACTGCTTCTAAAGATAGGGTGCAGGCTATGCAGATCGAGATCAAATCAAATTCAGAGGCAACTTACTTGCCAATTCACAAGCAGAGTAGACTCCTACTCCTTACTATATAACAAGCTGATGCTACATTTGTTACGAAAATCTTGGTAATCGAACAACAGGCGGTAATGCTCCATCTAGTGCACCCAGAGTAGGCAGGCTTCATAAGAGGCAAGCATGCATAGATGACACACAAAAAAGTTTTGCCCCCAATTGAAATTGTTCAGAGGGGCACTAGGAAAGCAGTTCTCTTTTCATTATCCATGGAGAAAGAATGTGGCAGGGTGGACTGAAGTTACTGGGAGACATACTGAGGGATGTGTGCCTGAAAGGAATATTCTAGAACTAGGCTTTAGTGACCTTTCAAACACCCCCAGTCAGATTACAGTGAACTGTACTTTGTTGAAGTCTGTCACATAGCATAAAAGAGAGAATGCAAATATCAAGAAAATCAAAATGGAAACTGACCATATTTGCAGATGTTATTCCAGTAATAGCAGCGCACCCAGATAAAACTTTGCTGGGACAAATTCAGGAACTGAATGCTATCTGAAAATACAAGGCTAAAAAGTTAATTTAGCCAAATTCGAGAGGCTCGATCTCGCACTGGATCCTACAGCTATGAAAAGATTAGCACAATCTACCCACTTCTGCTGGGTGAATGAGTGTGTGTGATAACAAGGGATCGTTTTAGCAACCATATTCAGAGAAACCCGGAAGAACTTTAAGGCCTTGCTCAGAGCAGCCAAAACAGAAATTCTAAGTTGGAGGAATCTGAAGATATCCTGGACAGGACTAATTTTGGCTCTGAAAAGGACCATATTGCTCAGAATCCTATACATTCCAGGCAGCTCCTCAGCCCTTTGATAAGGAAGAAATAAGGCGACTGAAAGGAAATTGCATGGACTATGCTTGGTAGGGGAAATGGGTTAGAACAGGCGAGGGGGAATCACAAAACATGAAGAGGGTAAATGAAGGAGGGCTGGGGATGCCAAATTTGTTGCACTTTTATTAGGCTGCACATTTATGCCACTTGATAAAATGGACTAGGTGGAAAACAAATTATGGGTAACTGTTATTGAAAGCACCACGGATAAAGAGATGAGTGCTATTAGACTGTACATCTCACCAGCGGCTATAGCATCATTTGAAGTATCAAACCAGATAAGTGTGCAATTGGGCTAACACTCATATCCTTCTAGCTTCACACTGCCATGGGGAAACCATACTAATCACCTGGATTGGAAAGGAGAGACACTGCAGAGTGAAATAATTGGTAAGTGAGTCAAAGTAAGAGATAGATTCAAAGGAGGAGCTATAAAAACATTTGAGCAGGTGAAGATTTCCAAGCGGGAGAAAAATTGCATTAGCTCCAGATTACAAAGTGTCCTAAATCCTCAGTTAGAGGCAGGGGCCAGGAGGAAGACAACTAGTTTCAAAAAGCTACTCATAGTTGAAGGTGAATGTAGTTATCTGTAACATATACATAAAATCCTAAACATGCAAGGGGGGGTGTTTGGGGGACCATGAGGTAGCCGTACCAGAAGGCCTCAGACAAAAGCTATACACTTAGATGAGGATCAGTGGAGACATGCCTTGAGAAGAGCAACCAATTCTGCTGCACATGCACTGGCCTAGAGATACTTGATAAGATTCTATGTAGGTGGTATACTCTAGAGAAAATTAACAAGTTACCCTTTCTGGCAGAGAGTATCTAACTGCAGATTCCTCACCTTGTGAATTACCCCAGGCCCCAGACTGGATCTGCAACCTTTTGATAGCAATTCCTTCTCCCTATGGTGGCTGGCGTTGTGTGGCTCTACGTCGGATCTGTCCCGCCCAGAATGTGATGCCAGGTCTGCACTACCTCAGCGCACCGATGTCAGTTTCTTTCTGATCTCTGTCCGCACAGTCGACGTGCAGCCATAGAAATCAAAGCCAGGGTGCAGGTATCTAAATTGGGATCTTATTAATGGACAGTAAAAATGCATTCCACAAAACAGAGAGGAGAGGGGGTCAGTGAAGAATCTGCAGTTAGATAGCGTTTCTACCCAATATTGTTTTCCATAGGTATGCAACTAGTTCTTCTGATTGAGACTTCCAACCATGGATTCTGCACCTTGTGAACAGATACAAAAACAGTACCTCTCCAGGTGGTGGGTCAATAGATTGGCTCAAACCCGGAAACTCTGCAGGACATATCGTCACGCCAGACCTGGCTGTCCAGGCTGTAGTGCTTCGTGAACATATGGAGGGACACCCACGTAGCAGCCTGGCAGAAGTCTAAAACTGGCACACGACATGCCTGCGTCATAGAAGCCACCTTTGCTCTCTTGTGGAATGAGCACACAAACCTTCTTGGGGCAGCTTCTTGGCCAGTCCAAAGCAGATCTTAATGCACAACTAAATTCAGAGAGACGGTTCTCTTCTGCACCACTTTGCCCTTTTTTCTCCAGAGAAACCAACAAAAAGTTGGGTCATCCAGCCAGAGGTCCATGGTCTCCCGATGTAGAAACTAAGGGCCATCGTAGAGTCCAGAGGGTGGAGCCGTTCTTCCTCCCTGGCAAGGTGATGGACCAGCCCTATATGGAAGGGAGTGACTAACTTCAGCAGGAAAATGCCGCTTTTATGTGGGGACCAGTTTTCCTGCGAAAATTAAGTCTATGGTTGCTGTATGGACAAAGCTTGAAGTTTGCTCAATCACCTGCTAAGAACATCGTCTTTATAGTGACTAGTCGGAGAGACAGCTGTGAATCAATTCAAAGGGGGTGCACATCAGCTAGGTGGGAATCAAATTAAGGTCCCACTGAGGAATCTTGAAAGGTGTTGACGGGAACATGTGGATCAGCTTCTTTACGAAACGCATTGCAACAGGTGATATGAAAAAGGGTGGCTGATCTAGCAACAGTAAGGAGGGAAAACAATAGCCCTTAACTATCGTCAGAACAAGGCCTTGCTGGGCTTATGAGAAGCAAAAGGAGAACATCAGACAACTTCACGTTTAAGGGTTGTGTGTTAAGGGGGAGGGGGGCAACAGACAACAAACGTCTCCTAGCGTCCTTTATATACAGATTTGATAGATGGGCACCTGGTTTCCAAAAGGATACCAACCACTTCAGGAGGAAGATCGAAAGGCATTAAATGTCGCCATTCTTTCTCATTCAAGGAGGTGTAGTTTGAGCAGGCTCTGATGCAAGACCCAACTCTGCTGTTTGGACAGGAGGCCCTACTGAAGGGGCAGAATGGCCAAAGGTTTTGGGTGCCAACTCTCCTCGCCCAGTCCGGAACCACTAGAATGACTTGGGCCCGGTCTTCAAGTCTCCAAGGGAGGCCTGCTCTGGGAACTCCAATGTGCAAAGGTTTGGCCACTAAGCTTTCTCTGTGCTGGCGAATAGAGTGAGCCAAGGATTTTCCAAAGAAGGAACATGTCTTGCGCTACTTCTGAGCGTAACTGCCATTTGTGATCTGCTAGAAAACATTGAATTTCTCCGCCCTGGCATTTAAAGATCCTGCCAGGTGTTGGGCGATCAGGTAAATGTCCTGAGCACTAAGCTACTTCCAGAGGGATAGAACCTCCTGCCACAGGTACCCACCAGCCCACTCTGTACTCTTTGTTGCAGTACCACATTGTGTTTGTGTCGTCTGAGCACCTGTACCCATTCACCCTTGGTCATGTGGAAATCCCTTCAGTACAAGCGAATCACTCAACTCCAGTAAGTTGATGTGGAGGCAAGTCTCTGCCAAAGATCAGAGTCCTCAAAAGCATCAGTCACAACCGTTCGGTCTGGGTGGGGATGGGAGAGGGGGCCAACCATCAGACCAACTGCAGTCGATTAGCCGCCACTGCAAATCTTGTGCTGCCGCCTTCAACACCAGGATGGATTCTGACAGGTCTCCCTGGTGCTGACTCCACAGACTTCAGATCCCATTGCAGAGCCTGCGTGTGCTATCTGGCGTGGTCAACAAGCAGGATGCAGGAGGCCATGAGTCCCAGAACCCTCAGAGTCACTGTCACTGAGACACAGGTCAAGGGTTGAAACATCGGGATCATAGCCTGCATGTCCTGGACTCTGTGAGATGGAGAGAAAACTATGAAGAGCACCGTATCCAGAATGTCTCAGTTGAAGGGGATTCCTCGTGAAGGAGTCAGATGTGACTTTAGAACATTGATGGAGAAAACCAAAGATGTCAACAGGTCGGCTGTTGTCTAGAGGTGGCATACAACTGTTTAAGACAAGCTCACCTTCAGTTGCCGGTAGTCTAGGAATGGGAAGACTGATATTCCCAGCCTCAACAGACAGGCCTCGACGACCACCATCACCTTCGTGAACACCCGATGTGCACTGGTCTCGGGGGGAGAGAGAACTGAAAGTGTTCTTGGTCTACCTGAAACCACAGATAAAATCTGTGGGATTGCTGGAAGGGAATATGAACATAGGGGTCCTGCAAATTCAACACCACCATCCAGACTCCAAGCAGACAGAACTTAAACCAGTGTAAGCATTTTTAACTTGTACTTCCAGAGGCAGAAGTTCAAAAGAACTCGGACAGGACCACACAACCCTGAGAAGTGCAACTGGACTGCTTGTGCTGCAGCGCCTCGATGGCCCTCCGGGCGCTGGCAAGCGGGCCCACCTCACAAACTCTCTAATTGAAACTGCATTGAGGCCCTGGAAGGTGGGGCGTCTCTCACGATGGGCCGCCTCCGCACCGGCACTGCCACCCCATAGGCAAAGATTGCCGGCGGAAGCACTACCTCTGTCTGCTGGACCGACCTTGCCGCCCCGTCAGACAACAGTGATCGCCCCACATCACTGGAAGACCAGATGAACATGGTACTGAACACTGTGGAAAAGACCCGCACAACGCTGAAGAGCACTTGAGTCTCACTGGAAAGCAAGATTGACAGCAAAGCCGCAGACCTTAACCTGCTCCATGCCGATCATCATAAACTGGAGGACAAAGTGCGTAATGCAGAGCAAACTATAGCTGAACTCCAACCAACAACCAGAAAAATGGCGTCATCAGATCAATTTTTAATGGACCACGTCCATACCCTTGAAGCCGGAGCCAAGGACGCGGAGGGCCGCTCACGCAGGAACAACGTGCACATAGTGGGACTTCCAGAAGGAGACGAAGGACAAGACCCTATCGCCTATCAGGATAACTGGCTGAAAAACCTGCTTCCGCTTGACTCCCTCACACAGCTCTTCTCGATAGAATGTGCACACCATGTCCCGACACGGAGGTCTTCACCTGGCTCCAGACCGATGTTACTTTGTCTCCTCCATTACTGTGACAGACACATCATTTTAAGCGAAGCCAGGAAACTCAATGAAATTGTGTTGGACGGTACCCACGTCATGATTTTCCCGTACTACACTGTAACAGTACAATGCCACAGGGCCTTATTCATTGCTGTCAAACGTCGCCTGCCCAACCTGAATCTGAAGCACTCGCTGCTCTTTCCGGCGCGATTACGAGTAGTACCGGAAAGAAAGTCTCGCTTTTTCAACTCACCAGAAGATGCCTGGGAATGGCTGGAGACTTCGGAACTCACATCGCCTCGCCACCCTGTGGGAGGAGAGCCTGGCGCCAGCAGGCCCAGGGGTGGAAGTAGTCCCAGAGGACGCGGGGCAACGGGACGGCCTCCCAGGACCACGGCGGTCCAGGCGTGGAGCAAGTCATACAGGAAAGAAGACAGGTCCTCCAACAATCTGTAGTGGCAATTTGTGACGCTCAATCAGACACCAGGCCCCGTGCACGATCTGTGAGATCTTCAAGAGAGGACGATTCCATTGCAACGTGGCATGTAACCACTAACCCCATCAGAGGTCACCTGGTAAAAGGCGGACGACATTATTTGAACTGCCCTCACGAGCACATGACGCTCACATGGCAACCAACTGTTTGCTTCCATTACACTGCATGCTATTGTTACAGTTGCTGGCTGTCAATTTACTCCTGATGCCAAGTCCTTATCATTACGCCAGTGCCCATACCACACGGGGGCACACGACTCCCCCTTCTATAACTCCTCCATTAGCCGGAACACACACACCAATATTGTACAGGGTTCACAGTCTTTGGCCGCTCCACCTCCCAGAAACGAGACCTTCGGTCTTAAGTTTTACTGCTGTATCTTGCATAAAGACTTCCTCAAGTTTGGGCGGTTAGACCCACTGATGTCTGCCCATTAGTATTCAAAGATTACACACCATTTTCTTACCCCCCCTCCCCCCGCCCCAATTGACTAATGTTGCCCCTCTGCCACCTCAGGATCCACCCCGACATTCGCTACCTTGCCTCCCCACTATAATCACAAGCCTGGTCACTGACGTCACTCAGGCTGACAGTTCTCCCTTTTCACTCACACCAATGTTATGGCACACAGCACCTTTATGACCTGGAACCTTCAGGGCATGCACACACCCTCACGCTGATACGCTGTTTATGCTTACCTTAAGCGCCGCTCCATACAAGTAGCGATGATCCAGGAAAGTCACTTAACTATCTGTAGAGGAAGGTCCGGACTGGGGACAGCAACCAGCCCTGGCAGGTTGCTGCTCGATCGGCCCTGGGGGACTGGGAAGGTAGCAATAAGCACTGCTCCCGCTTTTCTTACAGGGGGCCGATATTGCAGCACTGCTGCAAAACCTGCCCCCTGTTAAAAAAGCAGCCCCTGCAGCCACAAAACCCGCCCCCAGTCCTCCGGCCCACCGGGGAAAAGCCCGGTGACTGCTATGGCCAGTCCAGCCCTGTGTAGGGGTAGTGACCGACACTGAAGGCAGCTACATCTTTGTCAAAGGTCTCCTTGACAGCAGACACACTCATTGGTATATTCGCTCCCAACACAGAGCAACCACAGTACCTCTGACAGCTGTCAACGGCACTCTCTCGGAGTGGAATCCCCTGGGTACAGGGTTGAAACTTTGTGTTCTCAACACCGACCCTGACAGATCCTTCCCTCCACTACCCAGCACCTCGAAGACCTCCAATGCACATGTGTTACGCGACTGGCTGAGGCACTGACATATGGAGACAGCAAAATACCGAAACCATTGTATACTATTTCTATTCTTCACCACATTAACTCCAATTTAGGCTAGACCGACTCATTGGCACAGAATCCCTACTGCCCTTTGTAACATCTACAGAGTAACTGTGGCATACTCATTCAGCTCACAACCCAGTGCCTTCAGCTAGCATGGGACAATGCCCCCCTCTTCCGGCATGGCGCTTACAACCCGCAGCGCCGGAAGACCCCCCGCATTTCGTGCATCGTTACATGCTGCTATAGAAGGCTACTTCGAACATAACCATGGGACATCGACATCCCAACTAGTTGAATGGGACACAGTGAAAGAGGTGGCCAGGGGCCACTGATTGGGGGTGGTTTGGAAAGTCCAAAAGGAGCTGGAAGCTGATATAACCCGCATAGAACGCACCCTCTTGCAATACGAAATGGACACGGCACGTGGTCCTGATAACTCTCGACGCCCGCACAATGCAAACATGTCTCTTCTGGAACGGCGGCGGCGTTTGAATTACGCTGCCTATTCCGCGCACACATAGGCTACTGCTGATAAGTCTAGCACATTACTGGCATGGCTAATACGTTTGGACCAGCCCCGACATCCCATCGTTGCGCTAAAGTCCACTTCTGGTAACTTACTATACACACAATGTGACATACACCTGGAACTAACTCAACACTACACCTCACTTTACCAATTCAGACTCTCTGCTTCTCCACCAGACACAAGTGCCTTCTTTAACACTATTTCCAAACCCTGTCTCACCCCCACTCAAAAAGCAGAGCTAGGGGGGCGTGGCCACGGGAGCAATGGAGTAGGACGTGTGTTTGGTCGGCTCAGTCTCCCCGGTGCCCGCTGTGCTGCATTAACGCGCATCGGAGCGGTTGCGGCCATCTGAGGCGCTGGTCCCTGCTCCCGGAGTCTGCGGGGGCTTACCGGTTCGTCAGCTGCGCTTCGGGTGAATGGATCCATGGCAGAGGGCATCAGCAGTTCTCTGGCGACTGGGGGAGTGATCGCCAATCGCCATCTTGAAGACTGAGGCCCGGGGCCCGCAGGTGGGCTCGAGAGACCTTCGGCTGCTCTTATGGACCTTGTGGGCCCCTGAAATCCTACCGCAGCCTGCCTGGGTGTCGGCGACAGCCCCGCCTGAGCTGATAGACGATGCCCTGCATTTTCAAGCCTAGTAACGCGGTGGAGGGGATCGGCGGCCGCCATCTTCAAACGGGCCCAAGCGGCGGGCCTGTCCCCTCCCGCCCGCATCAGCATAGCGGGTCGCCTGACTGGCGCCCCGGAGGTGAGCTCCCACCCGTCTCTCCAGGGGGGGCCTCCGGGGACACTGGTTCCTGCACTGGAGGCCTGTGGGGGCCAGCCGGACCACTGTCTGCGCCCCGTGCGGCTGGATATGCACCTGTTGCCACTAGGGGCGCTCCACTGACGGGAGCGGTGACCGCCATTTTGTGGCTGGAATTTGCAGCATGAGGAGGAGTTGGAGAGGCCGTCTGCTACCTCCAGAAGTCTCAGGAGCCCTCAGGAATCCACCACGACCTGCCTGGGAACTATCTGAACACCTGCCTGAGCCGGTAGGCCACACCCTGTACTTTTGGGTCTCAAGCGGCTGGGGGAGGGAGGGGGGGGGGGGGCTGGGCGGCCGCTATTCTCAATTAGGCCCTAGTGGCAAGCCCGTCCCATCCCCCATCGCACAGGCGCTGCGATTCAGTGGATTGTCGTGCCGGGGGTGAGCTTGAGCCCATTTGTCTGGGGGGGCCCTTGGCGGAGGAGCCAGCTGAGAGAGGAGGCAATTGCTACTGCGTAGGCCGTGGAGGGCAGGGCTGAGTGGCTAGCTTCTCGATGGGCTTGGTCTGAGCTTTGGGGCCTCGGCTGACATCAGGGCGCAGCCCATATTACTCTTCGCTCCCGCATGGTGCCACGAGCCCCGGGAGTAAGCGGCCCCACACGCCTCCAGCTGATACCTGCTTGTCTACGCCCACAGGGAATGAATAGCGACCCCAGTGCAGCAGGATAGGAACGGCTGGACACCCCCCCCCCCCCTCCGCCCACAACAACGCTGCCCTAGCTGCCGGTTGACGCTGCTAGCACAGTAACGATCCCATACGTGGAACCTGATCATTGAGTGCCTCTGGACCCTTGCTATGCCCCGCTCTAAGGCTGCTAAAGACAATCCAGTGACATCTCTGTGGAATAAGGTCCCGCAGCCAGAGGAGACAGTGCAGTCCTCGACCCCGGCGCCAGCAGGCGGGGAGGCCTCGGCGCCAATCACGAAGGGATACATGGACCGTTTCCTGCAGGAGATACGCTCTGATATCACCTCCCTTAAGAGGAGTTTAAATCGGGCCTCCGCGACATCCGGAGAGAGGTGACTGAGATTGGGGATAGGGTGGACGACCTGGAGCGGACGGTCGATAGCCGATCAGAAGACCATGAGATGCTGCTGAAGCGCATAGCCGCACTGGAGGACCAACATATTGAACTCCAAACCAAGCAGGAAGACTTCGAAAATAGGAGCCGCCGCAACAATATTCGTATACGGGGGGGGTCCCGGCAGGGGCAGAAGGCGCAGACATTGTGGCATTCACGGCGGAGCTCTTGCAAGCGGTGCGAGGCAACGACTATTCATCTCCTCCCGCCCTCGACCGCACTCCGAGTCGCCGTGGGGACGGCGCGAAAGGGCAGTGGTCCAGACATCTTAACCAGGGTGCACTTCTTCACTGAAAAAGAAGAGATCATGCAGGCAGCCCGCAACAAGACGGAGATCAAGTTTCCGGGGCACACGATCCAGCTGTACCAAGACTTCTCCGCAGTTACCCTCCGCAAGCGGCGTGACTTCAAGCCTATCACCGACAAGCTGCGTGCACAGGGCATCCGATACCAGTGGGGCCACCCCTTCGTGCTCCTGTTTCAGTGGGAGGGCAGACGCCGCTCTCTACACTCCCTAGCAGAGGCCAAAATGCTGCTGGGCCTATCGGCAGATCCGCCGACAGAAAAAGGCTCTCCCTCCTCTGGCGCCCGGGGGCGGGATCTTAAGCCCGGGTGGTGTACGATCCCCCAGCCCCGCTCCAACAAGCAGCATGCAGAACTATCATCCCAAGCGGCTAAACAAGACATTATCGACCACCTGCGCACGCTTAGCAGGGGCCCCTCCCCTACCCATTCAATGGCTGAATCTAACTGAGGGTGGCGCACTCTGACAGGAGCCCTGCTCGAAGCGCACAATCCTGGTCCCGGCCAGACAGCGGGCACACACCAGCACAGATGGCGGCGGTGGGGCCTCCTCCCAGGAACTATAGAGGCGGCCGGGGGGGGCCCCGGGGGCACGCGGGGTCTGCCTTGACTGTGCTCCGTCACTTTAGTCATAAAAGACTTTCTCTCATAGAGGGTGACTCCTCCAGTGGGATCAGAGCGCCTCGGTGCCGGTCTCCGCGGTTCGAGAAGTCCTTGTTGGGTCCAGTTGGCCCTTTGTTTGTTTTTCTGTTACCTTGGTTGTCTCCACAGGTCGTTCAGGACATGCCATATCGAAATGATGGTGGGATACTCGTGGCAACGGGCGCGAGGGGGAGGGCGCGGGCTGGCTGGCGCTCACTAACATGTGGGCTGCGACTCCTCATAAATGGCAGCCTGGATGGCTGGGGGCGGATAGGTCTGGCTAAGACGGGAGGGCACACACAAGATACTGGTACGGCGACTCTGGTCTGCAACACAAAATATTTTAGCTTCTTGATGCCAGGCCCTCCTTACGGGCCGGGGATGCCCCCCTTCACCTCTCACATCCCATGGGGGACACTAAACTACTCATTAAATGTTCGGGGCCTGGATTCCCCAAATAAAAGAAAACAAATATGGCGCTACATCCTGCAACACGACCCAGATGTCAATGTTACAGGAGACCCACTTAATGAAGGCAGACGTGCACCGCATGACACACCCGAAGTACCCCCACCGCTATTGGGCATATGCCACCTCTAAAACCCTGGGGGTGGGAGTGCTGTGTAAGGTCAACTTTTATACCTCCGTTGTTCAGGTGACTCGGGATGGGGAGGGTCGATACCTGCGACTAAAACTGCTTTGTGGGAAGCGGCAGCTGACACTACCCAATGTCTATGTTCCAAACACGGCCCAGGATGCATACCTCAGGCGCGTGCTCTGCAAACAGCTTCAGGGGGTGGACTGAGACAGTGGTATGTGGAGATTTCAACCTAGTTTGGGACCCTTCCCTAGATAGAAGCACCGCAACCTTCGAAAACACTGGGGCTATGTCGGCGCTCCTTAAGAGGGACATTGAGGGCTGGGTTGATGAATGGCGATACAAACACCCAGATGTGAGGGACTATTCTCACTATTCACATGCACACACTTCCTACTCGCTTATCGATTATGCCTTCGTCACACCATCTCTCCTTACATGCCTGCGCTCAGCGGAACTCTCGGATATATCCATCTCTGACCATGCCCATCTCGAACTCATATGGCATGATCGGGCCTCCCGTCCGGTCTGTCCACCTCGATGACATATGCCCGCACACCTGCTGCGAGACCCGGTGGATGTGGAGGAGATACGAAAGAGTATCACGGAGTACTTCCGACTAAACGCCTCCCCCGAGATTTCTCTGCACACAATATGGGATGGGTTCAAACCCACGATAAGGGGCACGATAACGTCTATTGCCATTGCCAGCAGGAGGGAAGCAAAATTAGTGGAATCTAAACTCACGGCAGAGATCAAGCTGCTAGAGCGCTCCGACAAAGAAACCCCAACCCGACGTACCAAAAGGCAGTTAGCCCTGCTGCGCGGTCAGCTGCGGGCCCACCGCACGGGAAAGGCAGAGCGTGCGCTAATGACCCTCAAGCAGAAATACAATGAGGGAAGGGGATAAGGTGGGCAGGCTCTTAGCTGGCAAACTGCGGCAGCGCCAGGCGAAAGCACACCGCTAAAATCCAGACAGGCACCAACACATGGGTGACAGTGGAAAACGATAAATCTGAGGCGTTTCGGGATTACTGCTAGCGCCTCTACTCTCGGGAGGACCCCTCTCCCATGAAACTCCACTCTTACCTTGCTGACTGTGAATGGGAGCCACTGTCCATACACCACACGACTCTTCTAGATAGCCATATTACAGCTGAGGAATTATGTGCAGCCGTCAAGAGCCTCCCCCTCGGTAAAGCACCAGGGCCTGATGGGCTCCCGGTCCTCTTCTATCGGGCCTTTCTCCCTCAGATCCAGGAACACCTACTGCGCCTGTTTAATTCCTTTACAGAAAGCACGGGCCTCACCCCCACCATGGCAATGGCCGAGATCTCCCTTATCCCCAAGGCGGCAAAGGATCTGGCACAATGCTCTTCTTACCGCTCAATAGCACTCTTCAACACGAACGCCAAGCTTTTTACTAAAATATTAGCCGCACGCCTTGACCCCTATCTCCCTGGCCTCATTGGTCCCGATCAGGTGGGGTTTATCCGCAACCGACAGGGCGCGGATAATGTCCAACGTGGCGCCCACCTTGTCGAAAAAGTGCAACATCTAAAAATTCCCACCTGCCTTCTCTCGCTTGATGCGGAGAAGGCATTTGACAGGTTAGACTGGACCTACCTCCGCGCGGTGTAAGGTAAAATAGGACTTGGGCGAGACTATCTCGAAAATGATGGCGTCATATGTGGCCCCAACAGCCTGTATTCGTGTAAATGGGCAGACCACGAGGCCGATATCACTTCATAGGGGCACGCGGCAGGGGTGCCCACTCTCGTCCCTGCTCTTCGCGCTAGCGGTGGAGCCCCTGGCCATACGGGTAAGAGATAGAGGGGATTAAGGGTGTGACCTTTGGAGGCCAAATCCACAAAATTAATCTGTTTGCGGACGATCTTTTGCTCACACTGACACAACCGGAACTCTCGCTCCCCTGCGTGGTCGAAAATCTGCAGACATTCGTCCTATACATTTACATCCCGGCCCCCCCACCGAGTCTAGAACCCTACAGGACCTGACCCCCTTCCAATGGACGACGAACTCCATTAAGTATTTGGGGCTCTATATCACCCCCACGCTTGCCTCCTGGTCCCGCACTAACTGGGTAACTCTCCGTCGCTCAGTATTAGCTGACCTTCAGAGATGGAAGGCCCTCCACATTTCTTGGCTGGGACGCATCAACATTATTAAAATGAATATCCTGCCACTGGTCTTGTATTTGTTTCAAAAGCTCCCAACCCCAATCCCGCAAGCAGACATCCAGCGTCTTCAGAGAGCGCTACGCGCTTTTGTGTGGAATGGGAAGCGGCCACGGGTAGCGCACTCACTACTGATGCACCCGCGGGATAGAGGAGGCCTTGCTTGCCCAAACCTATTGGAATACTACTGGGCAGCCCATCTGAGATGTATCTCTGAATGTGCCGTGCGTGAGAGTGAGAAGCATTGGTTCCACATGGACCGTGCTGTAGCGTGCCGGCCATTGTGGGACCTTGCCTGGATACCTAAACATGCCCGACCCCGAAGTGCATAAGCTGCGACTCCGACCAAAACAGTCCTTGATATTTGGGATAGAATAGAGGTCAAAAAGGGGCTGACCACATTTCCATCCCCAAATACCCCTATCACACGCAATCCGGACTTCCGTCCGGGCCTACCAAAGCAGGCATTCGGGAGATGGAGTGACGGAGAATGCCGGACGATCCGCAACTTATTTGCGGGAGATGACATTAAGACATTTGATACCTGTAGGTTCGAATTTACGTTACCTCCCACAGCAAGGCTTCAATATATGCAGCTGAGACACTGGCTCGCCACCCCCGAACTCCATGCGGCTGAGTTGCGACCCTTCACCCTCTTCGAGAAGTTGATGCGGGCCTTTACGGGCACGAGGGGTCTGATCTCTGCAACATACCAGGTATTGCAGCACTCGGCTCCGATCCGTACTCACAAATACCAGGCTGCTTGGCATGACGCATCCCCGGGGGGACTCACTCCCAAACAGTGGGAGAAGCTGTGGCAGAACATCCCCAAGATCTATCGTAACCTAGCTTCCCGTGAAACCGCATACAAGTTAATGCTCCAATGGTACTATACGCCCACTCGCCTGGCTGCTATGAACCGCGCAGTGTCCAGTCTCTGCTGGCGATGTGGGAAAGAAGAAGGCACTCTATACAACACATGGTGGTCATGTCAGGTGATAGCCACCTTTTGGAAGGAGGTCCTGGGACATATCAAAGGCGTCGTGGGGTTCCCGCTTCCACGTCTGCAGCATGTGGCAATTCTAGGGATACGTCCTTCTACCCTAGCGGCAATGACCGGGGCGGACTGGACACTTATCAGCCATTTACTCCTAGCAGCACGACAGCTCATAGCATGTACGTGGAAACGAACTTGGCCCCCTCCGTGGCACAGTGGTTCGTCAAAGTATGGCACATTCTGGCAATGGAAAGACTCTCCCATAACTTAGCAAACACTGAAAAGAAATTCCAGCGCGTATGGCAACCATTGATATCTTATTTAATGCGCATTCAGTTCACCTGCTTTAGCCCCCCAAAGCAAAGAGCCCTCCAGCTCTTCCCAAGCGATTGAAGGGCGCGCTTGCCCAGCTTAAATGGGCAGTCCCGGACTATGCGGAGGCTATGCCACCTCCCTCCCCCCCACACGCGCTACAGCATGAACACGCTAGCCATCCCACACCACGTATCGCACTATGACCTGTACAGTTCCTGTTTCATTATTGTCACCAGTTATTTTCTTCTTTAAAGCCACCCTGGCCATAGGAACCCGCACGCACTACGCCGAGTGGTATTTGGGACATAGCGGGATCAGAACCACAGCAAGGATTACACAGGAGCAGAAGCCCCCGCAGGGGTGCGGTTAGACCTTCCAATCCCACACAACCGGGTTTATCTACCTGAGGACTCAAACGTTGAACTTTAAGGCTGCTGGGAATGGTATATAACCCTAAGCTTCACAGGGTCAAGAAGGCTCTTATACAGCTCGTCTATTTTGTATGCAGTGATCACTTTACGCGGCCGGCTTGAAGTGGTTGTAGGCGACTTGCTGTGTATCCTCCTACTGGCTATCTCAATCTCATTGTCAGACTTTACGCTGCCGGCCCGACCAGGGTTGTAGGCATTTTGCTGTGTTTTACACTAACTGCCTTCAATAAAGGTTTTTTGAAAATTAAAAAAAAAAAAAAAAAAAGCAGAGCTAAATGAACCAACATGCTCTTCAAGGTACAAGAAGCGATCAAAGCCCTGGCCACCGGCAAAACACCCGGTCCAGATGGCTTGCCTGTCGAATTTTACAAGGAATACGTAGCGACACTTGCCACCCTATAAGAGGAAGCCTTGGACGATTCCTGCCTTCCTCCCTCTTTACGCGAAACACTGCTGAGATCACTTCCTAAGTAACACAAAGACCTCACTGAGTTGGGTTCATACCAGCCCCTAGCGTTACGTTAACACATCAGAAAATAGCCAAGACCCTGGCAGCATGGCTAGCACCCATAGTATCCTTGCTAGTACATGCTGATTAGAACAGATTAATGCAGTTGTGTAACATGTCCTTAAATTTCAGACACTTCTTCTGAATCCTAAAATACGCTTTGGAACTGTAGCCCCGATCGGGCTGCCCATTACTAGATTTAGCCAAGGGCTTTTGACTCGCTTGAATGGGCTTTTCTATTTGAAACACTAACACACTATGGCAACGAGGGTCGCTATTTAAAACTGGTCAAACTCTTATACACCTGTCCATCGGTCAGGGTCAAAACTGGCCCCCTGATCTCGGATTCATTCCAGATCCTCAGGGTGACCCGCCAAGGATGCCCGCTTTCTCCCCTACTTTTCTCACTAGCTATATAACTGCTGGCTCTTGTCCTTTGCGCTGATTGAGCACTATGGGGCATTCAGCTGGGTGATGGATTGCACTCCATCTCCCTTTATGCTGACGACTTGCTTAGTTATCTACGCAACCTTCACTCCATCCCAAACACTGTCGCTCTCACGTTAGATCGATTTGCTAATCTATCCAGCCTAAGGGTCAACTGGGCCAAATCTGGTTTGTTTACCTTCACCCGCTCATTAGCGGACCAACAGGTCCTTTTTGTCTGGACTAGCGTCCCCTGGCGGTCCTCCATGTTCCGCTACCTAGGCATCATGTAGAAGCAGATCTATACTATGGCAACCTGCAATGGGCTGTTGCCTCACTGAAAGCACAAATGGCTTTTGGCGCGCAGTGCCGCTGTCAGTGGCAGGACGCATAGCACTCCTTAAAATGATCGCACTCCCTCATCTCCTTTACTAATCTCTCTCTATACATTTCTGCTACTTTTTTCCGCTCTTTGGAAAAATTGATCCAGGATTTCATATGAAGCAGCTCCTGCTGCAGGGTAGCCCTAGCGAAACTAGATTTACCCATGGACTGTGGTGGACTTGCTGTGCCTCATTTCAAGCACTATTTCGCCTCCCAACTCCAATGGGTTGCTAAATGGATGTCGGGCTTACAGCTTGCTGACACAGCGACAACGGCCCCAGCTTGCAGTTTGCTGGAGGTACTACACATTCCACCCATGCACACGCGTGCCCGCACCTGGGTCCCTGTTGCTAAGGGTGGCACACTGATGTTTTCGCCATTCTCTCACACGCAGTGACACCCTATGCACCAGCAATAACCTTGCTTGGCATTCCCAGACAAAATGCCACCACATCATTAACAGAATTAGCTGACTGGTAAAAGCAGGTCTCCCCATATTTGGAGACGTTTATCGTGACAACAACCTCTTCACCAATGAGTCCCTAATGGAGGAGGACAGCCTCTCACCAGGGAATTCCCTCTTATACAGTTCTCTAGTGATTGCCCTAGGAAATCACAGTTGCAACATAGCACTGGAGCCCCGGACGCATCTCACCATGCAATAACTGCATGTAATGGGACCAGCCAGACATCAGATTAATTGGTTTGCGGACTCGCTACGCTCGCACACTGGTCCCTAGCTCACCCCTCTTCGTCACAAATGGGAAGAGGCGCTGAACCGCCCCTGCACCGACAAGGAATAGGAGATCTGTTGCAGGGTCCAACATATGTTCCCCGCAATGCCAGATTTTGCTGAATACAATCCTATACAGTACACAGAGCATACCTCACCCCGGCAAAAATCAACCAATACTTCCGACGTACAGATGTTGACTGTCCCCGTTGCCCTCTCGTAGATGTTGACCTCTTACATATTGTTAGACCTGTCAGCCCTAGGGTGGTCTTTCCCTATTTTTTTTTCCTTTTTCGCCTCCTTTTTGCCACCATATTTTTACTGGACCTAGGTCTCTGGGCACCTTGCCACTGCTAGCCAGTGCTGAGGTGCAGGTGCTCTCTCTCACTCAAGATGGCTGCCACAGGCCCCTGCTACTGCAGAGGGGCCTGACACGCATACACACTAGTAGCCAGGGTCAGGCTGGGGTATAGGGATACAGTATCCATTCCATCCCCGCCTCTGGGCCACATAGCCAGGCATGTAGAAGGTTCCAGAACCTTCCGGGCTGTGGGAGGAGTTATGTTTTGCCGCCTTTGGGAGAGTCACCTGACCTGGGAGTATAAAAGGCTTGGAGGGAAAACTTTCTAGTCAGTTGATGAGGCACCACTGAACCTGGGAGAACCTCCGCCGGAGTATAGGCTTTAGGGCCTAGGGGGAGACCTACACTACTGCTGCTGACAGGGTTGAGGCCCTGCTGTAGTAAGATAGCTGAGGAACGCCCACCACCCACTGACCTTGCCCAGTGTGAGGGGACCCAGGGAACCACCTTCAGCGTGCGGGGAGGAACATCAAGCACTCCCAGACCACCAACTCATCCCCCCTCATAAGAAGAAACTTCTGACAGGAAACTTTGACAAGGAACTTATAACAAGGAACTTCTGACAAGAAACTTACAACTAGAAGCGCCTAAGAAGCAACCAAGCTGAAGCAGTCGCAAGACCCCTTAACTTGAGGAGGCCTGTCCGTCCAGCAAGGCCTAAAGCCTAAAACTGCCCAACTGGGGATCACCAGGTAAAGCGCCGTACCCTGGAAGCGCTAAACCTTCACCCCTATCCACCTTTGCCTGTTGCTGGGCTGCCCCCAAGTACTTTGCCAGTCAGCCCTGCCCACAGGCTGCTGGTGCACCCTGTGTGCTGTTGTCCCTCAGGTCACTGACCTTATGATGAAGATTGCCGCCGCCGCCTGAGAGGAGACACCGTGTGGTGAGGTGCGCCGTCGCGCCCTCATCGAGGGAAGCGCTGAGGTGGAGGAAGCCCCTCAGGTGTGTGAGGTGAGGAGCGCCGTCCGCGCCCTCACCGAAGCCTCCCGGGGCCCTCATCGCCGCCGTCGCGGCCAAGAAGTGGTCCCGCCGCCGTAGCGGCCCAAGAAGTGGTCCCGCCGCCGTCGCGGCCCAAGAAGTGGTCCTGCCGCCGTCGCGGCCCAAGAATTGGTCCCGCCGCCGTCGCGGCCAAAGAATTGCCCCCACCGCCGAAGCGGCCGAAGAATCGTCGCCGCCGCCTTAGCGGCCCAAGAGATTGCCACCGCCGCCGAAGCGGCCCAAGAAATCGCTCCCGCGATCTGCAGCGAGGCCTCCCGGCCCCGCAGACGCCGTTGCCGAGCAACCAGGGGTCGCTCGGCGTGACCCGGGAAGGCGGCGCACCGATTGGGCGCCGGCTCCCGGGCCCGCCCAGCGCCGAAGGAAGCCCGGGAAGAGCCCCGGCAGTGCAGAGGGAGACGGTGAGCCGGCCGGAGAGGACTGCCGGCTCCCGCTCCCTTCCCCCAGCAGCCCTGAGCCCACCTACACTTACCCTGAGCACGGGGGCCGGAGGAGGGTGATCCCGGTCCCCGCAACGAGCCGCAGTTATCCCCCGGGCCGGAGTAAGGCATACCGGCCCCCGCAACGACCCCGCAACACCGGCCAGAAGGCCGAGACACCCCCGACCGGGCCTTGCCCAACGGAACACGGGCCGGCCCGGATGATCGCCAGTCGCCCTGAAGCGCGACCAACGACCACACCACAGGTGAGCCCTGGAGGCCCCTAGGGCCCATAAGACGCCACTGGGGGCCGGGGGCCACTATTAACCCTTACTATTGTAGCCCTACGAGGCGAGGTCCCAGAGAGGAGTGGGCCTGGCCTGAATTAACCCCTAAGGAACCTAGTATCCCCAGAATACAGGACATGTTGAGGGATTCCCCACATAGTTCATTCATGTATTGATGATGCCCACAGTATGTAATGATTTATGCCATTGCCTATTATAATTACTGCCTAGGCCATGGTTTTAACTGTTAAGTCTTTTCCACAAGGGGAAAGTGTTTAATGGAGTTGAGCTGAAGTGTACACCGCCAAGAGTTGAAGTATTTTCTGTTACAGGTGTACTGGAGTTGCGACGCCCACTGTACTGAATGTGGGTGCGCCTAGATTAATGCAGGCCTATTTAAATGTAACGTGAAAAGCCTTCTTTTAAATAATTGAATATGCTAAAGTAAACTGTATGTTTAGGCCTATGTTTTATTAACGTACCTTGAGATCATTATTAAGTGCTACGTGTAGGAGATAATTCCTGCAGCCTCTTAGTGGCCTACAATGTTGATGAGCTATGCAGCTTTATTTAAAATGTGCACCAGTTGAATAATTTAATGAGTTTGAATGTAGATCTAAATTAACCTGCCTTATCTGATGCCAACTTAATTTATTTATAAAAGATCTTGATTTTAAATACAAAAGCCTGGTGTGGTGTCATGTTATTGCGTTCGCATTTGTGAGTCAAAGTGAGAGTGTGCTGCACAACTGCCTTACACATTGCCTTCGCGTGCCTTTCCCGCTCCACGCCATGCTACCGTGTCGGACTCGGTAACCCCGGTTCCAACATTTGGTGTTCAGCGGTTGGATAAGGACTGGTGTTTGTGCAGCACCCTACAGTGACTCAATGTGCGCCGCAATTAGACACCTATATTAATGAGAGTGCTAGGAATTCTATGGTAATTGCCGACTGTGTACATTCCTGTGTTGGACCTGTTACCTACAGTTTAGAACCCCTTCCTTGAATTGTCTGGGACCCCACCTAGGAGGATGGAGTTTGAGTTAGCCAACCTAGAAAGGTATACGGTGACACAGCTCAAGGAGTTCTGCCTAGAGAGGGGGTGGCCGTCAAGCGAGGCGCCAGGAAGGAGGTGCTTCAGAAAGCTTTGAGGGCATGGGTAATGGCCCACCCGGAGGGAAGAGGGGATGAGGAGCAGGGGGAGACAGACAACCCAGGAGAACTGGACCTACTGAGCATTGATGTTAGAATGTGTTGCCAGGAAGACGTTCCAGGGCAGGCAGTAGTGCGTCAGGGGGAAGTTTGTCACAAGAGGAATTGGAAGACAGAAGGGAGCAGAGGCAATTGACATTAGAACTTGCTAGGATGGAAAAAGCCATGGAGGAAAGGAAGCTTGTACATGAGCTTAGCCTGAAGGAGCTAGAGCTCCGGACCTTGCAGATGGAGATGGAAGGCAAAATGAATGGTGGCAGCGTACCTGCTGGGGTTCCACAGGAGCCCAAATTCTATTTACCCAGAGAGGTGATGGCCAGTTTTAGTGTAGGTGATGACATCGACAAGTGGTTGGCGGCCTACGAGGTGGCTCTGGTGGCCCAAAGAGTTCCTGAGAGCTACTGGGGAGGAGGTCTTTATAGGTACATACCTCCACTAGTAAGGGACACACTCTTAACTTTAGATAACGGGGAGCAGACTAACTACCCTATCATGAAGGAGGCTCTGCTCAGGAAGTTTGGCCTCACCCCAGAGAAGTACCGCCAAAAGTTCCGCAACAGCCACAAACTTCACACACAAAACTGGGTGGACTTTTTTGACTATGCCCGGAAGGCATTGGAGGGTTGGGTGCGTGGCAGCAACGTTGACAATTACAAAGGGCTGTACGACCTGTTCTTGAGAGAGCACCTCCTAGAGAAATGTTTTCCGGAGCTGCGCCAGTAGCTTGGTGGACCGCAAGCTGACCAATCCTAGGGAGCTTGCGGAGGAGGCAGACACGTGGGTCAGCACTCGGGTGTCCCACAAGGGAGCCGGGGCGGACCCCCCGAAAGGTGGACAGGGGCTCCCCAGAAGAAAGAGGGGGAGATAAAAAGAGGGAGTTCTTTAAAGGTCCCCAAAATAAACCGCCTGGGAGAGGGGTAGGTTCCCCATCCCAATCTGGATTCCAGAAACCCACTTATCCTGACAGGAGTCAGCAGCCCAGAACTGTCCGGTGCTACGAGTGCGGGGAGGTTGGACATTATAAGGGGGATCCCAAGTGTCGCAAGAGAACCCCAGCCCCCACAGGAGGTAAGAGCCCCGGGGTGGCCAGTGTAGCGCTAGGGGAGGAGTTGTCCCTAGGTAGGGAGGTGAGTGGACAGGCTTGACCTTAGTTTCCCTGGGGGATAGAGAGATCATCCCACGGGTTCAGGTACTCGCGAACACTGCCAAGTATCGGCAGAGGGTCCTGGTGAACGGGGAGGAGGTGGAGGCTCTGAGGGACACAGGTGCCAGCATGACGATGGTGAGACGTCAGCTGGTGTCCCCAGAGCAGGTGATTCCTGAGGAATTCCACCCGGTTGTTATGGCTGATAATAGCCTGGGTCACTACCCCGTGGCCCAAGTTCCCTTTGAGTGGGGAGGAGTATCAGGTCTGTTGAAGGTTGCGGTGAGCCCTGCCATGCCAGTTGACTGTCTGCTGGGCAACGACTTGGAACATACTGACTGGAGGGAGGTAGAGTTCATGTATTAATCAGAACAGGGGGCACTGTTCCAGACGAGGGGTACAGGTAGTCACCCACTCGATAAAGAGTAAAGTATAAATATGAGTGATCCTAGGCTTTATGAGGCCCACGTGTGAGAGGAAAGAGCAAGTCTTGTCTCATAATGCCCTCACACACTCGAAGGATGTCATGCTTCATCATCGGGCGTTTTGCTCCTCGTCGGGCCGGCGCTGCAATGCCCTACGGGTCCCCGAAGGGTCACTTTAACGGAGATCTTTTGAGACAAAACGCCGTATGGTGCATGCGGGTGTGTGGTGTGGGTCCTCTAAAAGAGTGCAGTGGTGCGTGCAAAGTGAGTCTAAAACTGTCTAAGGGTTACCTAGCGAAAAATTTATAATAAAGAGGGTCACCCTTGGCAGACTAAAAACCCGTAGGTCAAGCGTTACCTATGTAGGCTTAATGGGCCCTAGGTAACTAAAGAGGTCAACATGTTTCGCGCCTGTGTGGTCCAAACAGATCCGTGGCGCTTCTTCAGGACCAAATAAATAATTAAATAAGGTGTGGTTGAGTGAACAGTGAATCCGGGGTTAATACCCTCAGTGGGTATCCGGGCGTGCACAGTAACAATGTACCCTGCAATCTAACTATAACAACTAGTTAGATATTAGCCGCTCCAGGATAACACCTAGGTAAAACAAGAGAAAAAGGAGAAAGAAAAAGAAAAGAAATGCGTCACAGCTCTTGATAGGGAATATCAATATTTCCCCAGAGCTTGTCCTTAGTTTACGCAACATAAGAAATAAATAAGTGCGAGCTAGACATGAATTATAAAGTGTCTTTCCCAAAGTGGCTGGGCTGCGGGGTCTCAACCCGAGTGACAGGAGGGTACCACACACGTCATGAAGGCAGGGAAGCCCTGGCGTATGTGGTCCCACAGATCCTCAAGAAGTCACCCGCATATCCCAACAACTCCCATTCAAAACCCAATGATAATATCACCAGGCCGTGCCTCAATATCTCACTGGCATGCTAGGTAGCATGCCTTACAAAGATGACTCTTGTCGGGGTTTGATAGCCCTCCACTGTTGTAGCCCCAATATCACCCCATTGGTAACAGTAACCATGTCACACACAATCTTACCTAAAAATGAGGAGAGTTGCTCCATAGGCTAGTAGGAGTCGAGCGCCCGCACCTTACCGGACTAGACAGGAAATGACATAATGTAGACACACTCGTCAGTCTCATCTAGTGTTGTAACACAACAGTGCGGTATCTATCATATAACGTGAACATGCTCCACGAGACACCTTCCGGCAAGATCTTACTTACAGTTTGCTCGGGTGCTGGCTCTTGTGCACCTACCCCAACCGTACTCCTGCCTGCATGTAAATGGTCTCCGACATTGCCGCTATTTGTAGTCCCGCTAATTGATTGTGGCGGTACCTCCTTCCGGTCCGGTCGGCCAGCATCAGATTCAGCTGTCTATTGCGTGTGAGAATGCTCTCTTGCGCCTGCGTGTTGTCGAGGCCCTATGCTCCCGCGCATGCGCTGTAACTACTGTGCCCGGTCGTCATGGCAACGTGTGACGCTCTCACCATGTCAGCGCGATCAGTTTTTACACATTAGTGAGTGCACGTTTGCTAATGCTTAATTCAGTGGGAGTACTCATAAATATGGTTTGATCGTGGTCCAAAATTGAAATCAAGAAAAATATATGTATACTGTGTATTAGTCACCCTATCGGCGCGATCAGTAATAGTACATTTGTGAGTGTATTAGCTACTGCGTTGTCAGAGCGAACATAGATCGATCTAATTATGGTCGTGTTTTCCAGGGGTAACTCAAAAATCTATATGTACTATATACTGGTCATTGTAAGGGGGCCGATAATAGCCATCTGTATGAGCTTTCATGTTGGTGAAGGGTTATCAGCTATGGCGCTATGTTTTGGACCTATCAGTCAGAGGTTCCAACACCATTCGCATAAATCTAAATAAAAATGGGTGGCGGGAAACAGTTGTAAGAGGGAGGTGAGTTAGTGAGATATGGTGTGGGTGATTCAGTTATCTAGATATCACCCCATTTTCATGGCCTCAAGTTTGGGGATGATATTGGTTATTGGTTATTATACCAATATAATAAACAAGGGGAGTCATGTGTTGCTAGACTTGCAATGTCAATGTGCATACAGGTTCAAAGTTCCGCCCAGGGTATCTCATCATTCAGACCATGTTCATGTGTCCGCAGACGATGTACCCAACGTTGTTCTCGACGGAGTAGGGATGTGTTGTTCCACATCTGGTTGGTCTCCAGTATTGTCCATTGTATTTCGTCACAGGAATGCCCCTTGTCAATATAATGGTTCGCCAATCTCGTCGCCGTCCGTCCCCGTCTGATCCTGATTTTGACAGACCGGGTGGTCATCCCTATGTATCTCAATGTACATGGGCAGGTAATCAGGTAGACACAATTCTTGGTGTTACAGTTCGTGTGTCTATACTGACTGCTCCCATGTAAAATCACCCAGATTGAGGGTTTTGGTATGCCGTGTGAATGGGCATGCACTGCATGTACCACATGGGAAATGGCCTTTCACTGGCGGAAGATCCCACAAAGTTGACTCTTGGTGGTTTTTTTGGCTCGTGGTCTGGTGTTGATCAATTGGTCCCGTAGATTCGTGGTCCTTTTGAACGCAAAACGCGGTCGTTCCATATTCAGGGTACCAGTATTCAGGATCTTCCAATTGTGGTTAACAATGTTCTTGATCTTGTTAGACAGGGGTGTGAAGGTTGTCACACATGTAATGATGTTATCCGGTCCTTTTTCCTTTGTCTCCAGAAGTGCCTGTCGATTATTATTTCTGGCTCGTTTCCTAGCCCTGTTGACCACCTCCTCTGGGTAGTCCCTGTCCTGGAGATTTCTTGTCAGACAGCTTGCTTGGGTATCAAATTCCTGGATATTGCTGCAGTTGCGACGTATCCTCAAAAATTGGCCGTAGGGTAGATTATCTCTCAGGGCTTTGGGATGGTGACTCTTGAAACTGAGGAGACTATTACGGTCTGTTGTTTTTTTGTAGGTAGCTGTCTGTAGTTGTCCTTCCTCCAGGGTGATGAGAAGGTCCAAGAATGGGATCTCCTTATCACTGGCCGTTTTGGTGAAACGTAAGTGGGGATTCAAGTTGTTTACCCATTCATGGAATTTGTTACTGGTGTCCACATCTCCGCTCCAAAGGATGAGCACATCGTCGATGTATCTCTTCCAGGTGATCAGGTTCTCTTTGAAGGGGTTGTTGTCCATAAAGATGTTAGTTGCTTCAAAATGTGCCATGTACAATCCTGCCAGGCTCGGAGCAAATGTGCTCCCCATGCTGGTCCATTGTACCTGGTGATAGGTGGTGGTTTTGTACATGAAGAAATTATTTTTCAATGCCATTGTAATGAGCTCGGTGATGAATTCCGCTGGTGTGTTAGTCGGGAGATCAGTTTCTTGAAGTAGTTGCCTCACTACTTCGATGGTTGCATCTTGGGGAATGTTCGTATACAGGGCCTCCACATCCAGGGTGAGGAGGAGGTTGATGCTGTCAGTGTTGTTATTATTGATCTCCTGTATTAAATTCAGGACGTCTCTTGTGTCCTTTAGGTAGCTGGAGTAGCCTGGACAAGTGGGCGTAAAAATAGTCACTGAACCTGCTCAGTGGTTCCAGCAGGAGCCTATGCCGGACACAATCAGGCGTCCCGGAGGGAGGTTATCCCTTTATGAATCTTGGGTAAAAGATAGAAATACGGCATCCTTGGGTCCCCATTGACCATGAATGTCGCCTCCTGGGATGAGATCCAGCCCTCATTGGCTGCTTCGTTCACCAGAATCCGTATCTGTAAGAGTAATCGATCCGTGGGATCTGTCTCTAGTCTTTTGTAGTATTCGGGGTGCTAAGTTGTCGTGAGCACTCTTTTCGTAGTCCTCTACTTTGAGGATGACCGTAGCGCCCCCTTGTCCGCAGGTTTGATGATAGTCTCGTCATCTGTAAGTGAGTGAACTGCGTTGCGTAGTTTCTTAGGCATGTTGTCATAAGTAAATTTGCCAATAAGGCAATTGGCCTCCTTGAGGACAGCTTTCTCAAAGGTTAGCACCTCGCTGGGGACCATCCCTGCCAAAGGGGTAAATCTGGAGGGATGCCTCAGTCCTGTATCTTGACGTTCTGGTGTAGGATTGTTATGGAAAAAGGATTTGAGTCTAATCTTGCGGAACAGTTGGTGGAGTTCTTCATTCATGCGAAAATTATCTTCTTTGGGGGTGGGTACAAACCCAAGGCCCATCTCAAGGACGGTAGTTTCATCTGTATTGAGCTGTCTCCCGACAAGTTCACAATCAGGGTCTTGGATATGTCGTGCTCCTCGTTATTCTCTGCTGTGCCTCCGGATCTTGCCATTGCACCTGCTTTTGCCCTCTTCTTCTTCCTCTGCCTCGCCCCCTGCCTCTGTTCTGAAAAGGAGGTGGCGCATTTTGGAAAAAGGGTTGCTGGAATCCCTGGTATGGTCCAGAAAGTGCTGGATACCACATGGGGCCTTGTGGTGGAAAGGGTTGGTGAGGGTACCCATACATGGGTGGCATCATTGGTGGTGGGAGGAGTCCGGGTTTAGTCGTGTTCCTTCCCCAGCTGCTGTTACTCGAGTTGCTATATGTGGAGCGCCCTGAATTCACTGATGAGGATGATCCATCATCCGATGATACATCGCTCTCTGATGGTTTGTAGTCATCCTTCGTGTAGGGATATATTCTTTCTCTGTCGAATTTCTTGATGTCTTTCTGCAATTTCGACACCTTCTGTTGAAGAAGGTAATCCCGATGGTCTGTCATCTCAGTATTAATCTCTGCTAGACGTGTTTTGTAAGCAGAGATGCTAATGCCCGTCTTCAGCCCATTTTCTGCAATGTTAATTCTAATGATAAGCGCCTCAGAGAGGCGTTTAGCGTGCCAATAATCAGGATCAGCCAATCGCGGGTACACTTCCACGCGATCTGGCTCCATTCCCGTCTGAAGACTAAATCGTCCAGGAAGATCCTGGGGGCCGTCCGTATTATTAGGCCATTTGGTGCAGCGTTTGCTCTTAGGTATTCCGACCTTAATTGGCTCCTGGTTCCCCCCCTCTCTTTGTATAGATACATTCATAGCACGGCGGCACAGCCGAGGACCCTATTATTCTTCCTTCTACTCTTCTCCTTACATTCTAAGTACGAGATATGACGACTCCCACCATGGGTGAAAATCTAGGACTCGGATTCGGCGAAGACGTCGTGGCAGAGATCCTGAGAACCCCCTCACTACTGGATAGCGAGGGAAATATGGCAAGCGCATCCATACAAGGCGATTGGAATTCACTGGCATCCCTGAAGAAACTACAGGTCAAAATCGCCTTGCATGGCACCATCATGACGGAATACCTAAGAGCAAACGCTGCACCAAATGGCCTAATAATACGGACGGCCCCCAGGATCTTCCTGGACGATTTAGTCTTCAGACGGGAATGGAGCCAGATCGCGTGGAAGTGTACCCGCGATTGGCTGATCCTGATTATTGGCACGGCCAAACGCCTCTCTGAGGCGCTTATCATTAGAATTAACATTGCAGAAAATGGGCTGAAGACGGGCATTAGCATCTCTGCTTACAAAACACGTCTAGCAGAGATTAATACTGAGATGACAGACCATCGGGATTACCTTCTTCAACAGAAGGTGTCGAAATTGCAGAAAGACATCAAGAAATTCGACAGAGAAAGAATATATCCCTACACGAAGGATGACTACAAACCATCAGAGAGCGATGTATCATCGGATGATGGATCATCCTCATCAGTGAATTCAGGGCGCTCCACATATAGCAACTCGAGTAACAGCAGCTGGGGAAGGAACACGACTAAACCCGGACTCCTCCCACCACCAATGATGCCACCCATGCATGGGTACCCTCACCAACCCTTTCCACCACAAGGCCCCATGTGGTATCCAGCACTTTCTGGACCATACCAGGGATTCCAGCAACCCTTTTTCCAAAATGCGCCACCTCCTTTTCAGAACAGAGGCAGGGGCGAGGCAGAGGAAGAAGAAGAGGGCAAAAGCAGGTGCAATGGCAAGATCCGGAGGCACAGCAGAGAATAACGAGGAGCACGACATATCCAAGACCCTGATTGTGAACTTGTCGGGGAGACAGCTCAATACAGATGAAACTACCGTCCTTGAGATGGGCCTTGGGTTTGTACCCACCCCCAAAGAAGATAATTTTCGCATGAATGAAGAACTCCACCAACTGTTCCGCAAGATTAGACTCAAATCCTTTTTCCATAACAATCCTACACCAGAACGTCAAGATACAGGACTGAGGCATCCCTCCAGATTTACCCCTTTGGCAGGGATGGTCCCCAGCGAGGTGCTAACCTTTGAGAAAGCTGTCCTCAAGGAGGCCAATTGCCTTATTGGCAAATTTACTTATGACAACATGCCTAAGAAACTACGCAACGCAGTTCACTCACTTACAGATGACGAGACTATCATCATCAAACCTGCGGACAAGGGGGGCGCTACGGTTATCCTCAAAGTAGAGGACTACGAAAAAGAGTGCTCACGACAACTTAGCACCCCCGAATACTACAAAAGACTAGAGACAGATCCCACGGATCGATTACTCTTACAGATACGGATTCTGGTGAACGAAGCAGCCAATGAGGGCTGGATCTCATCCCAGGAGGCGACATTCCTGGTCAATGGGGACCCAAGGATGCCGTATTTCTATCTTTTACCCAAGATTCATAAAGGGATAACTCCCCTCCGGGACGCCCGATTGTGTCCGGCATAGGCTCCCTGCTGGAACCACTGAGCAGGTTCAGTGACTATTTTTACGCCCACTTGTCCAGGCTACTCCAGCTTACCTAAAGGACACAAGAGACGTCCTGAATTTAATACAGGAGATCAATAATAACAACACTGACAGCATCAACCTCCTCCTCACCCTGGATGTGGAGGCCCTGTATACGAACATTCCCCAAGATGCAACCATCGAAGTAGTGAGGCAACTACTTCAAGAAACTGATCTCCCGACTAACACACCAGCGGAATTCATCACCGAGCTCATTACAATGGCATTGAAAAATAATTTCTTCATGTACAAAACCACCACCTATCACCAGGTACAATGGACCAGCATGGGGAGCACATTTGCTCCGAGCCTGGCAGGATTGTACATGGCACATTTTGAAGCAACTAACATCTTTACGGACAACAACCCCTTCAAAGAGAACCTGATCACCTGGAAGAGATACATCGACGATGTGCTCATCCTTTGGAGCGGAGATGTGGACACCAGTAACAAATTCCATGAATGGGTAAACAACTTGAATCCCCACTTACGTTTCACCAAAACGGCCAGTGATAAGGAGATCCCATTCTTGGACCTTCTCATCACCCTGGAGGAAGGACAACTACAGACAGCTACCTACAAAAAACAACAGACCGTAATAGTCTCCTCAGTTTCAAGAGTCACCATCCCAAAGCCCTGAGAGATAATCTACCCTACGGCCAATTTTTGAGGATACGTCGCAATTGCAGCAATATCCAGGAATTTGATACCCAAGCAAGCTGTCTGACAAGAAATCTCCAGGACAGGGACTACCCAGAGGAGGTGGTCAACAGGGCTAGGAAACGAGCCAGAAATAATAATCGACAGGCACTTCTGGAGACAAAGGAAAAAGGACCGGATAACATCATTACATGTGTGACAACCTTCACACCCCTGTCTAACAAGATCAAGAACATTGTTAACCACAATTGGAAGATCCTGAATACTGGTACCCTGAATATGGAACGACCGCGTTTTGCGTTCAAAAGGACCACGAATCTACGGGACCAATTGATCAACACCAGACCACGAGCCAAAAAAACCACCAAGAGTCAACTTTGTGGGATCTTCCGCCAGTGAAAGGCCATTTCCCATGTGGTACATGCAGTGCATGCCCATTCACACGGCATACCAAAACCCTCAATCTGGGTGATTTTACATGGGAGCAGTATAGACACACGAACTGTAACACCAAGAATTGTGTCTACCTGATTACCTGCCCATGTACATTGAGATACATAGGGATGACCACCCGGTCTGTCAAAATCAGGATCAGTGAACATAGAAGCACGATCAGACGGGGACGGACGGCGACGAGATTGACGAACCATTATATTGACAAGGGGCATTCCTGTGACGAAATACAATGGACAATACTGGAGACCAACCAGATGTGGAACAACACATCCCTACTCCGTCGAGAACAACGTTGGGTACATCGTCTGCGGACACATGAACATGGTCTGAATGATGAGATACCCTGGGCGGAACTTTGAACCTGTATGCACATTGACATTGCAAGTCTAGCAACACAGGACTCCCTTGTTTATTATATTGGTATAATAACCAATAACCAATATCATCCCCAAACTTGAGGCCATGAAAATGGGGTGATATCTAGATAACTGAATCACCCACACCATATCTCACTAACTCACCTCCCTCTTACAACTGTTTCCCGCCACCCATTTTTATTTAGATTTATGCGAATGGTGTTGGAACCTCTATGACTGATAGGTCCAAAACATAGCGCCATAGCTGATAACCCTTCACCAACATGAAAGCTCATACAGATGGCTATTATCGGCCCCCTTACAATGACCAGTATATAGTACATATAGATTTTTTGAGTTACCCCTGGAAAACACGACCATAATTAGATCGATCTATGTTCGCTCTGACAACGCAGTAGCTAATACACTCACAAATGTACTATTACTGATCGCGCCGATAGGGTGACTAATACACAGTATACATATATTTTTCTTGATTTCAACTTTTGGACCACGATCAAACCATATTTATGAGTACTCCCACTGAATTAAGCATTAGCAAACGTGCACTCACTAATGTGTAAAAACTGATCGCGCTGACATGGTGAGAGCGTCACACGTTGCCATGACGACCGGGCACAGTAGTTACAGCGCATGCGCGGGAGCATAGGGCCTCGACAACACGCAGGCGCAAGAGAGCATTCTCACACGCAATAGACAGCTGAATCTGATGCTGGCCGACCGGACCGGAAGGAGGTACCGCCACAATCAATTAGCGGGACTACAAATAGCGGCAATGTCGGAGACCATTTACATGCAGGCAGGAGTACGGTTGGGGTAGGTGCACAAGAGCCAGCACCCGAGCAAACTGTAAGTAAGATCTTGCCGGAAGGTGTCTCGTGGAGCATGTTCACGTTATATGATAGATACCGCACTGTTGTGTTACAACACTAGATGAGACTGACGAGTGTGTCTACATTGTCATTTCCTGTCTAGTCCGGTAAGGTGCGGGCGCTCGACTCCTACTAGCCTATGGAGCAACTCTCTCCTCATTTTTAGGTAAGATTGTGTGTGACATGGTTACTGTTACCAATGGGGTGATATTGGGGCTACAACAGTGGAGGGCTATCAAACCCCGACAAGAGTCATCTTTGTAAGGCATGCTACCTAGCATGCCAGTGAGATATTGAGGCACGGCCTGGTGATATTATCATTGGGTTTTTGAATGGGAGTTGTTGGGATATGCGGGTGACTTCTTGAGGATCTGTGGGACCACATACGCCAGGGCTTCCCTGCCTTCATGACGTGTGTGGTACCCTCCTGTCACTCGGGGTTGAGACCCCGCAGCCCAGCCACTTTGGGAAAGACACTTTATAATTCATGTCTAGCTCGCACTTATTTATTTCTTATGTTGCGTAAACTAAGGACAAGCTCTGGGGAAATATTGATATTCCCTATCAAGAGCTGTGACGCATTTCTTTTCTTTTTCTTTCTCCTTTTTCTCTTGTTTTACCTAGGTGTTATCCTGGAGCGGCTAATATCTAACTAGTTGTTATAGTTAGATTGCAGGGTACATTGTTACTGTGCACGCCCGGATACCCACTGAGGGTATTAACCCCGGATTCACTGTTCACTCAACCACACCTTATTTAATTATTTATTTGGTCCTGAAGAAGCGCCACGGATCTGTTTGGACCACACAGGCGCGAAACATGTTGACCTCTTTAGTTACCTAGGGCCCATTAAGCCTACATAGGTAACGCTTGACCTACGGGTTTTTTAGTCTGCCAAGGGTGACCCTCTTTATTATAAATTTTTCGCTAGGTAACCCTTAGACAGTTTTAGACTCACTTTGCACGCATCACTGCACTCTTTTAGAGGACCCACACCACACACCTGCATGCACCATACGGCGTTTTGTCTCAAAAGATCTCCGTTAAAGTGACCCTTCGGGGACCCGTAGGGCATTGCAGCGCCGGCCCGACGAGGAGCAAAACGCCCGATGATGAAGCATGACATCCTTCGGGGTGTGTGAGGGCATTATGAGACAAGACTTGCTCTTTCCTCTCACACGTGGGCCTCATAAAGCCTAGGATCACTCATATTTATACTTTACTCTTTATCGAGTGGGTGACTACCTGTACCCCTCGTCTGGAACAGTGCCCCCTGTTTTGATTAATACGGTTACGTTAGGAGCACGGGCACTGGACCTTAATTGGCTCCTGGTCCCCCCCCCCCCCCCTCTCTTTGTATAGATACAGGTAGAGTTCATGCCCATGCTGAGATGTTGGGATTACCAGGATGGACTTGCGTTGTCACGCGGTCCATGGCTGCCCGACAAGGAACTCAGCTGGGGTTGGAGCCTGGAATAATGGCCCAGCCCACTGCTGGACGAGGAGATGTCCAGGAGGAGACACCCGGTGAGATGGATGGGGAGCCCGTGGAGGTGACCCCGGAGTCCGCTGAGGTGGTTGGTGTTCCCGTGGGGGACCTGCCGACCCCTGCAGAGTGGCAGGTGGAAGGAGGGCCTACCCGGGAGGAATTTTGCCGGGCGCAGAAAGAGTGCCCTACGCTTGAAGGCATGCGGCAACAGGCCGAAGCCCAAGCAGCTGGAACAGAGACTGGTAACTACCATGTCTACTGGGAGGATGGTCTCCTCTACAGTGAGCCTAAGGCTCCGGTGCATGGGTCCGCCCGAGCCGTGGTGGTCCCCCAATGCTACCGAGCCTTTCTGCTAGAGTTGGCACATGAAATACCACGAGCAGGACACCTGGGCCAAGACAAGACGTTTGCGCGTCTGGTCCCACATTTTTATTGGCCCAGGATGCGCGTCACTTCTGACACTTTTTGCAAGACTTGCACCACTTGCCAAGCGAGCGGCAAGACGGGGACGAAAGTGAAGGTCCCTCTAGAACCTCTCCCAGTTGTCGATACCCCTTTTGAGCGGGTAGGGATTGACATTGTCGGGCCATTGGACCCGCCGACTTCTCCAGGACATAGGTTCATTTTGGTGCTGGTAGACCACGCCACCCGGTACCCAGAGGCAATCCCTCTGAGGACCATCACTGCACCGGTGGTGGCGCGGGCCCTGATGGGGATTTTTACCCGAGTGGGATTCCCCAAGGTCGTGGTGTCAGATAGGGGCACGAATTTCATGTTGGCCTACATGCAGGCCATGTGGAAGGAGTGTGGAGTGACCTACCGGTTCTCCACTCCTTACCACCCCCAGACGAACGGACTCGTGGAGCGCTTTAACAAAACCTTGAAGGGGATGATCAGGAGCCTACCCGAGGACTTGAGAAGAAAGTGGGACGTCCTCTTACACTGTCTGCTCTTCTCCTACCGAGAGGTGCCGCAGAAGGGGGTCGGTTTCAGCCCCTTTGAGCTGCTCTATGGCCACCCCGTTCGGGGGCCCCTCAGTCTTGTCAAGGAGGGGTGGGAGAAGTCTTCCTCGAAGCTTCCCGTGATGTGGTCAGCTATATGCTGGCATTCCGCAGCCAGGTGGCCAAGCTGTGGAAAGAGGCCTCGGACAATCTAGAGGTAAGTCAAGCCGTCATGAAGAAATGGTATGACCGGAACGCGCGGACGGTAGAGTTAGACGCTGGACAGAAGGTGTGGGTCATGGAGCCAGGAGAGCTTAGCGCCCTCCAGGACCGGTGGACTGGACCGTTTGAGATCCTGGAAAGGAAAGGCCAGACCACGTATGTCGTCGATGTGAAGACCCCCGTCAACCCCACCGGGTGTTCCACGTCAACCGCCTGAAGCCCCACCAGGAGCGTTCAGAACTCACTCTCCTAATGATAACAGATGGAAGTGAGGAGGAGGAGAGTGAGCCTCTTCCAGACCTTCTGGCGGCCCATGAGAAGGATGGTTCGGTAGAGGGAGTGGTCCTCGCCCCATCCTTGACCCCAGAGCAACAGAGGGACTGCCGCCAGGTCTTGGGGCAGTACGCCTCGTTGTTCTCCCTCACGCCTGGAATCACGCACATGTGTACCCATGATGTGGACACAGGGGACAGTCCGCCAGTAAAAACCAAGTCTTACCGGCTGTCCGATAAAGTCAAGGCTAGTATCCAGGGGGAGGTTACCAAGATGCTAGAACTGGGAGTGATTGAGCCTTCCAGTAGCCCTTGGGCTAGTCCGGTGGTGTTGGTGCCGAAAGCGGCCCCACCGGGCACCACACCAGAACTTCGGTTCTGTGTGGATTACCGTGGACTCAACTCAGTCACTAAGACCGACGCTCACCCAATCCCGCGGGCGGATGAGCTCATTGACCGGCTGGGAGCAGCCCGGTATTTGAGTACCATTGATTTGACGTCAGGCTATTGGCAGATGGCCATGGCGGAAGGAGCAAGGGAGAAGACTACGTTCTCCACCCCCGAGGGCCACTTTCAATTTCGGGTGATGCCCTTCGGGTTGAAAAATGCTCCAGCCACTTTCCAGCGGTTGGTAAACCAGGTGCTGTCTGGCCTAGAGGCCTTCTCTGCTGCCTACCTGGATGACATAGCTGTCTTCAGTAGCAGCTGGGAGGACCATCTGGAGCATCTCCAGGAGGTGCTACAGGCTTTGCAACGGGCTGGTCTAACCATCAAGGCTAGCAAGTGCCAGATTGGACAGGGATCTGTCGTGTACCTGGGACATCTGGTGGGCGGAGGTAAGGTGCAACCCTCCAAGCCAAGATTGAGACCATCTTGGCCTGGGAGCCCCCAAGACCTAAACAGAGGTCCGAGCTTTTCTCGGCCTCACGGGGTATTACCGCCGGTTCGTCAAGGGGTATGGAACCATCGTGGGCCCATTGACGGAATTGACTTCAAAGAAGCAGCCACGCAGAGTCATCTGGACGGCTGCCTGCCAGGAAGCCTTTGAGACCCTCAAACGTGCAATGTGTACCGCACCGGTGCTCAGGACTCCAGACTTTGGACGGGAATTTATTGTACAGACAGACGCTTCTGAGCATGGCATAGGAGCTGTGCTCTCGCAGCTGAATGACGATGGCCAAGACCAGCCAGTGGCCTTCATTTCCCGAAGACTACTCCCCCGGGAACAGCGGTGGAGTACCATCGAACGAGAAGCCTTTGCTATGGTTTGGGCTGTCAAGAAGTTGAGGCCATACCTTTTTGGTTGTCACTTCCTGATCCAGACCGACCACAGACCCCTTCGCTGGCTCATGCAGATGAGAGGCGAAAACCCCAAATTGTTGAGGTGGTCCATTTCCCTCCAGGGGATGGACTTTCGGGTGGAACATCGACCCGGTGTAGACCACGCCAACGCTGACGGTCTCTCCCGGTTTTTCCGCCTTAGCGAAGAGAACTCCCTAGAGGTTGGGAAGCTCTCCCCTCTTTCGGCTGGGGGGACGCGTGTTAGACCTGTCAGCCCTAGGGTGGTCTTTCCCTATTTTTTTTTCTTTTTCGCCACCATATTTTTACTGGACCTAGGTCTCTGGGCACCTTGCCACTGCTAGCCAGTGCTGAGGTGCAGGTGCTCTCTCTCACTCAAGATGGCTGCCACAGGCCCCTGCTACTGCAGAGGGGCCTGACACGCATACACACTAGTAGCCAGGGTCAGGCTGGGGTATAGGGATACAGTATCCATTCCATCCCCGCCTCTGGGCCACATAGCCAGGCATGTAGAAGGTTCCAGAACCTTCCGGGCTGTGGGAGGAGTTATGTTTTGCCGCCTTTGGGAGAGTCACCTGACCTGGGAGTATAAAAGGCTTGGAGGGAAAACTTTCTAGTCAGTTGATGAGGCACCACTGAACCTGGGAGAACCTCCGCCGGAGTATAGGCTTTAGGGCCTAGGGGGAGACCTACACTACTGCTGCTGACAGGGTTGAGGCCCTGCTGTAGTAAGATAGCTGAGGAACGCCCACCACCCACTGACCTTGCCCAGTGTGAGGGGACCCAGGGAACCACCTTCAGCGTGCGGGGAGGAACATCAAGCACTCCCAGACCACCAACTCATCCCCCCCTCATAAGAAGAAACTTCTGACAGGAAACTTTGACAAGGAACTTATAACAAGGAACTTCTGACAAGAAACTTACAACTAGAAGCGCCTAAGAAGCAACCAAGCTGAAGCAGTCGCAAGACCCTTAACTTGAGGAGGCCTGTCCGTCCAGCAAGGCCTAAAGCCTAAAACTGCCCAACTGGGGATCACCAGGTAAAGCGCCGTACCCTGAAGCGCTAAACCTTCACCCCCTATCCACCTTTGCCTGTTGCTGGGCTGCCCCCAAGTACTTTGCCAGTCAGCCCTGCCCACAGGCTGCTGGTGCACCCTGTGTGCTGTTGTCCCTCAGGTCACTGACCTTATGATGAAGATTGCCGCCGCCGCCGCCTGAGAGGGGACACTGTGTGGTGAGGTGCGCCGTCGCGCCCTCATCGAGGGAAGCGCTGAGGTGGAGGAAGCCCCTCAGGTGTGAGGTGAGGAGCGCCGTCCGCGCCCTCACCGAAGCCTCCAGGGGCCCGGGGCCCTCATTGCGGCCAAGAAGTGGTCCCGCCGCCGTAGCGGCCCAAGAAGTGGTCCCGCCGCCGTCGCGGCCAAGAAGTGGTCCCGCCGTCGCGGCCCAAGAATTGGTCCCGCCGCCGTCGCGGCCCAAGAATTGCCCCCACCGCCGAAGCGGCCGAAGAATCGTCGCCGCCGCCTTAGCGGCCCAAGAGATTGCCACCGCCGCGGCCCAAGAAATCGCTCCCGCGATCTGCAGCGAGGCCTCCCGGCCCCGCAGACGCCGTTGCCGAGCAACCAGGGGTCGCTCGGCGTGACCCGGGAAGGCCGCGCACCGATTGGGCGCCGGCTCCCGGGCCCGCCCAGCGCCGAAGGAAGCCCGGGAAGAGCCCCGGCAGTGCAGAGGGAGACGGGGAGCCGGCCGGAGAGGACTGCCGGCTCCCGCTCCCTTCCCCCAGCAGCCCTGAGCCCACCTACACTTACCCTGAGCACGGGGGCCGGAGGAGGGTGATCCCGGTCCCCGCAACGAGCCGCAGTTATCCCCCCTGATCCCGGGGGCCGGAGTAAGGCATACCGGCCCCCGCAACGACCCCGCAACACCGGCCAGAAGGCCGAGACACCCCCGACCAACGGAACACGGGCCGGCCCGGATGATCGCCAGTCGCCCTGAAGCGCGACCAACGACCACACCACAGGTGAGCCCTGGAGGCCCCTAGGGCCCATAAGACGCCACTGGGGGCCGGGGGCCACTATTAACCCTTACTATTGTAGTCCTACGAGGCGAGGTCCCAGAGAGGAGTGGGCCTGGCCTGAATTAACCCCTAAGGAACCTAGAAGCCCCAGAATACAGGACATGTTGAGGGATTCCCCACATAGTTCATTCATGTATTGATGATGCCCACAGTATGTAATGATTTATGCCATTGCCTATTATAATTACTGCCTAGGCCATGGTTTTAACTGTTAAGTCTTTTCCACAAGGGGAAAGTGTTTAATGGAGTTGAGCTGAAGTGTACACCGCCAAGAGTTGAAGTATTTTCTGTTACAGGTGTACTGGAGTTGCGACGCCCACTGTACTGAATGTGGGTGCGCCTAGATTAATGCAGGCCTATTTAAATGTAACGTGAAAAGCCTTCTTTTAAATAATTGAATATGCTAAAGTAAACTGTATGTTTAGGCCTATGTTTTATTAACGTACCTTGAGATCATTATTAAGTGCTACGTGTAGGAGATAATTCCTGCGGCCTCTTAGTGGCCTACAATGTTGATGAGCTATGCAGCTTTATTTAAAATGTGCACCAGTTGAATAATTTAATGAGTTTGAATGTAGATCTAAATTAACCTGCCTTATCTGATGCCAACTTAATTTATTTATAAAAGATCTTGATTTTAAATACAAAAGCCTGGTGTGGTGTCATGTTATTGCGTTCGCATTTGTGAGTCAAAGTGAGAGTGTGCTGCACAACTGCCTTACACATTGCCTTCGCGTGCCTTTCCCGCTCCACGCCATGCTACCGTGTCGGACTCGGTAACCCCGGTTCCAACACATATGCTCTGGGGATGTCAACATCTACAACATTATTGGCAGGGAGTCATTACTAAGATACCCGCCTGCAAAGGACGTTTGGAACTGCATGCTTGGGTGGTGTATCGCAGGACCAAGAAAAACAGGGTCAGGTCGCGGTTCCCTGATCTAGGGCTGATTACAGTCAAGTGCCTCATCACTCGAAGATGGAAAGCACGGGAACCTCCATCACTTACAGTTTGGCTGCAGTCCCCTTTAGCATGGGCTCAGGCGGAAAGCGTTGCACTGCATAGGGAGGACAACCAAGGGCTCCGCAAATACCCTATGGCATCAGGTGGGACGCTATATTAGTGGACCTATGAACTGCTACTCAGTTGGCCCCCACACCAGACACAAAACAGGGCACTAAGCTGGAGATGAGGGGGACTACACAACACAAGCATCGTACACAATACCAGGTTATTGAATTAATGTAGCGCCTCTACGCAATTACCGACTCACTACTTAATATAAGAGAAGATTTGCTGTGGAGGGGGTGGGTGAGGGGGAATTTCGGGGATCCTAGTTGATGTTAATGTTTTCTTTTTATTGAGTTCACCTGTTTATTGCCAGATACACAATTGACTCAATTGTAACCTAGAGTTCGTTATAGCACACAACCGGTCTGAATCCGTAAAACTCACATTATCGCAAGGATACTGGATAGGACTAGGAAGTAATCAGACGACCCTAGCAATAAATTAATGTTATACCAGGTATAAAACACTATTGTATTTCGTCCCAGTGTCACCATGCATGTTGAGTACAATGCTGTGCCACATATGCTAACAATGTATGTATTCTGTAAAACAAATTTTAATAAACCGATTTAAATAAAAAAATGCCAGCATGAGGTTTTGAGTGTTCTGGATAAGAACAGGAATACAGATGTGTCATTTACAGAGGTATCCGAGCTTTGGATCTGATAAAACTATTGGTTCTGTTTCAGGCAGTGAAGTCGAGCCGGCATTGAGACTTGAAGTTGTGGCAACAGGAGGAGCAGCGAAGCTGAAGTCAGTGGAGCAGGGCTCAGAGACTGGGCCGGACTCAAAGCGAGGTTGAGTGACACAATAATGGGTGGGTCAGATCCACCAGTGGTAACCAGATTGGAGGCCACCTCGGCACGTGCTCAAGAGGGATCTGGTTAAGTAAGAAATATTTTGTCCAAGGCCAGTTTTAGTGCACCTAGCTATTGAGGTGTCACTAATGGCCAGAGAAAGTTAGGGTACACCAGGATCATATGCGGAATCGATTCCAAGCAAGGGGAATGACTCCATGGCCCAGAAGTACCCGAGGAGTCACGAGTCTCAGAATGATAATTCTGTGGCGGGACGATGGTGATACGTGCTTTAACCTCCTGTGCTTTAATGATTTTTTTCCCGCCTTACCTGAACTCCAGGACTTCGATGATGAAGTGTCGAGATATCGGCCCCGATATGAAACACATCCGCACCCTCAACATCTATCAAGACCAGGCCTTCAACTTCCTTCAAAGTTCTGCGAATGCAAGTTTCGCTTCAAGATCACAGAGGGTCACCTTGTTCATCTTGCTGAGTAGTGCCTGGAACCTGAGACACCAGAGGCAGACACAGTAGGTGTTTGTTACTGACATCTGACTGTTGCAGTCCTTTTAAGGTTTAAACCCTTTGGTTTTTTCGGAGGACATGACCCTTGTACACTGGATACATTTTGAGGGAAGAAATTCTTTCAGACTGACATGGTTCGATGGAGATCCAGAACTGCTTCGGAAGGCGCACTGAGAACAAATTGATGTCAGCATGCAAAGGTGGTGCAGATATAGTGACCAGACGTCCCATCCAGGGCAAGACAGATCAGATGCAGAGTTGCATCACGTCGCCTACCAAACAAGAGGGAATTGCCATCAAGAGTCATCTAAAACAGTGTGGTGCCAGGGAGAAATTCACAAAGTGAGGAATCTGCAGTTAGAAGTCTATCAGAAATACATGTTTCTCAAACCAACTGGTGGGGTTCTGGAGGTCCTCAATCACTTTTGAGGTCATCACTTCATCACATAGTCCTGGAACGGTGCATTCAGCATTACTGAGGCGGCTACAGGAATGACCCTTGAAAGAGTATGGAATTAATCTTCTTAGGCTATCTGTCAGAGGCACTATACCTACTACACACTAGACTAGAGAACATAGTATCCCTTATGCTGTTGGTGACTACCAATATAACGGGGCGGGCAACACATCCCTCCCCCTATACTTACAAAAGATATTCAGATATAGAAATTGTGGCAGTTGCAAGGGGTCAAAAACTTAATGTGAGTAGCCCAGAGCAGAGGGAGGGACTTCAGAAAACTGGAAACCTGTGGAATTTCTGACCTAGAGTTTCAGACATGTGCTATGCAGATAGTAATTAGGTGCACTGACTACTCTAGTATGGATCCAGGATAGTAAATGAAGGCAGAAATAAAAGCAGACCCGGCTAGGAATACTTGGCGAAGTAGAATCAGGAGAAATTGTGAGAATAGGAAAAAAAAGATGAGGAACGATAAAGGGTAAAAGTGGGGAAGACATAGGTAAAGGGTAAATACACATGAGAAGAGATGAGGGACTGCAGGGCTGTTGGCATGTTTATGAAAGTTGATAATGTGCATTAATATGCTGCAATTGGAAAAATTCAATAAGAACATTGACAATGAAAAGTCTGTGACACTACTCTTTAGAAATCGTGCAAGAAAAACCTGGCAGCACTAAAGGATAGAAGTATAAGATCACATCCAATATTCCACTTTTACCTTTGGTAACGTCCTATCTGGTAGAGAATATCTAGCCACAGATTCCTCACCACAGACTTATTCCCAGGCGTCAGTCTGGATTAGTAAACGTTTTCCTGAGCAGTACCCCTGAGCACCAGTAGATGGCGTCATTCTGCTCTAAGTGACGTGCGTGGTGCTTATAAAGGTGCCACCACAGCGCGCTGTCAGTTTCTTTCGCGACTTTCCACACCAGAAGCGCAGAGCCACTACTGTGTGAAAAGTAGGGCCCTGAAAGGGGAACAAGCCCCAAGTACGTTTGCAGTGTGGGGAGGATGGGTGAGTCGGTAAGGAATCTGAGGCTAGACAGAGTCTCTACCAGATAAGGCGCTACCAAAGGTAAGTACCTTGTACATTTGATAGAGACTTCAAGCCGCATAATCCTGACCTTAGCATAGATACCCAAGCAATACCCACCCAGAGGAGGGTCTGCAAATTGATTTGACTAAAAAGTCCTACAGGACCGAGCGGGCAAAGTGCCTGTCCCTATGGACCTAACGGTCCAGGAAGCAGTGCTAGGTAAACGTGTGGAGAGATGCCCACGTTGCTGCCTGGCAGATGTCCAGGACAGGGACTCTGCATGCTAAAGCAGTGGTCGCAGCTTTGGCTCTGGGGGAAACGAGCACGCAAACCCTCAGGGGGTTGCTTCCTGGCCAATGCGTAGCAGATTTTGATACAGAGCACAATCTATTGGGAGATGTTCAGTTTCTGAACCCCTTTCCTTTTCTGGCTCCGAAATACCCCACTAAGAGTTGGTCATCCACACAGAACTCTTTTGTGCGGTCAAGGTAGAATGACCATGCTCTTTTTGGATCCAGCCAGTGCAGCCGCTCCTCTTCCCTAGAGGGATGAGGTGGAGTGTAAAAAGTAGGTAGAGTGATGAACTGAGCTACAAGAAACAGTCACTACTTTCGGTAGGAAGGAAGCTCTAGTGCAAAGGACCAGCTTGTCTGAAAAGATGTTATGTTACAGAGGCTTCGATGACAAACCCTGGAACTCATTGACCCTCTGGGAAGATGTTATTGGAACTAGAAAGGCTGTCTTGATAGTAAGGAGTCTGATAGGACAGTTGTGTAGTGTCTTGAAGGGAGCGTGCATCAGAAAAGTTAAAACTAAATTTAGGTCCCACTAAGGCATAATGAATGGTGAAGGTGGAACAAGTGTTGGAAGAAAGGTGAAGGTGGAACAAGTGTTGGAGACCTTTCAAAAACCTTTGTACAATAGGGGACTTCTAAAGGGATGGCTGATCTGGCAATCACAGAAATGCAGAGATGGCAGAAAGATAGCCTTTTAAGGTGCTCAAAGCAGAGCCCTGCTGAGCAAGGGAAAGAATAAACAGAAGGACCTAAGAAAGGGGAGCAGAAAGGGGGGGTCAACCTGTTTGTCTGCACCTCATGCCACAAACTTGCCCCAAAGGTGGAAGTATACCATCTTGGCGGAGGGGCGCCTGGCTGCCAAGATGACATACAGACTTCAGGCGGAAGGTTGAAAGCTGTCAACTGTTGCCAGTCAATCTCCACGCATGAAGACGAAGCGTTGATCAGTTTGGGTGGAGAACCCTCCCCTGCTGCTGCGACAGAAGATCCTCTAGAAGGGGCAATCTGATCGGAGAACCGAAGGCCATGCTCAACAGATCAGGATACCAGACTCGCCAAGCCCAGTCCGTAAGAAAAACAAGGATGACTTCGGCCCAGTCGTTCCTGATTTTCTTGAGAACTCTGGGCAGGAGTGAAATGGGCAGAAAGGCGTAGAGGATGATTGAGCTCCAATCGAGACAAAAAGTGTCTGACAGAGCCGCCTTGGAAACTCCAGCGCACAGAACTGCTGACATTGCGTATTCTCGGTAGCGGCAAACAGGTCTAACCAAGGTTCTCCCCACTGCTGAAATAGGCCTTGCACCACCTCCAGATGGAGACGCCTTTCCTGGTCCACTAGGCATCTTCAGCTGAGTTTGTCCGCTTTGTCATTCAGAGATCCTGCCAGGTGTTGAACCAACAGTGACATGTCCGGATGTTCCAGTCATGTCCAGAGAAACAGGGCCTCTTCACAAAGGGTTCACGACCCCTCCCCGTCCTGTTTGTTGCAGTACCACATGACAGTGGTGTGGTTTGTGAACACCTGCACTAGCATTCCCTTCAAAGAGCGTAGAAAAGCTTTCAATGCCAGTCGGATTGCTCGGAGCTCCAACAGGATGATGTGGAGTCCGGATTCAGCTGCAGACCAGAGTACCCTAAAGTCAACCTCTCCCACATGGCCTCCACAGCCCAGGAGTGAATCTTTTGTCACTGCTGTTAGGTCTGGTTGGAGAAGGGAGAGGGGTCTGCCGCTGACCCAATCGCGGTTCGTTACCCACCACTGTAGTATTAAGAGTTTTATCCAGCCCACAGCGTATGGTGACCTTAGCTGTGTTAGCAACAGTTTGGGAGAGTATGGCTCGGGCCTCGTCAGAGTCCATAGGCAGCACTTGCGCAACAGAGTTCCAGAGCGTGTGGGAGTATCGGCCCAAAAGGCACGTGGCTGGCAGAAGAAAACATCTTCTTTTCCAAAGTATCCAGCTTCTTGGATTCCCTGTCCAGTGGAGTGGTAGGGAATGAGCCAGGATTTTGTTTGGAAGAGGAGGCTTGGACCACCAAGCTCTCTGGGGTGGGGTGTTGGGTGATGACGTTGGGGTCTCCTGGGCGGGGCAATGCGGCGGGCAACTGTCCTAGTCACAGGAACCCCTGTGCAGGTCTGGGGCCAGGCACAGAGTTGGATATCTGTGAAGGCTTCACTGAAAGGGAGAAGCAGTTCGGAAGGGGTGTCTCCCGGCTTAAACACCTCCGTGAAAACGTTCATCTTGATCGCCGCGGAGGGAAGCTGAAGGTCCAGGACCTCGGTGGCCCTCCTCACCACCTTTGCAAATGAGGCTCTCTCCTCCGTAGCCACAGTAGGAGGAGAGACCAAGCCAGTATCTGGGGAGGTGTCCAGTCCACTGGCATCCGCCAAATCCTCACACCAGCTGTCCTCATTGGGGTCTAGGGGCTGGTATTTATAAGGGTCCAGTGGGCCACTCCCAATCTTACCCAAGTCCTAGCCCATAGGAATAAGGCTCAGGCTTGGATGGAATTCCTCCAGTCGGCCCTGGTGTCTGCGGACAACATCCATCTGGCTCCATGTCGGAGAAAAGAATGGTGGCGGCGCTGGGGAAATGTCGATGTGGCTCAACCAGCGTCGGCCCAGATCAGTCCATAGACACAAGGAGCCTGACTGTCATCGGGGGCAAACCCTCAGGCGGAAAACCAGTTGGGTCCCCTCCCGAACCAGCAGGCCCATGGCACATCTAAGGGTTCATTGCCTCATAAAATTCATGGAGTTGGGCGGAGTACGATCTAGCTACAGGAAACTTAGGGAGGCGCTGAGACGGCTCAGGAGCAGGCTCAATCCCGGAGCCAGGCCTCGAATGCAGGCGTTCCCGTGTCTCATCGGATGACTTCGACGGATGGGGCAAAGTTGAAGACCTCTTCGCCTTCTTGTTGTTCTTTTTGTAGGACTTACCCAAAAGCCTGGACGACTTCCACTGCGACGATGATCGATGGCTTCGCGACTGATCCAGAGACATTCCTCTCGACCTGGATCGAGACAGTTGCGGCGCCGCTCGTCGAGTGGCAAAGAGCTTGAGGGACCACTCATTCAAGGCTTGGTGCTTATGGCACGGCAATCACTGCAGGTTTTGGTGTAGTGGCCGCGCTCGAAATGCCAGAGGCAGATGAGGTGTGGTTCCGTCACCAACATTTCACATGTCACCAGCGTGACAGGCACAACAAGTGCTTAAAACCAGCCTTTCTCATGGACATCCCTGCCACACCAGGCGACAATGTCTCAAAACCACTTCGACAAAAGGTCGAAAAAGTCAGTCAAAGTGACTGGGGGTAGTTCTTCTCCAGGCTGGTGCAGAAAGTAAAGAACTGATGCACAAGTTACTAACTTGTGTAACGATATATCTGTAAGAGACAGTAGTTAGTGATAGATTCCTTACCTTAGAATATCCCCAGGCGTCAGGCTGGATCCGGAAAGTTTTGCGTAGCAGTACCCTTGCGCGTCGGTAGGCGGCGTCGTGCGGCTCCGCGTCCGTCGTCGGCGTCGTGATCGCCGGGATGACGTCGCGGGCAGTACTTAGACGCCGCCCCTGCGCGCTGACGTCAGTTCTGTACACGACTTTCCGCGCCAGGAACGCAGAGCCATGCAAGAAGCTGACACAGGTGTCTGAAAAATACTAGGGCCCTGAAAGGGATGTCCTTAACCCTAGAAATCAGTTCGCAGAACGGGGAGGATGGGTGGGCGGTAGGAATCTATCACTAACTACTGTCTCTTACAGATATATCGTTACACAAGTTAGTAACTTGTGCATCTGAAAGAGACACGTTAGTGATAGATTCCTTACCTTAGAATAGATACCCCAGCAATACCAACCCCGGTGGTGGGTCTGCGAACAAAGATCAGACAAGGAAGTCCTGGAGGACAGAACGGCCAAAGAAGCCGTCCCTCCGGACCTGACTGTCAAGGCAGTAATGCTTAGTAAACGTGTGCAGCGAGGCCCACGTAGCTGCCTGACAGATAACCGGCAGCGGAACACCGCGGCCCAAGGCCGTGGTAGCAGCCGTTGCCCTGGTGGAATGGGCACGCAGCCCAACAGGAGGCTCCTTCTTAGCCAAAGAATAGCAGGTCTTGATGCACAAGGTAACCCAGCGGGAGATGGTCCTCTTGTGCACCGCCCGACCTTTTTGGCGCCCACGTAGCCAACAAAGAGCTGGTCATCCACCCGGAAGTGTTTCGTGCGGTCGATATAGAAGGAGAGCGCACGTTTTGGGTCCAGACGGTGGAGCCTCTCTTCCTCTCTGGAAGGATGCGGAGGCGGAAAGAAGGTGGGCAAAGTGATGGTCTGCCCAATGTGGAAAGCAGTAACCACCTTTGGCAAGAAGGACGGACGCGTCCGAAGAACAACCTTGTCTGGATGAACAGACAGAAAGGGAGGTTTGCAAGAAAGAGCCTGGAGCTCACTCACCCGCCGAGCGGAGGTGATGGCCACCAGAAAGGCTGCCTTTAGAGTCAGAAGACGAAGAGGACAGTTATGCAGAGGCTCAAAGGGAGCGCACATTAAAAAGGTAAGAACCAAGTTCAAGTCCCACTGAGGCATTACAAACGGAACAGGAGGGAAGAGGTGAGTAATGCCTTTTAAGAACCTGTTAACAACAGGGGACTTGAAAAGGGAGGGCTGATCAGGGAGCCTGAGGAAGGCCGAGATAGCACAAAGATAACCCTTGATGGTACCCAGGGCAGAACCCTGTTGGGCCAGAGAGAGAAGGAACAGAAGGACCTCAGAAAGAGGGGCAGAAAGGGGATCCACAGCCTTTGCTGTGCACCATGCCACAAATTTGTTCCACCTGCAGGCGTATACCACCTTAGTGGAGGGACGCCTGGCTGCCAGAATCACATCACAAACTTCGGGAGGCAAGTCGAAAGGAATCAACTGCCGCCGCTCAATCTCCACGCAAGCAGGTGTAGACTGGACAGGTTCGGGTGGAGGACCGTCCCCTGCTGCTGCGACAGAAGATCCTCCCGAAGAGGCAGACGGATCGGGGGATCTATGCTCATATTGAGTAGCTCGGGATACGAAACTCTTCGAGCCCAGTCCGGAGCCACAAGAATGACTTGGGCCCGGTCGTGCCGAATCTTCTTCAACACTCTGGGTAGAAGTGGTATAGGCGGAAAGGCGTACAACAGACCGCAACTCCACTCGCGACGAAAGCGTCGCCGAGCGAGTGCCGCCTTGGAAATTCCAACGCGCAGAACTGATGACATTGCGCGTTCTCTTCGGTGGCGAATAGATCTAACCAAGGCTCTCCCCACTGTAGAAAGAGTCCTTGCGCCACTTCCGAGTGAAGACGCCATTCGTGATCCATCATGCACCTGCGGCTGAGTTCGTCCGCCCTGGCGTTCAGAGAACCTGCCAGGTGTTGAACCATCAGGAACATGCCCTGATGTTCCAGCCATGTCCAGAGGCGCAGAGCCTCCTGACAAAGGGTCCAAGACCCCACCCCGCCCTGTTTGTTGCAGTACCACATGGCGGTGGTGTTGTCTGTGAACACCTGCACTACCTTCCCTTTGACAGAGGGAAGGAATGCCTTGAGTGCAAGCCGGATCGCCCGGAGCTCCAGAAGGTTGATATGGAGCCGGGACTCCGCCGGAGACCAGAGGCCTCTGATCTCCGCCTCTCCCATGTGACCGCCCCATCCCAGAAGGGACGCGTCCGTCACAACTGTATGCTCTGGCTGGGGAAGGGAGAGGGATCTGCCCATGACCCATTGCCGGTTTGAGAGCCACCACTGCAACTGTTTTGCAGTCCCCTCCGAGATCTGGACGTGATCGGACAGGTTGCCCTGGTGCTGCGCCCACTGGAACTTCAGGTCCCACTGCAAAGCCCGCATATGCCATCTGGCATGATTGACCAGCAGGATGCAGGAGGCCATGAGGCCCAGCAGCCTCAGGGTCATCCGTACCGAAACCCAGGATAAAGGCCGAAAGATCGGAATCATAGCCTGAATATCCCGGACTCGCCGTTCGGGAGGATAAGCCCGAAACTGCGTCGTGTCCAGAACTGCTCCGATGAAAAGGAGCTGTGGAGAAGGAATCAGATGCGACTTCGGCACATTGATGGAGAACCCCAGCGAGTGCAGGAGTTCGGCCGTAGTCTGGAGGTGGGAGACGACTGCCTGGGACGAGCCCGCCTTCAGCAGCCAGTCGTCGAGGTAGGGGAAGACTGAAACCCCTGCCCGGCGCAGATGAGCTGCGACCACCGCCATCACTTTCGTGAACACCCGAGGGGCACTTGTAAGGCCAAAGGGGAGCACGGTGAACTGAAAATGCTCGGGGCCTACCGTGAACCGAAGGTAACGCCGGTGGGCCGGCAGGACGGGGATGTGGAAATACGCGTCCTGCAAGTCCAACGCTACCAACCAGTCTCCTGGGTCGAGGGCAGTGAAGACCTGAGCTAGGAGTGAGCATCTTGAACTTCTCCTTCCGGAGGAAGCGATTGACGTTCCGGAGGTCCAAGATAGGACGCATGTCCTCCTTGTCCTTTTGGGCACCAGAAAGTAGTGGGAGTAGCAACCACACCCTACTTCTGGGGTCGGAACATGCTCGACGGCCCTTTTGGTCAAGAGGGCCGTGACTTCCTTCTGTAGAAGCACCAAGTGATCCCCTGACATGCGGTGGAATTGAGGTGGCATGGCTGGGGGGTGGTCTCGAAGGGAGGGAGTAGCCCCTTCGGACAATGTCCAAGACCCACCTGTCCGAGGTGATGGTGCGCCAGTGGGGAAGGTGATGGCGGACCCTGCCCCTACTGGCGTGCCGTGCACCTGAAAGGAGGGACTAGGAGGGCTTGGAGGCCGCGGACGGGTTGGAGGTGGTGGCCTGACCCGCACGCTGGTTGCCCGATCCGCCACGGCGGAATCCACGTCCTCGGCCACGCGAAGACGCCTGCTGCGCGGGCCGGTGGCTGGGCTGCTGACGTGAAGGGGCGCCCCTACCGTGGCCACGATAGGGGCGAAAAGCAGAAGGCAGCGGAGGGCGTGTAGCAGAAAGGCCCAGGGACTTGGCAGTAGCCCGTGAGTCCTTAAAGCGCTCCAACGCATGGTCTGCTTTGGACCCAAAAAGACCGACTCCATCAAAGGGCATGTCCATGAGAGTATTCTGGACATCCCCTGAAAAACCAGTGGTTCTCAGCCAGGCGTGGCGTCGGAGCGCCACCGTCGTTGCAATCGACCTGCCCAGCGAGTCGGCGGTGTCAAGGCCACAACGGATAGTGTATTTGGCCGCATCCCTTCCTTCCGCAATGGCGCGGGAAAGCAGTGCCTGGACCTCCTCAGGGCACTGGGGCAAAACATCCGCCACCGAATCCCACAGAGAGTGGGTATATCGGCCCAAAAGACAAGCGGTGTTAACGGACCGCAAGCCAGCACTGGAGGAAGAAAAACCTTTCTTCCCAAACTGATCCAGGCGTTTGGATTCCCTATCCGGAGGAGCGGTAGGGAAGGCGGTTTGGGAAGCGGAGGCTTGGACAACCAAGCTCTCAGGAGTGGGGTGGACAGAAAGAAACAGGGGTCGCCCGGAGCGGGGCGATGGCGTCGTGACACGTTCCGATCCACAGGAGCCCCTGTGTTGGGCTTGGACCAGGCGCCCAAAAGAACGTCCGTGAGGGCGTCGTTAAACGGCAGCACAGTCTCCGCAGAGGAGGCTGCCGGCTGAAGCACCTCTGTCAAGATGTTAGTCTTGACCGTCAAAGTAGGGAGCTGGAGACGTAAGGCCCCAGCAGCCCTACGCAACACCGTACCAAATTGGCCCCCTCCTCCGTAGCCACGGGAGGAGACAGCATGCCAGTGTCAGGAGAAGTATCCAGACCACTGGCCTCCCTAGACTCTCTGTCCAGTCCTCATCATACTGACAGTTGCGTGTCAGAGGGTCATCAGACCCCTCCCAGTCCTCCTGGTCCTCCTCTGGTTCAAAATAAGGAGGAGGAGGGACATTTGGGACCCAAGGTCCCATCGGCGCCGGAGCCGGCGTCGAGCGGCGTCGCTCCGGGTCCATGTCCGGAGCCGGAAGGAACTGGGGACGACGCCGCCCGGAGCCCAGGGCGGCGTCGAGAACGGCACCGGAGACATCGGCGCCGGCGGAGGTGTCGTGAGGTCGACCGGCGTCGATGGGAGTTGTGGAGCCGGGATCGAGGCCGGGGCCGGAGCCGGAGCCGGGATCGAGGCTGGAGGCTCGGGCGACGCCGGGGCCGGAGCCGCCGGCGACGCCGGATCAACCCCATCAGGGCCCGCGGGGCCCGAAGGCGCACCGGAGGGGCCTGAAGGCCCGAAGAGGCGGGCCATGGCCGACAGGAACTCCTGTACCTTGGCCGGATCCGCCCCGAACCCGGGAAGGGCGGGTATGACGGGGGCGACTCCACAGGCAAGTCCGGGGCCGCGGGGGCGGGACGGTGCCGGGAGGGGCCTCAGCCGAGTCGCGAGACCGGCGAGGCGAAGTCCGAGAGCGACGATGCTTCTTGGACTTCTTGTGTCGAGACTTACCGGACGAAGAAGACTTCGACGCCGACGACCGGTGTGCACTCCGCGAGCGACCCCTGGACCTCTCACGCGACCGGGGCTTCCGCGGAGCCGAATGCCGGGCCTCGAGGAGCTTTCGAGACCGCTCTCGCAAAGCCTTCGGGTTGAGGGCCTGGCATTCGGGACAAGACTCGGTGTCGTGGCCTCGGCCGAGGCAGAAGAGACACTCCCAATGCGGGTCGGTGACGGACATCATCCGCGCACAGGCGCCGCATCGCTTGAAGCCGGGCATCCCTACGACACCTGAAGGTGGAAAAAGACAGTGAAAAAATCACCAAAAAGTATGGTCAAAAATTGACCAGGGCACTGCTCTTCCCGGATCTGCGCTTACTGGCGCGGAAAAGAAGAACTGACGTCAGCGCGCAGGGGCGGCGTCTAAGTACTGCCCGCGACGTCATCCCGGCGATCACGACGCCGACGACGGACGCGGAGCCGCACGACGCCGCCTACCGACGCGCAAGGGTACTGCTACGCAAAACTTTCCGGATCCAGCCTGACGCCTGGGGATATTCTAAGGTAAGGAATCTATCACTAACGTGTCTCTTTCAGATGTCCGCGCACCGAGGTGGCGCCTATAGGTACCACCCGTCACTTCCGATGCAGCCACGCAGAGCCGAACGAAGCCACCTACTAGCACGCAGGGGTACCTCTCACGAAAAAAATTCCAGATCCAGTCTGACACCTGGGGATAATTCTAAGGTAAGGAATCTGCAGCTAGACAGAGGCTCTACCAGATAAGACGTTACCAAAGGTAAGTAACTTGTTCTCCTGTGGCTAAAGGAAAAGGCTACTTACCCAGTATGCATCTGGTCTTGGCATATAAAGCTGTAGATTCATATGCGTTAGCATAGATCGCCATCTGGTGTTGGGCCCGGATGTTTGCACTTTGTTTTTCTTCGGAGAAGTCTTTGTAGTCACGAGGTAGGTGACTCCTCCCTTTGGTGATAGTGCGCATGGGCATCGACTCCATCCCCAGATTGTTTTGCCGTGAGGGTGATGATGGAGTTAGTAAGAGTAGAAAGAGATGTCCATGTGTAGTGTATCTAAGTAAGATAATACTGCAACAGATAAAGGTACCCGGGGAGGCAGGTGGGTGCATATGAATCTACAGCTTTATATGCCAAGAACAGATGCATACTGGGTAAGTAGCATTTTCTGTTCGAGGCATATGAGCGGTAGATCATATGCGTTAGCATAGACTATACAGCAGTTATCTTCCCAACGGTGGCTAACCTGTATCTGTTGCAGTGGTTTGAAATAGTGTTCTTAACACTGCCTGGCCCACACTAGCTTGTTGTTTTGCTAACACATCTACACAATAGTGCTTTGCGAATCTGTGTGGTGTAGACCATGTTGCAGCCTTGCAGATGTCATCTAAGGGTATGTTCCCTAAGAATGCCATAGAAGCCCCTAGTTTGCGTGTAGAGTGCGCTCTAGGGGGAATTGTTAAGGTGCGTTTAGCCTTGAGGTAGCATATTTGGATGCACTTAACTATCCACCGCGCAATACCTGCTTTTGAAATGGGATTGCCTTTATGTGGTGGGGAAAAAGCAACAAAGAGTTGTTTAGTTTTCCTAAAAGATTTGGTTCTTTCAATGTAATAAAGTATGGCTCTTTTCACATCTAACGTGTGAAGAGCACATTCTGCTACTGAGTCTGGTTGAGAAAAAAACACGGGTAACTCAGACTGGTTGAGGTGAAAGGCCGAAACGACTTTGGGTAAAAATTTTGGGTTAGTCCTAAGAACCACTTTATTGTGGTGAATTTGTAAAAATGGTTCTTGTATGGTTAGTGCCTGGAGTCACCAACTCTTCTAAGAGATGCGATGGCTATAAGGAAGGCTACCTTCCAAGTTAGAAACTGTAGTTTATATTTGTGCAAAGGCTCAAATGGCGGGCCCATGAGTCTTGTAAGGACTATGTTAAGATTCCACACGGGAGAAGGTGGAAGTCTAGGAGGAATGATTCTTTTGAGTCCTTCCATAAAAGCTTTGATAGCAGGTACACGAAACAAAGACAAGTGTTGTCGGTTTTGTAGGTAAGCCGCTATTGCGGCAAGATGTAATCGTATAGATGTATATGCTAAGTCAGCACGTTGTAAGTGTAACAGATAGCAAATTATGTTTTGAGTAGAAGCATCTAACGGATTGATTTTATTGTTAGTACAATAAATTACAAATAGTTTCCATTTTGCTGCATAGCATGCTCTTGTGGTAGGGCATCTGGCCTCTTTAATGACGTCCATGCAGTCTGGCAGGAGATTAAGGTAGCCAAACTATGATTTCAGGTGCCAGATCGCAAGGTTGAGTTGACTGGGATCTGGATGTCTTATCTCTCCATGGTTCTGAGTGAGAAGCTTGGGGGAGAGGTGTAACTTTTGATGAGGAACTATTGATAGTTCCAACAGGGTTGTGTACCATGGTTGTCGAGCCCATGTGGAAGCAACTAGGATCATTGTGAGGGAATGTTGCTTGAGCTTCCGAACCACTAATGGAATTAGCGGGAGAGGTGGAAAAGCGTAAGCAAATTTCCCTGACCAGTTCATCCATAGCGCATTGCCTTTGGACAATGGGTGCGGATACCTGGACGCGAAGTTTGGGCATTTTGGTGTGTGGCGAACAGATCTATTTCTGGGTAGCCCCACATCTGGAAGAATGGGAGGAGTACTTGAGGATGTAGGTCCCATTCGTCGATCTGTTGTCTTTGACGACTGAGCAGATCTGCAATCTGATTGTTTACTCCTGGGAGATGTTCTGCAAGGAGATCTATCTTTTGAGGTATGGCCCATCTCCAAATGCTTTGCGCTAGGTGTGAAAGCTGTAGAGTGTGTCCCCCCTTGTTTTTGTATGTAGTACATTGCTGTCATATTGTCTGTACGGACTAGGACAGCTTTGCCTACTATGTGTAGTTGAAAAGCTTTCAAAGCCAGAAAAATTGCTAGCAGCTCCAGATGGTTTATGTGGAGTTGTTTTTGTAGTAGTGTCCATATGCCCTGAATGGTATGTTGTTGAAGATGAGCTCCCCAACCAGTGAGGGATGCGTCTGCTGTGAGTACTATCTGTGGAACTGGGTCGAGGAATGGCCGCCCTTTGGAAAGATTTTGTGTATTCCACCACTGCAGAGAGCGACGAGTGCGGACGTCCACCAACACCAGATCGGTTAACTGACCTTGAGCCTGGTTCCATTGACGTGCTAAGCATTCTTGTAGGGGACGCATTTGGAGTCTTGCGTAAGGAACAATTAGAATGCAAGACGCCATCATTCCGATCAACTGCATAAACACTTGTGCTGATAGTGAGTGCTGCGGTTGAAACTGTGATATTAGTGTTTGCATGTTGCGTATTCTGACTGGGTTGGGGTACGCTAGAGCTTTGCAAGTGTCTATTGTGGCTCCTAGGTACGCTTGCGTATTGGAGGGTTGAAGAGGAGACTTGGTGAGGTTGACAGTGAATCCCAAGTCGTGAAGCAGCTGAACTGTCTTGTGAGTGTGATGTATGCAGCTGTGTTGCGACTTGGCTTTTATTAGCCAGTCGTCTAAGTAAGGGAAGACGTGAATGTGTTGTCTTCTTAAATGCGCTGCGACTACTGCTAGGCACTTGGTGAAGACTCTTGGTGCTGTAGTTACCCCGAATGGGAGGACTTTCAATTGGTAAAGTTGTCCGTCCACCACGAACCGGAGATATTTCCTGTGAGCTGGGTGAATGGGAATATGGAAGTAGGCGTCCTTTAAATCTAGGGTGGATAGAAAGTCGCCTTGCTGATGTAATGGGAGCACCTGCTGAAGGGTGATCATGTGGAAGTGGTCCGATTGAATGTAGAGGTTTAGTTGTCTTAGGTCCAATATGGGGCTGAGGGAGCCGTCCTTTTTTGGAATCAAAAAGTATAGGGAGTACACTTTCATTCCTTGATGACGTAATGGGACCGGTTCTATTGCTTGTTTGTGTAACAGAGAGAGAACCTCTTGTTTTAACAGGGTGAGATGTTCTGATGACATTGCACGCTGTCTCGGAAGGATTGTTGGTGGAGTGCTGGTAAGTTCCAGGCAATAACCATGTTGGATAATTTGTATTACCCACTTGTCTGTGGTGATTGAATTCCAGACAGGTAGGAACTGTGAGAGACGTCCCCCGACAGGTGTTAAATGATCGGGGGGTAGTGTAGGGAAGTCATTGTTTATTGGCAGGGGAAGTGCGGGTGGAATTACCTCTGCCTCGTCCCTTGTTATTATTTCCCCTGTAGCCTCCTCGAAAATAACCTTTGGAGGAGGTGGATTGGTTGTTTTTATAAGAGGAGGAGGGAGTCTCTGACTACACTGTTTTTGAGCCACCTCTATAAAAGGAGTGGCGAAAGAAACCCCTGCTGGAAGGTAATTGCAAGGCCCCCATGGACTTAGCAGTTTCGGTGTCCCTTTTCATCTTTTCAAGTGAAGTGTCGACTGTTGGCCCAAAAAGATGCTCTTTATCAAAGGGCTGATTGAGTATGGAGGATTGGACCTCCTGCTTGAATCCAGAGATTCGAAGCCAAGCGTGCCTGCGTAATAGTATGCTGGTGTTGATGGCACGAGATGCTGTGTCTGCTGCATCCAGTGCACATTTTATGGAAGTATTGGTGATAAGCTTCCCTTCTTGAATGAGGTCGTTAGCCTTTGTCTTGTACTCATCAGGCAAGTGTTGGATGAGTTTTTCTAACTCATCATAGTGAGCTCTGTCGTAGCGTGCTAACAGGGCCTGAGCATTGGCGATTCGCCAATGGTTAGCAGCCTGTGAGGCCACTCATTTGCCTGATGCATCTATTAATTTAGACTCCTTATCAGGAGGAGGGGCGTCGCCTGTAGTTTGGGAATTAGCTCTTTTGTGGGTGTTAGATACGACAAGAGAGTCTAAGGGCAACTGCCCCCTAATATATGCAGGGTCTGAAGGAGCGGGCTTGTACTTTTTATCCACTCTAGGGGTCAGTATTCTGGCTCTGACTGGGTTCTTAAAGACCTCGTCTACGTGTTTTATCATGCCCTTGAGCATGGGTAAAGTATTAGTGGACTTCTGTGAATGTGTGAATGTCTCCACAAGAAAATCCTCCTCTAGAGGGTCTGAGTGTAGCTCCACCCCGTGGTATTGAGCAGCCCTGTTAATAAGCTGTACAAAGCCTATATTGTCATCAGGTGGGGAGGGTCTGGAGGGATACAGGTTAGGGTCATTAGTGTGATCTGGGCCCTTATTGTAATCTTCCCATGGATCAGTGTCATGTGGAATGTCTTGTGGTATGTCCTGATCTTCGTCCCCGTCCCCATAATCATCATCCTGTGGTTCAGGTGAAAATGGGGGTGGTGGTGAATTTGATGGTGTGATTAGTAAATGTGGGTTAGGTGGAGGAGAAGGAGGTATGTAAGGGGGAGAAGGGTTAGTACCCATATCCTTCTTTTTTAGAGGAATAGGACAGTCCTCAGAGATGCAGCTTCCGTTTTTTTGGAAGAGTGGCAGTAAGATGTCCAGTATTGGGATCGATACTGAGTCTTTTCTGTTTTGAGTCCAAAACTGTCTCTTTGGATGGAAGTTCCTTGGAAGGAGTGTCTTTCTCCTTAGGAATGCGTTTCGGCGTGGAAGATTTATCTTTGTGCGCCAAATGTTCCGAGTCCGAATGCTTACTCTTGTGTTTAGAACCTGAATCTTTCGGAGCGGGATGTTTCGGCTCCGAGTGTTTCGGTGCGGAGGTTGACGGCTCCGAGCTTTTAGGTGCCGAGGATTTTGGTGTGGACGATTTCGGCTCCAAAGCTTTTTTCGACTCCGAGGCCTTTGGTGCCGAAGGTGTCTTTTGTGCCGGCGATGTAGGGAGTGGCACATGAGGCGATTTATGTTTCAGTGCCGAAGGTGGTGTTTTGGTACTGGAATGGGGCTAGCTCGAGCCCGAGCCGGAAGGCTTGTCCTTATGTTTCGTAGCCGGGCCGGAGGGCGGGGCATTAGAACCTTTTTGTCGGCGTGGACCCGAGCCCGAGAGCGGGGGTGATGCCGGAGCCTTAGGTTTTTTGGGGCCGTGGTCACATGGGGATTTGTACTCACTGTACGTTGACTCGGGGTGATGTTCAGGTCTTCCTCCATGTCGGAGACGGCTTCGGAGACGGAGACCGGTTCTTCTTCCTCAGCCTCTACGTGTGTACTGGGAACCTCTGAATCTTCGCCAAAGATGTCCGGTACGGAGCCGCTGTCTCGTTGCATTTCGTGGCGTCGAGCCTGATGGTCCCGAAGAGTCTTTTTCGTTCGGAACGATCAACACGCTTCGGGGGGATAAGCACAGGTTGCAGACCTGGTGCAGGTCGGTGCGTGGGAACTTAGCACGACACCCGGGACATAGTTTAAATGGAGTCCGGGTAGGCCCGCCGGCCCGCCTCGAAGTTCCCGATCGAAGGTTTTACAAATTCTACGATGCGCGTCGAATGGGAAACTGCGATCGAAGACAATACCGTCGAGGGTAGAGGATTGCGCGTCGAAGGGGTTCGAAAACGATACCGAACCGCAGCAATACACATCCGAACCCGATGGCGGAAAAAAACAATATGGGGATGGAGTCGATGCCCATGCGCACTATCACCAAAGGGAGGAGTCACCTACCTCGTGACTACAAAGACTTCTCCGAAGAAAAACAAAGTGCAAACATCCGGGCCCAACACCAGATGGCGATTTATGCTAACGCATATGATCTACAGCTCATATGCCTCGAACAGTAGGTTATTGGATGCTATCTTATACTTCTGAACTTTTCTGCAGCCAGGTTTTTTCTTGCACGAATCCTAATGAAGAGTGCCACAGACTTTTCATTGCCAATGTTCTTACTGAATTTTTCCCGTTACCATCAGATTGGGAAGTTCATTTTAGGCACAACCATGATATTCAAAGCAATTTGCAAGTCTGTAAGGCAATGCATTGTGCTAATACAATGTGGTTCTCACATTGCCATTGGTTCACTTCAACTGAAGCTTTTTTACTGTTTAGAAGATCTGACAAATTATTATCCTGGCCCCTAATGCCATGATCTCCTGCTGAACGGCTGCTTTTTTTGCTACGGGTTCTACGGCAGTTGTGGCACTTTATGGCGATCATGACCTGAAGTGTCTCATAGACCAGAGTATATTTACCTCTGTGCAGTTCCAGAAGCATGACAATCACTTATAATCATGCGGCCTTTGTGACATCTTGGGTTTTAGGACCATCTGCTTTACTGGGCAATCTTGGCTTTATGGCTAGTCATGTCCCACCCTTTCAGGCACACACAATATATCATGCTCTTCTGGTGTCACAATTGTCTGATCTCCTGGTCCTGACCCTCTAGCAGCATTACTTTCTGGCACAACAATTTTCTAGAAGGATCAACAGTTCTGTGACCCTTCCCAAAAATCTCTCTCTAAATAAATTGAGTCAAGCCCAACTTAAACTACTATGGTTGGTCTGCCCCATGTCATGTGCCTCCCTCAATTTAGAGGGTCACCATTAGGTGTCTCCGTCAAAGTCTCTTGATGTCCTTCTTGGGACCTAGACATACATGTGATGCAGAGTTCCTGCTTTGGGATGTGGACAGACACCATGGACCTCTCACAAAGTCGAAGCTCTTTATGCAGTCCCAGGGCTGGAGGGACGTGTGTGAGGTATCACAGAGAACCAGAAGGATTAAGGCTCCTCTGTTGCTGGGGTCTTTGATCCAGACCCCAGCAATGAGAGAGAGTTTTTTTCCCCTCAAACACCATCCTTATTGGTGTTTGAGGGAAAAAAAAGTTATTCCGTAAAGATGAACTAACTGAAACACTGAAAGAAAACCCAGAAACATGCTTCATTAAACACCACTCTGGCAATGTTTCTGTCAGATAAAAAGTCTCTGACAAAAAAATGTGGTTGGGGGAAGGGGTGGGGGGCCTTAAGTGACAAAAAAAAAATTTAAATGAAGGAAAATCCAATGCCTGCTCATCAGAAGAAAACACAATCTTAGTAATAGGTAAGAAGTATGAACATTGTTGTAACAACTGCTTACAAAAAGTTTTTTATTTTATTTTTTATTAGAATTTTTATACAAAACATGATAACACATTATCGTAAATCAACAGCAGCGTACAGACATTTCACTGCATCATCATTTTGACAAGTGCTTGGTGTGGAACAATCCGAATAGTCAGTAGGCTATACATCGACATTTACCTTATCGTATATGTAAGCGTGCTTTGTTATGGGTGCAATTGCAATGTAGAGTAGACAGTTTCAACCCCGGTTTGACTGATAGCCGTCCTCTCACTTGCGTCTACTGGGAGCCCTTTTGTAGGAGGAGATAATTCTGAAGTGGTCCCCATATATCTGTGGGCCTAGAGGCCAGTGGTAGTAGTTCTATATAGGTTGTGGTCTGCTCCTGGTAATACACCAGGTCAGTCAGCCATTCCTTGAATTTCGGTGCGCGTCCTCTGCCCCATCTACAGGCTACCCTGCGTTTGGCCATCAACAGAGAAATGCCTAGGAACTTCCGGTGCGTTTTGGGGATTAATGCAGTGTAACTCAAGAGGGCCACCATGGGATCCCTGTCCAATGTTGTGTCTAGCATCTTCTCCAGTGCCTCATGCACCTCCCCCAGTAGGCCTGCACTGATGGGCACTCCCAGGCCAGGTGTAGGAAACCAGCACCTTCCCTTTTGCATCTGTCGCATCTGTCATGGTCGGTTAATTTGAATCTATATTTTTTACAGGCGTGTAATATAACCTCTGCAAGAATTTATAATGTAGTACCCGCAGCCTGTTACTGGCCGAGATTTGCGATGTCTGGGCACAGCAATAGTTCCATTGCTCCTCAGTCACCTCTCGTCCCAGCTCCTCCTGCCAGTGCATGCATGCCGGGCTGATGGGTTTCTTTTGTGTTGCACGTATGCTTTTATAGAGTCCGGACACCAGGTGGCTGCCCTCTGCGGGGTTTAGTAACTGGTGTAACGGAGGTAGGATTTCTGGCTCGTGGGGAAGTCCGGTAGGATCGCCCTCATCCCTTGTCGTAACCGTACATATAGGAACAAGTCTAGTGGAGTGGACCGTATGCTCTGAAACAAGTGCACCGAGGAGCGGAAAGTACCGTCCAGAAATAAGTCCCCCACACCTTTACATGAAGCCGTTTACAAAGGTTCAGGAATCCTCTTTCCTGCAATAGCGGTAGGTCAGGGTGATAGGTTAACGGAAGACGCAGGGAATACAGGAAGGGCGACAAGAGTTTGTCCCTAATGCAATTCCATGCATCCACCGTGCTGGTAACCGTGGTGGGAGGCGTGGAGCGAGTGCGACGCGGGCCGTGTATGATGCCGTTCAGGGGAACAGGATCTGCAAGCCAGTCTTCGGCGGCTATTTGCGGCATGTAACGTGGGGGATATATCCAGTAGAACGCATATTGTGCCTGTGCACTCCAGTAGTACGTCTCAAAGTCGGGTATATCCAGCCCCCTGTTCATATGGCCTAATGAGGGTGGACCACTGAAGTCGTGGTTGTTTTCCTCCCCAGATTAGCGTGATCAGCGCCGTCCGTAGTGTTTTAAAAAATTTGGTCCTGGGTGATAGGGTATGTTTGCAAACAGATACAGGAACTGAGGAAGCACCACCATTTTTATTAGAGAGGCTCGACCAGCGAGTGATATAGGCAAAGAGATCCATCGTGTGACATTGCTGTTGAGGCGCGCAATTGCTGTACCATAGTTCAGCCGTATGGTGTCCTCTCTGTCTCTCGTCACCTGTATACCGAGATAGCGAAGTTCAGTATCACACCATTCCAGTGGATAATCTAGTGGGAATTGTGGTACCGCTGGTGTAAGTGGAAACAACTGGGACTTCCCCCAATTGATATTGATACCTGATAGTCTGCCGAACAGTATAAATTCTCGTAGTATAGGGTTAAGATTGTGCCTGGGATCCCGGATATATAATGTCACGTCGTCCGCATATAAGAATATCAATATTTGGCGTAGGCCACATCGAAACGCCTTATCTTGATGCCGTTGTCGCAGTCTAGAGGCCAGGGGCTCCATTGCGATAGCGAATAGCAACGGGGACAGCGGGCATCCCTGGCGCGTGCCTCTCGAAACAGGAAGTGAGCGAGATATATGGCCATTGATCAATACTCTGACAGTGGGCTGGTGATACAGCAATTGAATCCAGGATATATATAGCTTTGGAAACCCCATACTGTGCAGCACCTCAACCAAATAGTCCCACTCCACGGAATCAAAAGCCTTCGTGGCATCTAGAAACACAGCTGCAAGTGGGAACTCTGGCTCCACTGTCTGTACAAGCGAAAGAGTGTGCGAAGATTGTGATTGGTTGCCGTGCCGGGGACAAAGCCTGATTGATCAGGTAGAATAAGGTTTTCCATAAGGAGGTTGAGACGATTGGCTAGTATCTTAGCCAGAATTTTGGTGTCACAGTTGATAAGTGACAGGGGTCGGTATGAATCGCAGGAGCTAGGAGTTTTATTGGGCTTTAGTAGAGATGTCACCAACGCTTCCCTCATAGAGGGGGGTAGGGTACCAATCTCCATAGATTCCTCATAAACCTCTTTAAGGACTGGTGCCATGATATCGATATATGTTTTGTAAAATTCGGCAGGGATACCGTCTAAACTGCTTACAAAAAAAATTGGTTGAAAAAACAGATGCAGTAAGAAACAGTTCAGGGATATTACCTGCATGGAAATTTGAAATGAGGGACAACTTGGAAGTATACTACTGTCTGAGGCTGTGCAGCTGCGTGACTATCGAACAGTGGTGTGCATGTCTTACTACTTGAGGCTGTATCCCTATGGAAACTATTTGCTTTCATGTTTATTTCTCTTTTAACTATGGGAAAATAAAGGGGTTGCAATGATGCTCCATGTCCTTTTAATCAACTTTGCAATTATCTACTTTATATATGTTCACTTAACCAATTTTGATAAAACAAAAGAAAAAACCTGGCCTAAGATGGACATATTAATTAAAAGATAGCAAGTATTTTATTTCTATTGAAAGAGTGTTCCAGGATCCCACATGTTTCTCCATATTAATCATAATCCCATGATGGAAGAGAACAGTCATTGATGTTGAAGTACCAAAAGAATAATCCTACTGATCAGGGTGATTAGTCCAGGGGATTGTGCCATACGGTAATCTGCCAATCTCTGAAATCCACCGTTGACTAGTAAAGCGGAGGACCTGGCAATGTGAAAGGGCTGAAGGCAAAATGGCTGCTGGATTGCGCGGAAACACTGGAACAGTTTGTGTTCTCGCAAGAAACCTAAAGCTGTGACAGTGATAAACAACATGGGTGCCAATTCTCGCGATGCCTCACTTGTCCCACAAGAACGCAGAGCTGACACAAGAGAGTGACCGGGACGAGGGCAGCTATGCAAGAGACTCTGGGTCAGACCCCAAGGACACCATCTCAAGAGCGATGACTTGAGGTAGAAGCTAGAACACTGGCAAGAGCGACTGTTGACTTATGAAGTGGGATGCAAAAGGGACCCCTATTGAGGCAGTACTCTTATTGCTGGAATGGGGTCCAACGTAACTTCTTATCTATGCATGGCTCCTACTGCATCCTTGTAATCATATGTGAAAGGAGTTATCCATATGTTCGTCCTGGGATGGTCCACTTGTTAAGGAAGAAGTATATGAATGTGTGATGGAAGAGGAGGCAGTGGAGGGTGCAATAGGAGCTTCTGCAAATTTGATTTGTGCGCTTTAAAAAAAAAAAAAAAAAGAATTTAAAAGATAAAACAACCAAATTTATTTCATTCTATGTATTAAGTCTGTCCTCTGGGGCGTGGCTTGACGCGTCAAGATGGCGGTCGCACTCTAAGAGTGCTCCGGACCCCTCCGTCATCCACGTTGAAATCTGCCACCATCAGCGCCTTTGTATGCCTCTACTGAGTCTCAGCTCTATCTACTGTGGCAGGGGTTACCTGGAGGGGCAGAGGCACTTCACGATGTCGTCCCCTGCGAGCGCGGACCGCCCTGATCTCCGGCCTCCCAGCGTCCAAGATGGCGGCGCCAGTTCTCGGAGCCTTACGTCTGTAGCCTAGGCCCGCTGCTCCGGCTTTGCCGACTCGCCGTCGGAGGCCCCCTTCCGGACCTACTGTGTCCTGGTCGGCATCGGGGCTGGGGCGTCCTGAGAAGGGGCCGGGGAGGCGCCCCTCCCCCCCCTTGCCTGGCTGCGTCTCTGCCTTCACTGGCCTGGCCTCCAGGGTGGTGAGTGGCGGCTGGTGGTCGAGCGCTCCCGTGACTGAGGGATCAGCCGCTGTATCGGGCGACGGGGCCTCGAGGTCTGGACCCCCCTATTTCTCCAGTTCTGGCCTTAGTTTGCACTTGGCCCCCCAGTGATCACTCTGGTGGGAGGACCCTGCCCGGCATACCCTTGCGGGGCAGGATCGGACCCCGCTGCTTCTGGGGCCGTGGGAGCGAGATCTGCCTGAGCTGCCCTCCGGATCATCTGGAGCGCAGGGGAGGGAGGCCTCTCACTGGCTGTCGTGGGGAGCACCGCTTCAGCGCTCCAGACTTGCACCGCCACAGCAGTAATCCCGGGCCTGTTGCATCCTTCGGCTGCATCGTGAGGTGTCCTGACGCCGTGGCCTGCTGGGTTGGTGCCGGCCGGTTTCCTGCTTATCCCGGTGGTGGATTCCTGGTTGCGGTGTGGAGATCCAGAGTGGAGGTGGGTGACCGTGCTGCGCTTGTGGCGGGGGCGTGTAGGGGGTGACTCCTTGCCTGGGCCCTCCCCCCGCAGAGTGTGAGCTTGATACGATTCATCCTGCCTCGCTGCCTGCCACCGCGGGGGTCTCCCGCTGGGGCCCGGCCCACCGAGACTTATTCTGCCCTCCTCTCTTGATGCAATACGTATTGATTGCCCCCCTTGCACCTGAACTGCTACATGGCTTGAGTCGACAGTCGCAACACTCTCTCTCTCCCCCCCCCCCCCCCCCCACTGCAGTTTATAGCCTCCCGGGACTCTTGGGACTCCCCTGTTCCTGTTGCGGGGATTGTCTTGGAGGTTGTGGTCCTGAGGTGCAGCCGTGGGCATGTATGACTGACGCGGGCCGGACCTACTGTGTTGGGCAGTCTCTGCGGTCCCCCCCGACTGCCCTCTATCATCTGACCAACGTCGGGGAGACGCCCTGGAGATCCTGGTGGATGTGGGAGTGGCGGCGCAGGGTGGAGGAGAGCTGTCTAAACCTGGGTCCTGGTTGACGGCCTCCTGAAGATCCGCGGTGGAGAGGTGGCGGTGGGGAACTTCGCCTGCGTTGATCGCACAGCAGGGACCGGGAGAGGGGTTCTGTCGCCCATTCCTTTCTCCCTCGTCCCCCCCCGCCCCCCTGCCGTGGGGCCCGCGAGTTGATGATCTGCGCACTGGCTACTTATCTCACAAGGGATTGCTACGCCCCCACGCCTACACGGGCTTGGTCTCTTCTGATAGCCGAGGCCTTCCCTACTTAGGAGCAAGGATGGGGCAGGATCGCATCCCTAAGACGCCTGGGATGCAAACCCAAACCAAAATAGACCAATTCGCTACAGCTGAACGTAACCCAGCTGACGGAACTTCTGGGAGCTCCCCCCTTCCCGGGACTGATCTTTCAACCATCCTACAAGCCATTAGCAACTCACAGGCCTCGGTTGAGAGCAGGCTTGGCGAGGTTCGGGTGGACGTCTGCCTCCTGCGCCAGGACCTGCGCAACGCCACGGCACGGATCTCTGAGGCAGAGTCCCGTATATCCACGGTTGAGGATGAGCTCGGGCAGCTTAAGACCCAGGTGACCCACCTCCAAACTCGCACCATGGAGCTGCATCATAGAGCTGAAGATGCTGAAAATCGCGCACGTCGCAACAACCTGCGCCTGGTAGGCTTCCCGGAGGGGGTTGAACAGGGCCAGACGGACACCTTCGTGGAGACATGGCTGAGATCCTGGATGCCCAAAGATACGCTCTCGACTTGGTTCGCGATTGAGCGTGCTCACCGCTCCTTGGCCCCTAGACCACCTCCCGGCGCCCCACATCGTCCCATAATCGCAAGAATCCTCAACTTTCGGGACAGAGACACTATTCTCAACGCGGCCCGATCCCAGGGACCCCTGAGGTTTCAGAACAATACTATCATGCTCTTCCCGGACTACACGAGGGAGGTGCAGGCTCAGCGCCGCTCATACGCTGAAGTCAAACAAAAGCTCTGTAATATGGGACCGAGATACGGCCTCCTCTTCCCGGCCCGTCTAAGAGTGGTCTTCCAGGGCAAGACAATTTTCTTTGATACTCCGCAGGCTGCCTGGACCTGGATGACCGAGGAGCGGCCCCTACGGATCCAGCCTGCCCCCTCAGCCGTCCTGCCCGAATCTCAGGTGCCGAGATTACCTCCTCCTAGACAGCAGCGTAAGCGCACACAGTCCCGCAGGAGAGGGAATCGGCGAGGGGCTGTGTCTGCATCACCCCACCCGGGAGCCCGGGACAGGCTGCGAATTTGTTCATCCAAAGACTGGCTAAAGATCCATACTGTGCCCGTCCAGTGGAAGAATCCACCGCTGCGGTCTTGGCCCTGGCTTAAACCTTGCGCTTCAGGGCCTCAGGGACATAGCTAACTTTGAATCGCAGAGGCTCCCCTGGACCAGGCTGGGGACAGAAATCTCCTTAACACCGATCGCTCAACGGCACGCTGATGATTATCGCTACAACCGTCAATGTGGAGGGGTCCACCGATGCCACGATCTACCAGCTAAGCGTTTTAGCTTAGCCCTTTGTTGCTGTTAATCACCCTTTTTTTTCAGGGCGACAGATGCTTCGGTTCCAGAAGTATAGGGTGGGGGGGATTTGGGGGGGTGGGGGGACTGTTGTCCTCAAGGATGTTTTTGAGCTGGCCCCCTTTCGGGCCACTGTTGTATGTTGTGTTCAGCACCTCTACACCAGCACATCATATCTCCACCAACAGACAGCATATCACTTTTTGCACACCACACCTTTCTGCTCTGGTTGCAGAACATTGTTTCCCTTGAGGCCCAGGCCCATAGCCCGCCTTGCTCATACACCACTTCTGATCCAGATGTCTACTAGCACTAGATCCCTTCATGTTCTATCTTGGAACGTAAACGGATTGTTAGGTCGTATCAAACGCACTGCAGTCCTTAAGTACGCTCAGCGCCATGCGCCCGACATTCTCCTCCTTCAGGAGACCCATCTCTTGGGTACCCATTGCCCCTTTTTAGCGAGGTACGGGTTTGACAGGGTGTGGAACTCGGGTTTTACACGGGGCTCCCGGGGGCGGCCATTTTGGTACGCAGGGGTCTCCCTTTCACCGTTGAGCGAGTGACGACGGACAATCAGGGCCGCTGGGTGGCCGTGTCGGGTGGGCTCGAAGGTCATACCCTGAATCTGGTTTCCGCATATGTTCCTCCTGCGACGCTTGCTTCCACCCTCCAGTACCTCACAGCTATGATCTCTGCCTTGCCCCTGGGTCAGACAATAATTGGGGGCAACTTTAATGCGGTCATGCAGCCTTCTCTTGACGCGACCGGTGCACCCTCTTCATCACGCCTAGCATCTGCTGGGAGACTGTTGGACTGGTCGGCGGCTCTTGGTTTATGCGACATCTGGAGGGTTTGGAACCCCCGAGGAACACAGTACACCCACACCTCGGCGGCACACCACACACACACTCTCGCATAGACTTACTCTTCCTACCTGCCACGGACTGTCACAGAGTCTCCGATATCTCTATTTTGCCCCGGGGGATCTCGGATCATTCGGCTATCTCACTGCGTTTTGGGGGAGTGGCCGCGGACGGTCTGGAGACTGAACGCGTGGTTTTTGCAAGATAAAGAGATCAAAGATGCGATAGAAGTAGAGTTGCGCCACTATTTCCTTTCAAAGCAGGGCTCGGTTCCCTCCCCGGGCACGCTTTGGGAGGCCGGCAAGGCCACCATCCAGGGAGTGGCGAGAGGCCTGGTACATGCGAAACGTGTGGCTCAGTCCGATCACCTGACTCTGCTCGAGGCTCGGGCCATGCGACTGGAATTGGCCCTTTCTGACATCAATGACCCTCAATCTGCTAGGCAACTGGCAGCGATTCGAGATGAAATCCGACAGATTTCCCTCGATTCCGCCAAGGCGCTTTGGCGCTCCACCGTGGCCCGTGTCTATGGCTGGGGGACAAAAGCGGAAGCTGCTCCACAACCTGATCTCGTACCCCAGGGCTAACAGGATTATCCCTGAGATCCGGGACGCCGCTGGAGCCCGCCACCACACTTCCCGGGCCATCGCACAGGCCTTTGCAGAGTACTATGCTCAGCTGTACTCCTCTCGCCCCCCCCCCCTGAAATTAAGATTTTTGCCACCGCCCTGGCCCAGCGTCTCCGTGCTCTCCTGTCCAGGCTGCTCCGCCCGGATCCGTGTGGTTTTATGCCGGCTCGCGGCACTAGACACTGTATACGACGCCTCCACCTTGCCTTGGCCCACCGTCACCGTCTGACACCCTATTTGGCCCTTTTACTTATAGATTTTGAAAAGGCCTTTGACACGGTGGACTGGGGTTATTTGGAAGACGTCCTCGGGACGATGGGTTTTGGACCCCATTTTCGGCGCCTTGTTGGTGCCCTCTACTCTGCTCTTACCAATGGTGCCAGCTCAGACGCATTTCCAATTCGGAGAGGCACGCGACAGGGGTGCCCTCTGTCGCCCCTCTTGTTCGCATTGGCGATGGAGCCCCTGGCCTGCCTCATACGTAGCGACCCCCTGATCCGGGGCTGGTCTTGGGACCCCCGCCAGGTGGACAAGATTGCCTTGTATGCGGACGATGTCCTGCTCTTCCTGGCGGATCCGGAGAGCTCTGGTCCCCGCTGCTTGGAGGTGCTCCAGGCCTTCGAGGACGTCTCGGGACTGCGGCTCAACCCGGCCAAATCTACCCTGATCCCTCTCCATCTTTCAAGGGCATGTTATGACTGGCAAGAAAACAAGTTACTTACCTGTAACTTTGGTTCTCCAGTATTGGAAGCTTTCATAGATTCCCATGCTTGGAATCATTCCCCGTCGTCGAGATGGGAGCCTCGGTAAATATATAAACAGTAGTAAATAACCATTACAAAGAGAAACAGGCCTAGGCCTAATCCCATTTTGTAGTCAGACCATGTCTTTTTGTAAAAGAGACCAAAAGGAACCATAAGCCAATCAGAGCAGCCTCACCCTCTAGAACCTTGGTGAAAGAACCTCAGCTCCTCAGATTTTCGTATACGTTGTGAAAAAAATAACAGAGAGAGGCTGAGCTTTCCCAGGGAGGAGGGTGGGTCGCATGGGAATCTATGAAAGCTTCCAATACTGGAGAACCAAAGTTACAGGTAAGTAACTTGTTTTCTTACTCCAGTATTGGAGCTTTCATAGATTCCCATGTTTGGAATCAGAGTAGCTAGCAGTAAGCATACACATTTTCCATAAGACATTACTTGTCTGAGAAACATTGTTTAAATACATTTTTAAAACAGCCAAAGGCAGAGATAAGTTAGTGCATCTATGAACAAGAGAAAATGTGTATAAAGCAAAGAAAAGAAGGAAGGAGGGTAGCAAGGGAAAGCTCACCACTTATTGGAAGAGGTTCCTCAGGACTGCCTGTCCCACCGCCGCGTCGTCTTGGAGTGATGCATCCAGGCAGTAGTGCTTCGTAAAGGTGTGAGTGCTGCTCCAAGTTGCAGCCCTACAAATGTCCTTGATCTGGACACCAGCAAACAAGGCGGCTGAAGATGCCATAGATCTTGTCGAATGTGCCCGGACATTACCCTCCAGGGGTTTGCCCGCTGCTGTGTGACAATATCGAATAGCGCTCACAACCCACCGAGATATCCCCTGTTTGGAAATGGGAAACCCCTTGCGGGAGCGCTGTATGATACAAAAGTTGGGAAGACTTGCGGAAGGACTTTGTTCGGTCCAGGTAGAACTTCAAACATCTTTGCAGATCCAGAGAGTGAAGAGCTCTCTCAGCCGGCGAAGTAGGCTGAGGAAAAAAAGCTTTAAGGATCACTGGTTCGTTGAGATGAAAAGAAGGTACTTTAGGAATAAACTTAGGATTAGTTCTCATGATGAGGGTATTTCTCTTGAACTGAAGGAAGGGTTCCTGAATTGTAAGAGCCTGTAATTCTCCTATTCTCCTGGCTGAAGTGAGGGCCAGCAACAGAGCCACCTTCCAGGAGAGGAACTTGAGATCTGTTCGATGAATCGGTTCGAATGGATGTTTCATAAGTTGAGAAAGAACTAAATTTAATTGCCACGTAGGCGGTGGAGGCTTCCCTGGCGGAAACACCCTGAAGAGGCCCTTAAGAAACTGTTTGACAATTCTGCTTGACCAAAGAGAAGGCCCAGAGGACGTACGTCGAAAACGAGAAACTGCTGCTAAGTGTACCTTAATGGAGGAATGAGCCAAACCTGCCTTAGCCAAGGACAGGAAATAAGGAAGGACCTGGTGTGGTTGCGATAAGAAAGGATCCAAACTGTTGCTTAGACACCATATGCTGAAACGCTTCCATTTTAAGCGGTAGGTCCTGTTCGTGGAAGGAGCTCTCGCCTGCGAAAGAACATCCTTAATCTCTTCTGGAAGATTTAAGTGAAGAAATTCCCGCTGCTCAGGAGCCATGCTGAGAGCTGTAACGAGCGAAGATCTGGGTGCAGTATCTGGCCCTGAGACATTGTGAGGAGGTGTGGAATTGGTTGCAGTGGATGAGGATGGTCCAAGGAGAGAAGGTGGAGTTCGGTGAACCAAAACTGTCTCGGCCAGGCAGGAGCCATCAGGATCATCTTGCACCGCTCAGTTTTCATTTTCTTGAGTAACTTGGGAATTAGCGGAATGGGGGGAAAGGCGTAGACAAATACGCCTGACCAGGCTATAGAAAGCGCATTCCCCAGAGACCCTCGATGGTGTAGCTTGCTGGCGTAAAACTGGCATTTCCTGTTCTCTGGTGTGGCAAACAGGTCTATGGAAGGTCTGCCCCACCGGCGAAAAACCCCTTCCAGCGTTGTCCGATCCAGTTCCCACTCGTGGGTGACAGACTTCAGCCTGCTGAGCCTGTCCGCTTTGTCGTTGAGCACTCCTGGCAAATGTTCTGCTTTCAGAGAAATTCCATGAAGGATAGCCCACTCCCAGATCATTTGGGCTTCTTGTGACAAGGGTAGGGACCTGGTGCCGCCCTCCTTGTTGATGTAGTGCATGGCTGTGGTGTTGTCCGTCCGGACAAGTACCGACAAACCTTGCAACCTTGGAAGGAAAGCTTGAAGAGCTAGACGAATCGCTGTTAACTCTAAGAGGTTGATGTGAAGGAGGCGATGTTCTGGAAGCCAGTGACCACTGACCTGCAGATCCTGCAATACTGCGCCCCAGCCCTCTAGTGACGCATCCGTAGTTACCACTTGAGGTGTTGGAGTGCTTACGAAGGATAGACCTCGGGACAAATGCTTTTCTTTTGTCCACCATAGAATGGCCTGGCGCATGTCCTGAGTGATCAGAAGCTTGTCGTTGAAGGATCCGCTCACCTGTTTCCACTGCAAGTCCAGGAGCTCCTGCAGGAGGCGCATTCGCAATCTGAAGTGAGGTATCAAGGGAATGCAGGAGGACATCATCCCCAGCAGGGATTTGTAGAGGCGAACAGAAAGATACTTTTTCTTCGCACCAGATGGAGCCATTGAGATTAGATTTCTTTGTTGCTCTAGAGAGGAAAAACCTTGCTGAGAGATGTGTTTAAAATCGCTCCAAGAAACTGAACCTTTCTGGAAGGGCGAAGAGAAGACTTGGTGCTGTTGAGAGTCAAGCCCAGATTGGAGAAGAGGCAGGTGCAAGAGGCGACCGCCTCCGCTGCTGCCTCCCTGGACGGGGCCTTTAGTAACCAGTCGTCCAGGTAGGGAAAGACTTGGAAATGATGCTTCCTGAGAAAAGCTGCTACCGGTGCTAGCACCTTGGAGAAGACTCTCGGAGCCGAGCGAAGGCCAAACGGAAGCACCTTGAACTGGAAATGGCTCTTGGCGACTGTAAATCGAAGAAACCTCCTGTGGGCCGGATGGATGGGTATGTGGAAATATGCATCCTCGAGATAGAGAGTGGCCATAAAATCCCCAGTGTTGAGAAGACGCAGAATGTCCTGGAGAGACACCATCCGAAAGGATTGTTTTGTGAGATAAGTGTTGAGCTCCCGAGGTCGAGAATAGGACGCCATTTGTCCAACGTCTTTTTTACCAGGAAAAACCTGGAATAGAAACCCTTGTCCCTCTGGGATAAAGGGACTGGCTCTACTGCCCCCTTGATCAGCAGTTGATGAACTTCGAGCCGAAGGAGACGCAGATGTTTCATGGGGGTGGCGGTAGGGAGCTCTGGATGGTGGTAGATGTATGAACTCCAGGGTGTGGCCACTCTGAATGATGTTTAGGACCCAACGGTCTGTTGTAATCCGTTGCCAGTTGCGTAGGTAACGAGACACCCTGCCTCCTACAGATGTCTTGGAGGAGGAGGAGGGAACAGCGCAAAGAGCCAGGTCGCCGCTATTGCCTCTTAGAGGCGTCCCGTCCCTGACGATTCTGTTTTCCCCTAAAGTTTGATCTGGAGAAAGACTATGTCTGGCCTTGTTTCTGGTTGTAAGAAGACCGCTAAGATTGGGATGCGGGAGCATAAGAGGAATATCGCTGTTGTTGGTAGGATCCTCTGTATGAAGGAGCACCCCTGCCTCTAGCTCCACGAAAAGGGACTTTCCGGTATTGAAGGGTCCCCAATGACCTAGCCGTCTCAGTGTCTTTTTAATATCTTGGGAGGGCATCATCTATGTGCTTGCCGAACAACGCTTCACCATCAAAGGGAGGTCCAGGATCTTATTCTGAACCTCTGGCCGGAACCACGTTGCCTTTAGCCAACCCTGTCGACGAAGCACAGCCGCCCCTGCCAGGGAGCGGAAAGCTGTCGTAGCGATGTCCATCGCACAGTCGATGATCTCCGCTGATGTCAATTCCCCTTCAAGTAGGATTTTCTTTGCTTCAGACTTGGCAGTATCAGGCAATTGGTCAAGATAAGGCGAAAGGTCGCACCACATTTGGCGGTCGTATCGTCCAAGTATCGCTAGTGCGTTCGCCGCCGTAATCACCAGACTTGCCATAGAGGAAAATCGTTTCCCTGCATTGTCTAGGCGCCTGCCTTCCTTGTCCGGTGGTGTGGTCAGAGGTGCTGAAGGATTCTTCGATTTCCTCTGAGCTGCCTGGGAAATGACTGAATCTGGTTTTGGTTGACCATTCAAAGAAGCTGGGCTGTCGTCTGAGGCTTTATACTTTTTGTCTAGCCGTGGTAAGACTGGGACCACCGTAGCTGGATTTTTCATGGTCCTTATCCCTTCTTCCCACACGAGATACTATGGGAATGGAGCGTACCATCCTCTTACTCGGCTCCTTAAAAATCATAGAGAAAGCACTCCGTCTGAACTGAGGGCATAGGAAGTTCGAAACATAGCGAAGCCCTCTCCATTAACTTGTGAAAACCTCCAATGTCAGCAGGAGGGGAATCCACCGGGGCAGGAGCTGGAGAAGCGGGATCAGGGATCACATAATCATCCCACTCTTCTCCATGATCCGGCTGCACAAGTTCACCTTCTTCCTCCTCAGAGGAAACATCCTGGAGTTGAGGAACTGCCTCCGTTGGAATTTGTGTAAGTGGCTGAGCAGATGGAGGTGGTGAAACCATCACCATGGCTTGAGGAGTATGCACAGGTTGTGGCAAGAGAATAGGTTGCGGAGGATGTGAAGAAAACCTCCGACGATAGTCTAGAAGCATCCCCTGCAAGTCCGTTAAAAGAGAGGTGGGGACAGATACCATCTGTTTCTGAACGTTCTCCTGGTCTGGAAATTGTTGTTGATTAGTCCGTTCATGATAGTAATCACCCTCAGAATCAGTGTCCTGACATTTGACCAGAAGTTGAGAGGGGCTGTTAGCATAGCCAAATTGGCTGTCATTACCATCCGAGTCCTCTTCCTCCTCCAACAATAATGCAGGTGGTAAGGGATCCACCTTCCTGGGTGACAGCCTCTCCGGCGCAATCTCTTTCCTCTTAATGGAAATTGAAAGTTTTCCCGTCGACGACGTAGTCGACGGTCTCGTCGACGTGGAGGTAAAAACCGTCGTCGACGGCATCGTCGACGGAAGAACCGTCGACGAGAATGTAGTTGGGACCAGCGACGGAAGCATCGACGACGAGCTGATCGTCGACGAAACGATGGGTGTCGTCGAACCGGTCGTCGACGAGATAAGCAGCACCCCTGCTGACGTCGTCGTTACTGTCGTGGCCGTCATCGACGCCACAGTGGTCGACGGAACCGTAGCCGAAATCTTCGTCGACACCATCGTCGACGTTGCTGTAGAAGTGCTTGTCGACGAGCCCGTCGACACTGGAAAAAGAGACGAAGTCGACACAGGAGCACCCTTAGCCTGCGATTTTGACGCTTTCGTCGACGAGGGCTTGCGCATTGACGACGAATGACAACTTTTGTCAGAAGATTGCGAAGAGGGCTTTTTCAATGATTTCTCTTTGCCTGGGACAGTCGCAGATGAAGATAACAGTCCTTCCCTCTCCTTTACACCGCAGTGAGGAGATTTGATAGAACTCTGGTCCTCAGAATCCTTTGGGGTCTTTTTTGAGGCCTTAGAGGGGTGACCCAGAGATGATGAAGGGGAACCCCTACCCCTCTTGACTGACCTTCTGGATGAGACGGCGGAAGACTCCTCCTCACTGTCACTGGACACTGTCTCTTTCCTCGACTTTAACTTGTGAAGCCAGGTAAGTAAACGACCCTCACGATCCCGGAGAGTCTTAGTCGAGAAGGTGCGGCAAATCTTGCACTCCGCAGCCTTGTGGTCCGGGTATAGGCAATATATGCAGTCTTTATGCCTATCCTCCACATAAAGCCTCTTTTTGCCACAAGTGGCACAAGACTTAAACAACGCCTTCTTTTCCTTTTCAGACATCTCACCAAGAAAAAACTGAAGTAAACAGCTGAAAAATATTAGAAATAGTTGAAATAGAGCAAAGTTCAAGGAGACTCCCTTCTGCACAACGTGCGGTAGAAAATCTGAGGTTCTTTCACCAAGGTTCTAGAGGGTGAGGCTGCTCTGATTGGCTTATGGTTCCTTTTTGGTCTCTTTTACAAAAAGACATGGTCTGACTACAAAATGGGATTAGTCCTAGGCCTGTTTCTCTTTTGTAATGGTTATTTACTACTGTTTATATATTTACCGAGGCTCCCATCTCGACGACGGGGAATGATTAAAAGCATGGGAATCTATGAAAGCTCCAATACTGGAGTAATCGACCATCCCCCTTCGGAGGCAGTCGTTTAAGTATCTCGGGATTTGGGTGGCTCTGCTCCCCGAGCTGGAATGGGCGCTCAATATTACCCCCCTGGTCACGAAGGCCAAACACGATCTCAAGTGGAGGCAGGCCCTGCCACTTAACCCCCTTGGAAGAGGGGCACTTTTTAAAATGATGATCCTTCCCCGCTTTTTATACATTTTCCAGAATACTACTTTCCACTTCCCAGGGAGTTGGTTCAGAGAGTTTGACGGAATGCTCACAAAATTCCTCTGGGGGGTAGGAGGACACGTATCGCCCTGGCCGGATGCCGGATTCCACCCTTTGATGGCGGTATGGGTGTGACGAATCTCCATCTCTATTATCTGGCCACCTGACTACTTGTTATCCATGAATGGTTTACTGGGGGGAGGTCTGACCCGGCCTACCGGATCGAACTTATGGACATGGACTTCCCACACATCCAAGCTTACTTATACGGGACCCCCATACCACAAGCAATTCCACCTATCACTAGGGTGGTCCTGGTTGCCTGGCGTTCCGCCCTGCGACACACGCACTGGGACAAACGTCTCACTCAACACACACCACTATGGCAGGGCAGATGGTTGCGGGAGACGGCGGCCCTCACAGGATTTCGGCAGTGGGACCATATCAGGATCTCCCTCCTGGGGGACGTGTGGGTGGGGGATCACATCAGGGCCTTCTCGGACCTACAGCAGCGCCACACCCTTCACAACTCCCAATTTTTTAAGTACCTGCAGCTCCGTCACGCCCTCGCCGACCACATCTCAGCGGGCACATCCCTGCCAGAGTTTAGCCCTCTGGAGGCTCAGGTCATGATGGGAGACCTGGGCAGGTGAGGGGTGTCTCGGATATACCGATCCCTGGTGAACAATGGCCCAACCACCTTAGACTCACTGCGGACTCGCTGGGAGGGTTGGCTTGGCCCCTTAATGGAGGCGGACTGGCGCGATGCCCTTATGGTGCCCAAAACCCTCACGACTTCCTCTAAACTCCGTCTCGTACAACTCTATTACCTCCACACGGCCTACCTTACTCCCATGCGCTTACACAAGGCCGGGTTGTGCCCATCCCCGGATTGCACACGTTGTGGCCGAGCTCCGGCCGACTTTTATCACATGGTATGGTTATGTCCAGGCCTTGCCCGGTTCTGGTCGGGGGTGGAGGCCGAGCTTACACAGACCTTGGGGTGGCAGGTTCGCCATGACCCGACACAACTTCTCCTGGGCATGTTTGATGGCTTAGATGGTTCTAGAGCGGATAAATGTTTTCTGGGGACGGCGGTTGCTGTGGCCAAACGAGACATTGCGGCGGCCTGGGCTCAGGCCAACACCCCTACCCTGAGAAAATGGCGCCGAGGAGTGGACTGGTGCGTGGCCCAAGAAGAACCCCTCTACGAGGCACGTGGGTGCCCTGCGAAATTCCACAAGGTTTGGGGTAAATGGTTGAACCTACTGTTTTGAGCTTTTTCCTATAGCTCTTCCATGTAATGATGTTCTGATTTTTCACCCGTCTAGTTTCCTTGGAAATGTGGGTTTCACTGATGGTTGGTGGCTTTGTAATGCTCTCTTTTGTATGAGGTATGCTGGAAATTTGTTTGCTTGATTTTTCAAAATGCAAATAAAAATTGATTATAAAAAAAAAAAGTCTGTCCTCATTTGTCAGAATGGATAAATTACTTAACTGTAATCCTAGTTCTCTTCCAGCAGTATCCTCTTCAAAGTCAAACACTGAATATTCCCGCCAATGAGCGGGGACCCCAGAGTAATGATATATATATATATATATATATATATATAACACGTCAGGGGTTGCTTTTATTCATTTCAGGTTGGCTTGGATGGTATTTTACCAATCTAAAGCTGTAATACTGTGCCTGGAGTGATAAAAGGCTTTGTCCCTTTCTATCTCGGCGTGGATAGCACTGCGCTAATCCTATGCTTAAAAACTTTGATAGAAAAGCAGACATTTGAGGTGAGCAAATTTAGAGTGTCGCTGGTGTTGAGAGTGCTCTTACTGGAGCTGCTTTCCACCTAAACTTGAAAACTACCCAGAGTTCTCTGCTTCTGTGTGTATGTATGATATATATATATATATATATATATATATATATATATATATATATATATATATATATATATATATATATATATATATATATATATATAATTTTTCCACAAGTAAGAAAGCAGCCTTCATAAAAAACAAGGCTAAACAATGCTCCAACAACTTCTCCTTGCATCGGTAGAATAGACATATACTCTGTTTTTAATTCTTTAATATACACTCATAGGAAGAAAAAATAGTAGAACTAACACACGTGAACTCTCTTTAATGAACTGCAGAATCTGCAATGTAATAGAGTAGGCATTGTTAGCTCAAAGGCTGCATTGAAAGACACATAGAAAAGCATAGAAAATGAAAGAAAACTGGCACCGTGCCTTTAAGGCAGCCATGACCCCTAGCTTCCCATCATGCCTCAGGGGTGACAGGTCAGTTGTTCTTTGCGGAGATCCGAAGATCAGGACACAAAGAGAGATCTAATGATTGATTATTTGTCCAGGGAGCTGGGTGGGTTGCTTTTGACTTTGATGAGAATACCCCTGGAAGAGAACTAGGATTACAGGTAAGTAACTTATCCTTCTCTTCCAGGGGATCCTCATCAATAGTCATAAGCACTGAATCGAATAGCAATACCATCCCCTACCTCTGTGGACAAATGATTAAGAATCAAGAGCTGCTGTTCTCAGCATTGAAATACATTTCTCAAAGAGGTCTGGCCTACTTGAGTGTCTGCTGTCGCATCTGAATCGAGACAACGGTGTCTCGTGAATGTATGCGCCGACCTCCAAGTGGCTGCTTTACAGATCTCAGAGATGGGGACATTGTGCAGCAGGGCCACAGTAGCTGCCTTTCCCCTTTGTGGAATGAGCCTTGGGTGTAGCCACAAGGAGATTATTAGACAACTGGTAAGCTAGTTTGATACATGACACTATCCATCTGGAGATGGAACGTTTTGAGGCTGGAAAACCTGTTCTGATGGAACCGTAATTAACAAACAAATGACCAGATTTCCTAATGGCCTTAGACTTGTCGAGGTAGACCTTTAAAGCTCTTTTTAGGTCTAAAGAATGAAGAGACCTTTCAGCTGGTGTGGTGGGATTAGGAAAGAAAGTGGGTAACGAAATGGATTGATTAATGTGAAAGTCAGACACCACCTTAGGTAGGAACGCAGGGTGGGTTCTCATTACTACCCTGTTGTTGTGAAAAACTGTGTATGGCTCTTTACAGCAGAGAGCTTGGATCTCGCTCACCCTACGAGCAGAAGTGATCCCCACCAAGAAGGCAGCCTTCCATGTGAGGTGTTGCAGGGTCGCTTTGTGAGTCGGTTTAAAGGGGGGACCCATGAGCTTAGAGAGGACCAAATTGAGCTCCCAAGGAGGAAAAGGAGAGCTGATTGCGGGAAAGACTTTCTTTAACCACTGCAAAAAATCTTTAAACACCGGAAGCTGGAAGAACGATGATTGGGAGGGTGACTTTCTATATGCCGTAATGGCAGCAAGGTGTACTATGGAAGCAAACTGCAAACCTGAATTGGCCAAGTGCAGGAGATTTGGCAAGATTACCTCCTCTTGCCCTTGAGTCGGATGGAACCCTTTTTACACACACCACATATAGAATCTCTTCCATTTAAATGCATAGGAGTGCCGTGTGGAAGGTCTCTTTGATTCTTTTAAAATGTTCATGCACTCCTGAGGGAGTCCTAGAGGCCCAAACTAAAGGACCTCACGAGCCATGCAGCCAAGTTCAGTGAGGGAAAATTGGGATGAAGGATTCTCCAGTTCAGTTTGGAGAGGAGATCCGGCCTGCACGGAAGCCTCCTGTGTGGACATTCTGAGAGGTGTAGAAGGTCCGGGTACCACCGCTGCCGTGGCCAGTCTGGCGTGATCAGGTTCATCCTCGCTCTGGAGTGGTAGAGTTTGGTTATGATCTTCTGGATGAGAAGGAGTGGTGGAAAAGCATACAAAAAGTCCTCTGACCAATCGATCAAAAGGGCATTCCCTTTTGTCTCTGGTCGGTAATATCGTGACACAAAGTCTTGGCATTTTTTTGTTGGTGTCGCCCGCGAAGAGATTGATACTCAGTTGACCCCATTCTCGGAAGAGGTCTGCCAGCACCTCGTCGAGCAGAACCCAGTCTTGATGATTTTCAAAGTGACGACCTAGGGAGTCTGCTTGAGTGTTTTGTTCTCCTGTCAGATTAACTGCTGGAATGGAAAGTTGTCTGGCCAGGAGCCAATGCCAAATCGCTTGAGCCTCCAAGGATAGGAGGCAAGATTGGGTCCCTCCCCGTTTGTTTAGATAGTACATCGTGGTCGTGTTGTCTGTAGGAACTAATATGGAGCTGGCCTGGATGAAGGGGTAGAAGGCCTCAAGGGCTAGATGCACGGCCCGTAGCTCCAGCATATTGATGTGGTATGCCTGTTCTTTAGTTGACTACAGACCTTGAGTTTGAAGAGGACCCATGTGCGCTCCCCACCCCTGGAGGGACGCATCCGTGATCAGAGTTTGCACTGGAGGGGTCTGATGGAATGGGACTCCCACCAAGATATTTTTGCGACGAGTCCACCACGGGATGGAAGATTTTGCTGCCTGGGAAAGATGGACCTTGTCATCCCATCAAGCAGTCTGCTGATCCCATTTGTCCTCCAGATCCTGCTGCAAGGGTCGCATCCTCAGTCTGGCATTGGGAACTAAGAAGATGCAAGATGCCATCGATCCCAGCAGCGAGGCAACCTGTGGGACTGAAGGTTGACGAGTGCGAAGAAGCTGGTTGTACTTCAGAGTGATAGATGATAGTCTCTCCTCCGAAGGATACACTTTTCCTGCGTTGGAGTCCAGTGTCACGCCCAGATAGTGTATACTTTGGGTAGGTTGATGAACTGACTTTGTAAAGTGGACGTGAAGACCCAGCCGCTGTAGCAAAGTTAGGCAGTTGTGATACGTGGTCTTTGCGCACTGGGGAGATGAACTCTTCAGGAGCCAGTCATCTAGATAAGGATAAATGAACAGTCCTTGGTGACATAGAGCCGCTGCTACTACGGCCATGCATTTGATAAACGCTCGAGGGGCTAACTTCAATCCGAACGGGAGAACTCTGTATTGGTAGTGCTTGGCCCCTACTATGAAGCTTAGGAACTTTCGGTTGCTTGAGTTGATTGGTAGGTGGAAATACGCATCCTGGAGATCTATCGAGCACATCCAGTCTCCTTGCTGGAGTTGAGGATATATTTGATGGAGAGCCAGCATGGGACATTTTTCTCTTCAGATGGACTTGTTCAGAATGTGTAGATCTAATATAGGCCTCAACTCTGCTTTGAGACCTTTCTTTCGCACCAGAAAGTACCTTGAATATACTCCTTTCCCTCTTTGAGGGGGAGGAATTCCTCTATGGCAGATTTTTGTAGGGGAGTGGCTACTTCTTGCTGTAGTAGTTGCAGCAGGAGGCATGCAGGTTTTACTGGAGGGATATTGGAGTGGGTAATGGCGACAGTGGAAGCGACTGTTCATGGCTTTGTTGTAGCTTTCATCGTGGAAGAGGTCTGGCGTGGGGTCCCCTACCACAGGAAGAGCAACGCCCTTGGTAGTGTGCTCTGGACTGGTGGTGTTGCTGCTTTTGAGACCATTGAGGGGTTTGAACCCACTGATGAAATGGCCTGCAGTCGTATGGCCTGTACGTACAACGGAACTCCTTTCTCTTTTCAAGGCCAACCGCCTTTAGTGTATCGAGTTCCGTCTTCATCCTGGCCATTTCATCATCCGTGTGTTAACCAAAGAGAGAACTTCCAGAAAAAGGTAGGTTTCAAATACGCTGCTGGGCTTCCGGTTTTAGAGCACTAAGCCAGAGCCAGGATGATCGCCTAGCACATATTCCATGTTGGTAAGCATGTGCAGCTAGAGCTGCACCATCCGTTGCAGCGCTAATCATTTGGTTCTCCACCAACCCCTTTCTTGGAGAACTTCTTCGAAGTCTTGACGATCCTATTTGGGCAACTTGTCTTTGACTCTCTCCAAAGAATCCCATAGGGTCCTATCATAGCGACCCAAGAAGGCTGAAGCACTGAATACTTTCAAAAAGGAAGCCATAGTGCCTCAAACTTTCCTTCCCCAAGAATCCTGGGCTCTGCTCTCTTTATCCAGAAGCACCATAGAAGATGATGCCATTGCATGCGTCTTTTTTGGAGCTGCAATAATTACGGAATCCGGAGGAGGATCTGACTTCAGGAACAGTGGATCTTGTTCTGGGGGCTTGTACTTCAAGATCCTCACAGGAGCCGTCTATATTGATGCCAGCATGAGGAAAGTGTCCATGACCGGTTGAAGAAGAACAGGTACCAAAGGTAGCAATGGTCTAGCCGCTGACCTTTTTTGCAAAGTCTAAAAAATAACCGAGGATGTTTGAGGAGTGGGTATACATGTGCTCCTCTAGCCAGCACCTCGTGGAAGGTATTGATATCATCCACCAGAGAGATTCTTGAAGGTGGGCTGTCCGTCAAGGTGGGAGAATAGTCCCTTTTCGACAAAAGTGTGGAGGATGAGGACCACGAGGGCGATCTATGTCTTGTACGATGTCTACGTGCCAGAGTCCTCCTTTGTGGTGATGGAGTTGTTGTTCGAGCACGTTCCTGACCTCTGGGAGAAATAGTAGGAGAGAGGTCTACAGTTTGCACTAAGCGAGCAAGAGGCAAATGGTGCAGAGGACTAGAGTAGTCCAGAGGCTGCTGTACTTGCATCGTAGAAGACTTCTACTAGTGGTGCACTGTCAACACCCATCTGGGGGATAGGTGCACAGAAGGAGATCTCGGTCCTCTGCTCTAGCTGTGCAGCAGGATCCGCCGCCTACGGTGTCCCCTTCCGTGTCCGCCTATCAGGAGACGGCAAAAACTGAACTGCTCAACGTCAACAGAGGCACCTGCGGTGAAGACCTTGAAGTGGATCCTCTTCTTGACGGCGATCCTGTAGACACTGAGCGTCCCTTCGACGTTGAACATATATACCTCGAGCACCTTTCCAGTGGAGATCGGTGTGTGGACGCCGACAGGGATGAGTGCCTTGACGTCGAACGACGTTGCACCTGAGACAAGTCTTGAGCCGGCGTCAAGTGCTGGGAAGACGCCGATAGAGAGAGAATTCTAGATGTCGAGAGAGATGTCGCAGACGGAGACTGGTGCCTCGACGTCAGGTGAGATGCTGCCGACGGAGGCTGGTGCTTCGACGTTGGACATGGGGCCGCCGACGGAGACCGATGCCTTGACATTGTGCGAGGATATGACAACTGAGTGGACCGAGGCCTCTGCGTTGAACCCGGCCAGGTTGACGTCAACGGAGAACTTAGTCTCGAAGTAGAACGCCTTTCTGTTGACGACAACAGAGAACGATGTCTCGACGTTGAGCGTTGTGTCGATGCCAACGGAGAACAACTCCTCGACGTTGACCGTCGCCGGGTTGACGTCAGAGGATGCTGGTCCGACGTTGAAGAAAGTCGGTATCCGTTTTGTGTCGCGGGTGAATGCAGACGCCAAACTTGCCGCTGTCTCAGACGGTGTAGTCTTCGACGACGAGCTTTGCTCTGTAGTTGGTTTCAATACAGTAGATGGCAGTGGAAATGTTGACGGAGAAACCTGCGATGTCGGTCTGCTTTTCTCCGCCACTGGAGGCATTTTCGACGCAGAGCCCGACGCTGAAGGAGAACAGATAGGATCTTACTTCTGGAAGTAGATCTGGTTCTCCTCCTCTTATGCCTCGATGGAGATCTTCCTCTGGAAGTAGCGGATTTCTGTTTTTCTGAGAGGCCATATAGGCGAACCCTCTCTCTATCCTTGAGAGTCCGCCTGGAAAGGTTTTTGCAATGCTGGCAGGTCTCAGGAGTATGTGTCTCTGGGAGACCGAGAATACAAACAGAATGGAAATCTGTTTTGGCCGACTTTTTGCCACAAGAAGGACAAGGATCAAAAAGCAAAGGCATATTTTGACAGAAAAAAAATACAAAATTGTCAGAAAATGGTAGCTCCTCACTTCAACAGGTGAAAGACGTCGAGTGAACAGGAACTAACCAGATTTTAAGAGGACATTTTTGACAAAAAGCCAAAAAAGTCAGAGCTGAAACTCCAGGGTCCTGACTGAAGGAGCCGGAAAGAACAACTGACCTGTCACCCCTGAGGCTAGGGTTCATGGCTGCCTTAAACGCAAAGTGCCAGTTTTCTTTAATTTTCTATGCTGTTATATGTTTCTTCCAATGCAGCCTATGGGCTAACCATGGGTAATCTATTACATTGCTGCTTCTGCAGTTCATTAAAGAGAGTTCAAGTGTGTTTGTTCTCCTGTTTTTTCTTCCTATGAGTGTATATTAAAGAATATGTCTATTGATGCAAAGGCAAGTTGTTGGAGCATTGTGTAGCCTTATTTTTCATGAAGGCTGCATTGTCTTACTTGTGGAAAAATTATATATATATATATATATATATTTATATATATATATATATATATATATATATATATATATATATATATTTATATATATATATATATATATATATATATATATACGACCAGTCCTGTCTTAGCGAAATGACAGGCGTAGACTCCGTGAGTATAAAGCAGGAAAGCAATTTATTTACAAGGAAAAGGCCACAACGCATTTCGACGGCAAGCCGCCTTTGTCACAACGACGGGCATCACAATGTTCAGCCATTAAATGCCGAGTCACTAGAGCGGTTGTCACAGCAACCGTACAAGTAATAGACATATAGAGCTATATATATATATTTTTTTTTAAATGCATGTACTCCGGGGTCCCAGCATATGGGTGGGAATATTCAGTGCTTATGACGATTGATGAGGATCCCCTGCACGGCCGGACTGGAAACCGAAACCAGCCGTGGCAAACAGCTTCCTGATCCCCTGGAAGAGAAGTGTCAGAATCTTATGGTCAATACTCGTGGCTATCTTTTTCCTGTTTCTTACACTGAAATATTTTCTCCATTTTAATGATGCAAGGCTTCAGTTTCCTTCAGTGTTTCTCTCCATCTCAGCTCTTGTGTTGTTGCATTCAACAACATTTCCCATTCCTATCATCTCTTGGCAAGTTGACCATCACTGGGGAAGCTGCTGTATTCTAGTTCTGAGCTGTCAACGAAAGGGAGAGAGAGAGTGAGAGAGTGAGAGAGTGAGAGAGTGAGAGAGTGAGAGAGTGAGAGAGTGAGAGAGTGAGAGAGTGAGAGAGTGAGAGAGTGAGAGTGTGAGAGAGTGAGAGAGTGAGAGAGTGAGAGAGTGAGAGAGTGAGAGAGTGAGAGAGTGAGAGAGTGAGAGAGTGAGAGAGTGAGAGAGTGAGAGGTGAGAGAGTGAGAGAGTGAGAGAGTGAGAGAGTGAGAGAGAGAGTGAGAGAGTGAGAGGTGAGAGAGTGAGAGAGTGAGAGGTGAGAGAGTGAGAGAGGTGAGAGAGTGAGAGAGTGAGAGAGTGAGAGAGTGAGAGAGTGAGAGAGTGGAGAGAGTGAGAGAGTGAGTGAGAGAGTGAGAGAGTGAGAGAGTGAGTGAGAGAGAGTGAGAGTGAGAGAGTGAGAGTGAGAGAGTGAGAGTGAGAGAGTGAGAGTGGGAGTGAGAGAGTGGGAGTGAGAGAGTGGGAGTGAGAGAGTGGGAGTGAGTGAGTGGGAGTGAGTGAGTGAGTGAGTGAGCGAGTGAGTGAGTGAGTGAGTAAGAGGAACAAGTTACTTATCTTTTGTAACGCCTTATCTAGTAGAGACTCTAGGTAACCGCATATTTCTCACCTTAGAAAAGCCCCAGGAGTCAGACTGGATCCGGAAAATCTTGAACAGTACTTCTGCATGACGCTAAGTGGCGTCAATCGGCTCAGCATCTGCTGCGCTGTCTGCGTCGGAAGTCACATTGGGGAGCCTTCATAAGCGCCACCGCGGCGCACTGACAGTTTCTTTCGTAACTGTTTCCGAGCCAAAAACGCAGAGTCCCATTAAAACCAATGTACCAGTGGTGACAAGTGTGAAGAATCTAGCAGGATTTTTGTGGGGAGAGCCTAGTTTGCAGAGCGAGGAGGATCTGTGAGAAATCTGTGGTTAGATAAGTCTCTGCCAGATAAGACGTTACAGAAGGTAAGTAACTTGTTCATCGGGTAGAGACTTCTAAGTGCAGATTCCTCAAGTTATAATAGATACCCTAACAATACCTCCCCAGTGTTGGAAATATGAACTGTCTAGACTAAAAAAAAGTCACGGAGGACCGAAAGGGCAAAAGGCCAGTCATGCCAGACCGGACTGTCAAGGCAGTGTTGTTTGGTAAACATGTGTGGAGATGCCCATGTGGCTGCATAACAGATGTCTAGGACTCCCCCTGTGCTAATGCAGTGGTGGCGGCCTTGCCATGGTGGAACGAGCAGGCAGGCGGTTTCTTCGCCAGTGCGTAGCATATTTTGATACACAGCACACTCCAGCGGGAGGAGATGATGTGCTTCTGAACAGACTTGCCCTTCTTCTCCGGAGCAAACTCATTATAAAAAAGATCGTCTACCTAGTGGGCTTTTGTGTGATCAATATAAAAGGAGAGCACTTGTTTAGGATCTAGCCGATGGTCCCTCCTCTTCTTTAGAAGGGTGAGGCAGGTGTTGATTGCAGGCAGAGTAATGCTCTGGCCAACATGGGTATGCATGGCAACTCTCGAAGGAAAGAGGCCCATGTTCTGAGGACCAGCTTGTATGGAAAAAAACTGTATAAGGAGGGATCACCACAAGAGCTTGGAGGTCGCTGACCCACCTGGCCGATATAGGGGTCACAAGAAAGACAGTATTGATGGTAAAGAGCCGCAAAGGTCAACAAAGGAGCGGCTCTAAGAGTGTACACATTAGAAATGTAAGCACAAGGTTCAGATCCCATTGGGGCAAGACAATTGGGGCAGGAGGTAAGAGATGTTGCACATCTTTAAGGAACCAAGTCACAACCAATGACTTAAAAAGAGAAGGTTAATCCACCAGCTGTAGGAAGGCTGAAATGGCTGACAAATAATCGTTGACAGTGACAGTGTCCAGGAAAAGGCCTTGCTGGCCAAGGGAAAGAACAAACATCAAAACCTCTGACAGATGCAGAAAAGAGATCCACTTAGCTTGTAGAACACCAAGCCACAAATTTCTCCCAATGGCAGGCCTAGATATATTTGGGAGAAGGACCCATGGCTGGCGAAATGACATCCCAGCACGTCGGGAGGGAGATCAAACAATCTCAACTGGTACCGCTCAATCTCCACGCATGAAGTTTAAGGGTACACAGGTTTGGTGCAGCATCCTGACCTGTTTCTATGACAAGAGGTCCTCCTGAAAGGGCACCCTGATCGGAGGAGCAATGCTCACGAGATCTGGATACCACACTCTACGAACCCAATACGGGGCCACTAGGATGTCTTGGGCCTATTCAGTTCGAACCTTCTTGAGAACTCAGGGCAGTAGTGATATCGTCAGAAAGGCGTACAAGAGTCCTGAACAACCCTTGAGACAAAATGCATCTCTGAGCCGCCTTGGAAATTCCAACGCGTAGAAGCAATGGCATTGCGTGTTCTCAGCTCGCCCCATTCTAGAAAAAGAGAGTGGGCCACATACCAGAAAGTAGCAGGAACAACCACCATGCCCTCTCTCTGGCACGGGCACCCTCTCGATGGCCCCCAAGAAGGGCCTGCATTTCATGGCAGAGTAAAGCGAGAGGGTCCTCCATCAGCCTTTCTTGGGTGGGTGTGGAGGGAGTGAGGCAGGGGAGGTTTGTCCACAAATGTGAGAGCGTACCCTTTCTGCGCTATTTGGAGCACCCACAGGTTAGAGGTGATGCTGGCCCACTGGGGGAGAGGAGGTCTGATTTCTGCCTCCCACAGCATTCGTGTGCACACTAAAGAGATTTTGAAGCTTTGGCAGCCGGAGGGGATAGGGATGGGCAGCTATCTGGGCATGGCTCCCGCGTCCTCTTTGGGCTCGGAGGCCCTGTTTCCGAAAGGACTGGGCCAGCTGTTGTACCCGGTAGGGCTGGTACTGTGGACGCCCAAAATTGTCCCTGCCACAGTAGGGACGAATGTACTGCTGTTGCGGCCCAGTCGAAAGGAAGAGGCCCAAAACATCGGGGCAGGTGCCCAGCTCACTTGAAAGCACTAAAGCGCCGCATAGGCCTTCTCGGCGAACAGGTGGGACCCCATTGAAGGCATGTCTATTAAGGAGTACTGAACGTCCCCTGAGAACCCGGTGGACCACAACAAAGCGTGGCGGCAAACCGCCAATGTAGAGGCCATGGCTTCACCAAGGGAGCCTGTGGTACCCAGTCTACACAGTATGGCAGTCTTAGCCTAATCCTGCCTGCTAGTAAAGCCTGGTTAACAATGGCACGGCCCTCCTCAGACAGCATGGGAAGCAGCTGCGCAACCGAATCCCACAGTGCATGGGAATAACAGCCCAAGAGACATGCTGTGTTCACTGACCACAATGCAAGGCTGCTGGAAGAAAAGATGCTCTTCCCGCAGGTATCCAGATTATTTGGATTACCTATCCGGTAGTTTGGTAGAGAATGTACTTGCGTTTGATTATGACCGTGGTGGCCTGGACCACCAAGCTCTCTGGGGAGGGGTGCTGGAAAAGAAAGGCTGGGTCCCCTGGGGTGGGACGATGCTGCTGGGCAATCATGCGGTACACAGGAGCACCCGTGTACCGCATGATTGCCCAGAGCACCTGAGCAGGGTTTAGCCCAGGCCCGCAGGACAGTGTCGGTGAGGGCTTCATTAAAGGTAAGCAATAGTTTTGGAGTGCCTGTCTCTACCTGAAGCACCTCGGTCAAGACATCTCAACAGTGGGAAGCTGAAGGTCAAGCACCACCGCAGCCCTGCACATCACTGTGGCAAATGAGGCACCTTAATCCGAGGCCTGGCCTGGAAGGGACATCATGCCAGTGTCTGGTGCGGTGTCAAAGCCACTGGCAACACACGGCTCCTCATACCCATTGTCGTCAACTGCAGGCTCCTCCTCCAAAGTACCATACCACCTCCTTATCGCCCCGTGAGGATCATAGAGTTAATCAAGCGGAAGAAAGTCCAGCTGATGGGAACGGGGTGGCGCTGAGCTCAGCCTCCAGCAGCCCCCAGGCGGCGACGGGTTGACAGAGGGAAGGAAGATGGGCTCATTGTCAAGCAATTCCAACTGCGCCGTGGCAGGCGCTAGACAAAACAGAACCAGGGTAGGTGGTGATACCCTGGGCGGCAGCGTTTCAGATATAGGATTGGATCCTGAGGGCCCGGCTGGCATTGAGGACGAACTCGCTGGTGGTACCTCTCAGCTCGGTGGGTCCCGAAGGCGCACGATAGGGAGTCAGGGCACTGAAGATGGCATGCATGCCTTTGTAAAATTCCCATAACTGGGAAGTCATCACCCCAGTAATGGGAACTCTGGGGAACGTGGAGCAGGCCCGGACGGCAGCTCATCAGGTGGAGTGCGGAACGCGTCAACGACTTCTTGTGCTTCTTGGACTTACCCGACTTAGATGAGAAGGTCTTGATCTCAAAGACGAAAGTACACAGGAATGAGATCAGGAACAACACAGAGCCTTGTTTTGCCACAACATCAGGAGCTTCAGCACCCGCTTGTGAATCTTTGGGTGCATCGACTTGCACTCAACGCAGGCCTTGGGGTCTTGCCCAGACCCAAGGCACCAGAGACAGACCAGGTGGGGAAACCAGAGGGTTTAGCAGGGGCCATGTCCCTAGTGCGCTGGGAGCAAGCGCAAAAAAGAATCTCAACAAAAAGTCAAACAAGTTGACCAAAAAGTGGTCACGGTAGCTCTCCGGATCTGCGCTGTTAGTACGGAAAGAAACTGATTTCAGCGCACGGGGTGGTGATTATGAAGGCACTGCGACAGCCAAATCGACAACCTACTGGTGTGCAGAGGTATTGCTCAAGATTTTCCAGATTCAGTCTGACACCTGGGTAATATTCTAAGGTAAGGAATCTGCAGTTAGAAGTCTCTAGCTGATCATGTCCTGTGCTTGCTACACAAAATAATACCTTCTAGTTGTGATCTTTCTAAATTGCTGGATGACAGGTGGTATGAGTGGGAGGTTCTTACAATGCTTCAATAACTTGCAAGTTGAAACAGCCTTAAAGGGGTGTGTCTATGATTTGCGGATTATTGTATGATGACTTTGGAATTCTGACAGATGTTACACCTGGGGTTATGCCATGTGTTCTTTTGACATACTTGTAAGCTGTGGGTCTCTATGTCACTTTGTGCAAGCGCGGTTTACCCATGTGCCTTTATGTCAGGTTCATGCATCTGGGCATAAGTTGCTCTCCGTGTGTTTGCTTTGTTCGCCCTAAGTTGGCAGGGTATGCCCAGACGTGGGTCCCTTGCTCACTTTGCCACTGGATTCAAGCTAGCCTGGCTGATGAGGGCTGTTAGCCCGAAACCGGTCCCAGGATGCTTGATTCCGGTCCAGGGAAGACATGGCTTGACAGTTCGGTCTGGACTGTTCCCATGAGGCACAGGGTCAAGACTGATTTGCATATAGCTGTGTCTGAACTGGGGTGGCAAAGTGAGCTAAAGAATGATGATGGATTCAACCCAGATCTGTGACTGGGGGTGAGTGTTTGAAAAGTTTCAGCACTCCGTCCATCTCCTTGTGTTTGAATAAGTTGCTCTGTGTCTGTACATGTGTCTGAGCTTGTACCTGTGTGCCTATTGTTCCATCCTCCTCTATCTTTGTTCTTCTGCCCCTGCCCATGTCCTCTTGCATGTGTCTTTCCTTGCATTCCTGACCACAAGTCTGTTGGTGTCAGTGTGCCTCTACGTTTGCCCACCTGGGCGCATTCCTCTGATGGCAGGTGAGAGAAGCCTAGGCACTTGCTTTTGTCAGCAGATAGGTCTTCCTGCCTGCTTCTAGGACTATGTACTTGGTGTGCATGTGAGCATTTGGGTCTGTGTGCATATCGGTATGTATGTATGTACACACATTTTGATTGGTGTGTGCCAGCACATGGGTATTTCTGAGTGATTGTGGGTCGAGTCGTGTCTGTGTGATTGTGTGTATAGCTCCACAGCTTCTCCAGGTGAGCATTGTGATTGCCAGTCGCAGCACCACCAGACCACGAAGTGACAAGACTGGCCTGTATATGGTACAACCTGGAGTCAGTTCCTTACTTACCACTCTGAAAAAGTTTAACCCGAACAGATAATAAACAAACCAAAATAGTAAGTTAACTTAAGAACAGCACACTCTGAGGAGGGAGGGCAGTGAAAGATGCAATAGCCACTAGAACAACTGTTACCAAAGGTATGCAATTCTCTTCTGATGGAAACTTCTTCCTGAATATTCCTCACCTTATGAATAAGTCTCAAAGCAATGTCTAATAAGAGTGAGTGGTGCGGATATCTGTCTCAGGACATCACTGGTAAGGGCAGTAGGTGATGTCATGGCCCTTGTACAGTGTGCAATAATGCCAGTCATAGGGTGTTTCTTGGGCGATGCAGCAGACTTAACACAAATGATGACCTAACTAGAAAATATGATTGGGTACCACTGTGCCTTTTTTTGCTTACCTCCAACCTATGAAAAGCTGGTCATTCAATCACTCTGCTCTTGTTTGATCAACATAACTGGAGAAAACTTTTCTTTCATCCAACCTGAGCAGCTGCTCTCTTCACTGCAGGAAAGGGAACTGGGAAAGAAAGGCTGAGGTGTGGCTGTTCGACTGATGTAGAACACAGACACTAGTATAAGCAGAAAGGAGGAACAAGTGTGTAGAAACAGTCCAGTCTCGGCTCATGAGACTCCAGCATGTTCAGAACTCTGCGGCTCGGCTTCTGCTAAATCTTCCTAAGCGGGCCTCTATGGGTTCGGCGTTGTGCAAAATGCACTGACTCCCGCTGAAGAAACGTCTCGCTTTGAAATCCCTCTTATTGTTACAGTGCTTTTAGGAAGACTGGTGCCAGCCATTTGCACCCGCCAACTACGCCCTACTCTCCTTTGAGGTGCCATAGGTCCTCTGGGGCCTTGCTAGCTCAGATTCCTAGAGTAAAGAAAGTCCGCATGGGGGGCCTACTCTTTCAGCTTTCTTGCACCCAAGTTGTGGAATTCTCTTCCACTTTATCTCAGGCAATCAAAGACAGAGGTTCTGTTCCATAAAACCTGAAAGCTGGCTCTTTAGTGAGGTTGGCTTTTATCCTAGACCTTTTGTATTCTTTTTGGGACTTAAGACAGATTAGCGCTGGGACACTTCTGTCAAAGTAACTATCGCGCTCTATAAGCTTCATTATTATTATTGTTATTATTATTAGTATTATTAGGTGGCTGGACAAACAGGTTACTTACCTTGCGTAATGCTGTTTCTGGTGGAGAATTTAACTACAGATTCCTCACCTTTAGAATATCCCAGGCACCAGACTGAAACTTCAAACGTTTGCACAGCAGTGCTGCCACACACCAGTAGGTGACACAATGTGGCTCTGCGTTGCCTTCCTTCCATGCAGAAGAGGTAAAAGGAGCAGCATATAACCGCCGTGCCACCCCAGTGTATTGACATCAGTTTCTTTCTTGACTTTGTCCGTGCCCATGGATGCAGATCCCAAAAACCATTCAGAATACCAGAGTGCAGATCTCGAGCTTGGGACCATTCTAGATGGAAAGAGACAATTCCACATGACGGGGAGGTAGAAGGCCAGTGAGGAATCTGCAGTTATCTAGAAAATCCACAAGAAAAAGCATTACCAAAAGGTACGCAACTTGTTGTTCTGATGGATACTTCTAATCATATATTCTTACGTTTAGAATAGATACCAAAGCAGTACCTCCCAAAATGGAGGTTAATTGGAATGGGCCCAGACCAACACGACCTGAAGGACCAAACAACCGAAATGCCTTTCTCATCGGACTTAGCTGTCAAGGCAGTAGTGCTTGGTGAACGTTTATGGATGCCCACGTCGTGCCTGACAAATGTAGCGAAAAGGCACTCTGCGTTCCACCGCAGTGGTAGAAGCCAGAGCCCTGGTGGAATGAGCTTCCAGTTCTACAGGAGGCTGCTTCTTGACCAATAGATAGCATATCTTGAGACAAAGAACTACCCACCACAACAAAGTCCTTTTCTGCACGTCCTGCCTCTCTCTGCTCTAGATAACCCCCAAAAAAGTAGATCATCCACCCGATGGTCTTTAGTGCCATCGATGTAAAAGTTAAAGGTTTTTTTGGGGTCAGCCGATGCAGTTTCTTCTCCTCCTTTGAGAGATTAGGCACAGCAAAGAACGTTAGGAGTGTCATGGATTGCCCAACGTGAAAAGGAGTCACGACTTTTGGCAAAAAGGCGGCTATGGTCCTCAACAGTAGTTTGTCTAGGGAAAAGGTGGTGTAGCCTGGCTGCACCAACAGAGTCTGAAGCTCTCTCAAGCGATGAGCTGAAGTAATTGTGACAAGGAAAAGAGCCTTCAGAGTTAGAAGACGCAATGATCAGCTGTGCATCAGCATGAGGAAAGTCAGGACCAAATTGAGATGCCACTTTGCCATTACAAAGGGCTTGCAGGGAAACGTGTTAAACCTTTTAGAAACAGTTTTTAGAAACCTCATCACAGCAGATGATTTATACAAGCTGATCCATCAAATACAAAAAGGCTGAAAGAGCCGCCAATAACCTTTAATGTTGTCCACTGTAAATGCTTGCTTGGTCAAAGTCAAAACACAACTGAGAGATATCCTAAAGTTTGGCTTGTAAGAGGTGTGCGCTGCCAGATAGCACAACAGGCCACATATTTATCCTAGCACTCTGGGTCAAGAGGGGCACTAGGCAGCAAGGATAACCTCCACAACCTTGGGAGGGAGAATGAACACAGTTAACTGTCGCCACTCAATCTACAAACATGGAGGTGTAGATTGTGCAGGACGAAGTGCACAACCCTGCCCTGCTGCTGTGACAGCTCTTGAAGCGAAAACCTGATTTAAGGACAGATGCTCATGCCTTTAGTTCTGGGTATTACATTTTCCTGGCCCATTCCACAGCCACTAGGATGACCTCGGCCCAGTCGTTTCTATCTTCTTCAGAAATGGGGTGCAGGAGAGGTAGTGGCAGAAAGAAGTATAGGTGATCCGTGCTCCACTCTAGCCGGAATGCGTCTGAGCCTTCTTAGGAACTACAGCACGCCAAAGCTTTGACAGTGCACATTCTAGGAAGTGGCAAAAAGATCCAGCCAGGGTTCTCCCAATTGTTGGAAGATGCTCTGTGCCACCTCAGGCTGCAACCACCATTCATGATCCGCCAGTAGCTAAGCTAGTCTGCCCTGGCATTCAAAGAACCCACCCAGTTGGTTCACAACCAGGGAAATCCCCGACGTCCCAGCCACCTCCAGAGGCAAAGAGCCTCCCAACACAGAACACAATTACACACCGCCATGCTTGCTGAGGTATCACATGGCAGTGGTGTTGTCTGTGAGGACCTGTACTAGCCTCCATTTGATGGACAGTAGGAAAGCCTTCACCAGCAAGCGAATGGTCCGAAACCCCAACAGGTTGAAGTGGGGTCAGGTTCCTGCCAAAAACCAGAGGCCTCAGATCTCTACCTCTACCAGCTGACATACTCAACCCAGCAGAGAAGCATCCATCACCACCCTCAGCTCTAGGTGGAGAAGAAATAGGGATCTACCGATGATCCAATTGCGGGCAAAACCTGAATAGAATCAGACAGGTTCCTATGGTGCTGGCCACACAGACTTACTGTTCCACAGCAGAGCCCACATATGCCCCCTGGCATGGTCGACAAGCAGTATGCAAGAGGCTAAGAAGCCCAGATGCCTAAAAGACACTCATTGAGACCCAAGATAGAGGCTGAAACTTTGGGGTCATAGCCTGAATGTCCTGAACTCGCTGCAACGAAGGGCAGGCCATAGATTGCGCTGTATCCAAAAGGGCTCCAATAAAAGAGAGCCTCTGCAATGGAGTCAGATGACTTTGGCACGTTGACTGTGAACAACAATGTGAGGAGGTTCGCCATCATCTGGAAGGGGTCAATGACTGACTAAGGTGGGCGCACCTTCAACAGCTAGTTTGAGGTAGGAGAAAACAGTTGGTGGTCTGGGGGCAGGGAAGAGGAGTGGGGGAAATCCACCCAGTTTCAGTATCCAGCCCACTGGCCTCCTGTAAGTCCATGTAGAGATTTTTGCCACATAATAGGGGCAAGACATCCCCACTGTCAAATCCAAAGGGTGGCTGACTACAATTAGTCAGATCCAAAAAGTTGAAGAACTATCTGAGGGCAGCTCTAAAGCAAGACAGTGTTCAATTTTAATCTAATTGTATGAGAACCGGGTGAATCAAAATGGACTTGGGACGTGAACTTGGTCAAGGCTGAGACGAGTTGGGCTTAGGGTCAGACACAAGTATCGCAGAGGGTCCTTTTCCGGTGGCAGCATTAAAGTTGAAGTGACCAGCACAGATTTTGGCATCAGAGTGTAAGTCGGTAATGAACCTGGTGACAAACCTGAAGCAGGTTTGAGAGTCCTAAACAGTGCCAAGGGCATATCCGCCAGCAGTAACCAGACTGGAGGCCTATGCAGATCCTTGGGGCCCGAAGGCACTTCAGAGAATACAAGAAGGGTGCCAAAGATGGACAACATTGCCTCCCTAAAGAACTGAATTTGTTGTCATGTCGCCGATGACCCGGGAAATTCAAGGTGCATCAGGTGGAATCGGCTCCTGGGAGCAAGAAATAGTGGCGCGTTGATGACTTTGCAAATTCTCTTAAGAGATTGGCAGGATGCGTCTGAGTCCTGCTTGGCTTTCTTGTTTTTCCTCTTTGATTTGGACTTACCTGAAGACTTCGATGAGGAGTTTGAGGGAATAACCTTGGGAGTGGTAAGGAAGCTGCCCTCTCAACTTCGAGCAGGCACTGGACTTGCACTGTTTCTTCCAGTGCTTAGCAGAGTACAGCTTCATGTCACATTCCCAGATCGCCTGCGGATTAATGAGGGTGCATTCTTCACAAGACTTCGAGTCCTATCCCAGGCCCAAACACCAAAGGCATACCTTGTGTGGGTATGTCACAGACATTTCTTTGCAACAGTCTCAACACAGTTTAAATCCTATATTTTTTGGAAGAGACATAGTTCCCTTGTACAATGGTTTAACATTTTTGAAGAAAATACCTCATTAAACTGACTAGGAAAAAAAAGGGCCAGAGATCTAAATCTGTGTTCAAAGGCACGGAACGAAAGGAACCAACATCAGCGTGCAGGGGTGGAGCTCATATGTCCTACCCCGACCTACCAGCACTCAGGGGGCTCTGCTGTTTAAACGTTTCAAGATCCAGTCTGGAGCCTGGGGATGTTCTAAAGGTGAGGAATCTACAGTTCGAAGTATCCATTAGAACAACAGGGACTGTAACTCTCCAATCCTACAGGAAGAAATAATTGACACCAGGAAGACAGTCTTGAGGTCCAGAGATTAATCGAACTGTGCAGCAGTTCAAAAGATGATGCCATGAGGAAAGTCAGAACTAAGTTAAAGTCATACTGCAGACCAACAAAGCACAGGGGCATGAATGTATATAAGAAGCCCACTAGGACTGCCATGAACAAATAAGGTTGGTCAGGGAGGCATAAAAAAGGCAGATAGTGCAGCAAAGTACCCCCTCACTGTAGAAAATGCTAAGCCCTTTTCAGTGAGTGACAGCACAAAGCACAGCACATCCTACGGAGGAGCTTGGAAACCATATAAGACAGCAGCCTGCCACCAAGAAACAAATGCGTCCCAGCAGCCAGCATAAACAGACTAGGGAATTTGTTTCTGTAAGATGACATCCACTTTGTTGCAGTGAGCTAAGGGTCTCTCACTGGGACCACTCACTCTCCATGCATGCAGAAGGCAGCATGCATTTGATGCCCATTAGGCACAGCTTGCATTTAACCCCAAGCAAGAATTGCGCCTGTGTTGCTGCACTGCCATGTTGTAATTGGGCAAAAATGAGAATTTTGCTGCCAAGGGCCATTTTGTTGGCACTTTAAAGAATTTAACTGTATTCCCCATAATGTAGCAGATGTGCTAAAATGGGTCGAGAAGACGCCTGGGGTGCCGGCAAAATTACAAGTCGTGAGCCTGTAAAAAAGTTTGAAAATTTGTGAAGCACTAGTGTCAGTCAGGCACTCCTCTAGGAAACAGTCCATGCATAGGCCTTCTGCTATTTCAGGAATTCCTAGGATCCAGATGTTTCATTGACATTGTTCCTCAGCTGCATATTCAGAGTAGCGGATACTCTCCTGGAGATACAAAATCTGTGACTGAATTTCAGGCACATACAGATTAATAGTGGATAGGACAAAGTCAGTCTGTCTCTGTAACTTTGTTGGCTGATTTTAGTTGGTCAGCTCTTAGGAGGCCTATATCCAGCACCTCCGTGTCAACTTCTGCTCTGCAAGCTGGTTTGCAACGCTGGCTGTTATTTCACCAGAGGCACCAGAGTTAGTTTGGGTTATTTTATCTTCTAAGCCCACTGATGCTCCCGCCACACAAGTGTGCTGCGCTTTATACATTCGAGCTTACCCATGTTGAATCTGATTAACCATGTGGTAGGAGATACTTCTGATAAGCACTAGCTGTAATTTCAATGATGAGTATGTGTTGTGTGATAGGCTGCCCTTGAGTCACAGCACCAGACCCTGGCTGTTTCCTCAGGAAAGGGCTCCTCAAAGCACAGGCTCATGAAGTAAACAGGAGACTTGTACAGCCCACATGCTCTGCATTCCCTTAATCCACAGTCTGGGAAGGGGCGCCAGTGCTACGCTGCCAGTGATGTTCCCGGCTTTAACGAATACCATGCCACTCAGCCACAGGGTTAAGCTGGTCTTATTTCCATGAAGTCATCATGGGCAACCGCGCACCCAAGCAGCTGCGCAAGAGAACAATTTCACTGTCAAGGATACCAGTCTGTCTTCATTTTATGCCTCATCCATGATGGAGTCCATGAGGGGGAGACAACTGAAGCAGAAGGTAGAGGTGCCCCATCCCTCAATTTGGCCAGTACACTTTATTCAGCAGCCTCAAGTGTGCAGGCCTCAACACAGCTGGCGGACCCTATCGCCCAGCTCATCCCGTGCTCCTAAGAGCAACTAGCGTACTCCCACCACTGTCCTAGGCCTCTCACGAGCAGTGGGCATCATCATGATTGTACAGGCCACAGCGAGGTTCATCAGCTACAGCCCAAGGGAATGCAAGACAGTCTTCCTTTCAGCAACCAGACAGCCATGTCCCCAGCCTGCTGCATCTCGTCCATTTGGCCTCTCACAGCAGGGACCATCTTGAATCAGGGCGGAAAGACAGGGTCTCCAGTCGTGGTAGATTGGAATAGGGTACAGGAGAATACGCTCTTGACAACACACAGTGCCTTTGATGTGACGTGTGAAGTTAATTCAGCCGCAGTAGGGCCCACAAAAATGAAGAATTGTGGCATTTTGTGTCACAGAGAGTTGCAAATTCACAGCTCTCTCAACTACCAATTGGCCATGGCACCACCATCAAGAGTTATTTCAACCCACAAAAAGAGGACAGTCATCCGAGTTCATTCTAAAATTAAAGAGCAGGTTTGTTCTCCAAGAGCAATATTGATGTCTGTCAAGCTTCAACATCTATTTGATCTTTTTCGGCTTTAAAATTAACTTTGTTTACTTTATTCTTTCAGTTTGTCACACCATTTGTTTGATCTTTCTTTTTTCATCTTTCCAATACTCTTATATTCCAGTTAAATTCCCCATGACCAACATTAGCTCTTTAGTGTATATAGAAATGGTGCCAAAACATTACTAAGTGATGTGACTAAGGGCCTAATTTAGAGTTTGGCAGACGGTTACCCCCTTATTACAAATGCCATGGGATACCATTCACTTGGAATATGGCGGATGGGATATCCGTCACTTTTGTGACAGAGTAGCCCATCTGCCAAACTGTAAACCAGGCCCCAAGTATGCTTGCATTTTCTGCATGTCTTCCCCTCCAGTTCCAACTAAATCCACAACCTATGTACAATGAAGTTAGTAACATCACAGCCAAACAAATTAATTTATTGTCATGTCTTGCTGGCATTTGAAGAACTTTGCCATTAGAAACACACATGCATCTGGATATTTGCCAATGGATGGATTCGATAGTGTGTGTTAGTCCTACAGGTGTTTTTATGAACTCATTTGATATTCTAGGTTGTTTCCATTCAAGTTCAAACAACCAGCAAGACAGCACAGTAGGTCAAAGTACAAACTGGAGATTTTCTTTTGCAAATTATGTCACGGGTCAGAAGCCAAACATGACAGCTGAGCGGGCTATTGCTTCTGCCACAAGAATGTGTGTAACTATATCAATTTCAGTAAGATAAGGGGCTCATGTAACTAAAAAGTCAGCATTAGGGAGGAGATCCTCTTCATTATGTGAACCTAGATTACCTCTTCAGAAACACAACCAAACCCACTTCTCTTTCAAATTTTTTGAGGGTGCACAGTACTTCATACATAACCCGAATGAAGTACATAATGCAACTAAAGCCAGAATATGAAATAGTTTTACATGTGTCTGCATTTCGTTTACGAACAATCTGTGGCTCTGTTATAAAATTCAGTGCATTTCAAGATTTGTAACAACAGACAGAAAGCATACCTTGAACATGATGAACCAGGGACACAATATGCTCTATGAAGGACTCTGATGAGGTCTTGCTGGACTGTGGAAGCTTAAGATGATCAAAGATGGATCGGAACTCCTGGTCCTTGCTGACAGAATGGACAAGTGTGCTAGCAAGCAGCCTGTCATTCATCAAGGACGTTGACCTAGAAGTATAAAAGACAAAACGCCAGCTTGTGCAATCAAAAGTAGAAAGAGGTTTGTGTGAAAGAAGGTTCCAAATAGGAAATATTTACCTGTCGACATCATCAAGAGGCACAGTAGACATTTTGAGTTTGACTTCAGGACGATGGGACTCACTGGCTACCATTTTGATCTTAAGCGGGCTGTCTTCCCTGAATGACTTGTCTCTCGACTCCATCTTGTGCAGAGGACTGTAATTGAAGAGGTCTTTCAGCTTTTCAGATTTAAGCTCATCTGGCGACTGACTTTCTTTGTTCCCCAACATTTTCTCAGAAACCTTGTCTTCTCTTTCTCTGGTTGTATTGGTTCTTTCCCCTGCATGGCTAACATCTTTACCTCTACCAAATTTCTCCTCTCTAAATATATCACTATCCCTAGCACCCTTCAGCACCAATTTGGATGTAAACCTTGCTCCGTCCTCTTCAGCATTCCAGTGAGATGCTGAAGCAATAGTTTTACCCTGATCAGCTAAAACAGACTTCCTAAACTGTCCATAATCCTCAGTCTCAAAGTCATCTACATCAGATACATTCAGAAACGAAGCCTTTTTAGCCCCCTTCTCATTAAAATAATCTAAAGATTCTAAATCCTCCCAGTCTCTCCCGCCTTCCTTTCTACTCTTTTCTGATACTCTATCCTTCTGAGGTTCTTTCTCCCTGGCACTGCCCCTGTCAAGCGCATGTATCCTAGCCTCTTCATCTGTGTACCTGTGAATAGCAGAGAAGAGGGTAAAAATGGTAATGCTAGATTGTATTCAGTGTCCTTTTCATGCACATTTTCTTAAATGGTGCCTTCCATGAAAAGACTAGAAATGAGGAAAAAGCATGCAGTGAAGAGTTTTAACGGTCACTTGCTGCATGCAAATCATGCGTGCGACTTTTCAATAAGAACATGGATGGTTAAGGAAATTGCTCAATACACCCTGCCAGAACCCCCCCCAACACCCCGCCCCAAAAAGAAAATGGTCATGTGCTCCTTCCAAAAAACGGTAAAGGGGGTTCAAAAGTTTGAGGATCGATAAAAAAATATGGCGAGTTAAAAGCATGTTCCTTTGCACTGTACGTGCTGGCAACCACAGATTAGTGATTTTACTATAATGCTCCTAACTAACAAAACAAATATTAATTTTAGCATAAATATCTGCTCAACCTAAGGATTCTACCTCACAAGACCAGGTAAACAACCTAAATCAATATGTGATACAATACAAGGAAGTCTATGTAAACTTGCCCTAAAACAGATCATTAAACAAGTAATGCAACAAAGAAACTAAGAAAAAACAATCGAACTGCAATTCACAGAAACAACATACTGAAGTGTATTGAAGAATATGGGATGATATTGCACTATACTGCATATTCAATCAACATGACAGAAACAACTTAATGTTTAGGACATACTAATTAGTCAGGATGCAAAATACCGGCAATAAATGTTTTTCCATCCATACATGAATTGTTATAAACTACATTTGGCGAAAATAGGTGAAAAAGAAACAACAACTATTAGCCCAAATGGCAATTAAGGAGGTTTGTAATGAAAATCTTAGCAAGAAATAGGAGGCACTACTGCACAATTAAACACACATTGTGTGTTGCATTTAATTCCTATACAACCTAACTCTCCATTTACATTGTGAAGCTGAAACCATTAGTTTCACAAAAACTACTACTGTCATTGTGGAGTTTTTTACTCCTAGCAAGACCCTGCACTTTCCAGAATACGCAACATGTCAGGAATATTGTTTTGCCCCATCTCGCGAGTAGACACAGAGAGCATAATAGCGCAGACCATAGTCATCATGTAAGAAAGCCAGAGTGCATAGTAGTCTATACCACAGTTCACATATCACGGGTAGCCACATCTATATGGAGAGGTTGGGAGGATTGAGTTTCTCCACAGCAGAATTGGGAGAATAATAAGTGACAACACCTCAGAATTTTATGTGAAAATGCCACAATCAATGTATGGACAGCTTGGATTGAGTAGCGGTAAAATGAGAAGCCAGCGGAAGATCCTGCAAAGGATCAGGAGAAATTTTGGAAGCGATTTGTGACCACTGTATAAGAGAAACATGCCCATCTGCCTCTGCTTATTATTCAGAGACATCACAGAAAGGAATGGGCACCTGAAGTGGCAACGTTTATGAGCTGCAGTGGAGAGCAGAACTCACTGGCAGTCTTGCTGTACTCTATACAGGCAAATAAGGGATCATTGCATATTTTGCGTAAATTGAGTGAACACTGATTTCTAGCAGAAAGGGCCTTGAGTTGGAACTTTACTAATATCACTAAAAACGTGTTTCTTGCACAAAGGGTCAAATGTTGGCACTCTAGTGATGATACAGAAATATTGTGCAGTTTACCCCGGACGCCAATAGGACAAAGCAACATATTCTCGCCATTAAGTGGGAGTTCCAACTGAAAATCTGAAGAATTAATCTGCATAGCCTGCGGATATCACGAGTTCAGAACATGTGATTTTCTACTTTTAACCAACATAGTAGCTTTCTGCCACTGAAGAACTAATTGCACATTCTAAGGCTCCTTGCCAACCAAACACCAGCATTCCACATTAATGCACCAGCTGCTTGGTAATAGCCAATGGTACTGAGAGGTTCAAATTAGTCTTATTTAATGGACCAGTGTGTATCGAACTTGAAAAAGCAACAAAAGGTTGTACTTTGAGATAATCACTTCCTCTATCAATCACATTAGGCAAATGCAAAAGGGAGCTTCTCAAATTCAATAAGAGCCTGCTGAATTTGGGGAAACTACTCACCAGGCTAACTAACTTAGGAGAAAAGCATCTCCCAAGGACGTTTTCCTTGCCAGCAATCGGGACGCTAACTCTGAGCATTCAGTAGTTTTTAGCAGCAGTTGGTACGGGGATGATATAATGCTGAGAAATTCCAAAATGTATTTCTACTGCAGAAGAGATGAAAGACCTGCTGTTGACAAAACACTGATCCCACATTTGAACTGCCAGGCGCAAAAGGAACGAGACAGTGCCATTCTTATTTTTTTGAAGAAAATATTGTTGTTTTGTTTACTGGAACTGCAATAACCTTTCCCAGATGACCGTAAGGAAGAACTTCAGTCCTAGAAAAAAAAATCATTCAGCGCAAGGTTCTTTGACTTGATATGCAGAGGTCATTTTTAGGCAGGCCAGAGTTCATGAGTCCTCTTAACAGTGATGCTAATTCTCCCCACTGCCATACTGAAACTACACCATGTTCAATTGTAAAATTAGAAGAGCACCGGAGGATGGAGGACTTTACAGTACACTAATGAAAAAACCCAAATACTTGGCTTGTAATTACAATCTTCGAGGACAGCAAATCATCAAGGAAAGCAAGCCAAGAGTCAACCTGTTCAAATTATAGGTGATAACTGCATTAATTGTGCCAAAAGCAGGCAGCAGTTTTAGCATACTGAGTTGCCATGGCTATACCAGGATTTGATCTGCTCGTTAAGAACTAATGCTGGAGGAAGGACAAAGGATCTCTCATTCTCATGAAAGAACTAACAACCCTGGAAGCAGCAGTGGCATTATGATCTGCTTAAAAGCCAGTCATAAATGGCATGTGGGGTAGAGGAAGGCAAGTTTTTGTGGGCCACCAGAAATGAAAACACCACAAAGATTAAAAATAAACAAATTAAAATTGCCCATTACCAGGAAGGAAAGAATCCCAACCATACAGCCAGGAAGAGCAAGCAACATAAGTAAAATATAAACAGCAATTGGATGTTACTGGGGATTCAGATACTATGCATGTATAGCTAAATCCTAGCAGAAGAGCACTGTACAGATTCAAACGAAAAGATCCAGTCAACAAGTCATTGGAGGAGTAGCTGGGCTGTGAGAATTGAAAGGAACGGTTAGTTCTCATTATGTAGTGTTCTTTCAAGGGGTGCATCTTCAGCTCTTTTCTTAATTGGAGCAAGGTTACTGTGATCCTAATGAATACGGGGACATTGTTCAAGATCCTTGGTGTACAAATGGAAAAGTCATGGCCTTGTGCTTTCTTGGGCCTGTTGTTAGCCAAGACAGTTTGATTTCACTAAAAGTATATATGCAATATATTATTTGACAGGGGCTTTCAGCAAGCCCATTTCACGTTCTGTCACACCTATTACAGCAGACATCATGGAGCAACGGGTCATGGGGCAGACAGCATAGGGAAATTTGGTTAACTTTACTGTGAGTGATGGCATTCTAACCTTTCACAAGGAGCACATCCAAACAAAGTAGCTCTCTCTGCTGCCAGGGACTACTATGTCAACATGTACGTCTGCTTGCTTTTAGCATTTTTTTTTATTTTTTTTTATTTACATTGACGAGGGTCCAGCAACGTCCTGTAAAATTAGTTTTTATAAAACCCATGACAAGACAAGCACTGACCAAGCCAAAAGGCTTGCAGCCAATGCCAGATCTACCCGCCATTGCCAGTGCCTAGTTCTTTTCTGCACTTCTTTGTCTCGGATTTGATGGTGGCCTGACTGCTACTGTCCAGCAGTGAGCTTGGCAGCCAGATAAGCAGGTTTGCCAAGCTGATGGCTTTGTAGATGATGCAGCTCGATTTGAAGAAGGTGCAGGCTGGTAAGTGGATTCAGGAGTTCCATCAGAGTTGGGGGGTGATAAAGACTTATTTCTTCGGCAATTGCTGAGGTGTGCTGAGCATGTAGAATGCTCTTAAGGAGTAGAGTGAGGAGTCCAGGAGATAGTGGAGGAGGGTGTTGCCACCATCCAGGGGAGTGTAGCATACCCAACTAGGAGGAGGAAGGGTGACATCTTTCTTTCAACAGAAAAAAAAAAAAATCAATTCCACAATTTCCAGTCAGTTTGGAACACAATACAACAAGATGAAAAGTATTGATTGCCTACAGAAATTGTTGGAAATGCATATAGCAGGCTCCAGTAAACTAGAAGTAGCAAACGGGAAACTGTGCTTGGAGTACAGCTTACTCTTGGCAGTATGCACATAAGTGTATGCATGATTTGTGCGCAACTTTAATTTAACAATTAAGAAGCTTCTTTTCCCACTTCTGAGTAGTGCTATCTTCTACAACCGGATAACAGGGTAATCAATAGATAAAAAAAAGTACTTCAACAATTCCGTGCTGCACTACCATTAAGGCCAGAGAAATACATGTTCAAAATTGCATACCTGCCAGTCTATTTTATCTCGAGCTTGCATTCTTATTAATTTATTCAACTATTCTTAGTCTCAGCAGGACTCTTTAGAGACCAAAAACATTCATGCGACTTCCTAACATGTCATCTCTCAACATTCCAAATTAAAGGATGTATATAAAAAGGCCCAAATGTAGACTGCCCACTGTTCAGAACGGTTTTCTAAATACTTAAAATGAATGAAGCTCCAATGCCAATCATGTCTAGCTCTGTAGGTAGGCATAATGTTGAAGAAGAGAGGTAAAAGGGGAATCTTCTCATTTCCTCCACATGCACATCTGCGAAACACTATCAACAAATTTCCCCATTCAGGATGCCTGCCTGAAATGAATGTTTTGGGGACCCGATAGGAAAAAGATATCGCTAGACATCACTCTGAACACTATGCAAGAACATAATTCGTCTTCCTGAACAAGGTAAAGAGAAGAATATACTTAATATTTGAGTTCTTAATGGTCGCATTTCCCACATGAACCTACCTGAGTTCACAAATGACAAAGGGCATTATGATCCTCAAATTGGGCTCCTTCCAAAAATTTGTCAGAATTGAAGAACAAAGCCTATCAAATTTAATCAGTTGGAGTATTGAAGGCGCACCCCCCTACTTTAAATAGTACCTATGGTAAATAGATACTTGATCAACAGTGAAAAAACTGGAGTTCAAAAATGTGTGTTGTTTCGCTAACTGCCTCACTGATAGTTAAAAATGGTATAAGAACACTGAATACAAAATTGCTACAGGACTGTGAATTATATCTCCCAAAACAAATCTTAAACCTGGCATAACTTATTGTTCATCAAATTAAGCAAAAGGCTAGAGATGTAAAAAAAACATCATGCAAAGAATAATTCAAAACAAAAAACAAGAAATGTATTTATGAGTGATTTCAATAGTGATTCAAGGGTATGCTCGAACAGATCATGAGAGTATAAGTGGGTCAGCAGCAATCATTTCAGATTCTACTCACCGCTTGCCAAGTTTTCCGCTTTTCGAGAGCTCCAGTTCACCAGTCCGGCTTTCCTCTGATGGGACAGTCTTTGCAGGACTTCTCTTGGATGGGATATGGTGGAGTGGGCTGTTCTGAGAGGGGCTGTAACGGGCAGATCCATTGTCAATACTCTCTGGGCTGTGCTGCACAGTGGGAGAGAGTGGCGAAGTAGTGTCCTTTGCTGTACTAAGAATAGGTGTATCGGAGTCTGAAGAGCTCAGGCTGGAAGGGGAAGCCACAGGGGAAGGGCTGCGGGGCGACCGAGGACTGTTATCATATGCAGACAGGCCGGCCCAAGTCTCCACACACACACCTGATGCTTTGCTAAACTCATCCAAAGACTCAGATGGGTCACGTTCAAATGCGTCCTTCGGCTCATCATGAGATTTAGTGTTCAAAGGGCTATCATGCGATGGAGCACTCCGCAATTTCTTTGCCTTCTTCTCACGAGAGGTACGCTTTTTTGGACGGACAGGTGATTTGCTATATTGGGACGAGGAGCCAGATGAGGAAGACCTTGGAGACCTAGAAGATCTGTAAGAGCGATGAGACCTGCTGCGAGATCTCTGGGAAGATACAGACCTTCGCTTAGGAGTCCTTGAGCGTGAACGTTCACGCCTGGGGCTGCGAGAATGTCTTCTGTTCCACATAGGTCTAAAGCCGCCACGATGCATAAATCTACCGCCACCTCCACCTGGAAAGAAGCCTCTTCTCATTGGTCGGAAACCATAGGGGCGCCTCATGCCTCGGTTGTTTCTGTAATCTCTGTGATAATCTCTATTATCCCTAAAGTCCCTACTGTCCCTATTATACATACGTTCTCTACTGCGAGATCGTGAATATGTTCTAGATCGAGACCTAGAACTGAAGTTGAAAAGAAAAGAAAAATTAGTGCATATTCAAAATATTACAATTTTATTTAATGATTGGTAAGTAAAGAGATCAATAGAAACAAAGTTCAAAACAGAGGTTCAACATTTGGGTTATTGTATTCTGCTCATCTTTATGTATCATTGTAATTTTACAACGAAGTAAAGAGGAGCTCTCCAATCTCAGATGATGTTTTTTGGAATATCAAGCCAACAATCGAGTACACTCTTTTTGTGATAAAAACATTACAATTTCTCATCAATTAGCTGTACTGTGTTTAAAGAGGCATTAAGAGATCCGTTTTAATTTTACCATTTTTGGTAATGAAGCCAGCTTACTTGGTCATCAAAGTGCACTGAGCTAGTATACAGTGGTTCCCATGAAGCATAAAAAAGTAGATGATTATCGATACAAAACTAAATAAAATGATAAACCCCAAACTTCTACTCAGTCTTTTAAAAAAAAAAAATAATATCAAGGGACGTGCACGAGTCTGGAGTACATGCACAGAGGTGAGGACCACGTGTTTGGACTTTTATGCCAAAGGTTCCTTGTTATAGTAAATTTAGGCAGCTAACAAAATACACTTTTTTTAAAAAGATGAGACCAAGTGACAATGAGTGCCCCTTCACTTCATTCCCGCCCACTCATCTGTCACCACACAACTACAAATAGCCACGTTAACACTGCTATAGTAACCTCCAAATACCAGACGTATAGGTAGTGCAGACAAAATGTCTAGATAAAAGGGAGAAGAGACCAAGTAAAAGGGCTTATATTCTCCATAACCAAAACTTTATTTTGGTACAAGAGCACACAAACAAGAAAAGTTTATTTTATGCAGTTTTCGCAAAAATGAAAGATTCTGCAGCATTTGCAACGAGCACTAGGATACCAAGGATTCTGTTATAACATGCCTTTTGGACTTTGAAGAGACATACTTACTTGTATAAGTACTTTCAGCAGCATTGACAGTAAGATGTTCAAATAACTTTGAGCTTTTATTTCCTGAATCAATCAAATCATTTGTGACTTCAATTAGACTATATACGGCTCAGAGGTAAACCTTTCTATAGAAACCTTATTCAGTCATGCGTAGCATGTTTCAAGAGTTTTAATGTCATCAGTGTTTAAAAAGACTTGCCACCCTTCGGGGCAGCTCAGATTCCATTTTAGCCACAAGTAGTTCATTGTGACCACAAATAAGGGTAGGACCACATCTACTGTACGAGGTGAGACAGACGAAATACCTTGAAAAGTTTTGTAGCTTGACGTCGGTCATAGATGTCCATTCTATGCATAATCCTACAATCAGCTTGGTTGAGACAAGCAACTACTTATTTTTTAATCACTTTATGAATATGAAATGTAAGGCATTGATCTCAAAATAGTGCCGGTGAATGATCTCACTATAATTAAGGTGCAGATGATCACTTAAACTCTTACAGTTCAAACACTTGGATGGAATAAGTCAGTGGAATAATCCAGTAGCTGGAACTCTAAAAACTGGAGTCTTAAAATGTTATTGAAAGAGTTGTTTCCTTTAAACTTGTATTAAGTGAAACCTATTTCTGACAAGTTTAAAGAGTAAACAGTTTTCTATTGTGACTTCAAAAATTTGTTAAATTGCTACTATTAATTAAATGATTTCATTTTGTGCAATTGGTTGGTACCCGAAACAGATTTTTCTTTCACTATAATTCATTAATACCGGGAATAGTTTTGAAGAAAAATATAGAAACGGCCATTCTAAATTCTATTTTGCTTAGCAAAAGGCAATTATCAAATAAGCAGAAAATAACTTGTCTTAAACTGAGAATTTGTTAAAAAACAAAAAAAACATGATCCTTTGAATAATGAAAGGAATTAAAAAAAATAATCCCTCTTCAAAACAGAAGGCAAACACAGCCTGCAAAAAAGAGTTTTAATGAAGTGGGCCTCTTTTAAAGATATGTAAAGTTCCCAAGTATTAGAAATACCCAAGTGTGTGCGTCACAGGATTACATTATAAGCATATTCCACAGAGGAGCCTTTACGCCACAACTGGTTATTGCTTCAGCACCCATGCCCTCCCTAAAAGCAATTGTGTTTCTTCACCTAGTCTTCCAGTTGAAGAATCACTTGGTCTTCCAGTTTAAGAATCACCCTTTAGCAGTGTTTAACTGTACTGCAGCCATAATGTCATGAACGTAGGGGAATCAAAATTCTGGTACTAGAAGATGGCCACTGCATACTGACAGCATTGTGGCTCTACAGAAAATAAGTTTCCTGCACTTAAATCCTTGTGCTTCCCCATGCTGGGGGAAGAGAACAAATCTTATTTCATTTAAATTCCTCTGTCCGGCCCATGCATTATCATTCATCATGTCTAGAGTAACTGTGTTTTTGGGAGACAGGATTTTCAGTACAATCTGCAACCAAAGGTCCTTTGTAATACCTGCAGAAGTGGCAGGACCAGTAACAAAGTGTGTTTCTACAAGATAGTTCAGCAAAATAAAAAAAAAGCCCTTTGCTGTATTAACTGTGACCCAGGCAGAGTTTTGAATCAAGCAGGGGCATCTCAAGAGAAAAATCATGTAAGGATTGACACGACAATTTTATATGTTCCCCAAACATTTTCCACAGGGTTGCTAACTGGCTTTCTAATATTAGCTTTCACTTCAACTTAAAATATGCTAGAGAGCTTTTGGACGTTCTTTGCACAGACCTCGATAGGTGGGGCTGACTAGAGATTTCTTGGATGTGTAGAGTCAACTGCCTTAAAATGAACTTCTTACCGCGCCTTCTCTATGTTGTTAGGGTTCTTCCACTTCAGATACCAAAGACAGTAGTCGCGCTCATCCAGAGAAAGCTATGGTCTTTTGTGTGGAACAACAAACTTCCCAGGGTCACTAAAGCAGTTTTATACCATTCTTCGTGGGAGGGTGTGTTGCCCTTTGCATCATGGCTGCCCAGCTCGTTCCAGCATTGATTTGGATCTCCTGCTCCTGTTCAACCCTGGGTCCAACTATAACAGATTGTGAGTCGAATTCCCTTTAAACATTAGCTGTGGTTGCCGCTTGCTTAGCCTCTCTTCTGTCGGCACTCTATTGTCCTCCACCTTGTCCACTCTCCACCACTGGAGACAAGTTGCCTGTACGTGTCAGTTCAAGCTGTAACCGTCCCCACAAACCCCGGTTCTTGGTAATCCAGATTTCCCCCCGGTATGTTGGATGGGAAGTTCCGCAAGTGGGATAGAGGGGTCCACCTTACTCTTCAGGATCTGTATGCTGATGGCATACCCAAAACTAGAGATCAGGGTGCGACCAATTTTTTACTACACCATACCTATTCATATAAAGTTACACAGTTGATCCATTGGGCTCTCCAGACTGCCACCCTCCAGGGTTGTACAATGGAGACACACTTGGGAGGATATTCTGAGTATGCGGGACAAAAAGAAAGGGATTTTGTGTTTATACAGAGCGCTAGAACGCCCACTAGATATGACCAAGATGGGCTATATTTTACAATGGGCGACAGATCCAGGCATTGAGATCAATGAGAGGGATTGGGGTGCACTTTGACAGAGGGCAGCTAAGACCTCCATGTGTATCCAATACAGAGAGAGTGCTTACAAATTGCTTCTTCGCTGATATCTCACCCTGGCCGGACTGTCCCACATGATGGGAAAGAGCGATAGCTGTTGGCGAGGGTGCAGATCTCGAGGCACATTTTCACATGTGGTGGGAATGTCTGGTAATTAGTGAATTCTGGAAACAAATGTTCCATCAAATTTCTGAAATCCTACAGATCACGCTCACCCCCATCCCCTTCAGGCACTCTTGGGGGCCCCAGACAAGGAGGGTCTTTATCTACACAACCCGACTTCAGGTAAACTGATTACTCATGGTTTTGTGGCAGCACGCTTGGTGATTGCCTTTTGTTGGAAGGTCCCGGAAATCCCTACTATGCAATTGTGGTGGGCAAAGATTTGGAATATCTACGCTATGGAGAGCCTAACAGCAACTGTGAGGGATACTAGGTTGCGTTTTGACAAAATATGGACCCCCTTTCTGGCCTTTAAGAAGGATAGTTCTGCAGGTCCGATGTATGCGTGCCCCCAAGGTTTGGTGGCAATCGCGTGTCTGGTAGGCCGAGATGGGGGTAGAGCTGGACTGAATTCGGAGCAGGGTGGGTGTGGTATGAATGTGTTGGGTGCATGGGGTCATTGGAGAAGATTGTGCTTGTCGGGGTTTCCTTAGCAGCAAAGGAGACTGGCAGCTAAAGAGGACTGGTACTTCCAGGGAAGGTGGAATGGCAATATCATGACTTTTCTGCCATGTTTGACAAGGGTGCCAATTAGAGGGTGGGGTGGGGACGACAGATGACCGGGGCCTCAGTTAATCACATGGCACCCACAGGGCATCTGGCCTTTCCCTGTTCACATTGTTCCAGGATCTAAAACTGCTCCATTGACTAGTTTAATCATGTGTTCTCCTGACAAAACACAATGTATGTGCAGAATGGGGGGACCGGGGGCTCGGGTTTCTTTGATTGTTGTATTATTCAAAACTGGCATCGTTTGTCCATTTCTCGATGCACATGTTTTTGGTCTTCTTGGTGGGCTACTATGTTCGTATTGAATCTTCTCCTATGTGGTTGCGTTCAATCTGACACTTGCATGTTGATGTATGGCCAGTTCCTTTCGGCACTGTTCTTCTGTGTAGAACGTAATTTGTAGTACGCCACAGCACTCTGCTTCTTGGGAGCTATAATACCAATGTAACTGCAATATGTCTCATTGTTTGTACCATTTGCTATCAACCCGAAAAAACAAACAAGGGTGACATTGATGCAACAATCTGCCCATGAGGCACCAACAGGCTGTGCAACAGTCACTGATGAATCAGGCCAAGGAGGGCAGTGTCAGCAATACGATGCAGTCTTATGAGTAGTTGTCAGCATCAGACAAGACACCAATTGCATGGTACTCGACAGGGAGAGAACGGACAGTGTCATCAACAGTGAAGGTGCTAACAGGGATCCTGTGACCTCAGGTGAATAAGTTGAAAGCCAACAGATGCAGAGCGCAACTAGGCAGATAAAACACCTGCTGACTGTCTCTTGGACGTCAGCAGGAGGTACTAAGTTTAAGATTTAGGTAGGAAAAATGTTGATATTGTAAGAGGTGGATTTGTGTGCCATCTTGTGTGCATCCCCAGCTGCTTTCTGACACTATCTCAGGGTGGGAGGTTACAGATGAAACTGTTATCTTTGAACAATTCTCTTTGGAAGGCACCTGAAAATTCCAACTCTAATAACTCGAGATGCCAACTTACGTTTAGGAAAAAGACGAAGTAGGCACTGCTAATAAGGATCATTGGTAAAAATCTGCTTTGGCACAGGTGGCCTATGCTTTGAAAAGAGAATTTTCTTCTCCTTCAAAGGAGTGGTTGAAATATAAGGCAAAATGTCTCTAGTGGCACAGAAAAAAAGCCAGCAACAACTCATCATAAGGAGTAGCGGAGCCTGGTCCAAGAAAAGCAAGGGGAATTAATAAAATTATGACAAACAACTCTGGAGAGCAACGGGGTGGTAATCTAAGGGCATTCTATGGACCGCCCTAGTGCTTGAAACTTAAAGGACCGATAGTAATAGTGGTTGACATCTGCCACACAGCCACTCGTACCCAGCGCTGGAGGGGAAGATCACACAGGCCATGCCCCTTTGGGACACAGTCGCATTAGGACACCTCCCGGGCTTTTATAAGTGGGACCTAATCAGCATCTCCAGCGTGGGGACACTTATGACAACAGGGTGACATCGTCCCCTTTATAAACTTACAGCAAGACTACCAGTTAGCACCTACAGAGACATATTGCTATCTGCAGGTCAGAGATGCACTGAGGGCGGCGCTGCAGTGGGGCACGGTACTCCCCGAGTCCTCACCCCTAGAGGACAGGCTCCGTGACGAATATAAGCAGCACAAGCCCATGTCACTGACATATGAGAAAATACTCCAGAACACACCTGAGGTCCTGACACTTACGTGAGCACTGGGCACACAATCTGGGGGGTATCGAAGACGAGGACTGGGAGGAAGCCATCACCTCCCCTAGAGAGTTGGTTTTGTCAAGTTTTTGCCTAGTACAATAAAAAATCCTTCACAATTCGTATTATCCTCCGGCTACGTTGTTCAAGATGGGTAGGACACAAAGTGTCAATTGCAGACGGGGTTGTGGCCATGTGCGTACCTTTTTACCACACAATTTGGGAATGTCCAAAAATACAGGGCTTTTGAGCGGCAGTAATTGATTGAACAAAGTAAGTGGTTCCTCCCTTACCCCGACAGTGAAATGGGTTCTCCTGAATGTTTGGGAGGAAACAGGACTGCTCCGTATGGAACGTGTATGGTTAACGTTGGGGTTGGCCATCGCAGAAAGGAATATTTCCAAGATGTGGGGAGTGGAACAGGTGCCTCAGTTAGACGGTTGGAAATAAGACATGGACTGGTGCATGCTGGCCGAAAGGGTTGTCTATGAAGGAAAGGCTGCCTTCGAAAATGGGTCAGGATTTGGGTACACTGGAATGACTACAGCAGTAAGATTTGTGGTGCCCTAGAGACTGTTGTCGTTCGAGAACAGAGGGCCCTCGCAGAGCCATCCAGCAATGGTGAAAATCGCACTGAGGGGGAGGGTCGGGGAGAAGAAAGATTTTTAAAGCGTCCAGGTGTGTGATGCCTTGGTTTTTAACTGTGCTCAATTTTGTATTGTTCTTTTTACTGAAAATGTCAATAAGATGATATGGGGAAAAAAACAATTCTGGAGAGAGCAAAAGAGAGAAATAATGCAGAACTCTGACCATGACTACCTCACATGTGACAAGCAGCAGAAAAAACGTGAGTTACGGTGGCTTCTACAGGGAGTGGACTGCCGAGCACATTGGTCTCATTCGATCAAGTGTGAGCAGTTTCAATGAGGTCAATGAGGTCAATGTGCTACTAAGAACACATTACTGTTTTGCCGGAAGGCATTCTCATATTATTTACTGCTATGTCAAAATACCAGGTATTCCGAGCCTGACGAGACAGAATTATTCAAGCATGCGAATCTATGAGAAATCCAGTTTTAAAAATGTTCCAGAACCTGCTTTTGCAGGTGTAGACAAAGCAAGTTTTTGAATCTTCTGTTCTTTAACTCCTCACTTCCTACCACTTTGCTCAGCAGGATTAGCTTACTGATATCAAATCATAGGAGCAGTTGTAACAAAGTAGTGATTTAAGTCACAGAATCTGTGAGGAAAGTATTTGGAAAAGCTGAAGTGCTTGTTTTCTTTACCTATAGAACAGAGGAAATGCATTGCCCAGAGTTATACAAACAACATATTTTAAACCCGAAAACAGACATGTAAAAATTTACAAAAAAGTGATCTACACATAGATGCAAGTAAAGCAGAATGCTATGCTGAATAGGTGCTTAATGTTATAAATGGTTTCAGATTTGCTCTCCACGTTGTTGGTTTCAGGTTGACTTGGGCAGATCACGGTTATCTGACCAAAATCATGTATATGAAGACATATTGGTAGGCCCTCTAAACGAATCAATGATTAGGATACAAAGAGGAGCAGCAATGAATGCCATTATAATTGGAAAATAGTGTTTTCATCTCAATATCTTTACACCAGACTTTGTTCCTAGTGCTAATTAACTTTTAACCAGAGAAATAAAAAAATAAAAAACGGCACGTAAAAAACTATTCAGTCACTAATGCTAGTGGATTATGTCACCTGTATCGTTTTTTCCTAGAATGCGATCTTGACCTTGATCTTGAACTGGAGTGAGATCTGGACTTCGATCGCGAAGAATGCGATCTCGAGTTGGACCGACCCATTTTCGCTCTAGCAATTTACAGGAACTTTAAAAAAAAAAATGTCAAATTAATGTTTTCATTTTTAAAATCAATACAGCTACGGCACTTTATACAAACAGAAGAGGCATTTACATGTCCACGTGTTTTGAGGCTATGTGCAGGAGAGGGGTCAGACTGGCCAATGAGCTCTATTCTCTGGCCAGTTGAAATGTTGCCACATCAAATGGAAAATATTGTTACAGTAGCCGTTATACAAATCAAAATGCAAAATGCTTGGCTTTATATTATTCATAACTAAGGTAATCAAAATAAAATTGAAGAACAAGTTACTTACCTTTTGTAACAATCTTTCTGGTGGATGCTCAATCTAGCTGTGGATTACTCTTTGTGAATACTGACTAGGCACCAGACTGGTTCACAAACTTCAAAGAAGTACTCCTGCATATCGGTGGGTGGAGTTGTGTGGCTCTGCACCAATGTCATTTTGCCCCAGAATTTCTAGACTGAGCCACATGTAATTGCTATTCATAAGTACTGACGGTCAATTAATTTCTTAAGCGATACGCCCCTCAGATGCAGAGCCTATCAGCAAGTGGCAAAACGAGGATGAATGAAGGATCATTAAGGAATCTGGAGTTAGACAGAGCACCCACCAGAAATATAGTTACTGAAGGCAAGTAATTTGGTTCTTCAGAAGGATATCTAACTGCAGATTCCTCACTTTGTGAATAGACACCATAGCAGTCCCTCTCCAGGTAGTGGGTCTGTGAAATGGCTCAAACCAAAAAGTCTTGTAACACCAAGCAGGTAAAACGCCTTTCTCAAGGCCTGACTTGAAGCAGAACTGAGCCGTGAAAATCTGTATTGGTGACTGCGTAGCCGCATGACAAATATCCAGGACAGGCCCTCCATGTGCCAGGACAGTGGTAACAACTTTGGCTCTGGTGGAAAGAGCCCGTAAGCCTTCTGGATGCTGCTTCTTAGCCAGTGTGTAGCAGATCTTAAAGCAGAGAACAATCCATATGGAAAGGGGACGTTTTTGCACTACCTAGCCCTTCTTTGCCAGAGAATACAATAAAAAGCTGATCGTTCACTTAATGTCCTTTGTTGCGAATTATATAAAAGCTTAGTGCTCCCCTTAGGGTCTAAACGAAGGAGTCTCTCGTCCTCCGTTGAAGGAAGAGGTGAAGCAAAGAAAACCAGAAGGGTGATAGCCTGTCTGACATGAAATGGAGAGACCCCTTTCGGCAGAAAGTAAGATCAGGTCCTCAACACCAGCTTATGTAGGAAGAATGCTCTATACTGTGGGTTGACAGAAAGAGCCTGAAGATTGCTCTCACAGCTAGTTACGGTGATGAGAAAGACAGTTATCAACATCAGAAGCCCTAAAGGAAAATTGTGCAGGTGCTCAAGATGGGTGCACATCAAAAAAGTGAGGACTAAATTCAAGTCCCACTGTGGCAATACAAATGATTTTGGCAGAAACAAGTGTTTCAAACCTTTAAAAAAAATCTCATTACATTAAGTGATTTAAATAAAGAATGATCCATCACCCACAAAAAAGCCAAAAGAGCTGACAAATAGCCCTTCACAGTGCCCAGAGCAAATCCTTGCTGGGAAAGTGACGGGGACAAAACAAACAGCAAAACGTCAGATAACCTGGCTCGCAGTGGATCAATTTTGCAACTGCCGTACCAAGCCACAAATTTGACCCAACGACTGCCATACAGCGATTTCATAGAGGGATGTCTCAGAGACAAAACAACATCAATGACCTGAGGAGTAATGTCAAGTGCAGTCCAGTGCGGCCGCTCAATCTCCACGCATGGAGATGCAAATTGCACAGGCCTCAGTGGAGCACCCTGCCCTGCTGCTGCAAAAGAAGATCCCCCAAGCGGCAGCTTTGTCGGAAGAAAGTTCTCATGCCCAGACTATACTGCCCTAATCCAGTGCCACTAGAGTGACCTGGGCTCAGTCGTTCCTGATCATCTTCAGAACTCAGGGAAGGAAATGCAGCAGCAGGAGTCCAAAGTTTCACTGTAGGTGGAATGCGCCTCCGAGAGCCTCCTTGGGAACTCCAACTTGCAAAAGTTTCGACACTGCGTGTTCAAAGCATGGCAAGAAGATGAAACAAGGGTTCTCCCCACTGATGAAAGACACTGTGTGCCACCTCCGTGTGCAAATGCCATTCGTCAGCCGCTAGGCGTTGGCGGCTCAGTTTGTGTGGGCTGACGTTTAGCTATCCCACCAGGTGGTTTACCACCAGAGAAATTCCCTGGCGATCAAGCCACCTCCACATGGCAGTGGAGTTGATGTAAGCACCTGCACCAGCCTTTAACATCAAAATAAATTGCTCTCAACTCCAACAAACCGAGGTGGAGTCAAGCTTCCGCCTGAGACCAGAGGTCTCACAGCACTCCCAGATGGCTTCCACAATTCAGAAGCGATCCATCAGTCACCACTGTCTGATCTGGCTGGAGTGAGAAGAGGGGTCTGACACTGACAAAACTGCAGTCCAGCAGCCAACACTGGAGATTTTTAGCAGTCTCCTCTGAAATTTGGATACAATCCAACAGATTCCCATGGGACTTCAGGTCCACATGCAGCATATCATGCATATTCTATCTGTCATTTTCACCAGCAATATGCAGGAGGTCAGCATTTCCAGCAGCCAAAGATGTCCGCACTAAGATACAGGACAGAGGCTGAAACACTGGGATAATAGAATGAATGTCATGGATTCTCCGCTCAGGAGGAAGGCACAAAACAGTACCTTATCCAGAATGGCTTCGATCAAAGGGGGCACCTTAGAAGGAGTCCGGTGTAACTTTGGTATGTTGATAGTAATCCCAACACTATTCGGAGGTTCACCATTGTATGAAGGTAGTTGACAACTGCCTGTGGCGAACCCTCAGCCAGTCGCTGAGGTAGGGAAAGACTACTCCCCATTTCAGAAGGTGTTCTGAGACCACTGCCATCACTTTAGTGAACACCAGAAGGGCACCGGTGAGGCCAAAAAGAAACATTGAAAACTGCAAATGCTCCTGGCCCACTGTGAACCCAAAGGTAGCGCATGGGGGCCTGCAGAACAGGATATGAAAATAAGCATCCTGCAGGTCAAACTCCACCATCCAGTCTCCGGGGTATAGGACAGAGAGTACCTCAGCTAGTGTGAACATCGTGAATTTGTCCATCCGCAGGAAGGCATTCACAGGGTGGAGATCTAAAATTGTACAAAGGTCTCCATCTTTCAACAGCACAAGGAATTAGAGGGAGTAAAAGCCGGAACCATCTGTATGTCCCCTTTGGCTAAAAGAGCCTGCACTCATTGCAAAACCGGCAGGTTGTTCTTCGTGTCAGCTGCCCTGATGGAAGGTGTGGCGGGGTGGAATAAAGCAGGGGGGTGTAGCCCCAATAGGCAGTTTGGGACCAACTTGCCTGAGGGGAATGCTGCCACCCCTGGAGGAAATGTTGGATCCGGTTTCCAACAGGGTGGCTGTCTGCTGGAAAGTACACACTAAACGGTTTTTGCGCCAGCAGTTGCTGGAAGGGAGGGGGGCTTAGCTGCACGTTGTCCTGGATGTGTTGGATGCTGTCTTTGTTAACGGCGATCACAGCCACAAAAAGGTTTTAAGGCCTGTTCAGTTGCCGCCATATGGCCTAAGAAACTTGAAGCCCCTCCAACAACATCAAGAGAAATTTATGAGTAATTATGCGTTCAAACCTATCCTGGATACCGCACATTAACGTCACTCAGAGTGCCTTCTATACAATAAACACACTATGTCACATCTTCACATACCTTGCACATCAACATAAACTGCACACCATCCTCAAGATCTTAATCTCCCAGCTTGAATATGCCAACAGCCCATACCTTGGTGCACCCGTGCCCATTATGTGAGAAACAAAACTCCTCCAAAATGCTGCCAAACGACTTCTTCTCTGCCTTCACCCAAGAGAACATGACAACAGTCCTGCAATTGCTCCAGTGGCTACCTATAGCTCGAAGGGCAATGGTCAAGGAACTCTGCATTGTCAACAGAGCCTCCCAAGGAAATGGACCACTACCTACAAGTTAAATTCAATAAATACAAACCAAATAGAACACTGCGCTCCAGGCTTGCACCACTTAGCTTACCACCTTGCCATAAGAAATCTGTAGGAGGCATTGCTTTTCAGTACAAGCCGCCAAACTCTGGAACTCACTACCAGCCAGAATTATAAACACCCAGGAGCATATACACTTATGAAATCAGCTGAAAATGGCTATTTCCTAGATAACTGCACCATCTGCATCACGGAAACAGAGCCCAGAAAAAGTTGCAGCTTTAGGCATAATCCTCAGCTTACAACACAACTGCAAACAACTCAACCAGCAAACTGCTTTCGATATGCAAATAAGCTAAGAAGGCCTACGGGTCGCCATGGCATTATATAGTTATGTACTTCCATATACAACAGCTATGGCCCACAATAACACTAAAACAATAAATTGTAGCGTCAGCAAGAAACTTTAACTTATACTTCTTACATTCACATAAGACATCTGCTATGTGGGTTGTCCATCACAAGCACTGTACAGAACAAGCATTGGCATAGCCAATAGGTCTCGCCTTTGGGACCTTATAAGTGTTTAGCCAGAGCTATTGGCCATGGCAATGTCTTTTAGCTATGTTGTAGAGCAGCGTGGCTTCTGTGCAGCATGTTGCAAAGTTATAATAAAAAAGTGTTATAAGCATTTTTAAAGTAAAGGAAGCACATATACGCCAATGTAAAAACAATGTTTTTAACAAACACCATGAACGCGGCATGGTTGTTGGGACTGGGGATGAAGCAAGCACTGGTGCCTGTGACAAAGTATGGCCAGAAATAACCCCAAGAGTGAACACAATCCCAGAAAAAAGCGATGAAAAACATCAGGAGAGGGATACAAACAAGCTGCGAGACGTGCTCTGTGGTGGGGGAGGGGCATTGAAGCGAGGCGCGCGTGACAACAAAAGGAAATTAGGAGTTGTATGCGCGCGCGCCGCGAAAGTGAAAGTGCATCGCGATCCACTTAATGACCCGTGACAGGAGGAAAGACAGATGGCGGCTGCGCGCGTGCACGCTTGCGTGCACGCAAGCTTGAGGCCACCAAAATGCCTGTGGTAGCACTTTGAAAACCCACTTTCTAAATGTCTCGCAGAGCAGCGCATGCGCTGGCTCAGGCGAGACCTAAAAAACATCGCATTGCGTGCTGCTATTAATTCAATACAGTACCATACTGCCATAATGGCCCGACTAATTGCAGAAGTATTGCCAGAGCTTAGTTATTTACACATTTTCTTCACGAGCATCTTATATATATTAACTACTGAGAAGGAACAAAACAAACTGGGAATAAGGTGGGTAGTCATCCTATAAGTGCCTGGACGTTTGTGTGTACTATGCTGTTTGTTACAAGCAGTTTTTTCCACCATTCCACAGATTTTGCCTAGCATGATCACATTTTCAGATATAAAAATCAAAGGTGAAGAAAAACAATCATAATGAAAGCACTTTCTGACTGTCGAAGTCGTGGCCCCCTGCCTCCTGAATTCCAATTGACGCGCATCATGGGCGGCATTCTCTCACGATCACTATTGGGATCTTCAGCAAAATATGGGATAATCATAGTAACATCAGATGTTTTAATTGCCCTGCCTTGTTCTGTGGGGTTATGTGCTCTGTTGTGCTGCCAGCATATGTTTGTTACTCCATTGCGGACATTTCAACAGGTTTAAAGTTCTTCATATTTTAAATTAACATTGGTGCACCAGAGAGCTAAACCATGTTTTATAACCCCCCGACTGGAAGTTCCCTGTAGACGTCTGATCGGAAATAAACCGAACTGGATACAGTTCGATTAGATGAGACGCAGTAGTGACTTCTGAGAGGTCCCAAAAGCCCAGAACGCAGAAGTAAGCTACATCCATATAACTCCGCATATCTAACCTATTACAGAAGGGGGGACTCTTTTCCGTGATTAGCACAATTAGATGTGTCTTCATATTTAGTTTGATGGGACTATGTAGATGTTTAGTGTTGTAGCATTTTCATAGTTTCCTACCCCTTGGTGCGACGTTGAAGCGTATTATGCGGCGAGTGGCATGCTACACTATAGGCGAGTACATGATTGGCGGAGTGTTGTGGTCCTATTTGGGTGGCTGAGTGGTGTTGTGTTTTAGTGGCCACAGAGGTGTTTTTATCTTCTTGTGTGGCGCAACACCTAGCAGTGAGATGGACCTGGAGGTCTGAGCGATAGGGGTGCAAATCGTAATAAGCTGGCGGCCATAACTTACTCTGCAGACACCATGTTCTATTTCATGGTTTCTATTCTGCTTTCAGTTTATATTCCATGGTAACCAATAGTTGGGTCATCCGCTCTATAAAGTGTTGTGAGTGTGGGAGGAGAACAGGGGACAGAGGCATGGGAAATAAGCACAGACGTATCGGGCGGTCTGCATAAAAGTAATGCGGCCGCGCGGCTGTGAAAATACTGGCTCACTGAGAACATCAAAGCGGCCGCGAAAGTGAAAGTGATCGCGATCAAGCGCGGCGAGCGATGCGCTTAATGAGCATGACGAGGAAAACCATATGGCGCCTCTGCTCGTAAGCGCGCGCCCGCGCACATGCACGCAAGCTGTAGGCCAGCCATGGTAGAATTTTTTGAAGCCCTTACTAAAAGTCTCGCCAGACCAGCGCATGCGCTGGGTCAGGCGAGACCTAAAAAAAGAGCGGTCATCAAATGAACAGGTATGCAATAATATCCGTCACACATTGCTGGACAATTTGGAGAACTTTTATGTAGTGCACTAGTGCAGGTTCCACATATCTATACAATCTGACCACAAAGACACTCCTATATGGGAAGAAAATTAAAATGCCCATCCCAACAGAACTCTCCACATCTCTCTCCCACCAAACATGCCACCTCCAGACCACAACTAAATATAGAAACTCAGGTTGGACAACCCTGTACTGTAACCAGCTAAGCAGACTACATCATATGAAATACCATAAAGGAACCTGCAGAGCTGCTCAAAGATGTTCAAATCTACCAGCATACAGAAAACCATAAAACTGCGTCTGTCTTTTGCATTTCATGATCCAACACACTGCTACGCACGGAGTTCCAGAATACAATTAATGCATCTCAGTGGTCATCACGTACAACATGGAAACACTTCCCACAAAGGACTAAGGCAAAGACAACATCCTTCCAACCACACAACCATCACTGTGCAGCATGCTACTCATGTAGGCAAGCGCTTCAGCGCCCCACATATGGGTAGTAAGCGCTATGTTAGAGCTGCAATACAATAGTCCTTGTTCAGTTGGTCGAATGGGAGGGTGCAGTTCATGTCAAATAGATTACCCGCTCTCTTACATCCTGCTTCTCACCATTTAAGGAATTTGCTCCCTCTTAGGGCAGCAAGAAGTCTAGGTTACTTCAAGTGGGGTAAATGGCAACTGGAATATTGTGAATTCTTTCTTTTCGGCTAGCCTGTCTCATACGGCCAGAGTTGATTTGGTTATGGGGGAGGAATAAAGCCCTTGAGCCCTGTTTTTTTTATGCAACCATGGGACCTTTCAAATAAGTGTTCCTGACAATAACAAGTCAATAAAGCATTAGTGCTTCTCAGACATTTTTCTTCTCCATTCCACTATATACATCAACTAAGCAGCTTGATAATAATCTATAACGTTAGGGCTGCCCAAACCTCCCTTCTTTCGTGGGCAGGTATGTTGTTTTATGATTTATTCAGGATTTCTGACCTGCCCAGACAAAATCTGTCCACCTCCTTTTGTAATTTCTTCAGCATATTTGGAGGTGGCTGCATAGGTAGTGATGAAAAGAAAAACATGCATTTGGGGTGGGTGTTCTATTTATGGGCAGCTATTCTGCCCAGCCATGACAGCCTGTAATGTGGTCATGTGTTTAATTCATGGTGTACAGTTCTAAGGAGGCCATTACACTTGGGGGAAACAGTCGAAGATAGGGTTTTTTTTTGTTATAAGCTTAAGTAATAGGATATTGTTTAGTCTAATCAGATACACGGTACGGAGCATGGCTTGTTCATGGGGAAGTGCATTCGCTGTAGACAGTCACGGGTGGGGGTTGAGGTGTGCCTGGCCCTTCCTGGACGACTCAGCTGGGCGGAATAGACCTTGGCTGCATTTAGAGTAGTGGGAGGAGTTTTCCTTGCACCTGAATAGGGCCTGCCTCCCTTGCACAATGATGTCTACACCCCCTGTGGTCATACTGCACCAGTGAGGACAGAACTGGTTTGGACTACGCTCAGAGACCCTTGCACAAAGAGAACAAAGACAAGCATTGGCATAGCCAATAGGTCTCGCTTTTGGGACCTTATAAGTATTTAGTTATGCAGCACAATATCCTTGGTGCAACAACATCAACTGTTGCATGGCTATACAGTTATAAGGTCCCAAAGGCGAGACCTATTGGCTATGCCAATGCTTGTTAAACCTGCTGGTGAGTGTTTTTTGGGAGCTACATTAGCCCACATCTGTATAAAGTGAGAAAGAGCACGATGGTGATATAAAAGGCACCCCTTCAGCTTTGACTACAAAATTTAATTCAATCATTCACTCGCTAACACTTTTAACGGCAAGGAAAAGCCAAATGTTCAGAGGTTTCATGATAATAGTCTCCAAATTTCCCTGAATTGATGTGGTTTATAAATATTACAAGAAGAGGTTTAACAGTTTCCGCTTTCTGCAAATTTGACGACTTGTCAAAAATACAAAAATAAGCAAAAAACCTAAAGCCGGTATTTTTAGGCTTTGTCTATAGATACTTTATACACCAAAGATAAGCAAAAGCACTTTTAAAAGTTGTTTCAATAACCCATGACTAATAATTAAAGTAAACATAGACAGAACAGTCATGTTCCAAATGAATATACATTGCTGCCAAGGTTTCAGATTGCTATGTGTGACATTTTCATAATTTCAGTCTAATTATGAGTGACATTCAACGACTATGAGTGACACTTCCAGTGAGAAAAATCAAGCAGTGAAGAAGAGGGAAATAAATATCATAAATGTCACCCATTTGAGCAACGAGAAACTCTAAATTGAAGGACACTATGGGACCCACATGTACCAAATAGGATGCGAGGCCCAAGCGCAGATGATCCCAGTTGCCTGCTAATAAATTATCATAATTACTCAGTCACGCAGCTGACTCGCAGAGAGAGTGAGAGGCTGCACACACAAAAGTAAATTAAATTAGGAAGAAGATACCAGTGACTATAACACTTACTAGATTAAAACCAACAAAGTTTTGCCCGTGTGCCTAGCAAAATGCGCTTTACAACCGAGTTCAAATTAACATCACAGCACGATGGATATGTTAAAGAATGTTTATAACTGGCAAACATATTAACCTGCAGCTACTTATGGGACAACGTTTTGAAACTCGCAATGCAGTGAATCATCACAGCTGGCACTCCGTTGAGTCATGCATACGAAGACTTAATTTCCATGCTTTCTGTTCTAAAGAATAAATACATAGATTTAACTTCCCATCTGCAGTTATGCGCACAAAAAAGATAGTAAAAAAGTCAGCCTTAACCACAAGTAACCATAATGAAAATAATTGCTGCTGACTTTGTAATGAAGGCGCACACTCGGCTAATGACTTCTACATACTTCCAGGAATAATTAAACCCATTTCATGACGCTCAAGGCCGCTTGGCATTCACATGAGCTCAACTTTGTAAATATGTATTCTGTATCTGTATTAACCTAATTTTGCCACCTTTAATTTTTTTTAATTATCCTGATTGTATATGTAACTTGTTAGAGTGTAACTCTACTTACGTAACTTACTAGGTTCTATTGTAAAGCGCTCTGACACCTTTGGGTAAAGTCAGCGCTATATAAAACTGCATTAAATAAATAGATACATTTAACTGATTCGGAAATGAGTGGTACCTGCTCTCAGAGTCACAACGCCCATGATCGGACACAACCCCAGGGGACAGCCACGACAAGAGGCTTTACAGCAGCATGTGTAGGCAGGAGGTGGAACACATTCACTCCGACGCCGGACTGCAGCAGCAATTCCTGAGGGCTCGGCCGGGCAGGCAGTAAATTAAAAACAAGTTAAAGCGTAAATCATAAGGAATGTCCGTGTCACCCTCCCAGGCCATTACACTTCATTGCGGCTTAGTAAGATTATGTTATAGGCACATGTTGCAAAGATTAGATGAGCACAGTGCGTGACTCACCTGACTGCTGACAGTCCACAAGTGCCTGGGGAGTGTGTCTTCCAAGCTAGGCTTGCTTTCTCGTGAGCTTAAACTCATCTTGCAGCAGCAGTTCAAGACTGTGTCCTTGAGTGGAGGGAGAGCCACTGGCAGCTTTTGCGCGCTCTGCGGCCTCATGCACCAGCCAAAGACCAGATGAACTACACCCCCATTCAATGTCCACAGGCTGACAGAAGGAACATAATTTGTTTTTGTGACACATTCTGAGAGTGTCAGGATTGCCAATGCAGCTTGACCTGTGCGACGCCGGGCCTGTACAAATAAATAGCCATGGGTAGTTTTTAGCTTCTAGTGCCTGTGTGCGCTGATATCGGGAGAAACCTTCAGGTTGCGGTTGGGAGGCGGGGCTTGCAGGTCGCCCAACAGAGTTTGTCGAGCGGCGCAGATTAAAAGGCTCGCCAAACTCTTTTTTTTCAATATTTTAGGCTTTTAGTAAGCAGTGCAGCATGCCGCCTGTGCGCGCTGCTTATTTAAAGCTTAAAATATTATAAAAATAGAGTTTGGCGAGCCGCAACTTTCATTGGGAGTGGGGTGATGCTTGCGAAAGGCACGCTTTTGCTGACAAAAACAAGTGGTGCGCGCGCGCGCGCCACAGCGAGACATCTGTTTTGCATTATCGGGCACGATAATGCAAAACAGATGTCTGCCGCGCGCGTAACCGCAGGGAAAAGGCCATGACGCACGAGCGTCTGGTCAGCTTTCGAAACCCCCTAACTAAAAGTCTTGCCTAGCAGCGCTTGCGCGCGACTCGAGGCTCGACCTAATAAAAAGGGGTATAAGTAGTGGACCTTAAACCCCAGAACTTTAGCTCACTTCTGGACTCAAGAGGACCCATAGCCAAGTAGAAGAGCTGGAAAGCTGTGCAAAGGAGTACTGCCCCTTTCTGTGAGGGGTTGGCCTGCAGTTGCTGCTTCTGCCAAGAAAAGGACAAAGACTGGAACTTTGCTGTGAACCTGCTTGAAGTAGAATCTCCAAGGGCCTGCGTGTGCTGGCCTCCTGTTCTGAAGTCTCTGGGACACAAAGACTTCATCCCCAGCTCCCCTGAACTCTATTGCTGAGAGTTCTGACCTGCCAGGAGGTGCCTATTCCAGTTTTGGGCCTCTGGAGCGTGTTCCCGCTGTTGGGAGCTGGCAGTAACTTTAAAGAAGCAGGAAA